>JAYESA010000002.1:99608867-100261367 GCA_036927795.1 Iris macrosiphon
CCCACTTTACATGCATCATAGCTCACCCCACTTATCACGTAGGGTGTAGCCTGACCATTTACATGTCTTATAGCCTGTTATATATGATTAGCCTGACTATTGCTCATATCATAGCTAACCAGATGGTTAGCCTGATGTTACATATATCATAGCCAATCATATATAACAAGCCTGATCTAGTCCCAAGCCAATCACATAATAAACTAATATTTTATAACACTTAGCTAGAATTTGTATTTCTTTATTTCCAGTTCACTCATTTTTAATATTTACATATATCTGTTCATTGCTAGTTAGTACTATAGCTGATTACATATTTTTCCAGTATTCCTTACTTTTCTAGTATTTTCTTCATCATGTATTTCCTTACACTGTCTTATAGTTTTTGTAAAGATAATTGAAATTGCTGTTTAGTACTTATGCTTCGCTCCAATCCTGACTGGATAATATTTTTCAGAGGACCTTGAGGATTTTTGTCCTACTCACTATGGCTCAGGAGTAGAGGGAGACTACATACCGAAGATTCTAGAGGAGTCACTCTCTTTAGAGGAGATACCACCCGCAATCGTTTAGACAGCTTCTTGGTCAAGATATCTCTGTATTTATTTGTTCTAAACTTGAGACTTGGATTATATTATTGTTGAGACTATTTATGTTAGGATAACTAGACTCTAGATTATTGTTGTATTTGGGTTGTTGTGCTTGACTTATGTCGGTACTTCCTTATCTTTTATATCTTATTGTACCATTACTTTCCTATAGTTATTATGATTGAGTATCTTATGAATTGTTGATCAATGCATTATTCATTGTCCTCCTTATGGAGTTGAGATCATTGACAGGTTATCTTGTGAGTTATGTTTAGTAGTATTGAGACCTATACAGCGTTCTACCGTTGATGCCGCGGCATAGGCTGGATGTACCCATGGCTCTTGCCCAAATTCTGGGTGCGGATCGTAACATATTTTAGTTGTGGCCCACGCAGGTCTAAATTTGCGATTAAAACGATGTCGTAGTAGTGCTAACTTAGAGTATTTCTACGAGCCTGCTATAGGAAATAGGATTTAGGATGAGAGTATGCTCAATCACAACCAGGAAATTTTTGATTTTTATATTGCTATTCAGAATAATTATTTCCTTTAAATTTTACTGTCCTTCCTTGATGATATCGTATATGTTGCCTTAATTGATTCTTTTTGGTTTGTCTTCATGATGCCAGCGAACACTAGGTCATTGAGGTTGAGACCCACAGCTTCAGAGAGGTCTGCCACCTCTTGACCTGACGGACAGACAGTTGGAGTTCCTCCTACCTCTTATGTTCATGTGGGAGTATCTGCAGTTTATGGGGATCCTCCTCCCCCACCTGTCCAGAGGGTTGACCCGACTATTACTGTCACGATCCGCACCCAAAATTTGGGCACGAGTACGTGGGTACGTCCAGCCTACGCCGCAATATCGGTGGTAGAACGATATCTAGGTCACAATAACATTAATATAACTCACAACCTGTCAATGATATCAATCTCCATAAGGAGGACAATATACATCTCACAATATCTCATAATGTAAACTCCATCATAATAACTATAAGAGTATAAGGCACGATAAAGATAAGAAGAATGACATAGTCAACACCATGTCTCAAAATAAGGATAAACCACAGGCTAGATGTCCAACATAAAGTCTCCACAAGTGTCGACATAAACTAAGAATAAGTCTAAACATAAACTCAATAACCTCAAATAAGTCTCAATGTATAAGATAAATACTGTCTAGATAACTGCAGGTAATATCTCTTCTAAAGGAATAGTCTTCTGTAAAATCTCTGGTGTATAGTCTGCATCTATACCCGGTCCATAGTGTGTGGTACAAAAATCCTCAAGATCCTCTGGAAAAAATATCCAGTCAGGATTGAAAAAAGTACAAGCACTAACAGCAGCTCCACATATATTGACAAAAACTATAACATAGTATAAAGAAATACAAGACAGATATGAATACTGGCAATAAGAGATACTGGACATAATGAAGTACTGGAAGAAATGCTGGAATAAAGAAATACTGGAACATCATCATCAATGTACATCTAGCAATGAAATAGAAATACAAGTGCATGCTAGAACAATGATCTAGAATATAATGAGTACTAGAACATGTAGATATGCTAGATCAATATACTAGAGATACATGTCAAAAACATCTAACTAAGTATGTGAAACATTAGCATATCATGTGATCGACTTAGGACTGATCAGTCTTGCTATGTATAACTAGCTATGATTCATGTAAGGTTAGGCTAACCATCCGGATAGCTATGATCCAAGCAATAGTCAGGCTAATCATACATAACAGCCTATGAGGCATGTAATGGTCAGGCTGCACCGACGTGAGGTGTGGGTGAGCTATGATGCAAGTAAAGTTGGGTATGATCACATAAGCTACTAATATTTCCCCATTTTCCCCAGCTAGCCGATGGATTCCAAATCACGACTCCTCGTGACAGGTCTCGATAATGCCAACTCGTGTAAACAATAGTGTCAGAGTTATGTATGCTATACAACTAGAATTATAGAGATAATCAACATAATGGAAACTGTCAGAGAATGTACTCGCCTGTGGTCCTTAACTGGCAATACCAATGTCCTGGTTCCAAAGTATCGTCTAAATGATCCAACAGTCCTATAGACATATCATATAATACAATATTGCATCAGACATTTCACTAACACATACAATCAAAACACAATAATCTCAGAGACTATGCTACGGGTGTCACGTCTGTAGTTGCTGTGCATAACAGACAATCAATGATACGGGTCTTGCCAGTACGTCGGTGTACATATGGCAGTCTGCTATCATGTTACATGGTCACAGGTCAATGTAACTACGGGGTATCAGTGGTTACACTCGGGTCATCTAGTACATAGACATTATACATATTATTAACTAACATATACATTAATACTCATTAATTACATATATAATAGATATATGTATATACACTTAATAGAATTTATACTATGTATATATATATATATATATTAAACATAAACTAGGGATACATGTACAATACATATACATATGTATATATACTATATACTATATATATATATATATATATATATATATATATATGCATACACCAATATTAATATTAAATATATACTAATAAACATACCAATACCAACTACAAATACGCATGCATACAATGAAGAACTACGCATATGCGTGTACGCGTATATGTACGCGAGAGGGGACTTGAACCTGGGTACGTAGGAAGAGACGTGCGTGTCGAGGTCATCGCGAAGGGGGTGCTCGACTGCTTCTACTGCTGCTGTGTCAAAGAATTCGGCGGTTGGCAGTGTCTCCGGCAAGTCTCAGGCGTTCAGGCGAATCGACGACAGCGGGTTCAGCGGGTCTGGCCGGTCGAGGTCATTGTTCCGGTGGGCTGGACGAGTTCGATGTAGGCGTTCAGGCGAACAGCATCTCGGTGCAGGCGGGTTCGAAGTCGACGGGATGGCAGCGGGCTCGGTACAGCGTCGGTATCCAGCGTTCAGGCTTGTCGAGGGGGATAAAGGCGGCTGGATCTGGTGGAAGCAGCAGGAATCCGCTCAGGCGATGGTGGTGAGGCAGTCGTGTAGTACAGCGGGTCGGGGACAGCGGGATGAGGCATCGGGTCATTGGTTCCAGCGGGTTGGGCGAGTGGAGGTGGTGAATTATGTTCGACGGAGGAGAATGGTGATATGGGTTCGTCGGGGTCGTGTGGAGGCGACGTTGGTCGGGGATGTCCGGTGATTAAAGTCGGGGAAACAAGAAAGATGGTGGTCGGCAGGGATATGGGAACAAGAAATCGGCTGTAGGTTTAGTTCGTATTAGGTTGAAAAGAAAAGAAAAGGAAAAGGAAAAGGGATATTTATAACTAGGTACAATGGGTTGACCTAGAATTAGGCTTGGTCAAAACCCTCTTGGGATTGGGCCTTGTCATGGATATTTTCAAGGGCTAGGATTCAATAAATTTGAATGAAATTGCTAGAATTACATTGGTTTAAGGTTTTGAAGGCCATGGTTCAAGGAGATTGATGTTTCATTGCACACTCCCAAAAATTATGGAAAAGTAAACATGAAGGAGAATGGGTTTAATCACGTGTCGTGTCCAACGGGGTGGATACCTTAATGCACTTTTGCACAAAAGTGCCCAACAATTAGAAAATTGCACAAAGTGAGGTTTATAATTTTAATTAATTAAAATAAATGCAAATGGTGTTCTAAAATTAATTAGAAGTACAAAGGGCTAGAATTAAGTGGAACACAAGTATCATGAATGAAGTAGACTCGGAAAGGAATATTATCCTAATTTGGGTTGCTCCAAATGGGTCGAGATTGTGTCTCCAATTTTGATTGGAACGCACAAGGATACGAGGTTTAATTTATAACGAATTAATACAATCGGTTTGTGATGAATATTGTGCGACTAAAATGAAGCACATCAAGGCATAGTTATGAGTCATACAAAGATCAAAACAAAAGTCTGGCACGTCTAGGACAAGGATGTAAAATTGGTTGGAAGACAATGGCTAGTGTAGTGCTCTAATTATCGAAACAACGGTAATGTGCAACAATCAAATAAAATTACAGTAATTTAAATATAATTAATTATCATGCAATCATTTACATATTAATTATGAAAAGACAAAAATACCCCTAATCTGAAATGTGGGGGTGACAAGTCTACCCTCCTTAAAAGAATTTTGTCCTCAAAATTAAAGATAAACTAGCACAAGAACAATCAATCAAACAATGAATTATACCTCAAGTCTCGAAGAGATACAGATACTGCTCGTGCATTTCGTCCTCTCTCTCCCAGGTTACTCGCTTAGAGAGTGATGTTTCCATGCAACACGAACCAAAAAAATAGTCTGGTTCCGCAATACCTTCTCTCTACGATCCAAGATCTCAACGGGTTGTTCAGGATAGCTAAGCGTCAATCCAACTTTGATCTCCGAGTGATCTAGTACGTGACTAGGATCTGCCATGTATCGTCTCAGCTGCGATACATGAAAGACGTCATACACTCCTTCTAGTGCAGGCGGCAAGTCAAGTCTATAGGCCACTGCACCGACCCTTGCAAGAATACTGAAGGGCCCGATGTATCGTGGACTAAGCTTTCCGCCTCTACCAAAACAAATCGTGCCCCGTGTCGGAGAAATCTGTAGGAATACCAAATCGCCAACCTAGAACAAACAATCTTAACACACAATCTAAAAACAAAAAAATCACAACCAATAAAACAAAACATATACCTGAAACTCTAGGGGTCTACGGTGGATATCGGCCCAATGCCTCTGTCTGTCCTACGCCACTCACAGTCTGTCTCTGATAAGTTTCATCTTTTCTGCTGTATCCACGACTATTTCTGGTCCTAACAAAGCTCTTTCTCTCCAACATCATCCCACGATAATGATGTACGACATCTTTGTCCATATAAAGCCTCAAATGGTGACATCTTAATGCTGGCCTGGTAGTTATTGTTGTAAGCAAACTCTACTAGGTATAGATGATCCTCCCAAGAACCTCCGAGATCCAAAACGCAAGTGCGTAGCATATCTTTAAGAGTCTGAATAGTCCTTTCAGACTACCCGTCTATCTAGGGGTGATACGCGGTACTGAACTTGAGCTGAGTGCCCAGGCTAGCCTGCAGACTCCTCCAGAAATGGAAAGTGAAATAACTATCCCGATCTGAGATGTTACTCACAGGAACTCCATGTAATCTGACAATCTGTTGCACGTACATCTCTGCTAACTTCTCTATCAAAGTACCCAGTTTGAAAGGTAAGAAGTGGGCTGATTTGGTCAACCTATCCACGATGACCCAAATCGTATCCTTTTCTCCTAGAGAACGTGGAAGCCCTAAAACGAAGTCTATAGTCACATGCTCCCACTTCCATTCTGGAATAGGTAAAGGTTGAAGCAATCCTCCTGGCCTCTGTCGATCTGCTTTTACCTGCTCGCACACTAATCATCGGGATACAAAGCGTGCTACCTCGCGCTTTATACCATCCCACCATACGTGTTCCCTCAGATTTTGATACATCTTATTGGCTTCGGGATGCATCGAGTATTGAGAGCGATGTGCCTCCTGTAAAACCTCTTCGCGCAGCTCTCCACTCGGGTACACACATACTCATGCCATGCCGTAAAGATCCATCATCCGCAATAGTGAAGTCATCTGTCAATCCTGTTTAAACTTGTGCCCTAATATTCCTTAGAGTCTCATTATCATACTGTGCAGCTCTAATTTTGTCCATCAGCTCTGATTGTATCTGCAATCCCTACATCTGAATCTCAATACCTGGAACTAGTACTTCAATTCCCAAGCTCTCTAGATCAGCTAATAAATGTCTATCTGTTGTCAAGTACATAGACATCGGATACCAGCTTAAGGCATCGGTGACTACGTTCGCCTTTCCTGGATGGTACTGTAGTGAGATGTCAAAGTCTTTCATCAACTCTAACCACCTTCTCTGCCTCATGTTCAGCTTCTTCTGTGTAAATACGTACTTCAAGCTCTTGTGGTCTGTGAAGATCTACACACGCTCTCCGTACATATAGTATTTCCACAGCTTTAGAGCGAAGATAACTGCTGCTAACTCCAAATCGTGAGTGGGGTAGTTCTTTTCATGAGGGCATAATTGTCTTAAAGCATAGGTTATTACTTTCCCATGCTGCTGAAGAACGCATCCTAAACCTTTTCCTAAAGCATCACTATAGATAGTGAATCTACCTGTCCCTGATGGCAACGTTAAAACGGGCGCTATCGTCAATCTCTTCTTCAGCTCATCAAATGCGGCTTGACATTCTTCTATCCAGACAAAATCTACATCTTTCTTGGTCAGCCTAGTCATTGGCTCTGCAATCTTGGAGAAGTCTTGTACAAATCTTCTGTAGTATCCTGCTAGTTCGAGAAAGCTCCTGATCTCAGCTACCATACTGGGGGTAGCCCATGATTCCACTGCTTCGATCTTCTTTGGGTTAACTGAAATTCTGTCACCCGTTACCACATGTCCAAGAAATTCAACCTTGTCAAGGAAGAACTCACACTTTGAAAGCTTTTTGTACAACTCTTCCTTCCTGAGAGTCTCCAAGACTATCCTCAGGTGCTCTTCGTGCTCCTCTGGGGTCTTCGAATATACAAGAAAGTCGTCAATGAACACCACTACGAACTTGTCAAGGTACTGATGGAATACCTTGTTCATCAAGTTCATGAATACTGTGGGTGCCTTGGTTAAACCAAACGGCATTACTGTGAATTCAAACTGGCCATATCTGGTCCAAAAAACTGTCTTCGGTATGTCTTCACTCTTCACCTTCACCTGGTGATAGCCTGACCTCAAGTCAATCTTTGAAAATACCTTCGCTTCGCTCAACTGATCGAAAAGATCATCTATCCTCGGCAGTGGGTATTTGTTCTTGATAGTGAGGTTGTTCAGGGCTCTATAATCGATATACATACGTACCGTGCCATCCTTATTC
The DNA here is from genome assembly GCA_036927795.1 of Iris macrosiphon. Classification (NCBI taxonomy): domain Eukaryota; kingdom Viridiplantae; phylum Streptophyta; class Magnoliopsida; order Asparagales; family Iridaceae; genus Iris; species Iris macrosiphon. The sequence continues at coordinate 99,616,398 of JAYESA010000002.1, forward strand.
GGTACGAATAATACCGGTGCTCCCCATGGCGATAAACTGGATCTAATGAAACCTTTGTCCTGCAGCTCCTCAACTTGCTTCTTCAGTTCTACCAACTCGTTGTTGTTGACTCTATAGACATGTTGCGAAATAGGCTCAGCTCCTGGTATCAAGTCTATAGAGAATTCAACATCTCTTTCTGGCGGCAAACCTGACAACTCTGGAAATACATCCAGGAACTCTACTATCAGTGGATGTGGTAACTCCTCTTCTTCCATCTTGGCTCCACAAAAAGTGCCTCTGCTCTGCTTTGCTGCTCCTCTGGCGACCTCAAACTCTGGTTCTCCTGGTGGTCGAAATATTACTCTACCTCGGTGACAATCTATAGAAGCATAGTTTTTACTCAACCAGTCCATTCCGAGTACAATATCGTATCCCGGAAGTGGCATGACGAGTAAACTCACGCTCAATTCTCGGCCTTCCAATGATACTTTCTGATCCTTGCAAAAATCACGGACTAGGATAATGCCTCCTCCTGTCGCAAGTCCTATCTAATGGTTCTATTTCTAATTTATGCTTAAGGGTATAAGATACAAATACGAAACTATAGGAAGTGCCAGAATCAAATAATGCAAGTGCTGGAATAGAATCGAGAGGAACTGAACCTGAAATTATGTCTCCAGCTAGCTCGGCCTCCTCAATAGTCATGGCGTAAGCTCGTCCCTGTGGTGCTCATCTCTGCTGCTGCTGGTGCTGAGCAAACCTCTATTGTTGTAGTGGAAATGGAGGTCCCCTCTGCTGGCCTCCTGGTATAGTAGGTACCCTGGCAGGTCCTCTCTGAGCGGCTGCTACACCCCGACGAGCCTGAATAGATGGGCAGTCCCTAAGCTGATGTGCTGATGACCCACAGGACAAGCAAGTACCCAATCTCTTTCTATAGATGTCTCTAGTATGTCCCATCTTTCTGCAATACGCACACTGGGCAACGGGCTGATTATGTCTCTCCGGCTGCTGCTGTTGGATGTGTCCTCGAACTGGTGCCTGGTGCTGCTGATGCTGCTGCTGGTACAGCCTCTGTTGTTGTTGAAAGTGTGGGCGCTTGGCCGGTCCTGTGTTACAACCTGTTCCTCCAGAAGTATCGTGTCATCTCTTGGGCCTGAGGTCCAAGTCATCTTCAGCAATCTGGGCATCCATCAGGATAACCTCAAATGTAGCAGTGCGTCATCCCGAAGTACGAGACTTGATCTCTCTATTCAATCCCTTCCTGAATTTTTGTGCCCTGTCTCCTGGGTCTCGAATCATCGATGGCACAAATCAACTCAAACGGCAAAACTCTGTGGCGTATTCGTCGACTAACATGCTCCCTTGGACTAAGTCATGGAACTGACTTTCCAATGGCCCAAAGCCATGTCAGGAAAGAACTTCTCCTTGAAGAGTTCTTTAAAGTCATCCCAAGTAAGTCCTCCATCAGCGAGTCTCAACTATGTACAATACCACATCAGCTCAATATCAAACATCTGACTGCCAGCGGCCTCTATCTGAAGAATCTCTGGAATCTGTGCTAAGCGCAAGTTTCTCTCTATGTCCTCTAACTAATCGTCAGCATAGAGTATTCCTTCAGTTCCTTTGAACTCTCGAGACATCATCCACTTAAATTCCACTATAGTACCTGGCCTCTGGTGATGCTGGCCAGGATGCTGCTATTGTCATGCTCCTCTCTCCACAGCCTGGAGAGCTACCAGATGAGCATTTTCCATGCTCTCTCTCATTAGCTCTGTCTGTGCCTGGTGTGCCTCTGCTTGCAGTCTCTGGGCTTCAGCTTGGACACGCTGAGCTTCTGCTATCACTCTCTGGGCCTCTAGCATGTCCTGGATCAATGCGAACATCTGTGCCCCATTAGTGGGCACTCCTCCAGAAATCGGTATCGGTGGTGGTGGAAGGTTGTCCGTTGCATCTGGGGCAATCCTCTGAATAGGTGGAAGAGGTATCCCATTAGTTGCAGATACTTCCACATGAACAGGAGATGTAGGAGGAACTCCAGATGTCTGTTCGTTAGGTCGAGAGGTGATAGTCCCCTCTGAAGTTGATGCTCCCACTCTCAGAGATCTAGTCTGCGGCGGCATCCTGAAGACAGACCAAAAGAATCAATTAAGGTGATAGATACGATATCATCAAGGAAGGACAGTAAAATTATAAAGGAAGCAATTATTTAGAATAGCATTGTAAGATCAGAATTTTTTAGTTGTGATTGAGCATACTCTCATCCTAAATCCTATTTCCTATATCCTATCGCAGGCTCGCAATAGTACAACTAAGTTGTCGTACTACCACGACATCGCATAACTTGCGAAGCTAGACCTGCATGGGCCACCACTAAAAATGTGTCACGATCCACACCCGAAATTTAGGCACGAGTACGTGGGTACGTCCAGCCTACGCCACAGCATCGGCGATAGAATGCTGTCTAGGTCACAATAACACTAATATAACTCATTGTGTGTCAATGATATCAATCTCCATAAGGAGGGCAATATACATCTCATAATATCTCATAATGTAAACTCAATCACAACAACTATAAGAGTATAAGGCACGATAAAGATAAGAAGAATGACATAGTCAACACCATGTCTCAAAATAAGGATAAACCACAGTCTAGCCATCCAACATAAAGTCTCTACAAGTCTCAACATAAACTAAGAATAAGTCTAAACATAAACTCAATAACCTCAAATAAGTCTCAATGCATAAGATAAATATTGTCTAGATAACAGCAGGTAATATCTCTTCTAATGGAATAGTCTCTTCTAAAATCTCTAGTGTGCAGTCTGCATCTATACCCGGTCCATAATGTGTGGTACATAAATTCTCAAGATCCTCTGGAAAAAATATCCTGTCAGGATTGGAACGAAGTACAAGCACTAACAGCAGTTCCACATATATTGACAAAAACTATAACACAGTGTAAAGAAATACAAGATAATATGAATACTGGCAATAAGAGATACTGGACATAATAAAGTACTGGAAGAAATGCTAGAATAAAGAAATACTGGATCATCATTATCAATGTACATCTAGCAATAAAATAGAAATACAAGTGCATGCTAGAACAATGATCTAGAATATAATGAGTACTAGAACAATAACTAGAACATATAGAGATGCTAGATAAATATACTAGAGATACATATCAAGAACATCTAACTAAGTGTATGAAACATCAGCATATCATGTGATCGGCTTAGGACTGATTAGGCTTGCTATGTATGACTAACTATGATTCATGTAAGGTCTGGCTAACCATCCGGATAGCTATGCTGTAAGCAATAATCAGGCTAATCATACATAACAGGCTATGAGGCATGTAATGGTTAGGCTGCACCGACGTGAGGTGTGGGTGAGCTATGATGCAAGTAGAGTTGGGTATGATCACATAAGCTACTAATATTTCTTCGTTTTCCCCAGCTAGCATGATGGATTCCAAATCATGACTCCTCGTGACAGGTCTCGATAATACCAACTCGTGTAAACAACAGTGTCAGAGTCATATATGCTATACAACTAAAATTATAGATATAATCAACATAATGGAAACTGTTAGAGAATGTACTCGCATGTTGTCCTTAGCTGGCAATACTAATATTCTGGTTCCAAAGTATTATCTAAATGATCCAATAGTCCTATAGACATATCATATAATACAATATTGCATCAGAAATTACACTAACACACACAATCAAAACACAATGATCTCAGAGACTATGCTAGGGGTGTCACATCTGTAGTTGCTGTGCATAACAGACAGTCAATGATACGGGTCTTGCCAGTACGTCGGTGTACATATGGAAGTCTGCTATCATGTTACATAGTAACAGGTCAATGTAACTACGGGGTATCCGTGGTTACACTCGGGTCATCTAGTACATAGACATATTATACATATTATTAACTAACATATACATTAATACTCATTAATTACATATATAATAGATATATGTATATACACTTAATAGAATTTATACTATATATATATATATATATTAAACATAAACTAGGGATACAAATACAATACATATACATATGTATATATACTAATTGAGAGATATACTACATATATATATATATATATATATATATATGCATACACCAATATTAATATTAAACATATACTAATACACATACCAATACCAACTACAAATACGCATGCATACAATGAAGAAATACACGTATGCGTGTACGTCTACATGTACGCGAGAGGGAACTCAAACTTGGGTACGTGGGACGATACGTGCGTGTCGAGGTCGTCGCAAAGGGGGTGCTCGACTGCTCCTACTGCTACTGTGTCGAAGAATTCGGCGGTTGGCAGTATCTCGGCGAGTCTCAGGCGTTCAGGAAAATCGACGAAAATGGGTTCAGCGGGTCTGGCCAGTCGAGGTCGTTTCTCCGTTCAGCTGGGCGAGTTTAACGCAGGCGTTCAGGGGAACAGCGGCTCGGTGCAAGCGGGTTCGAAGTCGATGGGATAGCAGCGGGCTCGGTACAGCGTCTGTATCCGACGTTCAAGCGTGTCGAGGGGGGTAAAGGCGGGTTGTGGAGATGGCGGGGAGTCTGGTGGAAGCGGCGGGGATCCGCACATGCGATGGTGGTGAGGCGGTCGTGCAGTGCAGTGGGTCGGGGACAGCGGGATGAGGCATCGAGTCGTTGGTTCCAGCGGGTTTGGGCGAGTGGAGGTGGTGAAGTATGTTCGACGGAGGAGAACGGTGAGGCGGGTTCGTCGGGCTTGTGTGGAGGTGGCGTTGGTCGGGGATGTCCGGCGGTTGAAGTCGGGGAAACAGGAAAGATGGTGGTCGGCAGGGAGATGGGAACAGGAAATCGGCTGTAGGTTTAGTTTGTATTAGGTTGAAAAGAAAAGAAAAGGAAAAGTAAAAGGGATATTTATATCTAGGTACAATGGGTTGACCTAGAATTAGGCTTGGTCAAAACCCTCTTGGGATTGGGCCTTGTCATGGATATTTTCAAGGGCTAGGATTCAATAAATTTGAATGAAATTGCTAGAATTGCATTGGTTTAAGGTTTTGAAGGCCATGGTTCAAGGAGATTGATATTGCATTGCACACTCCCAAAAATTATGAAAAAGTACACATTAAGGAGAATGGGTTTATTCATGTGTCGTGTCCAACGGGGTGGATACCTTAATGCACTTTGCACAAAAGTGCCCAACAATTAGAAAATTGCACAAAGTGAGATTTATGATTTTAATTAATTAAAATAAATGTAAATTGTGTTCAAAAATTAATTAGAAGTACAAAGGGCTAGAATTAAGTGGGACACAAGTATCATGAATGAAGTAGACTCGGAAAAGAATATTATCCTAATTTGGGTTGCTCAAAATGGGTCGAGATTGTGTCGCCAATTTTGATTGGAACGCACATGGATACAAGGTTTGATTTATAACAAATTAATACAATCGGTTTGCGAGTGCGACTTAAATAAAGCACATTAAGGCATAGTTATGAGTCACACAAAGATCAAAACAAAAGTCTGGCATGTCTAGGACAAGGGTGTGAAATTGGTTGGAAGACAATGGCTAGTGTAGTGCTCTAATTATCGAAACAACGGTAATGTGCAACAATCAAATAAAATCACCGCAATTTAAATATAATTAATTATCATGCAATCATTTACACATTAATTATGAAAAGACAAAAATACCCCTAATCTGAAATATAGGGGTGACAGTTACGGAGCACCTTCCACCACCACCGACTTTGTTTCCCGAAAGTATGCCCGTTAACGGAGCATAGATGTTCGTGCTGATCCAAGGCATGGTAGATGCCCAGAGGACATTGGCAGAGGCCCAGCGAGTTCAGGCTGAGGCTCAGAGGGTGCAGGCAGAGGTGCACCAAGCACAGACAGAGCTGATAAGAGAGAGCATGAAGAATGATCATCAGGTGGCTCTCCAGGCTGTGGAGAGAGTCGCGCAGCAACAACAGCATCTTGGCCAGATATAATAGTGGACTTCAAGTGGATGATGCCTCGGGAGTTCAAGGGCATCGAGGGGATACTCTACGCCTACGACTTGCTGGAGGATATAAAGAGGAACTTGCGCTTGACGCAAATTTCGGAGAGCCTGCAGATCGAGGCCGCCGACAACCAAATGTTCGACATTGTGCTGACATGGTATCGTACGGAGCCGAGACTCACTATTGGCGGACTTACTAAGGAGGCTTTCAAGGAGATTTTCAAGGAGTTCTTTCTCGACGTAGCCCTGGGAGCCTTGGTGTCACGCCCCAGTCCCAAAATACCGAGAGACTAGACACGTGGCAATGGCCAGCAGCACACACCGATAGACAAATCCAATTTAATGGATCCATCAGGGCGTACTTAAGCTGTAAAACAAAGTCTACGACAACATGGCACAACTAATCTCATCCACACAAGATAAAATATGATCCACAGATATAAGAAATGTAAATCATCAAACAGTCTCAACAAAGTGCTTCGGGGAAATAACCCGATAAAAATCTGATACAATGGTTCAACAGACCAAAATATAAATGACTGAATAAAATAAATACTGAGCATGTAACATGGATGCTCAGGAAAAGTCTTCAGCTAACACCTCGTCCTCAGGTGTCGATACAGCTCATGTATCTGCTCCTGCTCCTGCTACTGCTGCTGTCCCGTATACCTCAGGATAAATCTCGTCTGTAAATCCTGGGGACATAATCCGGATCCAGGTCCTCGGAGGACATAGCAAGGTACAGATAATACAAGCCTAAATAAATGCAGTGCAGCAAATAATAAAATAAATAGGGTAAGCTATATAACCATCTATCTGAAAATTCAAGATAAGAGCATCACGAGTACTCAGGCTAAGCCACTACAAGCTCTGTGTCGGAGAGCCGGTAGCAGTAATAATGAGTAATGGGCCAAGCTCGGGTTTCAGAGTCTTGTGCCTCACAGTAGTTAGGATATATATATATGTAATCAGCCTGTAGCCTGTGTGTCTCTCCCCACCCAATGTAATCACACGTCTCATGTCCATAACGTCTCATGTCCATGGCACGTAAGATCATAACTAATGCAGTAAGTCATATAGTATCCAAGAGTATAATATCTATGTCAGAAGTCTGTATCCTATACAGAATCACCATGAATATCTCAGAAAGATCCTGTCTCATATATAGTATCAAGTGTCTGGGGTATAATGTACTTGATAAGACAAGCACGAGAATATAAAGGGGTCACGAGTGTCCATCTCTAGATAACATACACAACATCGCGTACGGTGTTGGCACCCGATTAATAATCGGATGCTAAGTAAGTCACAAGGTCCTAGGTTAAACATGCACAATGATATAAATAAAGCAAGGAAATATGCAACAGAACTGTAAAGTTGGCAAGGTATACTTGCCCACTGATGTATAAATAAGTCAAAGAAATAAGTAGCAAAGCTGCAGGGTTTGGCAAGGTACACTTGCCTGGGGTTTGAATATCCACAGTTGTCCCTGTAACAGTGGATCCTGTAGGTACTCCTCCAAAAGCTGTAATAAACATCACCAACAGTCTCAGAAAATGCCTGTCCTTAGGTCCAATTTGGACACAAGGACAAAAATAACATTTCTGGGCCAAAGTGGGGTCCATATGTGGGCCACTTTACACCGAAAAGCGTGTCAGGGTCAAAGGTCTCCAAATTCATCAAACTCAATGTCAACAGATCAGGAACGATAACACAAACCCAACGGAACTTCTAGAATTGGATTCCGATGAGCCGATCACAAAATCGCCCGTCAAGTAGAGCTTATGGGGCCCACGATACGTGATTTTGTCAACGTGCTCAGAATCGAACCAAACTTGGGTCACAGGACCAGCGTATTGCTATGAGTCCGATGGCGTAAGTTTTGTCTCGATCCGACTTGTGTACACAAAGTTACAGTGTGTTCCAGAATAGACGAATACGGGACGTTGTCGGCGGATATGCGTTGATTCCGGGGTGCACGTACATCCAAATCAGCTTCTGCGAAATTCCATACGTCCGTATCAATGATGCGCACATTTCGGTAAAGACCGCGTGAGACCAAGTTATCCCGTTTGGCGGGGCACACTCAGTTTTGGTGTGAAACAGGGCGTTAGTTTTCCTGTTTTTGGATCGCGGTGTACGATCACCACAGGACGCGATGCACCAAGCGAGTTGTACGAGCATCGAGAGGGTTATACAGTCTACGTGTTGCAACAGACGGAATCGAAAACAAAATTACGAGGAGAGAGAACGGGTTACCTGAACAGGGCTCCGTGAACCGAAGATTTCCTGTGTCCGGGTGACTGTTTCGTGTCCTGCCCGAGTCGGCTGTGTCGATGGTTGGAGTGGCGGAGAGTTGTGGAAGAAGAAGGAGAAGTCGGCGGGATCGTCTAGGGTTCATGCGAGGGTCGTCTGCTGCGCGGTGAGGAGAGGCGAAAGGCGGCGGCGACGGCGGCGATGATTTTTAGGGTTGCGACGCTGGGCACGGAAGTCGAGGGGGGTTTTATACGCGCGCCGTCGGGTAGGAACAATGTTTCCAACCCGAATTGGGATTAGGGTTCGGAATTCGGGTTTCGGGTTTGGGTCGGGTTTCATGGATCCGACCCGACCCGACCCGCTACGCTGGGTTGGCTCGGTTCGGTTGAGTCGGCGGTTTGGTTCGGTTTATTTTGGTTCAATTGAACCGGGTTCAGTCTGGTTTATATTGGTTTAATTCTATAATAGTTTTTAGGTCTTTAAAAAAGATTTTGGAGTCCAATAAATTCGCAAAAAATTACCCTATGTCCAATTTTCCATTTTACATCATAAAATATTATTTTTATAATATTTTATCATTAATTAACAGTATTTGAAAATCTTTTAATCATAATTTCCTAAGTTTTAATTCCAAAAAAATACCGAAAAATTAGGGAAAAATTATATTAAAAATATTCTAAAAAATTAGGGTGTTTACAATCTACCACCCTTAAGAGGATTGCGTCCTCGCAATCAAAGAATGAACTACTAAAGGAAAGAACTATGGAAATTACAAGAATGCTTAGGTTATAACTGCATCCGCAAATAAGTGAGGATAACGCTGGCGCATACTATCCTCCCGTTCTCAGGTCGATTTGCCAGGAGAATGATATTTCCAAGCTACACGAACCAGTCTAATTGTCTTTCCTCGCAATGTCTTCTCACTGTAGTCGAGGATGCCGACTGGTTGTTCTCTCTTTGAGTCTTCGGAATCTAGCATCGGTGGACAATGCCTTTTTAATTCTTTCCACAAGTGATGACTTAACTTCGAGATTAGCTAGCACGCCACTCTGTCCTGGTAAAACAACCTCTATCTGAAGCTCCTATAGATCTCTCAATAACTCTGGCTGCATCGTCAAGAAATAAGCCGTAGGCTTCCTGCTGAGTGCGTCTGCTACGACATTCGCCTTTCCCGGATGATACTGCAGATCTATATCAAAGTCTACCATCAATTCAAGACAACGTCTCTGCCTCATGTTGAGCTCCTTCTGAGTATATACATACTTCAGACTCTTGTGATCAGTAAAGATGTCTACCTTCTCTCCATAAAGATAGTGCCTCCCAATCTTCAGAGCAAATATAACTGCTGCTAGCTCCAGATCGTGTGTTGGGTAGTTTTTCTCGTGGACCTTCAACTGTCTCGATGCATAAGCAATAACTTTGCCATGTTGCATCAAAACACATCCTAATCCACTACCTGATGCATCACTGTAACAATAAAACCTCCTGACCCTGAGGGAAGAGTCAAGACAGGTGCTATTGTCAATCTTCTCTTCAATTCTTCAAAAGCCTTCTGGCAGTCTTCTGTCCATGTAAACTCCTGGTCTTTATGTGTCAACTTCGTCATATGCTCTAAAATCCTTGAGAAAATTTCTACAAACCTTCGATAATATCCCGCAAGTCCGAGAAAACTTCTCACTTCTGCAACTGATGTAGGTGTAGGCCGAGTCTCTATTGCCGCAACTTTCTCCGGATCAACTGAAAGTCCTTCTCCTGAGATGATATGTCCCAAGAAAGGCACTTTATCCATACAAAACTCACACTTACTGAGTTTGGCATATAACTTCTCCTGTCTCAAGGTCTCTAACACGATTCTGAGATGCTCCTCGTGCTCTTCGTGGCTCTTGGAATATACTAAAATGTCATCAATGAACACGACCACAAATTTATCCAAGAACTGATGAAAGACTATGTTCATCAAACTCATAAACACTGCTGGCGCATTGGTTAAACCAAACGGCATTACCAAGAACTCATAATGTCCATACTTGGTCCTGAAAGCTGTCTTCGGTATATCCTCCTTCCTTACTTTGATCTGATGATAGCCGGATCTAAGGTCAATCTTCGAGAATACCCTAGCACCACTTAATTGATCGAATAGATCATCAATGCGTGGTAAGGGATACATGTTCTTGATGGTCACAACATTTAGTGCCCTATAGTCAATGCACAACCGTACTGTTCCATCCTTCTTCGGCATAAATAGTATGGGTGCTCCCCAAGGTGAAACACTGGGCTGAATAAAACCCTTCTCCAAAATATCATCAACTTGTTCCTTCAACTCCACTAACTCCTTAGGTGCTAGCCGATATACTGATGAAGTGATAGGCTCTGCTCATGGAGTTAAGTCTATTGTGAATTCTATTTCCCGATCAGGCGGTAAACCTGGAAGATCATCAGAAAATACATCCACAAACTCTGATATGACTCTTGGGTAACCTATCTCCCCTTTTACAGATAGTACCCTAAGAGTAGGCTGAACTCCTTGCTCTACTGCTCCCCGAAGAAACTCAAATTCTGGATGTCCAGGCGGTCTAAATATAATCCGTCCAAGTCGGCAATCAAGAGTTGCATGGTACTGACTTAACCAGTCCATACCAAGTACAACATCATAATTCGGTATGGAAAAGATCAGAAATTGAGCTCGCATCTCTCTTCCAGAGACTACTACAGAACATGATCTACAGACGTCACTAACTGGGATAATTTTACCTCCCGTAAGAATTTTCTTCATCTTCGGAAGGGGTGCGGTAGCTACTCTATGGATGGCTACAAAGCTAGCTGCTATAAATGAATGCGATGCTCCAGAATCAAATAAAGCTACAGCTGGTAATGAAGCTACTAAAATAGCACCTGCAATAACCTCTCATGCGGTAGCTTCCTCCTCAATGGCCAATGTAAATTCTTGGCCTCGTCCCTGAGCTTGGCTTCTCTGCTGCTGAGACTGCTAAAATAGAGCTGCCTGTGGTGCCAGTGGTGGTCTCTGCTAATTTTCTTCTGGAACTGGTGGTCTGACTCCTCCAACTCCTATCTGCGGTGCTCCTACTGCTGGATAAGCTGGTCGTGGTGCAGGTAAAGCTAGTCTCGGTGCTCCCTCTCTGCGCTCGGTGCAGTCTCTGGTTTGATGCTGGTTTGATCCGCAAGCCAGGCATAGTCCTAACTTGCATCTGTATTCTCTCTCAATGTGGCCTACCTTATCGCGTAGTGACAAGTAGGGAGAGACATGGCCCTATGTGCTGTTCTCTCTGGCATACTCCTCTGTGGCCGTTTTGCTGAATCCCCATGTGCTGTCCTAGATGGTGCTGGTGTGATTGGCCTCTTCAGGTTTGACTCCCTTCTAGTGATGCGCTCCATGAGTCGTGCTGCTGCAAGGACGTCGGTATACGATGTAGGTACGACCAATCCAATCAACCTCTGGAGCTCAAACTTCAGTCCATCAAAGAACTTCTTATCTTTCTCTTCCTTTGTCGAAATCAAGGTTGCGGCGAAGCGACTTAGGCGAATAAATTCTATGTTGTATTCTTTCACTGACATATTACCTTGGATAAGGCGGTTGAACTTGTCTCTGAGCTCTGACCGTGCAACTGCTGGAATATACATCTCTCGGAAGAGTTGAGAGAACTCTTCCCAAGTGACTCGGTCCTGTCCGAGCCTCCTTTCTTCTGATAACCACCAATGATGTGCATTTTCAGTCAACTGCATTCTGACCGTAGTCATCCATTTCTCTCTCGGAAGTTCAGCTGCTTCCAACTGGTGCTGGATGTTAGTGAGCCATTCGTGAACTTCTATTGGCCCCTCTTTACCAGAAAAGGTACGAGGCTTGAGTTGACGGAAATCGGTGATAGATCCCGTCGCTGATCGCCTCGCTGGTGGGTTTGCCTGCTCCATTGCTGATACCAGGCTGGTTCTCAAATACTCTGCCTCATGACATTGAGCCTCGTGCTAAATCTGCTGCTGGGCTTGCATCATGGCATACATCATCTGAAACATCTGTTGCCCGTCCATGGCTTGCCCTGGCGGGAAAACTGGTATCTGTGGAGTGAACTGTGACGGAGGTAGGATGTTATCACGCCGGAACCTTGGATTAGGCTGGCCGGTTTGATTTTCTTGAGAAGATTGTCCTCCATTCCCTGGTGTCACTCCATCTACATAAGTAACCACAGCGTCGTATGGTGTATCCAAGGGATTCTCATCTCCGTTCTTGGGATCCATTACTCTGCAACCAAAAGATAAACTATAAGAACGCTCAGAGGAATCAATACAGGGTGCAAATTAAGTAACCATTCGAGTTCGATATAGAGTTCAAAAATAGTTCAATAATGGATGAGATCCTATAACTTATCCTATCCTTAGGGCAGGCTGGTTCGGTTCCTAAGTTAAAACCGAACAATTTAGTCGTAGACTTGTATGGGCCACCATAAAAACTATGTCATGCCCCAGTCCCAAAATACCGAGGGACTAGACACGTGGCAATGGCCAGCAGCACACACCGATGGACAAACCCAATTTAATGGATCTATCAGGGCGTACTTAAGCTGTAAAACAAAGTCTACGACAACATGGCACAACTAATCTTATCCACACAAGATAAAATATGATCTACAGATATAAGAAATATAAATCATCAAACAGTCTCAACAAAGTGCTTCGGAAAAACAACCCGATAAAAATTTGATACAATGGTTCAACAGACCAAAATATAAATGACTGAATAAAATAAATAATGAGCATGTAACATGGATGCTCAGGAAAAGTCTTCAACTAACACCTCATCCTCGGGTGTCGGTACAGCTCATGTATCTGCTCCTGCTCCTACTACTGCTGTTATCCCGTATACCTTGGGATAAATCTCGTCTGCAAATCCTGGAGACATAATCTGGATCCAGGTCCTCAGGGAACATAGCAAGGTACAGATAATACAAGCCAAAATAAATGCAGTGCAGCAAATAATGAAATAAATAGGGTAAGCTATATAACCATCTATGTATGTCACGTCCCAGTCCCAAAAATACGTAGGACTAGGACACGTAAGCATGCCAGCCGCATGGATATGGCAACTCCAATATATGGAAACCAAATCCACACGTACGCTGTAATATGAATATCAATCCACAAGTGTTATAAACATATGTCACAAGTCACAGGGTATAATCTAGATCTCATCCACCAAAATCATATAGAAATAAATAAACAGTATCTATGAAACTATATCTCAATAAGAAGTATCTAAGGATGATAGTTGGATGGAAATAAATCCACTACCAACTCGAATGGGAAAAGTAAATATAATATAAGTACAAGACAATCAATCAATATATAAGTATACCAGCTATCGATCACGGCTCGAAGAGAAGACGTCCATAAAGCATCTACAACCATCCACTCTGCTCTCCTGCAAATACACAAGAACAGGTACACCTGGCAGCGGACCAGGTCCTCAGAGGGACATAACAAGATACTTAAACACATGCCAATAAAGTACTGAAATAAATATCCAAAGGGGTCGCCTAACCGTCTAAAGTGAATGCAGTTAAGAATAACTTTCCCCACAAGTGAGCTATCTGGCTGAAAACTGGGATTTGGCATGGTTCTCTTTTAAAGATCCAGGGGCCCAAAGGCACGTCGTCTTTTGAATGGCGGAGGCCCGCCAATGTACAATATATATATGGGTCATCACCACTCGTATCTCCAGCGGAGAATCCGGGCGTCACAGAAAAAGTGTAAAGGAGCTCAAATACGGTACTTGTTGTTCTTCCCACCCCATGCTCTAAGCATGTCACATCCATGACACGATAACACCTCTAATAACTGCCAAGTCTACTAGCATGCAAAGTTTCTTACAGCAGTTATTCCTAACGCACGGCCCATACGTACAGGAGGCCGAACCTACACGCAAGTTCGTGATCTACATGAGACTCATAACTCGTGTAACAACTGTGTCACAGCCAATGAACCTAATGGTGCTACATGATAATGGGGTAGTCTCATGCACAAGGTCAATGCAATACATAAATAAAAACATATCGCGACGTCACTGTCGCGAGCATTTTATATAACAATTAAAATATATGAACTAAAGACAGAAAATAAAGATGTGTGCAACATATGGAATAAGAATAACAGTACAATGGCAAGGTATACTTGCCTGGCAAGGAAGCTGCATTATACCAATAACCTTCTCCAGAAGTCGCGCAGAACAAATCCAATATCCTATGTACATATAATATAATACAATAAAATCATTAGTTATTACACTAGCACGCACAACAATATTTATACTGGACTCAGGGGGTACACTAGGGGTAACACTAATCATCTAACACGGTCAATTATGCGTTGAATTACGCGAGGTCACATCTGCAAGTGTTGTACACACTCAGACAGTCAGCTGACGGGTGTCTAAGCCAGTGCGTTAATGTACGCAAGGCAGGTAATTCACAAGTTCTTAGGGTCAACATGGTCAGGGTAAGTACGGAACAGTCCACGGTATCCTAGGGTCGTACAGTCTGGATATATATATAGTCATAATTATAAATTAGCATAGTATTTAATTACTTACAATTTATGTGCATACCATATATTTATATATTTCTATATATACAACCAAATATACATACCAAATTGAATACATGTACTAAATATCTATATAAATATATATATATATCAATGAATAATATACACGTACGCGTACATATACGTACACGCATTTGGGTTCACCGACTCCGGGCCTGATGTCAACTAACAGTTAATAAGCAATACTATTATCCTACTGGCACGCACACAAACACACATATAAGAAAAAGACGGGACAGGTTCATACCTCGGAATACGAGCACGGTACGACGGTGGGGTTGACGACGATGATGGTGAGGATGACAGTGCTGATGATAATTACAACTACAGCGATGATGATAATGGATTGATGGTGAGATGACGAGGATACGATGCTAATGATGATGACAAGGACGATGACAGGGATGGAGACTAGGATGATATGGATGATGATGCATGGGATGATGGTGAGATGATGATGATGAGGGTGATGGAATGATGATGATAATAGAAGATGGTGGTGACGAGGGCGAGGATGTGGAGGATGGTGATGACCAGGAGGACGATGTGGGTGATCGTAATGGTGGTGATGGTGATGATGTGTTGATGGTTTAATGTAAAGATGATGATGATGACGACGATGCTGAGATAACGATGACGCTGACGAGGAGGACGACGAGGGCGATGGAATTGGTGACGATGATGGGAGTTGATGAAGATGATGAAGAGGAGGTTGATGAAGAGGATGAAGAGGAGGAGGAGGATGAAGATGATAAAGAGGAGGAGGATGAAGAGGATGAAGAGGAGGATGATGTGGTAGGGATGCAGGTGATGGCTGCTGTCCTCCGGCCAGCGAAGGGAGGATGTTCGGCCGGAGGAGGACGGCACACATGGAGGAGGTCAGCAAGGAGAGGAGGGGCCAGGGTGGTTGTCGTGATGGGATGAGCAGCAGGGGCTCGGGGAGGAGTTTTCTGGTCGAGGGAGAGAATCTTGGCTGGTGGTGCTCGAGTTCCGGGGGAGGAGCTCGGCCAGGGGAGCTCCGGCCAAGGAGGAAAGAGGATGCTGACAGGGTCACAGGGAGGAGCTCGTGGTGAGGTTCGTGGTGGTGCAGCGAGGGGATCCGGGCGGTGGAGTAGCAGCTCTACGGAGAGCGGGATCGACTGACCGGAGCTGCGGCCGGAGATGGGAACGAGGGGGAGCTCGGCTGAGGTAAAGCTGCGGGGCATGGACAAGCCGGTGTAGCACAATCGGAGAAGAGGCTGAGGGATGAGGGAGATGGAGTGGTCGTGGGCTATGCCGGAGCAGGGGGTCGACTTGCCGGAGTAGCAGGCCGGGGGAGGAAGAAGATGAAGTGAAAGGAGGCCATGGTGATGGGTCCGGCGGCTGGGCAAAGGAGAGGAGGAAGGAGGGAATAAGAGGGGCGAGTGCAGGCGGAGGGGCGAGCTCGGGTGAGACCAGGGTGGCCGGAGCCAGCTGCGGGGAGGAGGAAGAGAGTGCACAGAGGGAGAAGGATCGGCTAGGAGTTGGGTTGGTTTTTGGGTTTTTGGAGAAAAGAATAAAAAAGGATATTTATATAGGATGTTAATGTTAACCTAAAATAGGTTTGACTGGTCAACCCCTCTTGAGTTGGGCCTTGGTCTACAATCCTTGGAGTGGGTTTTTGGGCTCTCATGGGGGTGTTGGGCTAGAAATTACATAGATTAAAATGCAAGGATGGGGTTTAAATATACGAGAGCGATGTGCGCACGTTGCACATCGTGAAAATTATAGGAAAAATCTACATGAAGGGAAAATTGAGTTTCTTCATGAATTGTCCAATGGTGAGGATACCTTAATGCGTTTTTGTATAAAATCCCCCCAAAAATTAGAAAATTGCACAAAGGCGGAAAATTTGTTTTAATTAATTAAATCGAACGCACACGATGTTCTAGAATTAATTAGGAGTACATGGGATTAAATCAGGCGGGACACAATTGTCAGGGGCGTAGAGGGAACAGTGTAGAGTATTAATAAAATTCAGGTCGTACAAAACGGTCAAGATTGGGTTCACGATTTCGATTGGGACGCACAAGGGTACAAAATTGGGATTTATTTATGATTAATAAATAACGTCTGTGACGTTTATTGTGCGACTAAAATATAGCATTCAGGGAGCAATATTATAAGTTGCATAAGGGTCGAAATCGTAGGCGGACATGTCTAGGATGAGATCGTGAAGTTTCTAGATAGGCAATGGCTAGTGAGGTGCTTCAATTATCGCAGCACGGTAAGGTGCCCTATACGATATAATTATTGCATTATTAAATAAATGTTGTGTTCTAAAGTTTAATTGGTTCAACCTAGCCCTAATTTCACTATCTAAGCTAAGTATGCCTAATTTTGGGTGAGGGAGTTTACAATCTACCCAACTTAAAATAATTTTGTCCTCGAAATTAAACTAGGGTAGGATTTCTCTATCTAACCTCCCTTGATTTCAATATAAAGAATTCTCCTTGAGTTAACATTGCAGTTTCTACCCAACTTAGAATTTACCCATCTATCATCTAAGTACATCTAAGAAGACTATATCCCAAATTATTTAATCATGTTATTGAATCATCAAAGTCTTTAATACCAAACATATCGTCGATGATGTTCCCTTAATCATTTATAAAAGATAGTCACCAAACAATGTGATTGACCTACGGGGGATATCTAGTACTATCTATATATCAAACTTATATCAAGCAAGATGTTTCGTCTTTCTGAACTAAGGGAAGACGGAGATCAATAATAAAGAGTTCAAGGGTGAGGTAATAGAATAGAAGTATCAGAATCAAGGCGTTTAAAAAATTCAAATAGGAATTGTCAAGACAATTATGGATTAAAATCATAATTTGGTAATTCCTATTCACCTGCTCGCATCGGCACAGTTATGTAGCAGATACGATATACTCAAACATATCTAGAGGGTAAGTATATTCGTCTACTAATCATTATATATCTCAATCCACATACGATAGTTATGCGAAGGGGCAAACCAAGTGCACTAGGGTTGATCAGACCATATTACACTGATTCTGATTAGGCAATTGTATCATTGTGTGCACCCAATAATACATATGCCATGAGCAAGTTCGATAAAGAATAGGCTTGCAAAAAAACTAGGCTATAATAGCAGCATAAGTCAAGGTAGTACAGCAAATATGAATACGCTAGATTATGATGAAAGAAGGTTCATAACAATTCAAATTCATAAAAACAAAAGCAGAATGAGCAATAATAATGAAAGACTACACAATCTCTACAGTTGTCATACAACCTCCTTGTCTAAGTCGCTAGTCGACCAAATGGGGCCAAGGGCCTCTAAATTCTATTGTCTGAATAAACACTGTCGTCTTTGCTAGCATATAATTAATGTCATTCAGTTATACTTCATCAATGGATCACAAGGGCTACGTGATACTAGGTGGTGAGGTATACTATTCAACTTAGAATAATAAATTAATACGCTAATGCCTTAAAGGAAAAATATAGGAATTCCTATTAAGGTTTACAAGAAGGGGTCTTCGTGCTTATTAGAGTATCCTATTATATAGGTCATGGTCTTAGTCACAGCGCTCATAGAATATGTGTCAATCGTAGGGATAGAAGAGTTACTAGCCGTTAAGGGGAAGGGATCTAACTCGTATCGAAGTGAGGGTACAAATTATGCGATTTAACACTAAGGGATAATCATCGGGTCGCAGTCTGCAAGAACAACTCAAACTTATCAAACCTTAACTACCAAGCACAAAAATGTTCAAATTCAAGACTACAACTATAATCCTAGCAAACTATGTGTCCTTAACAAAGGTTAAAATTTCTTGGCCTATTATTAGGAGTGTCAGATGGCACGAGTTAAAAGAATGAAGGAGAGAAAACATGATTAGTCGTCGTACAAATAGCAAGCGCTAGGGTTATAGGGGAATAATATATAAAATTAAGATAGAGGGCTCTAGATAGCATCATGGTTCTCTAGGGAGTGGTATGCTAGTTGCTATGTTCGAGGCATGATCAAGGAACAAGTGTTGATTATATTCCTCTAGGCTTCCTAAGGTGTTGTCTACTAATAATAAGACAATGATCTAAGTTTATAGTTCCAATATTATCTAACTATGAAGGTTAGGTTCAATCCAAATATTAAGTTTTGGTTTTCTATTGGTTCCTCAATGCTAGGGGCAAACATTATGGTAACCTTCTAACTAACTCTTGTAGTGTCTATACTACTCTCAAGTCCTCATAATACATCCGGGGTAATGGTAAACCAATTATAAGGATAAGGAATTCTAAGGTTCGCTAGATATTCTAAACTTAGTGGTATATTTATATTCTCATTGTATTCTTAATAGGTGTGCTACCCTAATTATCATCCTAATAACAGGGGTTCCTATATCCTAGCAGAAGGCTATACTCAAGGAACTATTAGGGAAGTACAAAAATCAAGCAGGATACAATTGTTCGAATAGATTATAGGGGAGAAAGGTAAATCATAGTCAATTATGGATGAGATCCTATACTCTAGTCCAATGTGCAGGCTTGTTCGGTACAGTAACGTAACCGAGACAATATGCTCTTGACCTGCATGGGCCACCACAAAAACATATCACGCCCCAGTCCCAAAAATACGTAGGACTAGGATACGTAAGCATGCCAGCCGCATGGATATGGCAACTCCAATATATGAAAACCAAATCCACACGTACGCTGTAATATGAATATCAATCCATAAGTGGTATAAACATATGTCACAAGTCACAGGGTATAATCTAGATCTCATCCACCAAAATTATATAGAAATAAATAAACAGTATCTATGAAACTAGATCTCAATAAGAAGTATCTAAGGATGATAGTTGGATGGAAACAAATCCACTACCAACTCGAATGGGAAAAGTAAATACAATATAAGTACAAGACAATCAATCAATATATAAGTATACCAGCTATCGATCACGGCTCGAAGAGAAGACGTCCACAAAGCATCTACAACCATCCACTCTGCTCTCCTGCAAATACACAAGAACAGGTACACCTGGCAGCGGACCAGGTCCTCAGAGGGACATAACAAGATACTTAAACACATGCCAATAAAGTACTGAAATAAATATCCAAAGGGGTCGCCTAACCGTCTAAAGTTAATGCAGTTAAGAAGGAAAGAGGAGGATACTTAAATCACGGCTGGTGGTTCCGGGGGAGGAGCTCGGCCAGGGGAGCTCCAGCCAAGGAGGAAAGAGGATGCTGACAGGGTCACAGGGAGGAGCTCGTGGTGAGGTTCGTGGTGGTGCAGCGAGGGGATCCGGGCGGTGGAGTAGCAGCTCTGCGGAGAGCAGGATCGACTGACCGGAGCTGCGGCTGGAGATGGGAACGAGGGGAAGCTCGGCTGAGGTGAAGCTACGGGGCATGGACGAGCCGGTGCAGCACAACCGGAGAAGAGGCTGAGGGATGAGGGAGATGGAGTAGTCGTGGGCTATGCCGGAGCAGGGGGTCGACTTGCCGGAGTAGCAGGCCGGGGGAGGAAGATGATGAAGTGGAAGGAGGCCATGGTGATGGGTCTGGCGGCTGGGCAAGGGAGAGGAGGAAGGAGGGAATAAGAGGGGCGAGTGCAGGCGGAGGGGCGAGCTCCGGTGAGACCAGGTTGGCCGGAGTCAGCTGCGAGGAGGAGGAAGAGAGTGCACAGGGGGAGAAGGATCGGCTAGGAGTTGGGTTAGTTTTTGGGTTTTTGGAGAAAAGAATAGAAAAAGGATATTTATATGGGATGTTAATGTTGACCTAAAATAGGTTTGACTGGTCAATCCCTCTTGGGTTGGGCCTTGGTCTACAATCCTTGGAGTAAGTTTTTGGGATCTCATGGGGGTGTTGGGCTAGAAATTACATAATTTAAAATGCAAGGATGGAGTTTAAATATACGAGAGCGATGTGCGCGCGTTGCACATCGTGAAAATTATAGGAAAATCTACATGAAGGGAAAATTGAGTTTCTTCATGAATTGTCCAATGGTGAGGATACCTTAATGCATTTTTACATAAAATCCCTCCAACAATTGAAAAATTGCACAAAGGCGGAAAATTCGATTTAATTAATTAAATCGAACGTGCACGATGTTCTAGAATTAATTAGGAGTACATGGGATTAAATCAGGCGGGACACAATTGTCAAGGGCATAGAAGGAACAGTGTAGAGTATTAATAAAATTCAGGTCGTACAAAACGGTCAAGATTGGGTTCACGATTTCGATTGGGACGCACAAGGGTACAAAATTGGGATTTATTTATGATTAATAAATAACGTCTGCGACGTTTATTGTGCGACTAAAATATAGCATTCAGGGAGCAATATTATAAGTTGTACAAGGGTCAGAATCGTAGGCGGACATGTCTAGGATGAGATCGTGAAGTTTCTAGATAGGCAATGGCTAGTGAGGTGCTTCAATTACTGCAGCACGGTAAGGTGCGCTATACGATATAATTATTGCATTATTAAATAAATGCCGTATTCTAAAGTCTAATTGGTTCAACCTAGCCCTAATTTTACTATCTAAGCTAAGTATGCCTAATTTTGGGTGAGGGAGTTTACAATATAAAAATGCAAGATGAGAGCATCACGAGTACCCAGGCTGAGCCACTATAAGCTCTGTGTCGGGGAGCCGGTAGCAGTAATAATGAGTAATGGGCCAAGCTCGGTTTCAGAGTCTTGTGCCTCACAGTAGTAGGGGATATATATATAATCAGTCTGTAGCCTGTGTGTCTCTTTCCACCCAATGTAATCATACGTCTCATGTCCATAACGTCTCCTGTCCATGGCACGCAAGATCATAGCTAATGTAGTAAGTCATAGAGTATCCAAGAGTATAATGTCTATGTCAGAAGTCTGTATCCTATACAGAATCACCACGAATATCTCAGAAAGATCCTGTCTCATGTATAGTGTCAATTGTCCTGGGTATAATGTACTTGATAAGATAAGCACGAGAATGTAAAGGGGTCACGAGTGTCCATCTCTAGATGACATACACAACATCGCTTACGGTGTTGGCACCCGATTAATAATCGGACGCTAAGTAAGTCACACGGTCCTAGGTTAAGCATGCACAATGATGTAAATAAAGCAAGGAAATATGCAACAAGAACTGTAAAGTTGGCAAGGTATACATGCCCACTGATGTATAAACAAGTCAAAGAAATAAGTAGCAAAGCTGCAGGGTTTGGCAAGGTACACTTGCTTGGGGTTTGAATATCCACAATTGTCCCTGTAACAGAGGATCCTGTAGGTACTCCTCCAAAAGCTGTAATAAACATCACCAACAGTCTCAGAAAATATCAAATAGCTAGAAACGCCTGTCCTTAGGTCCAATTTGGACACAAGGGCAAAAATGACATTTTCGGCCCAAAGCGGGATCCATATGTGGGCCACTTTGCACCGAAAAGCGTGTCAGGGTCAAAGGTCTCCAAATTCGTCAAACTCAGTGTCAACAGGTCAGGAACGATGACACGAACCCAACAAAACTTCCAGAATTGGATTCCGATGAGCCGATCACAAAATCGCCCGTCAAGTAGAACCTGTGGGGCCCACGATACGCGATTTTGTCAACGTTCTCAGAATTGAACCAAACTTGGGTCACAGGACCAGCGTAATACTGCGAGTCCGATGGCGTAAGTTTCGTCTTGGTCTGACGTGTGTACACAAAGTTACAGCGTGTTCCAGAATAGGAGGATACGGGACGTTGTCGGCGGATACACGTTGATTCCGGGGTGCACGCACATCCAAATCAGCTTCTGCGAAATCCCACACGTCCATATCAATGATGCGCACGTTTCGGTAAAGATCGTGTGCGACCAAGTCATCCCGTTTGGTGGGGCGTACTCAGTTCCGGGGTGAAACAGGGTGTTGGTTTTCCTGTTTTTGGATCGCGGTGTGCGATCACCACAGGACGCGATGCACCGAGCGAGTTGCACGGGCATCGAGAGTGTTATACATTCTACGTGTTGCAACAGAAGGAATCAAAAATAGAATTACGAGGAGAGAGAATGGGTTACCTGAACAGGGCTCCGTGAACCAAAGATTTCCTGTGTCCGGGTGACTGTTTCGTGTCCTGCCCGAGTCGGCTGTGTCCTGGTGAAGAGAGCTGCCGTGTTCGCTGAGTCGGAGCTAGGACAGCGGGCGGCCGGCCTAAGGCTGGGGTCATCGGCTCGTCGGCGGAGCGGGGCTGCACGACGGGGAGGCCGGGCGGCTCGAGGAGCTGTGGGATGGTGGAGCTCGGGGAGGGTGAAGGCTGTGCGGGGGTTGTCGAAGAGCAGCGAGGCAGCGGCACAGGAAAGAAGGAGGAGGAGGTAGCCGACGAGGGGCTTGGGGGTGGCTAGGAGCGTGTCTCAGGCGAAGACAGGCGGAGCAGTCGGGGAGGTTGACGGCGAGGGGTCGACGCTGCGGGCGGTGGTCGATGGCTGTAGCGGCGGAGAGTTGTGGAAGAAGAAGAAGGAGAAGTCGGCGGGGTCGTCTAGGGTTCAGGCGAGGGTTGTCTGCTGCGGCGGTGAGGAGAGGGGAAAGGCTGCGGCGACGGCGGCGATGATTATTAGGGTTGCGGCGCTGGGCACGAAAATCGAGGAGGGTTTTATACGCGCGCCGCCGGGTCGAAACAGTGTTTCCGACCCGAATTAGGATTAGGGTTCAGAATCTGGGTTTCGGGTTTGGGTCGGGTTTCATGGATCCGACCCGACCCGACCCGCTAAGCTGGGTTGGCTCAGTTTGGTTCAGTCAGCGGTTTGGTTCAGTTTATTTTGGTTCAATTGAACCGGGTTCAGTCTGGTTTATATTGGTTTAATTCTACAATAGTTTTTAGGGCTTTAAAAATGATTCCAGAGTCCAATAAATTTGCAGAAAATTACCCTATATCCGGTTTTCTATTTTACACCATAAAATATTATTTTTATAATATTTTATCATTAATTAACAGTATTTAAAAATTTTTTAATCACAATTTCCTAAGTTTTAATTCCAAAAAAACCAAAAAATTGGGAAAAAATTATATTAAAAATCTTCTGAAAAATCAGGGTGTTTACACTTGGCGAGTCAGTTCTATGACTTGGTCCAAGGGAACATTTCGGTCGATGAGTACGCCACAAAGTTTTATCATTTGAGTTGTTTTTCACCATCGATGATTTAGGACCCAGGAGACCAAGCCTGGAAGTTCAGGAAGGGGCTGATGAAAGAGATTAAGTCTCGCACTTCTGGACGTCGTACTGGTACCTTCGAGGGCATTCTTATGGATGCCCAGATTACTGAGAATGATTTGGACCTCAGGCCCAAGAGAGGATGTGACACTTCTGGAGGAGCGAGTGGTAGTATGGGACCGACCAAGGGTCCATACTTTCAAAAGCAACAGAGGTCGTATCAGTATCAGCATCATCAGAACCAGGTACCAGCTCGAGGATACACTCAGCAGCAGCAGCCTCAGAGGCAGACTCAGCCCGCTGTCCAGTGTGCGTACTGCGGAAAGGCAGGAAACATAAGGGACATCTGCAGGAAGAGGCTGGGTACATGTTTGTCCTGTGGATCGTCAGTACACCAGTTGAGAGACTGTCCATCTATTCAGACTCGTTCAGGTCAGGGTGGAGGAGCCGCTTAGAGGGGACCTGCCAGAGTACCTACTGTACCAGAAGGCCATCAGAGGGGACCTCCACTTCTACCACAGTAGTAGAGGTTTTCTCAGCACCAGCAACAGCAGAGAGGTGCACCCTAGGGATGAGCATAGCCATGACGATCGAGGAGGCTGAGCCAGCAGGAGACATAATTTTAAGTTCGGTTCTTCTCGATTCTATTCCAGTACTTACATTATTCGATCCTGGTGCTTCCCATAGTTTTGTGTCAGTATAGTATGCTCTTAAGCATCATTTAGAGGCGGAACCATTAGATAGGACTTGTAAGATCACGACTGGCGGAGGCATTATTCTTGTTAGTGACTTTTGCAAGGACCATAGAGTATCATTGGGAGGCCGAGAGTTGAGCGTGTGCTTACTCATCATGCCACTTTCGGGATACAATATTATACTCTGAATGGACTGGTTGAGTAGGCACCATGCTACTATAGATTATCGTGGGGTTAGAGTAATATTTCGACCGCCAGGAGAGCCAGAATTCAAGGTCGCCTGAGGAGCAGCGGAGTAGTGCAGGGACACTTTTTGTGGAGCCAGGATGGAAGAAGAGAAGTTGTCACATCCTTTGATAGCAGAGTTCCTGGATGTCTTTCCAGAGGAGTTGCCAGGTTTATCGCCAGACAGAGATGTCGAGTTCTCTATAGACTTGGTCCCGGGAGCGGAGCCCATATCACAACACGTCTATAGGGCAACAACAGCAAGCTGGCAGAACTGAAGAAGCAAGTTGAGGAGTTGCAGGACAAGGGCTTCATCAAATCCAGTTCATCACCATGGGGAGCCCCGGTATTGTTCGTACCGAAGAAGGAAGGGTTGATACACATGTGTATTGATTATAAAGCTCTGAACAACCTCACTATCAAGAAAAAATACCCGCTGTCGAGGATAGACGATCTTTTCGATCAGTTAAGCGGAGTGAAGGTGTTTTCAAAGATAGACTTGAGGTCAGGCTACCACCAGGTGAAGGTAAAGAGACAAGACATTCCAAAGACACATTTTTGGACCCGATATGGCCAGTTTGAGTTCATGGTAATGCCGTTTGGATTGACTAATGCACCGGTAGTATTCATAAACTTGATGAACAAGGTGTTCCACCAGTACCTTGACAAGTTCGTAGTGGTGTTCATCGATGACATTCTTGTGTATTCAAAGACCGCAGAGGAGCATGAAGAGCACCTAAGGATGGTCTTGGAGACTCTCAGGAAGGAGAAGCTTTACGGAAAGCTTTTAAAGTACAAGTTCTTCCTTGACAAGGTTGAATTTCTTAGGCATGTGGTAACGGGTGACAGAATCTCAATTAACCCAAAGAAGATCGAGACAGTGGAGTTGTGGGCTACTCCCAGTTCAATAGCTGAGATCAGAAGTTTTCTTGGGCTAGCAGGTTACTATAGGAGGTTTGTACAAGACTTCTCCAGGATTACAAAGCCGATGACTAGGATAACCAGAAAGGTTGTAGATTTTGTCTGGACGAAGGATTATCAGGCCGCATTTGATGAGCTGAAGAAGAGATTGACGACTGTTCCAGTTTTGACGTTGCCATCGGGGATAGGTGGATTAACTATCTACAGTGATGCTTTAGGGAAGGGTTTGGGTTGCATTTTTTAGCAGTATGGGAAGGTGATTGCCTATGCCTTCAGGCAATTATGCCCTCATAAGAAGAACTACCTCACCCACGATTTGGAGTTGGCAGCAGTTATCTTTACTCTAAAGCTGTGGAAATACTATCTGTACGGAGAGCGTGTGGAGATCTTCATAGACAATAAGAGCTTGAAGTACGTGTTTACACAGAAGGAGCTGAACATGAGGCAGAGGAGGTGGTTGGAGTTGATGAAAGACTTTGATATTTTATTATAGTACCACCCAGAAAAGGCCAACGTAATCGCTGATGCCTTGAGCAGGTATCTGATAGCTATGTACTTAACATCAGACAGATATTTATTGGCCGATCTTGAGATTGCTGATATAATCTGAGATGATACAGTCCGATATGATGGATAGAATCAGAGCTACGCAGTATGATGATGAGACTCTGAGGAGTATCAGGACACAGGTTCAAACAGGATTATTAGAAGACTTCACTATTGCTGATGATGGGTTTTTACGATACGGTACTAGGATATGTGTACCAAGCCGGGGAGCTGCACGAGGAGATTTTACAGGAGGCACATCGCTCTCAGTACTCGATACATCTAGGTGCCAACAAGATGTATCGAGACCTGAGGGAGCACGTATGGTGGTACAATATAAAGGGAGAGGTAGCACACTTTGTATCCCGATGTTTAGTGTGGAGACGGATGGTGACTGTGAAGCACTTGATACTAGAAGGTATCAATTGATACCAAGGCATATGACTTATATATATACTAACAGTACTTAATATAGTTAATATTAACTAGTATCATTAGACTTTAACTAATATAGCTAAATTAACTAGTATAGTCTAGTATACCCTATGATTAGCTAGTGTAGACCTAACATCACCTAAAAATTGACTCTATGGATAAGTATAGACTCTAATTTCAGAATTAGCCTAGTAAGAGACCAAGTGACCTAGAAATGACCCGAATGCCTAAACTAGAATAGGTATATATGTATATCTTTTCAAACAGATTTTAACACTAATATTTTTATAATTAGGTCTTTGTGTTCCACCTTGGACATCGATCCTCATACCTTGCTCAAGACCACAGGCGAGTATATTTTCTGACAGTTTTTATTATGTTGATTATTACTATGATTCTAATTGTAGTGTATGCTTGATTCTGACACTGTGGATACACGGGCTAGTATCATAGATACCTGTCATGAGGAGTCGTGATTGGAATCCATCGTGCTAGCTGGGGATGGGAAAATATTAACAAGATTATGTGATCATACCCCACTTTACATGCATCATAGCTCACCCCACATATAACATAGGGTATAGCCTGACCATTTACATGCTTCATAGCCTGTTATATATGATTAGCCTGACTATTGCTCGCATCATAGCTGACCAGATGGTTAGCTTGACCTCACATGTATCATAGCCAATCATATATAACAAGCCTGATCTAGTCCCAAGCCGATCACATAACAAACTGATATTTCACAACCCTTAGCTAGAATTTGCATTTCATTATTTCCAGTTCATTCATTTCTAGCATTTACATATATCTGTTCATTGCAAGTTAGTACTATTGCTGATTATATATTTTTCTAATATTCTTTACTTTTCCAGTATTTTTTTTATCATGTATTTTCTTACACTGTCTTATAGTTTTTGTTAATATAGTTAAAACTGTTATTTAGTGCTTGTGCTTTGCTCCAATCCTAATTGGATAAAAAAATTTAGAGGACCTTGAGGATTTCTATCCTACTCACTATGGCCCTCGAGTAGAGGGAGACTACATATTGGAAATTCTAGAGAAGTCACTCTCTTTAGAGGAGACACCACCCGCAAGTCGTTTTGACAGTTTCTTGGTCTAGATATCTCTGTATTTATTTGTTCTAAACTTGAGACTTGGATTGTATTATTGTTGAGACTATTTATGTTGGGATAGCTAGACTCTAGATTATTATTGTATTTGGGTTGTTGTGCTTGACTTATGTCGACACTTTCTTATCTTTTATATCTTATCATGCCATTACTTTTTTATAGTTATTATGATTGAGTATCTTATGAATTGTTGATCAATATCCTCCTTATGGAGTTGAGATCATTGACAAGTTATCTTTTGAGTTATGTTTAGTAGTATTGAGACCTAGACAGCATTCTACCGCCGATGCCGCGGCATAGGCTGGACATACCCATGGCTCATGCCCAAATTTTGGGTGCGGGTCATGACAAGTCGTAGGGCATGATTGACCGAGTCTAGTCCCGTCCTGATTTGCATTAGCAATTGATCTAGATCAGTAATTGAAGCCTGACTCCAGATATTCTTGAATACTCCAGAACTGTTTAACTGTTATTTTACCTACTGCACTTATTTATATGTTCTTTGTAATATTTCTTATTGATTTGTCTGCATGTTGGTTTTAGTTCCTAATATTGGCTCCCTTGTGGTACTTGCTATTTTGGGGTCTGACCCTATTATTTTTTTATGGCCAAATTTTAGAGCAGAACCGCAGGATATTTCGTACTTTCCTTCTCAAGATGTTGAACACGAGGAGCAACCGAGGACATGAGTAGGTTTCTTCTTCATCACTCACCTGATCTTGTACATTATTCTTTTGAGGCATTTATCCACCGAGTACGTATTTTATTCATATTTTGGGACTTAATATTCTATCATGTGGGCCTACATGTAAAGAATATTCTATACTATAGCTAGAGTTCATGTAATATTGTACTCTTACCAGTTCTTCATTTTGTAACTAGCTTCATGATCTTCTGTGTATGTATAGTTTGGGACTCCTTACTATTATATGTTTGGTGATCATACATCTTGTAACTTATTGACTGCTTGAGATTGAGACATCTAGGATTCTTGACCAAGGAATGACTGTTGGATTGTAGAGTAAAACTCTCATATGTCTAGACTGCCATGACCGTATCTCAGGATATAGAGTACTCTGTTGTACGTAGCTGGCTTTGTTTGCCCCCTCTCTCCAGTATTCTGGTTCTGGGGCATGACAGATACTTCTCTTGAGTGAATTTCATTTGGAGATGAAAGACAAAAGAGGGACAGAAAAATCGTGTTGTGGATCATTTAAGTCGCTTAGTCCATGTGGAGGATGAACTTTATCTGCAAGAAATATTTCCTGATGAGAAATTATTTGCTTCAAGTATGACATTACCTTGGTATGCAAATATTGTAAATTATTTGGTTACTAATATATTTCCTACTTGATTGTCAAAGGCTCAAAGAGATAAGATCAAAAATGATGCCAAATACTATGTATGGGATAACCCATACTTGTGGAAGCATTGTACAGATCAAGTTATAAGAAGGTGCATTCATGAAAATAAAATGGTTTCAATTCTCACCTTTTGTCATTCTTACGAATGTGGAGGACATTTTGGAGCTAAGACGACGGCAAACAAAGTTTTAGAATATGGTTTCTATTGGCCGTCTTTATTTCGTGATTCATATTATTTTTGTAAAACAAGCAATAATTGCCAAAAGATAGGTAATATATCTCAAAGGAATGAAATACCACAAAATTCTATACTATTTTGTGAAATTTTTTTATGTTTGGGGAATCGATTTTATGGGACCGTTTCCTGTATCTTCTGGTTATGTTTATATTTTGCTTAGTGTTGATTATATATCAAAATAGGTAGAAGCTAAAGCTACCAGGACTGATGATTCTAAAGTTGTTTGAGATTTTATTAAGTCCAATATATTCTCCAAGTTTGGGATTCCAAGAGCCTTAATAAGTGATCGAGGCACTCACTTTTGCAATTGAACCGATGAGCCATTGCTGAAAAAGTACTATGTGACCCACAAGATGTCAATTGTCTATCATCCACAAACTAGTGGACAATTGAAAGTGTCAAATAGAGAGATCAAGTCCATCATTGAGAAGATTGTCAATCCAAGTAGAAAAGATTGGAGTTTGCGCTTGGATGATGCTTTGTAGGCATATAAAACAGCATACAAGATGCCTATCGGTATGTCACCTTACCGATTGGTATTTGGGAAACCACGCCATCTTCCTGTTGAGTTAGAACACAAATCTTATTGGGCTATCAAGAGTTTCAATATGAGGACATATAAAAATGGAGAACATAGGAAGTTACACCTACAAGAGTTGGAAGAAATTCGTTATGACGCCTATAAGAATGCTCAAATTTACAAAGAGAAGATGAAGGATTTTTATGACAAGATGATCTCTATGAAGGAGTTTCAAGTTGGTCAAAAAGTCCTTCTATACCAGTCATGACTTCGTTTGTTTTCGGGTAAATTGTGTTCTCGTTGGATTTGATATTTTATTGTTACTAATATTTTTTATCATGGTGCAGTTGAAATGCAAAGTTTAGCAACTTTAAAAGTGTTCAAGGTAAATGGCCAAAGGCTCAAGCTTTTCTATGAAGATTTTAAAGTAGTGAATGTGGATAAATTGGACCTTGAGGATCCAATTTGTACCAATTAAAGGAGGAAACATCCACAACAATGAACAAAGGCAACCCAAGGAAAGTTAGTTCTTATTCTTTTTTTTCTTTTTTTTTATTGTCTTTTCCTTCCATTTCACCTTACATTAGGGAAAATGTAAGTTTTAATTGTAGGGGGGGGATTTACTTTCACTGCTACATTTTTAATAGTATAAGGTTTTTTATTTTTGGGTGCCTACTACAGCACTCCAGCTATTTATAGGTAATAATTAAGGTTTGCACAAAGAATTGTTAATTACCAATTAATTAGAGATGTACTTACTTAGTAATAACTAACTTTATCTAGAAGGTTTCCTTTACCTCGAAACCAAATAATTTAGTTTTGAAATTTTCCTTACTTAATTACTCTATAATTATAATAACCCTTTTTTATAAATAAATTAATTGTAATTTCTCTTTCAAATTTTCATAAAGATAATATAAAATTTGTAAAAAAAAATATTGTAATAATTTTCACAATTTACAAGGGGTTACAAATCTCCTAAAAGAAATTTCGTCCTCAAAATTTGTCACGCCCAAGTACCGGAATACGGAGACGGACATGGCCAGTTCTTTCGTACAAGGTATAGAACGTCGTACGATGGTCACGGCTGTAACTAGACAAAGGGGTGCATACTACAAGTAAGTCACTTAGGGTCACACAGTACATCTTTTATCTCAATCATTCAAGTAAGGACAGTGACTTAAAACATACATGACAAGGAAGTAAGGCATCCCAAACGCCCTGCCAAAATATTCTGGAATCCAGCTGTACCAAATGAGAAAACTGGTAGAGTAGTAAAAGTATAAGGCCATGATCAGCTGCAGTCTAATTAATTACAATCATGTAAAGAAACTAAATGTCCAGATTTACGGCTTACAAGTGCCGGTGGCTAAACGCTCAAAAGAGTAAAATATGCGATAACGGGCAAGAAAGAAGAACTCACTCATGTCCATTAGCAGCCATCGTCTGGTGCACGCCACCATTCAGGGGAGAAGTACGCTTGATCCTCGGGTGCTGGCTCTAAACCTGGCCATGCAAAACCAGTACGGTTAGACCCCAAAGAGCAAGTACAACAAAGAAAGCATGAATAAAAAAATAAAACCAGCTTATAATATATATATATATATATATATATATATATATATATATATATATATATATATAGTTTTGTCTTGTAGTTTCGGTTCATAGCCTATCGTGACATAATAATCTAACCCTACAACCAAACAAGGACAAGGGTTAGACCATCGCACCATGATAGCCTATGTCCCTAAAACTATTTGACAGCAGATACAATACACAGACAAGCTCAGTTACATAATCGGCCAATCAATTGTACGGCTTGCTAGGTGGAGTCTGGGTTATCCTAAAGGTATTATGTATATAATAGGAATCCTCAGATCGAACCTTGTTCTAGCAGGGGCTAGCCGAGCCATTAATCGCTGCATAGCACATAGTAGTATGCACCGGTCCCTCGTATGACCACCGTACTAAGATCGCACAGAACACATAGTACAATATAATAGTCGGATATTGCCATCCACTAATGTGGATTTAAACAATATCCATGGGGGCCAACCTTACTCCCCATATAATGATTGAGGGTGGCTAGTTAAGCACGATCTCAGAATTTTGTCCTTCCCAATGCACTACATATTTTAGTTTCCTAGTTAAACCTTCGGTTAGCTGGAATCATATGGCATGGTGACATGTTATACTCTTTATATGTAGTATCATAGTACGGGCACGCTAGATGCAAATTCACTTTGTCACTTGGTAGTTCAATTTCGATTCACCTGAGCGTGATGCAACAGTCAAACAAATTCTAGCCACGCTTGGTTATTGACCAACTATCATATCCATGCTAGAGGAATTTTATTACATTGTATATCGTTTAGCACATAGGTACACCTCGGTGTAAAACATGTAACATAATCACGTAGAAAAACTTAGCACGTAGGAACACATAGAACATAGTAAGTGTATCAACACGGATACCAATAGTCGAGTCAAGTTATCAACCAATGGTAAATCACATGGGTTCTAGCACATAGTCAAGTCTAACATATGGTCACTTGGCTCACAAATATTAGCAATTATTAAAATCACGCATGGAATCACAAAAATTTAATAAAGCATCTAAACCAAGCAAAACAGTAAAATGTGCACAAAGGACGCATGAGGATTAGGGACGCATAGAGTCAGTGCCGCTTGGAAAGTCTCGATAATATATGGATCGGTGCTGCATGGGAATTCTCGACCGTATATGGGTCGGTGTCGCATTGGAAGTCTCGATCGTATATGGGTCGGTGTCGCATATGATCAGTGCCGCAAATGACAGGGCAAAGTCCATTCCTTGGGGCAAGTATTGAGTGACGTGCATTTAATATGTGTCAGAAAAGTGACTGAAGTGATGGATGTGACAAGCTATAAAATATGTCAAGAAGAAAAGACAAAATCATAGAAAAATTTACAAGAGCGAAACAGGGTTATGCGTCCACAAGAGAAGAGGCGCATAGTCGTTGCCGCATGCTATGATTATCGCATAGATGTTTCTTAGACTTAGCAAATTTTTTATTCGTTCAGCGAGCAAAACACAAGGAATTATGTCACTTAGCTCCAGAACACTTTGTGTAATGGTCATTCATGCTTCCAATAAAATGGATCTACACAAATCTATCCATCAAAACCAAAAATTCCAAGTAATAAAAGTGTTTAGAATCATAATGAACACATAATAGATGAATAAAATAAAAGTAAAGAGGAAGAACTAAAATCAAAGAGTTTCTTCATGTCATTCAAGGTGTACTTGCCTAAATTAAAGGAGAAAAATGAGAGAAATGAGGGATGGGAGAGAAATAAGTTATCTTATATAGCTAGGGTTTGAGATTTAGACCATGGGTTCAACTCATGACCAAACCAACCCAACAATTAAACTATGAGTCTAATTGAACCAAAGAATGGGTCTAGTCTCTATGACATGCAACCTAATTAACAAGAAAGCAAAAATAACATAGGTCAAAAAATAATACGTTCCAAATACGTATATCAGGAATGGGGAGTGACATCTCTATCCACCTTAGAAAAATTCTATCCTCGAAATTTAAACCCAAGGCTAGCTAGAGAAATCAGAACAAGCATTGCGCTAACTACAAGCTCATCTAAACATGCAATCAAATTGAAGCATATAATAAAGAAAAGCTATGTCTCATAGCATGGGTAAATAAATCACGAGATTCGAGATACGAAGGCATAAGAAAGTATATACCTTTCGTGTCGAACAAGTGCGGATACAGAGACCGAATATCGTCCTCGCGCTCCCACGTTGACTCTACGAAAGGTTGACGATACCAAGCTACCCGGACAAGATGAATAGTCCAATTCTTGAGTACCTTCTCCCTTTGGTCCAAAATGGATACGGGTTGCTCCACGTAAAACAAGTCAGTACCAACGACTAGCTCAGAATGGTCGAGGATATGACTCAGATCTGGGACATACCTACGCAATTAAGAAATATAAAAAATATCGTGCACCTCATATAACGAAGGCGAAAGGGCAAGACGATAAGTAACATCGCCTACCCACTCGAGGATATTGAACGGACCGACGTATCGCAGACTAAGCTTTCCGTGAACCCCGAAGCTAATGACTCCCCGAGTCAAAAAAATTCACAAGAATACGTGGTCGCTGACATAAAACTTTAGGCCTACGGTGCTGATCCACCCAATGTCGATGTCTATTATGTGCAATCCGAAGTCGCTCTCTAATCTGTTTGACAACTTCTACTTTCTGCGTGATCATCTATGGACCTAACATCCTTCGCTCACCTATATCATCCTATACCAATGGTGACCTACACTTTCTCTCATATAATACTTTAAAGGGTGCCATCTGAATGCTTGTTTGATAACTGTTGTATGAGAACTCAACAAGATGAAGGTGATCTTCCCAAGACCCTCAAAAATCTAAAGTACAAGCTCGCAGCATATCATCTAAGGTATGGATGGTTCTCTTTGATTGTCCATCTGTTTGAGGATGGTACGCAGTACTGAGTCTTAACTTGGTGCCCAAACTCTGGTGCAAGCTCTTCCAAAAATTTAAAGTAAACCAAGTGTCTCGATCTGATATAATACTCTCTGGGACGCTGTGCTATCTTACTATCTGTCGCATGTACATCTCTATTAACTGCTCTATGGATTGCCCTACTCGTAAATGAAGAAAGTGAGCTAGTTTTATGAGATGATCTACTATTACCCAAACTGTATCGCGAGCAATCTAGGATCTAGTATCACGACCTACACCCGGTGTAGGCATGTAAGTAGTGAACAACGCCCAGCGTACGCCACAACATCGATGGTAGATCGTTGTTTGGGTAAACTATCTATCTAGCAATCAAGACATAACAATACCACCAATATAATATGAATATACTCAATTATAGATCTATAAGATGGAAATAAGCACGAATATGATAAAAGAATAAAAGAGTCACAAATACAACTCACAAGAGAAAAATAAAATCCAATGAGTCCAAGAAATACTAAAATAATATATTGGAGACAAATCCAGTACAAAGAGTCTAACTACTGCGCTATGATTCCTGGGTCATTTGTCTCAGTCGGGATGAGACCCTCCAGAGCCAAGGTCTCTGGCTCTAAGCCTACCACGTCTTGAGGCCCGTAGTGAGTGGGGTACCACTCCTTAGTGTCATCTGAGAAAAATATATCCAGTCAGAAAAGGAGCATAGTACATCTCTAACAGCAATTCTAATAAATTATATAAACTATGAAACAGTAACTAGATGTGAAATATACAAGATGCAATAAACAGATACAAGAGATATGCAATAAAGAAAATACTGGAAATAAATACAAGAATGAACAATATAGAAATAAACAAGAAATACTAATGACTAAGTGAATGAGTACCAGCTTTAACATATGATCGGCTTGGGAACTTGATACAAGAATTATAGCTTGGCTAATCATACGTGCGGTATATGATTAATACTATTCAATGAACAAGACTTGATACAAGGAGGGTATGATCACATATCTACACTATATACTCCCCGCCCCCGACTGGTATAGTGGATCCAACCATGGTTCGTTATGACACGGGTTTCCACATGAAGGGTGCTACTCTTCTCATGAACCAATGTCTATATTTGTACAAGAAGAATAAGAAAATAATACACAAGATACACCATAAATACCAAGGAATAATATCTCATGACGAGATCCAGATATACCAATCCGTATAACCATCGTGTCAAAAAATCAAGGATATCTACACTAGATACAAGAGACAAAGGATATCATAAATGAGAAATTATCAGAGAATGTACTCGCCTGAAATCCAGTAAACAGTATCAAAGATGTCCAGTACGGTACCTCGAAGACCTAAATATAAAATATTACATCAATACAAGGTTTGGAATAAAAATAAGTTAAACTAGTCAACTTCTATGTCAAAAAGCTATTTCTAAATCAAAATAGTCAAACTAGGTCAACTCTAGTCAAACTTGGTCAAACTAGCCATTTCTAGGTTGTATTAGTCTATCTCTAGGATATTGGGTCCATACACTATGTAACTAGGCCACACTAGTTATAATAGGATACTAGGAAACCAATAACCGTATCCTAAGATACGCAATTTATTAGATATGATAATATCATAATATGTATATACAATCAACAATATCTAATATTCCTAATTAAACTAATGTTAAGTGGATACCTTATCTTTGAACCCATGCGGTATCGTACCACTACACACCCAACTTGATACTCAAACCCAATATCTTGAGTATCAACCAAATACCTTGAGTATCCCTTAATACCTTGATATTATCTTGGTATCACAAGGTAATGTGAATCCTAGTATATACTAACTACCCAATATACTAAACTATAAACTAACATGCATGAATTAATACAATACTACTAGCTATACTAACTACTAATACATTTAGACATACATACATACCTATATATATATATATATATATATATATATATATATATATATATATATATATATATATATATATATATAACTACTACTAACAATATGTACATATATATAACTACTAACAAGGCTAACTAACTAAACTACTACTCCTCAAGCTAACTAAACTATCAAATAACTAACTAACCAAAATAACTACTTACCTTGTTGTTGATACACTGCTGCCCACTGGAAACTGTTGTTGCTGCTACTGGATGTTGCACGAGCACTTGTTGTTGTTGCAGGTCTCTACTTGTTGTTTGCACTGGCTGCTGCTGCTCACTGCCTTGTTGTTGCTGCTGTACTGCATAGTTGTATTGTTGCTACTGCTAGCTCGAGCTGCTGCACCTCCTCACTGCTTCAGCACATGCTGCTGCTACTACAGTTGCTGCTGCTGCAACATGTTGTTGCTGATGCTAGCTACCTTCTTCACTGCATATGCCTGTTGTCCCGACCCCCTCTTAACTGCACACTACATACACACATCTACAACACACAAACACACATCCATAAGTTAATGTATATATATATATATATATATATATATATATATATATATATATATATATATATATAACACACATAAACATATATATACATATCAATATATACATATATAAATACATAACACTAGAGATACAATATCTACTAGAGATACAATATCTATCTATACATATATATACATATCACTAGATATATATACACACATATAAATACACACACACACACACACACACACACACACACACACACAAACACACACACACACATATATATATATATATATATATATATATATATATATATAAAACCACTAATCACCAGACATATACATATATAAACATACAATTATAATACTCTAATAGCTATAAACAATTATGTTGAAATGCAAAAAAAAACAAACACGTAGAGTTTATCGCACCCGTAACACAATAGATCTATGATACACTTGCGATACGAATCCACCACACTACCAAACATACCCCGAAGGACACAAGCAAGTCTAAAATAATAATTATGAATAATACAAAGAGTTAGATACACATGTACGTGTCTGTATCAAAATATGACATGCTCAAACCCCCGTGTCGGAAGAAAACCCCCAAATCAACCCGTATCTACAAATTATCGGGATACGGCCTACATGTATCCAATTCTGGACACGACACTAGCCACACACAATTAAATATATGTCAATTTTGTCTAATTGACCAATTGACAAACACAAGATATGTCAATCTCATAATTCTCCCAAAATTGACACAAAATACCACATAACTTTTTGCATAGGCCTCCTATGAACCTAATTCCAATTCCTATGGGTAGCCTTAGGATATGGGGTGGTTCCTAATGATTAAATAACATATTTAGAGTCAAATTAAAAGGAGAAAATTGAATTTTATCTATTGGGAGATGGATTCCCAATGAAACCTACAAATTGGATGAAAAAGCCTTCAACTTGTAGATCCTTGCTCCTCCTTGTAGATCCTTACTTTCTCCTTTTAGATTCTTGCTTCAATAGCCTCTAATAATGATTTAGGAAGGAATTGAAAATAAATTTGGATGGAAATGATATGGAAATAAAGAAATTTGGAAGAGGAAACTCTAGATCTAGTTTTAAAATAAAAATAAAGAGAGAAATTTCTTCCTCCTATTTTATATGGCCGGCCACTTGACCCCCTCTCCAAGCTACTATGTAAAGTCTAAAATACCTCTTGGGGCCTCTCATGAAGAAATAATTAAGGAGGGAAGATTCTAGTCTAATAGATTTAACTTAATTAATTATCCTCCTTATGATGGGATTCTAATTGGGCTCAATTCTAAGTAGATTTAAATGTTGGTTTACGGATCTAATCTAAACTAGTTAGGTCCACTAGTACAAGTCCAAAAAATAACTAACATCTAATAATAATTAAATAACATAATAAATAAATATACAATATTCACAATATTTAATTAATTATAAAATGACCAAAATACTATTTCCTAGAAAATATGGTAGTGACAAGTCTACCCCCCTTAAAAAACTTTTGTCCTCAAAATTCAAAGATAAAACTACCCCCAAAAAATAAAAACAGAACAGAACAGAACAGAATCAGGAGAAAACATACCTCAAGGCACAAACAAACATGGATAACGCTCTCGAATTTCATCCTCTCTTCCAGGTAGACTCCCCCGGAGAGTGATACCTCTATGCGATGCGTACCAAAGGAATAGTATGGTTTCTCAGCACCTTCTCTCTTCGATCCAGAATCTCAACTGGCTTCTCTGGATAGCTAAGAGTAGGGCCCATCTCTATCTCCGAGTGATCCAACACGTGAGTAAGATCCGCCACGTACCATCTCAACTGCGATACGTTAAACACGTTGTGCACTCCTTCTAAGGCAAGTAGCAAGTATAGTATTTAAGCAACTGCACTGACCCTCTCTAGAATAGTGAAAGGTCCGATGAATCACGGACTAAGCTTCCTGCCTCCACCAAAATGAATCGTGCCTCATGTCGAAGAAATTCTCAGAAATACCAGACCACCAACCTTGAACAAAACATAACCTTAAGAACTTAATCTATAACAAACAACCAATATCAAGCACAAAATAAAAATCTAAAACTATACCTCAAACTCCAAAGGTCTCCGGTGGCTATCGACCCAATATCGGTGTTTGTCCTGCGCCACTCGAAGTCTGTCTCTGATTAACTTAACCTTCTTCGCTGCATCCATAACCATCTCAGGCCCTAGTAAAACTCCCTCTCCAATATCGTCCCATGACAAGGGTGTACGACATCTGACCATACAGAGCCACAAATGGTGACATCTTTATACTAGCCTGGTAGTTGTTGTTGTAAGCAAACTCTACTAAATGGAGATGGTCCTCCTAAGATCCTTCGAAATATAGTACACAGGTGTGCAGCATATCCTCCAGAGTATGAATAGTCCTCTCTGACTGCCCATCTGTCTGGGATGATATGCAGTACTGAACTTGAGCTGCGTGCCCAAACTTGCCTGTAAACTCCTCCAGAAATGAGAAATGAAATGACTATCCTGATCCAAGACTATGCTAACAAAAACCCTATGTATCCTGACGATCAACCTCATATACATCTCTGCCAGCTTCTCCGTAGACAAATCCACCTTAAAAGTCAAAAAGTGGCCAACTTGGTCAACCTATCAATGATGACCCAAATTGCGTCTTTCCCTCCTGGAGATCGTGGAACTCCAGACACTAGTAATGTGCTCCCACTTCCACTCTGGAATGGATAATGGCTGAAGTAAACCACCTGGCCTCTGCCTCTCGACTTTCACCTGCTGGAACAGTAAGCATCTGGATATAAACTGTGTCACTTTTCTCTTCATGTCATACCACCACACACTCTCTCACATATCCCGATATATTTTGTTGGCACTTGGATGTATGGAATATTGAGAGCAATGTGCTTCCTGTAATACCTTCTCACGTAGCTCCCCACTAGGCACACACAATCTAATACCATACCGCAAAGAACCATCCTCAGCAATGATAAAATTATCCTCCAATCCTTCTCTCACCTGAACTCTGATGTTCCTCAGAGATACATCCTCATACTGGGCTTTCTTGATCCTGTCCATCAACTCTGAGTGTATCTGCAATCCCCATATCTGCATAGCAAAATCAGGAACGATCACCTCAATGCCCAAGCTCTCCAAGTCCTCCAACAAATACCGATCCTGCATCAAAAATATAGCTATCGGATACCTGCTCAAGGCATCGGCAACTACGTTGGCTTTCCTAGGATGATACTGCAAAGATATGTCAAAATCCTTCATCAGTTCCAACCACCAATGCTGTCTCATGTTTAACTCCTTCTAAGTAAAAATGTACTTCAAGCTCTTGTGGTCTGGGAAGATCTCCATACGCTCTCCATACAAATAGTTATCCACAACATTAGGATAAAGATGATTGTTGCCAACTCCAAATCGTGGGTAGGATAGTTCTTCTCATGAGGATGTAATTACCTGGATGCATAGGCAATCACTTTCCCATTCTGCTGAAGAATATTACCCAGATATTTTCCTGATGCATCACTATAAATAGTGAAACCTCCAGACCCTGATGGCAACGTCAAAATTGGAGCATACGTCAACCTCTTCTTTAATTCATTAAAAGCAACCTGGCACTCCTCTGTCCAAATAAACTCTACATCCTTCCTGGTGAGTATGATCATCGGCTCGGCAATCCTCAAAAAATCTTGCACAAACTTTTTATAGTACCCTACCAAACCCAAGAAACTCCTGATCTCTGCTACTGAACTTGGGGTCATCCAAGACTCTACTGCTGTGATCTTCTTCGGATCCACTAAAATTCCATCACCAGTCATAACATGTCCTAAGAACTCCATCTTATCCAGGAAGAACTCATACTTGGATAGCTTCTCATATAGCTTCTCCTTCCTCAGCACATCCAACACAATCTTTAAATGCTCCTCGTGCTCCTCCGGTGTCTTCGAGTATATGAGTATGTCATTGATGAACACCACCACAAACTTGTCAAGGTACTGGTGGAACACCTTGTTCATCAAATTCATAAATACTGCCAGGATGTGAGTCAACCCAAACAACACCACCATGAACTCATACTGGCCATACCGAGTCCTAAAAGCAGTATTCGGAATATTCTTCGGCTTTACTTTTACCTGTTGGTAGCCTGATCTCAAGTCTATCTTAGAAAACACCTTGGTACCACTCAACTGATCGAATAGGTCATCAATTCGTGGCAATGAGTATTTATTCTTGATAGTGAGATTATTTAATGCCATGTAATCGATGCACATGTGCACCGATCCATCCTTCTTTGGTACAAACTATATTGGGGCTCCCCACAGTGAAGAACTGGATCTGATAAACCCCTTATCCTGTAATTCATCCACTTGTTTCTTCAGCTCGACCAGATCATTGTTGTTTACTCTATAGACATGCTGTAAAATTGGTTCTACACCTGGCACCAAGTCTATAGAGAATTCAATATCTCGATCTGGCGATAATCCTGACAATTCCTCAGAAAATACATCCAAGAACTCTGCTATCAATGGATGCGACAACTCCTTATCT
The DNA here is from genome assembly GCA_036927795.1 of Iris macrosiphon. Taxonomy (NCBI): domain Eukaryota; kingdom Viridiplantae; phylum Streptophyta; class Magnoliopsida; order Asparagales; family Iridaceae; genus Iris; species Iris macrosiphon. Next base: position 99,658,083 of record JAYESA010000002.1, read on the forward strand.
TCCACCATAGCTCCACAGATAATGCCTTCTCCCTGCTCTACAGCTCCTCTAGCAAACTCAAACTCTGGCTCTCTTGATGGGCTAAACAAAACTCTACCTCCCCTATAATCTATACTATCATGGTACATACTCAACCAATCCATCTCGAGTACAATGTCGTAGCTAGGAAATGGAATTACAAGTAGACGCGTACTCAGCTCCCGGCCTCCGAGAGTAACTCTCCGATCCTTGCAAATATCATTAACCAGGATAATGCCTCCCCCGGTCATAATTTTGCAAGTCCTAAGCAAAGACTCAGCTACCAAATGATGTTTTAGAGTAAAAAAAAGATACAAAACTATAAGAAGCACCACTATCAGACAAAGCTAAAGTTGGAATGGAATCAAGAAGAACATAACCTGCGATAACATCTTCGGTGGGCTCAACCTCCTCGTTCCGGATGTGCACCTCCCTTATGTTGGTACTGGGCATAACGCTACTGCTGGGTCAAAAGCGACGGGGACGTCCCCTCGACAGTACTGCCGTTGCCTCGCCTGTGTCCTCGGAGCTGGATTTGCTCCCTGAATTGCACGACGAGGGTTGGAAGGACACTCTCTCAGCTGATGCCCTTCGGTACCATAATACAGACAAACTCCCAAACTCCTCCTATAAACTTCCCAGATGTGGTCGGTCTACTTGTAGTAGTGCCAGGAAGCATGTTGTGACTATTTTTGCTGTTGCGGTGCCTAGTAAAATGGTGCCCTAGCTGGAGTCTGGTGCTACTACAACTGCTAAAAAGGCCTGAACTGAAAATAAGAAATCTTAGCAGTCACTGTGCTGCTCCCAGAAAAGAATGGCGATCTCTCTTGGGTTTCAAACCCAACTCTCGCTCAACCTTGCGTGTATCTACGAATATGTCTCATAGAAAGACTGAATGAGGATCTTCACTTCTAGTTCAGACCCTCACAAAAATGGATAGCTCGAATATCCGTCTCCCTCACCAAATACTCCATAAATTGGCTCAGCCTAACAAACTCTGCGGTGTATTCCTCCACATACATGTTTCCCTAAATAAGTCTCTCAAACTGCCTTCCCAAGTCTAATCTGTCTGCCAGAGCAAAGAACTTTCTCTTGAAGAGGTCCTTGAATACCTCCAAAGACTTCCCTGTATCAGCAAGAAGTAGCTCATTCCTGATCCAAGTATGGGCGATGTCGAACAGTTGAAGTCTTACTGCCTCAACCTTCAGATCCTCAGCAAGATGGGACACCCTCATGAGATGCTCAATATCCTCGAACCAATCATCAGCGTAGATGATTCCCTCTGTCTCCTTGAAGACCCTAGGTTCCAGTTTCTTGAAGTCCTGAATATTGCCTGGCCGAAGCTGGGAAACCTGCGGATCAACCTGCTGCTGGAGTGAAGTGCCTCTCACTACTACGACAAGGGCTAGCTGATGAGCACTCTCAATGCCCTGCCATAATACGTTGGTCTGCCTCTGGTGTGCCTCGGACTGAGCCCTCTAAGCCTTCAGCATCTCACAAAATAGTATGATTATCTGAGTCACATCTGTCGGCACGAAAGGTGGAGGTGGAAGTCCCTCAGATACAGTCGAAACATTCCTCTAAGTTGGAGGTGGACCCCGGAATGCAGCTGATACGCCAATCACCAGAGAAGTGACTGGTGCAGGCCCTCGAGAAATTGCAGATCTCTCAAAAACTGCTCCTCCCTGTTGTGATCTAGTCTTCCGCGGCATCCTGAGGCAAAGCAAAAGGAAAGAATCAATATGGAACATGATATAATGCACTCAAAGAAGGACAGCTAAAGATCAAATATCAATATCAAAGAAGAACAGTTGATGAATAATAGAGTTTTTTTTAGATGTGATTGAGTATTCTCAGCCTATAGCCTATATCCTATATCATAAAATAGGCTCATAATAGTACTCAAATAATAGCACCACTACGAATCGCACTAATTGTGACCTCGAAGACCTGTATGGACCACCACTAAAAATGTGTCACGATCCGCACCCGGTGTAGGGATATAAGTAGTGAATAACGCCCAGCCTATGCCGCAATATCGGTGGTAGAACGCTATTTGGGTAAACTATCTATCTAGCAATCAAGACATAACAATGCCACCAATGTAATACGAATATACTCAATCACAGATCTATAAGATGGAAATAATCACGAATATGATAAAAGAATATAAGAGTCACAAATACAACTCACAAGACTAAAATAATATCCAATGAGTCAGAGAAATACTAAAACAATATGCTCGAGACAAATCCAGTACAAAGAGTCTAACTACTGCGCTACGAGTCCTGGGTCATCTGTCTCAGTCGGGATGTGACCCTCCTGAGCCAAGGTCTCTGGCTCTAAGCCTACCACGTCCTGAGGCCTGTAGTGAGTGGGGTACCACTCCTTAGTGTCATATGGGAAAAATATATCCAGTCAAGAAAGGAGTAGAGTACATCTCTAATAGTAGTTCTAATAAATGATATAAACTATGTAACAATAAATAGATATAAAATATACAAGATACAATATACAGATACAAGAGATATGCAATAAAAAAAATACTAGAAATAAATACAAGAATGAACAATATGGAAATGAACAAGAAATACTAATGACTAAGTGAATGAGTACCAGCTTTAATATATGATCGGCTTGGGAACTTGATACAAGAATTATGGCCTGGTTAATCATACATGCGGTGTATGATTAATACTATTCAATGAACAAGACTTGATACAATGAGGGTATGATCATATATTTACACTATATACTCCCCGCCCTCGACTGGAATAGTAGATCCGACCATGGCACATTATGACATGGGTTTCCACAAAAAGGGCATTACTCTTCTCATGAACCAATATTTATATTTGTATAAGAAGAACAAGCAAACAAGGCTTGCACAAGATACATCGTAAATACCAAGGAATAATATCTCATGACAAGATCTGGATATACAAATCCGTGTAACCATCGTGTCAAGAAATCAAGGATATCTATACTAGATACAAAAAAAATAGAGGATATCATAAATGAGAAACTATCAGAGAATGTATTCGCCTGAAATCTGGTGAACGATATCAAAGATGTCCGGTACGGTGCCTCGAAGACCTAAATATGGAATATTATATCAATACAAGGTTTGGAATAAAAATAAGTGAAACTAGTCAACTTCTAGGTCAAAAAGCTATTTCTAAGTCAAAATAGTCAAACTAAGTCAACTCTTGGTCAAAGTAGTCAAACTTTGTTAAACTAGCTATTTTTAGGTTGCATGAGTCTATCTCTAGGATATTGGGTCCATGCACTATGTAACTAGGCCACACTAGTTATTATAGGATACTAGAAAACCAATAAGATACCGTATTCTAAGATATGCAATTAATTAGATATGAGAATATCATAATATGTATATACAATCAACAATATCTAATATTTCTAATTAAACTAATGCTAAGTGGATACCTTGGCTTTGAACCCATGCAGTATCGCACCACTATACACCCAACTTGATACTCAAACCCAATACCTTGAGTATCAACCCAATACCTTGAGTATCAACCCAATACCTTGAGTATCCCTAAATACCATGACATTACCTTGATATCACAAGGTAATGTGAATCCTAGTATATACTAACTACCCAATATATTAAACTATAAACTAACATGCATGAATTAATACAATACTACTAGCTATACTAACTACTAACTACTAATACATATATACATATATACATACCTACATACATATCACTAACTAGAGATACATATAAATATCACTAATAGTAATCACTAGTATATATATCTAACTACTACTAACAATATGTACATATATATAACTACTAACAAGCTAACTAACTAAACTACTACTCCTTAAGCTAACTAAACTATCAAATAACTAACTAACCAAACTAACTACTTACCTAGCTGCTGATACACTGCTGCCCACTGGACACTGTTGCTGCTGCTACTGGATGTTGCTCGAGCCCTTATTGTTGCTGCTGGCCTCTACTTGTTGTTTGTACTGGCTGCTGTTACTCATGCTCACTGCCTTGCTGCTGTTGCTGCACTGTATAGCTACATTGCTGCTACTACTAGCTAGAGCTGGTGCACCTCATCACTGCTTCACTGCCTTGCTGCTATGCTACTAGCTGTTATGCTGCTTCTGCACATGCTGCTGCTACTGCAGTTTCTGCTTCTGTAATATGTTGTTGCTGATGCTAGCTACCTGTTGCACTGCCTATGCCTGTTGTCCCGACCCCCTCTTCACTGCACACTACACACACACATCTACAACACACAAACACACATCCACAAGTATATATATATATATATATATATATATATATATATATATATATATATATATATATATAACACTCACTCACACATATAAACATATAAATACATATCAATATATACATACATAAATACATAACACTAGAGATACAATATCTATCTATACATATATATACATATCACTAGACACACACACACACACACACACACACACACACACACACACACACATATATATATATATATATATATATATATATATATATATATATATATATAAACATACAAATATAATACTCTAATAGCTATAAACAATTATGTTGAAATGTAAGAAAACAAACACGTGGAGTGCATCGCACCCGTATCACACTAGATCTATGATACGCTTGCGATATGAGTCCACTACACCACCAAACGTACCCCGAAGGACACAAACAAGTCTAAAATAATAATTATGAACAATATGAAGAGTTAGATACACATCTACGTGTCCGTGTCAAAATATAACATGCTCAAACCCCCTTATCGGAAGAAAACTCCCAAATCAATCCGTATCTCCAAATTATCGGGATACGGCCTACACGTATCCAATTGTGGATACAACACTAGCCACACACAATCAAACATATGTCAACTTTGTCTAATTGTCCAATTGACAAACACAAGATATGTCAATATCAGAATTCTCCTAAAATTGACACAAAATACCACATAACTTTTTTTATAGGCCTCCTATGAACCTAATTCTAATTCATATGGGTAGCCTTAGCATATGGGGTGGTTCCTAATGATTAAATCATAGATTTAGAGTCTAATTAAAGGGATAAAACTAAATTGTACCTATTAGGAGATGGATTTTCAATAAAACATCCAAATTGAGTGAAAAGAGCCTTCGACTTGTAGATCCTTGCTTCTCCTTGTAGATTTTTGCTTTCTCCTTGTAGATCCTTACTTTAATAGGCTCCAATGATAATTTAGGAAGAAATTAGAAATAAATTAGGGTGAAAATGATGTGGGAATAAAGAAATTTGGAAGAGAAAATTCTAGATCTAGTTTTGAAATAAAAATGAAGAGAGAGAATTTTCTCCCTCCTATTTTATATGGCCGGCCACTTGACCCCCTCTTCAAGCTAATATATAAAATCTAAAATATCCCTTGGGGCCTCTCATAAAGAAATAATTAAGGAGGGAAGGTTCTAGTCTAATGGATTTAACTTAAATAATCATCCTCCTAATGATGTGCTTCTAATTGGGCTCAATTTTAACTAGATTTAAATGTTGGTCCATGGATCTAATCTAAACTAGTTAGGTCCACTAACACAAGTCTAAAATAATAAACTAACATCTAATAAGAATTAAATAACACAATAAATAAATATACAACATGCACAATATTTAATTAATTATGAAATGACTAAAATATCCTTTCTTAGAAAATATGGTAGTGACATCTAGGTAAACGGATCACAAAATCCATCATGATATATTCATACTTCCACTCCGAAATAGGAAGCGGTTGTAATAATCATGTTGGCCTCTGCTGGTCAGCCTTCACTTGCTGACATACCAAACATCGAGAAACGAATCGTGCTATCTCCCTCTTTATCTCGTTCTACCAGCTTAATGCCTTGAATACTGGGAACTATGCACCTAGGTCATTACTTCTTTCCCCAGTACTGGAATACGGAGACAAACATGGCCAACTCTCCCGTACAAGGAATAGAACATCGTACGGTGGTCATGATTGTAACTAGACTAGAGGGTACATACTACAAGCAAGGCACTTAGGGTCACACAACACATTTATTATCTCAATCATTCAAGTAAGGACGGTAACATAGAACATATATGACAAGAAAGTAAGGTATCCTAAATGCCCAGCCAAAATATTCTGGAACCCAGCTGTACAAAATAAGAAAGTTGGTAGATTAGTAAAAGTATATTACCATGATCAGCTGCAGTCTGATTAATTACAATCATGTAAGAAAACTAAATGTCCACATTTACAGCTAAAAAATATCGGTGGCTAAACGCCCAAAAGAGTAAAATATGCGATAATGAGCAAGGGAGAAGAACCCACTAGTGTCCCTCAGCGGCCATTCATATGGTACATGCCATCGTTCAGGAGGAAGTACGCTTGATCCTCGGATGCTGGCTCTAAACCTGGCCATACAAAACTAGTGGGGTTAGACCCCAAATAGCAAGTACCACAAATAAAGCACGAATGAAGAAATAAAATAAGGTTATGAATATATATATATATATATATATATATAGTTCTGTCTTATAGTTTCGGTTCATAGCCTATCGTGACACAATAATTTAATCCTACAACCAAACAAGGATAAGGGTTAGACCATCGTACTATAATAGCCTATGTCGCTAAAACTATTTGACAACAGATATAATACAAAGACAAGCTCAGTTACATAATTGGCCAATCACTTGTACGGCTTGCTAGGTGGAGTCTAGGTTATCCCAGAGGTATTATGCATATGATAGGAATCCTCAGATCGAACCATGTTCTAGCAGGGGCTAGCCGAGCCATTAATCACCGTATATCACATAGTAGTATGAACCGGTCCCTCGTAAGTCCACCGTGCCAAGATCGCATACAACACATAGTACACTATAATAGTCGGATATTGCTATCCACTAACGAGAATTTAAACAATATCCATGGGGGCTATTCTTCACTCCCTATATAATGATTGAGGGTGGATAGTTAAGCACGATCTCAAGATTCTGTCCCTCCCAATGCTCTACATGTTTTAGTTGCCTAGTTAACCCTATGGTTAGTTGGAATCACATGGCATGGTCACATGTTACTCCCTTTAAGTTTAATTTGGATTCACCGAGTGTGATGCAACAGTCAAACAAATCCTTACCATGCTTGGTTATTTACAACCTATCATGTCCATGCTAAAGGAATTTTATTATATCACATATTGACTAGCACGTAGGCACACCTCGATGTGAAACATATAACATAATCACGTAAAACACTTAGCACGTAGGAACACATAGAACATAGTAAGTGTATCAGCATGGATACCAATAGTCGAGTCAAGTTACCAGTCATTGGTAAATTACATGGGTTCTAGCACATAGTCAGGTCTAATACATGGTCACTTAGCTCAGATACATTAGCAATAATTAAAATCACAAATGAAATCACAAAAATTCTATAATGCATCCAAACTAAGCAAAATAGTAAAACGTGCACATAGGCCGCATGAGGATTAGGGACGCATACAGCCAGTGCCACATAGGACAGGTGTCGCATGGGAAGTCTCGGTCGTATATGGATTAGTGCCATATGGGAAGTCACGACCGTATATGGTTCGGTGTCGCATGGGAAGTCTTGATCGCATATGGGTCGGTGTCGTATGGGATCAGTGCCACATATGACAGGGCAAAGTCCACTTCTTGGGACAAGTGGTTAGTAACGTGCATTTAATGTGTCAGAAAAGTGACTGAAGTGAGGGATGTGACTAGCCATAAAGTATGTCAGAAAGAAAAGATAAACTCATAGAAAAATATGTAAGGGTGAAACAGGGTTATGCGTATATAAGATAAGGGCGCATAGTCGATGTCGCATGCTATGCTTACCGCATAGATATCTTTTGGACTTAGCAAATTTCTCATTCGTTCAGTGACCAGAACACAAGGAGTTCTGTCACTTAGCTCCAGAATACTTTGTGTAATGGTCAGTCATGCTTCCAATAAAAAGGACGCGTGTCGGTCGGCTATCCGGCAAAGAGTCCAGCCATATAAGGATCATGCAGCATGGCAGTCTCGGCCGCATGAGAACTTTGTCTTCTCTAGACAGCAAGTTCAGCCATGGCGAAAAAGCTCCAAAAACTAAAAGTTGTTTTCTCCATAAAAACTTTATTTTAACTCAAAATCAAGTGAACCAAAAGCCAAAACATCTGAAATGGAATGCTCTATCAACCACAAAAATTAGTTTCTAAAATACCATGTTTTAGTAGATCAAAACCCAAAAAAAACTTTTGTAACCCATGAAAACTCTTAACAAAAATGTAGATATATACAAATCTATCCATCAAAACCAAAAATTCTCGTATTAAAAGTGTTTAGAATCATAATGTATACATAATAGACTAATAAAATGCAAGTAAAGAGAAAGAACTATAATCAAAGAGTTTCTCCATGTCATGCAAGGTGTACTTTCCTAAATGAAAGAAGAAGGAAAATGAGAGAAATGAGGAAAGAGAGAGAAATAAGTTAGCTTATATAGCTAGAGTTTAAGGTTTAGACCATGGGGTTTAACTCATGACCAAACCAACCCAACAATTAAACCATGAGTCTAATTAAACCAAATAATAGGTCTAGTCTCCATGACATGCATCATAATTAACATAAAAGCAATAAATAACATAGGCAAGAAAAGAATACGTTCCAAATACGTATATCAGGAACGGGGAGTGACAAAATTTAAGAATAGCATATATACTATAAGAAAGAATCGATAAAAAAGAAAGATACATGATTCAAGGTGGAAAATATTTCAAAAATTCCTATGAAGCAACAATGTCACCCTCACTATTCCAACTAGGGATAGTTTGGTAATTTGGCATGAGTATTTATTTTTAGGAATAAATATTAATATTGGTGTGCTATAAATATTTAATTGATGCTTGTATTAATTATTAATTAGTATGTTATATATTTATTTGTGCCTTGTATTATTTATTTATTGATTAGTGGACTAGCCTATTAGTTAGTCTTGACACTTGTGAACCAATTAAACTTGTCATGACAACTAGTGAGCCCAACATGGACCTAAGCCCAATAGCCTATTTCTACTAATTCATTAGGAGGATTAGACTTAATTAGACTTAATTAGAGACCTTCCAAAATTGTTCATCCTTAATCCTATTCATAATTGGATGAAGAGGGGTGATTTGGACATTCAATGAGACTTGGAGGGGAAGGAATAGGGTCGGCCACAATAAGAGGGGGCTCTCCTTCTCTCTCCTCCTTCATTTGTATTTAATTAGATCTCAAATTCTAGATCCCCAATTTCCCTTCATTTTCCTCCATTAATTTCTTACTCAATTTACTTCCATCCCTCTTATTTCATTCTTCAAGGAGTTTTGTAGCTTGGAGAAGCAAGGAGCACAAGGAGGAGGAGCATGGTGGAGAGATCGTGTCCGGAGCGTGTCCACTTGAGTTTTTATTTGGAATCCATCTCCCAATTGGTAATTTTTTAATTTCTCTTTATTATAGTTTCAAAATCATGCATTTGACTCCTAGGAACACTCCAATGGAATAGGGCTACCTATAGGAACAAGTTCTAGGCTAATTGGTTGTGTATTGTGAATGTTACATAGTAATTTATGTGTATTTTGGGGAAATTTTAGGTTTGACAAATCAAGTGTGTGTCATGAGCCTAATTTAGTCAAATTAGACTTAGATCGGGGTTGGAATACTAGATATATGTCCACAATTGGACACAAATAGGCCGTATCACGATACGGTGTGATACCATGTGATGCGGGGCTCTATTTTGGGTGTTTTGTGTAATTATTCCTTAATTCTCATTGTAGCAAGTTATTTAATTGTGTGGTAATGTATTATATATATACGAATGATTATTATGGAGAACTTGGGATTTTGGCCCCTCAATTTGATGTGTATCCTAGTTTCCTAAGTTTTACTCCTTATGGGTTTGTTTAAATACCTTTAGTTTCCTAAGAATATAAGTATTTGATATTTATAGTATATATATATATATATATATATATATATATATATATATATATATATATATATATATATATATATATGTGTGTGTGTGTGTGTGTGTGTGTGTGTGTGTGTGTGTGTGTGTGTGTGTGTGTGTGTTAATTAGTATATATAGCTATACTATATATATAGTTATATGTGCTCTCTTGTGTATATGTGTTGAAATAGTAACTTAGGGGGTTTAGGTTGCATTTTCTTGTACAGCTACTTAGGATAGGTTGACAGTGTTTACAGGGACTGTAGCAGTGTTCATTGTATTCTTTGTGAGTGTGTGATGTTTCAGTTGTGTGTATTGGTGATACCTGTAATTGGCAGCAGGGTGTACAATATTATGTATTAATGATGAGAGAAGGGGGAGGATATGAGTATCAGTTGGAGCCACGGAGGGAAAGACTACACTGCAGTAGTGCCAGTGATGTTTGTGCACTTGTGAACTTGCACTGAACTGCAAGTTCAGGCTTGTAAGGTGAGGGATCGGGTTAGTTTAGTTTGTAGCAGTGGGATAGAGAGAGAGAGAGGGCAGTGCCTTATTAAGCATTATTTGTGGACTGCATATAGTAGTGGAGTATTGGTGAAGGATAATTTTGTTACTGATACTTAGTATTAGTGGTGTCATGGTTGGATGCACTCGAGCTTGGGCAGTGAGGGGTAAGAGGGGGTATGTTAGGTATCCACTAAAGTGTATACCTGAGTTTAAGGTAAATGAGTTGTGAGCCAACTACAACAACAATTCATAGAGAGAGGATAAAACTAGGGTAAGTGACTAATTTTAGTTATGTATGAGCCTGGGTGGTCAGGTTAGGATGAGCTTGCTATGGTAGCATGCTGTGTTCACAGCAAATAAGAGTATCACTGCTCGGGCACATGGAAACCTAGGAACAACAAGTAACATTAGGAGTTTAGCAATGGATGAGGTATCAGTGTGCTATTAAAATCATGAGCAGCAAGGTGAAGATGAGCAGTTAGCATATAAGCTCGGGTTCTAAATGGGGAGTGCCTAGGTTTAACCACAACACTATGCCACTATGTCTCAGGATTACAGGCATTAAGGAATTTGGGTTTAGGATTAGTAGTAATAGCAGTTATTGTTTGGGGGTTGGGACAAGGTCTCAACTTAGGTATTGGAGATAAATGATGAAGCAACAAAGGAGTAGAGAGGGGGTAAGATGTGGTATCAGTAGCAATTAGTAGAGGTATGTCAGTTACCAAGGTTTGGAGAGTACTGATGTGAAAATCAGTTCCTGATGAGTACATCAGTTTACTGATATGTGTATCAATTACTGATACATGGATATGTGGCTTTAAGTGCTTCATTTAAACATCAGTATATAAGAGAATAGGTTATATAGTATCAGTTGTTATTGGCTATAGGTATAGAAGTTGTGTTTATTAGCTCGTATTGACTTGTTAGTGACCTATATAGACTAATAACCTTAGTTGGACCTAGTATGACTTATTGGAGTTAGAAAGACTTATAAATTAACTTAGAAAGCATATTAGTGAATTCTAACTCATTTCTACTTTATTACATCAATTAACTTAATATTTCCTAAATAAGATTATGGGACACCAGCTTGGACACCGAGATACACCCTTTGCTTTGGACCACAGGCGAGTACATCTCTCTATTAGTTTTTATTTTATGATAGTATATATATCGTATATTCTAAAAATGTATACTTAATTCTGACACAGTGGCTACACGGACTGGTACTAAATGGATCCTGTCATGGGATGTTATCCCCTACTGTGTTCAGCGGGTACTCCTTCACATATATTTTATCGTGTGTATTGGGTATTAATTATCGTGTACTTTGTGTTCACACACTGCTCGTGTTCATTGTGCTTATATTCGTGTTCGTAACGTATTGTGATTGGATCCATGAGTACTGGTTGGGGGTGGGGGAGTAGGAATTGGTTATGTAATCAAGCCAAGTGTATTTGTGTACATGTCGATTACATATCACACGTGTAAACGAGTTACCATATTGTATTCATATTTAACCCAAAACAATTATATAATAAACTTTTACTCTATGTCATGTTAGTTAGTTTATCTATTTTCATCACTTACAGTTATTCATATTGCTTGTTCTTCATTCCTGTACATTACTTGTTCACTCTACTTTATTCTATTTTCTATTGCTAGTTATCTTGTATTCTTTTCTATTATCTGTTATATTTGCTCTATTATGTATTTGGAACTTCTTTCAGAGGTATGTACTTTGCTCCAATCCTAACTCGATATATTTTTTAGATGATTGGCTTGTGGATCAGTGTCCCACTTATTACGGTGCGTAGGACGGTAAGCCATTAGAGAATTCTCTCTTATAGCAGGAGGACCTAGTGCCAGTGTCTCATAAGGATTAGTTATATATTTTGGATATTGTATTAGTCTCATTTCTAGACTCATGGCATGTATATATTATTTTGGGAGTGGCTATGTCTAGACTTATGGATTTGGACTTGTGGATGTATTGTGACTCTTATTTTCTCTCTTTTATTCCTTATCGTGCTTTCGTCCTCTTTTAGTTTTATATCATGATTGAGTATTGTTTATCATTATTATATACCATATTGTTCCTCCTTTTGGAGTTGAGATAGCATGACAGGTACCCTCTTATATATTATGTAAGATATTTAGATAGTATGGATGACCCAGACAGCATTCTAGCACCGATTGTGTGGCATAGGCTGGACGTTGATCAATACTCGTGCCCTTATTTCGGGTGCGGGTCGTGACACATTTTTAGTGGTGGCCCATGCAGGTCAAGAGTCGTAATTAGAGCGATATCATAGTAGTGCTCCCCTAGAGTACTACTATGAGCCTGTTTAGGATATATTTATAGGATGAGTGTATACTCAACCATAGCTAGGAACACTTTCAATTATTTACTTTTGCAATCCTTATTAATTTGAATGCTTGCTTTACTTTGAATAAATTTGTCCTTCATTGATATATCGTATCTTACTCAACATTGATTTCTTATTTCAATCTATCTTCAGGATGCCGCCAAAGATGCCTTCCCAGCAATCAGGCGCAGTGTCAGCGAGGTTGGTCACTTAGTCATCTCTGAGGGTAGCACCAGCAGACACTGTTCCAGCAGCTTCAGTTCAGAGGTCCATTTCACTAGTCCAGGTGGGCATTTCAGCAGCAGCTTTCGGGGGTGCTCCACCTCCTGTACAGAGGACAACATCGACAATCTCAGAGGAGCTTTCACCTCTACCACCCACAGTTGATCAGACATAGATGTTTGTGCTCTTTCAGTAGATGATGGAGGAACATCACCACCAGTCAGAGGTTGTAAGACAGGTCATTGAGAATGCCTACCGGATTGCACTCGACCCAATCGAGAGAGTCATCTTAGTCCAGCCACGCACGACCTCAGTTCACCCCATAGCAGCCGAGGCCGATGACTATCATAGACTTTAAGAGGATGGGGCCGAAGGAATTTAAAGGCACCAAGGGGATTCTTTATGCTGATGATTAGATAGAAGACATTGAGAGGAACCTGCGGCTGGCGCAGATTTTATAGAGGTTGCAGGTAGAGGCCGCAAGGAGCATAATGTTTGATATCGCATTGACTTGGTTCAGGAAGGACCCCAGGATATTAGCGCAGGGACTTACTTGGGAGGTTTTTAAGAAGATCTTTAAGAAAAAATTATTCCCATATGTGGATCTGACATCTCTAGATATCCAGTTTCAGTATCTCATCCAGGGCAACATGACGGTGGACGAGTATACGAAAGAGTTTTGTAGATTGGGTCACTTTGTGGAGGGACAGAATCCCCGAAAAAAGGCCTAAAAGTTCAGAAAGGGTCTGAACAGGGAGATCAAATCCCATACTAGAGGACATCGTACCATTACATTTGAGAAGATCCTAGCATAGGAACAGAAGGCGGAGGATGATTTGGAGCTTGGCTCCAAGAGGTTGAGCGATTCCTCAGGAGCTAGTGGTAGTACGGGGCCAGCAAAGCGGCCTCACTTTCAGCAGCAGCATCAGAGAAACTTCTATCAGCCGAGGCAGCAATTCTTCGTACCAGCTAGAGCGCTAGTGCAACAAGTGTACCAGATCCAGAGGCCAGCCATTCCTTGCCCATTCTAAAAGAAGCCAGGACATGGATGTGATGCGTGCAGGATAAGATTGGGCTAGTGTTTGTTCTGTAGATCAGGAGACCACCAGTTGAGGGCTTATCCTAGAGCTCCAGCTCGTCCAGCTCAGGGTGGGCCCAGGCATAGAGAGAACCCGCATGACCACCAACGGGACAGCAGAGAGGACCTCTGTTGCCGACACATCAGTAGAGGTTCATACAACACCAGCAGCAGTAGAGAGGTGTGCAATAAGGGCAAACTTTTGCCTTGACCATCGAGGAGGAGGAGAAGCCAGTTGGAGATATTATTTCAGGTTCAGTCTATCTTGATTCTTCTTTAGCCCATAATTTATTTGATTTTGTGCTTCACATAGTTTCGTATCTGTATCTTTTGCTTTGAAGCATCATCTTGAGACTGAACCATTGGCGAGGACTTGAAAGATCACGACTGGAGGTGGCATTATCCTGGTCAGTGATGTTTGCAAGGTTCAGAGAGTTTCTTTGGGAGGACGAGAGTTGAGCGCGAGTCTACTCGTAATGCCACTTTAGAGCTAGGAGATAGTGCTCGGGATGGATTGTTTGAGTAGACACCATGCTAGTATTGATTGTCATGGAGGCAAAATTTTATTTCAGACACCAGGAGAGACAGAGTTTGAGTTTGTCAGAGGAGCAGCAGAGCAAAGCAAGAGAGACTTCTGCAGAGCTATGGTGGAAGAGCAGGAGCCGTTACATCCATTGATTACAGAGTATATGGATGTCTTTTTGGAAGAGTTATCGGGGTTACCACCGGACCGAGATGTGGAGTTCTCTATAGAATTGGTGCTAGGCATAGAGCCAATATCATAGCACATCTATAGGATGAACAACAGCAAACTGGCAGAGTTGAAGAAGTAGGTGGATGAGTTATAGGACAAGGGCTTCATCCGCTCAAGTTCATCATCGTAGGATGATCCGGTATTATTTGTACCAAAGAAAGATAGGTCGGTACATATGTGTATCGACTACAGGGCTCTCAACAAACTCACTATCAAGAATAAATACTCGTTGCCACGGATTAACAATTTGTTTGATCAGTTGAGCAGAGCAAAGATATTCTCGAAGATAGAGATAAGGTCGGGGTACCACCCGATGAAAGTGAAGAAGGAAGAGATTCCGAAGACAGCTTTCAGGACTCGGTATGGGCAGTTCGAGTTCTTGGTGATGCCGATTGGGTTGACCAATGCCCCGACGGTATTCCTGAACCTGATGAATAAGATATTTTATCAGTACTTGGATCGGTTTATTATGGTCTTCATTGATGATATATTCGAAGTCCCCAGAGGAGCAAGAGAAGCACCAGAGGATAGTTTTGGAGACCCTCAGGAAGGATAATTTGTATGGAAAGCTTTTGAAGTGTGAGTTCTTCTTTGATAAGGTTGAATTCCTCGGTCTTGTGACTACAGGAGACGGAATATCAGTAGACCCGAAGAAGATATCAGCAGTTGAGTCGTGGTCTACCCTAAGTTTATTGGCAAATATCAGGAGTTTTCTTGGATTGGCAGAATATCACCGAAGATTTGTTCAGGACTTCTCCAAAATTGCAGAGCCGATGACTAGGCTGACCAGAAAGGATGCGGAGTTCATCTGGACTGAGGAGTGTCTGGCCGCTTTTGAGGAGCTAAAAAAAAGGTTAACTACAGCTCCAGTGTTAACGTTGCCATCGGGGATAGGAAAATTTTGTATATACAGTGATGCTTCGGGTAAGGGTTTGGGATGTGTGTTACAGC
Organism: Iris macrosiphon; assembly: GCA_036927795.1. NCBI lineage: Eukaryota > Viridiplantae > Streptophyta > Magnoliopsida > Asparagales > Iridaceae > Iris > Iris macrosiphon. The sequence continues at coordinate 99,674,013 of JAYESA010000002.1, forward strand.
AAAACGAAAAGGTAATTGCCTATGCTTCCAAGCAATTACATCCACATGAGAAGAATTACCCTACCCAACTTGGAGTTGGCAGCAGTCATTTTTGCTTTAAAGTTGTGGAAACACTACTAGTACGGGGAGCGTGTGGAGATCTTTACAGACCACAAGAGCTTAAAATATATGTTTACACAAAAGGAGCTCAACATGAGACAGAGATGGTGGTTGGAGCTGATGAAGGACTTCGATATTTTCTTGCAGTACCATCCAGGAAAGACCAACGTTGTCGTCGATGCCTTGAGCAGGTATCCAGTGGCTATGTACTTGACGGAGGACAGACATTTATTGGCCGATCTTGATAGCTTGGTTATTGAGGTGCTAGTTCCAGGAGTTGGGGCACAGATGTGGGGACTTCAGGTACAGTCAGAGTTGATGGACCGGATCAGAGCCATATCATTCGAGGATGAGTCTCTGAGGAGCATCAGAGCGCAGGTCCGGATGGGATTGGCAGAGGACTTAAGTATTGCAGAGGATGGATCATTATGGTACGCTACCATATTGTATGTGTCGAGTGAAGCGTTGCGCATAGAGGTTCTTCAGGGGGTGCACCGATCTCGGTACTCTATGCACCCAGGTAACAACAAGATGTATAGAGACATAAGAGAGTATGTTTGGTGGTATGGTATAAAGCAAGAGGTGGCGAGCTTCGTATCCAGATGCTTGGTATGTCAGCAGGTAAAGACGGAGAGGAAGAGGCTAGGTGGATTGCTTTAGCCTTTATCTATTCCAGAGTGGAAGTGGGAGCATGTGACGATGGACTTTGCATCAGGGCTTCCGCATTCTCCAGGAGGAAGAGACGCGATTTGGGTCATCGTAGACAGGTTGACCAAATTGGCCCTTTTTTGCCATTTAAAGTGTGTACGTCTACGGAGAATCTTATAGAGATATATATGCTGTAGATAGTCAGATTGTATGGATTTCCTGTGAGCATAGTCTCAGATAAGGATAGTCGCTTTACATTCCACTTTTGGAGGAGTTTAAAGGCTAGCTTGGGTACCCAACTCAAGTTTAGTACCGCATATCACCCCCAGACAGACGGACAGTCGAAGAGGACTATTCAGACTCTCAAGGATTTGCTACACACCTGTGTTTTGAATTTTGGAGGCTCTTGGGGGGATCACCTTCACTTGGTAGAGTTTGCTTATAACAACAGCTATCAGGCAAATATCGAGATATCAATATTTGAGGCACTGTATGGACGAAGATGCCGCACTCCATTATTATAGGATGATGTTGGTGAGAGATACTTATTGGGACCGAAGATGGTCATAGATACATCTGAGAAGGTGAAGCTCATCAGGAATAGACTTCGGGTGGCGCAGGAAAGACAACGGCATTGAACCGATAGCTACCGGAGACCATTGGAGTTTGAGGTATAGATTTTATTTTATTTTGTTTGTGATTGCTTGTTAGAGTGCTAAGGCTATATTTTGTTCTAGGTCGACAATCTAGTGTTCTTGAGGATTTTTTTGACACGGGGCACGATTTGTTTTGGTGGAGGCGGGAAGCTTAGTCTATTGTACATCGGACCTTTCGGTGTTCTTGAGAGGATTGGTGCATTGGCCTACAGACTAGACTTGCCACCTACGCTAGAGGGAGTACACAACGTGTTCCACATGTCACAGCTGAGATGATATATTGCAAATCCTAGCCATGTATTAGATCACTCGGAGATCGCGGTAGGTCCGACTCTCAGTTATCCAGAGCAGCCTGTGGAGATTCTAGATCGCAGTGAGAATGTTCGGCGGAACCAGAAGATTCTTTTGGTACGAGTCGCATACAGGCATCACTGTCCGGGAGAGTCTACCTGGGAATGAGAGGCCAAGATGCACGAGCGATACCCTTATTTGTTTGAGTCGTGAGGTATAATTCTCTCTTGCTTGTTGTGCTTATTTTGTAGATAGTTTCTTCCTTAAATTTTGAGGATAAAATTTTTCTAAGTGGGTAGGATTGTCACCCTCACTTTTTTCACCTATGAGTAGTTTAGTAATTTGGCATGGGTATTTATTTTTTAAAATAAATATTAATATTAGTGTGCTATAAATATTTAATTGATGCTTGTATTAATTATTTATTAGTATTTTATATATTTATTTGTGCCTTGTATTATTTATTTATTAATTAGTAGACTAGCCTATTAGTTAGACTTGACACTTGTGAAACTATTAAACTTGTCATGACAACTAGTGAGCCCAACATGACCTAAGCCCAATAGCCCATTCTCACTAATTCATTAGGAGGATTAGACTTAATTTGACTTAATTAGAGACCATCCAAAATTTATCATCCTTAATCCTAATCATAATTGGATGGAGAGGGGTGATTTGTACATTCAATGAGACTTGGAGGAAAAGGAATAGGGAGGGCCACAATAAGAGGGGGCTCTCCTTCCCTCTCCTTCTTTATTTGCATTTAATTAGATCTCAAATTTTAGATCCCCAATTTCCCTTTATTTTCCTTCATTAATTTCTCACTCAATTCACTTACATTCTTTCTCATTTTATCCCTCAAGTAGTTTTGGAGCTTGAAGAAGCAAGAAGCACAAGGAGGAGGAGCTTGGTGGAGAGATCGTGTCCGAAACGTGTCCACTTGAGTTTTCATTATGAATCCATCTCCCAATTGGTAATTTTTGAATTTCTCTTCATTGTAGTTTTAAAATCATGCATTTGACTCCTAGGAACACCCTAATGGCATAGGGCTACATATAGGAACAAGTTTTAGGCTAATTGGTTGTGTATTATGAATGTTACGTAGTGATTTGTGTATGTATTGGGGGAATTTTGGGTTTGACAAATCAAGTGTGTGTCATGAGCCTAATTTAGTCAAATTGGACTTAGATCGGGGTTGGAATACTAGATATGTGTCCACAATTGGACACAAATAGGCCGTATCATGATACGGTGATACCATGTGATACGGGGCTATATTTTTTGGTGTTTTGTATAATTACTCATTAATTCTCATTATAGAAAGTTAGTTTAGTTGTATGGTAATATATATATATATATATATATATATATATATATATATATATATATATATATATATATATATATATGTATATATATATATATATATATATATATGATTATTGTGGAGAACTTGAGATTTTGGCCCCTCAATTTGATGTGTATCCTAGTTTCCTAAGTTTTACTCCTTATGTGTTTGTTTAAATGCCTTTAGTTTCCTATGAATATAAATATTTGATATATATATATATATATATATATATATATATATATATATATATATATATATATATATATATATATATATATATATATATTTTGTGTTAGTAAATATATATAGCTATACTATATATATAGTTATACGTTCTCTCTTGTGTATATATTTTGAAATTGTAACTTGGGTGTTTAGGTTGCATTTTCTTATGCAGCTACTTAGGATAGGTTGACAATGTTTGCAGGGAATATGACAGTGTTCATTGTGTTCTTTATGAGTGTGAGATGGTTTAGTTGTGTGTGTTGGTGATACCCGTAATTGGCAGCAGGGTGTACAACACTATCTATCAGTCATCAGAGAAGGGGGGAGGATATGAGTATCTGTCACTATCATATTTTCTATAAAAGGGTATTTTGGCTATTTTATAATTAATTAAATATTGTACATGTTGTAAATTTATTTATTATATTATTTATTTATTATTAGATGTTAGTTTATTATTTTGAACTTGTGTTAGTGGACCTAACTAGTTTAGATTAGATCCATGGACCAATATTTGATTCTAGTTAGAATTGAGCCCAATAATAAGCCCAATCATTAGGAGGAGGATTAATTAAGTTAAACCAATTAGACTAGAAGCTTCTTTCCTTAATTATTTTTTTATGAGAAGCCCCATGGGATATTTTAAACTTTACATAGTAGCTTGGGGAGGGGAATAGTGGTCGGCCATATTTAATAATGGAGGGGAAATTCTCTCTCTTTATTTTTTTATTTTAAATCTAGATCTAGAATTTTTTCTTACAAATTTTTTTATTCTCACATCAAATTTTACCCAAATTTCTTTCCAATTCCTTCACAAATCATCATGGCTATTAGAACAAGTAGGAAGCAAGGATCTACAAAAAAAAGGATATACAAAGAGGAGCAAGGATCTACAAGTTGGAAGCTCTTTTCACTCAATTTGGAGGTTTCATTAGAAATCTATCTCTCAAAAGGTATAATTCAGTTTTTCCCTCTAATTAGACTCTAAATATATATTTTAATTATTAGAAAGCACTGCATATGCTAAAGCTACCCATAGAAATTAGAATTAGGTTCATAGGAGGCCTACGGAGAAAGTTATGTAGTATTTTGTGTCAATTTTGGGGAAATTCCGGGATTGACACGTCTTGTGTTTGTCAATAGGTCAATTAGACCAAATTGACATGTGTTTGGTTGTGTGTGGCTCGTGTCGTGTCCATAATTGGATACGTGTAGGTCGTATCCCGACAATTTGGAGATACGGGTTGATTTGGGGGTTTTCCTCCCACACAGGGTTTGAGCATGTCATATTTTGACATGGACACGTGAATGAGTAGTTAGCTCTTCGTATTATTCATAATTATTATTTTAGACTTGTTCGTGTCCGTTGGAATATAATTGGTTATGTGATGGAGCCGTATCGCAAACGTATCATTGATCTAGTGTGATACGGGTGAGATGCACTTCACGTGTTTGTTCTTTGCAATTCAACTCAATTATAGATATTATAAATGTTGTAATTATAATTATTATGTGATATATATATATATATATATATATATATATATATATATATATATGTATGTATGTATATGTATATGTATATGTATATGTATATGTATATATATATATATATATATATGTATATATTTATATGTTTGATCTAGAATTCATGTTTAGGTGTTGGTGATCATGGGAGAGTAGAAGTTCAAGTGCTTCTCTAATATATATATATATATATATATATATATATATATATATATATATATATATATATATATATATATATATATATATATATATATATATATATATATATATATATATATATATATGAGTATAGTGTTTATATATAAAAATGTGAGATGTGTATTTATGTGTGTGAGCTTGAGGGGAAAAGAAACAATGGAAAAACAGTGAGAAAACAATGAAAACAGTAAAGAAAAGCAATGATAAGCAGTGGAAGAAAAGCTGAGAGAAGCAACTGCAAAAGCAGCTGAAAAATAGCAGGAAGCAGAAGCAGCAGCAAAAGCGGCCGGAGAAAGCAGAAGCAGCAGCGGTAAGCAGCAGAAGCAGAAAGCAGCAGCAGCAGCGGCAGTAAGCAGCGACAGCAACAGTCAATAAGCAGCGGCTTATTGAAAAGCCGGTAAGCTATAAGCTATTATATATATATATATATATATATATATATATATATATATATATATATATATATATATATATATATATATATATATATATAAAAGTTAGTTAGCTTATTTAATAAGCTAGTAAGTTAATAATCTAGTATATATATATAAGATAAGTATATATAAATAAATAAGCTAGTTAATTTATTTGATAAGCTAGTAAGCTAGTACATTAGTGTATATATATATGTAAGATAAGTATATATAAATAAATAAGCTAGTTAATTTATTGGGATGCACGTAGGTAATGAGAGTGAGATATCTAGGGTACGGGTATTAAATATCAAGGAGATGTTAGTATATACTTTAGAATATTATTGTTATAAGTTTTAGATATATATTATTGTATAGTGAGGAGTTGGTAGTAATTATAAATTAGATATTGAATTACCTTGTGATACCAAGGTAATGTCAAGGTATTGGATTTTACTCAAGGTATTGGATTTGCACATCAAGATGGGAGTGTAGGGGTATGATACCGCTTTTCGTTCAAAGCCAAAGTATCCACTAAGCATTAGTTTAGCTAAAAATATTATATATTATTGTTTTGTAGACATATTATAATATTTTTATATCTAATAAATTGTGTATCTTATGATACAGTATCTTGTTGGTTTCCTAGTATAGCTAGTTTGGCCTAGTTACAAAGTGTATGGACCCAACATCCTAGAGATGAACTCATACAACCTAAAAATAGCTATTTTGACCAAGTTTGACTAGTTTGACCAAGAGTTGACTATTTTGACTTAGAAATTATTTTTTGACCTAGAAGTTGACTAGTTTAACTTATTTTTATTCTAAAACCTTATATTGATGTAATATTCCATATTTATGTCTTCGAGGCACCATACCGGACATCTTTGATAATGTTTACCGGATTTCAGGCGAGTACATTATCTGATAGTTTTTTATTTGTGATATCCTCTGTCTCTTGTATTTGTTGTAGATATCCTTGATTTCTTGACACGATGATTACACGAATTGGTATATCCGGATCTCATCATGAGATGTTATTCCTTGTTATTTATGGTGTATCTTGTGTAAGCCTTGTTTCTTGTTCTTCTTGTACATATACAGACATTGATTCTTGGGGAGACTTGCTACCTACCGAGAGAATCCCGTGTCATAATGTACCATGGTTGGATCCACTATACCAGTCGGAGAGGAGAGTATGTAGTATAGATATGTGATCATTCTTGTGCATGTCTTGTTCCTTAAATAGTGTTAATTATACACCATACGTATGATTAACCAAGCCATAATCCTTGTGCAAGTTCCCAAGCCGATCATATGTTAAAGCTGGTACTCACTCACTTAGTATTAGTATTTCTTGTTCATTCCTATAATGCTCATTCTTGTATTTATTTTCAGTATTCCTTTATTGCATATCTCATGTACCTTTATATTGCATCTTGTATATCGCTCTATTTATTGTTACATAGTTTATATCATTTATTAGAACTGCTGTTAGAGATGTACTTTGCTCCTTTTCTGACTGGATATATTTTTCCCAGATAATACTGAGGAGTGGTACCCCACTCACTATGGGCCTCAAGATATGGTTGGCTTAGAGCCAGAGACGTTGGCTCAGGAGGGTCTCATCCTGACTGAGATAGACGACACAAGACTTGTAGCATATTAGTTAGATATTTTGTACTGGATTTGTCTTCAGCTTTGTTATTAGTATTTCTCTGACCTATTGGATATTATTGTCTCGTGAGCTGTATTGTGACTCTTCTATTCTTTTATTATATTAGTGCGTTATTCCATCTTATAGATCTGTGATTGAGTATATTCATATTACATTGGTGGCATTGTTATATCTTGATTATTAGATAGATAGATTACCCAAACAACATTCTACCACTAATGCTGTGGCATAGGCTTGGCGTTGTTCACTACTCGTGCCCCTACATCGGGTGCAGGTCATGACATTATCAGTTAGAGCCGCGAGGGGAAAGACTACACTGTAGTAGTGCCAGTACTGTTTGTGCACTTGCGCACTTGCACTGAACTGCAAGTGCGGGCTTACAAGTTAAAGTATCGGGTTAGTTTGGTTTGTAGCAGTGGGATAGAGAGAGAGATAGAGAGGGAAATATAGTATTAATAATTATTTGTAGACTGCATATAGCAGTGGAGGAGTATTGGTGAAGGATGATTCTGTTACTGATACTTATTATCAGTGGTGTCATGGGTCGGATGCACTCAAGCTTGGGCAGTGAAGGGTATGAGGGGGTGTGTTTGGTATCCACTGAAGTATATACCTGAGTTTAAGATAAATGAGTTGTGAGTCAACTGCAATAGCAATTCAGAGAGAGGGGAAAACTCGGGTAAGTGACTACTTTTAGTTATGTGTGAGCCTGGGTGGTCGGGTTAGGATAAGCTTGCTATGGTGGCATATTGTGTTCATAGCAAATAAGAGTATCACTGCTTGGGCATATAGAAATCCAGGAACAACAATTAACATTAGGAGTTTAGCAATGAATGAGGTATCAGTGTGGTGTTGAAATCATGAACAACAAGGTAAAGATGAACAGTTAGCATATAAGCTCGGGTTCTAAAGGGGGAGTGCCCAGGTTTAACAACAACACTATGCCACTATGTCTCAGGATTGCAGGCATTAAGGAGTTTGGGTTTAGGATTAGTAGTAACAGCAGTTGCTGTTTAGGGGCTGGGACAAGGCCTCAACCTGGGTATTGGAGATAACTGATGGAGCAACAAGGAGTAGAGAGGGGGTAAGATGTGGTATCAGATTCAATTAGTAAAGGTATATCAATTACTAAGGTTTGTGAGAGTATTGTTCTGCAAATCAGTTCACTGATGAGTATATCAATTTACAGATATGTGTACCAGTTACTGATACATGGATATGTGGCTTTAAGTACTTCATTTAAACATCAGTATATAAGAGAATAGGTTATATAGTATCATTAGTTATTGGATATAGGTATAGAAGTTGTGCTATTAGCTCGTATTGATTTGTTAGTGACCTATATAGACTAATAACCTTAGTTGGACCTAGTATGACTTATTGGAGTTAGAATAACTTAGAAATTAACTTAGAAATCATATTAGTGCATTATAACTCATTTCTCCTTTATTACATCTATTAACTTAATATTTTCTAAATAAGATTGTGGAACACTAGCTTGGGGACCAAGATACACTATTTGCTCAGGACTAGAGGCGAGTACATCTCTCTGTTAGTTTTTATTTTTTGATAGTGTATATATCGCATATTCTAGAACTATATACTTTGTTCCGACATAGTGGCTACACGGACTGGTACTAAATGGATCATGTCATGGGATGTTATCCCCTACCGTGTTCAGCGGGTACTCCTTTATATATATTTTATCGTATATATCGGGTATTGATTATCGTGTACTTCGTATTCACACACTGCTCGTGTTCAGTGTGCTTATATTCGTATTCATAATGTGTTGTGATTGGATCCATGAGTATTGGTTGGGGCGAGGGAGTAGGAGTTTGTTATGTGATCAAGCCAACTGTATTTGTGTACATGTCGATTACATATCATACATGTAATCGAGTTACCATATTGTATTCGTGTACATGTCGATTACATATCATACGTGTAATCGAGTTACCATATTTTATTCGTGTTCAACCCAAACCGATCACATAACAAATTTGTACTATATGGCACATTAGTTAGTTTATCTATTTTCATCACTTGCAGTTATTCATATAGCATGTTCTTCATTCCAGTACGTTACATGTTCACTCTAGTTCATTCCATTTTTTATTGCTAGTTATCTTGTATTCTTTTCTATTATCTGTTATATACGCTCTATTATGTATTTAAAACTGCTTTCAGAGGTATGTACTTCGCTCCAGTCCTGATTCGATATATTTTTCAGATGATTTGCTTGTGGATCAGTGTTCCACTTATTACGGTCCACAAGACGACGTGCCATTAGAGAATTCTTCACTAAAGCATGAGGACCTAGTGCTAGTGTCTCAGGAGGATTAGTTATACATTTTGGATATTGTATTAGTCTCATTTCTAGACTCATGGCATGTATATATTATTTTGGGAGTGGCTATGTATAGACTTGTGGATTTGGACTTGTGGATGTATTGTGACTCTCATTTCCTAGCTTTTATTTCATATCGTGCTTTCATCCTCCTTTAGTTTTATATCGTGATTGAGTATTGTTTACCATTATCATATACCATATTGTTCCTCCTTTTGGAGTTGAGATAGCATGACAGGTACCCTCTTATATATTGTGTATGATGTTTAGATAGTATGGATGACCCAGACAGCGTTCTACAGCCGATGTTGTGGCATAGGCTGAACGTTGATCACTACTCGTGCCCTTATTCCGGGTGCGGGTCTTGACAAACAGATTTTCAGAATTTTCTATATTATGATTGAGTATTCCTATCTCGCAGTCACCCAATAGTATTATAGTCCAAAGTACTATTAGACGGATCTGCATGGGCCACCATAAAACATGTAATAACCTGCGTACGAATGATCGGATATGAGTATGTGCGTACATGCCCAGCCTACGATGTGGTATCGACAGTAGTATGTTGTTTAGACCTCAATAATCATTATATGCACAACAAGTATCATATGGGAAGATACGAACATGAACAATAATCCAGACACATACACACATTCACCAAAGTCTACTCAATCGCTATCAGAGTCCTCACTTACATCATATATGCTAGTTACAGATTTCTGGACAAAAATTCGATAAAATGACTAAGTAAAATAAACTATACATCTACTACATAAGAAAATATCTCTTAGATCTTCTAGATCATCCAGAACCATCATTCAATCCAAGTGTTAATCACCATATCCTCACCTTAGGTCCAAAGTTGCTGAAGTTCCACAGTGCCTTGGGTTGATCAAGCTGCAAGATGAGGGTTCGGCCGCGGCATTGGGAGGCCACCAGAATCGATCAGTGGTCAAGGGCAGGGCACCAAGATTGGGAAACCACTGGGTGCTCGTTGGACCACCCAAAGTCGGGATGGGCAAATCGGCATTGACCTGAGCGTGGCAGTAGGGAGATCTGCCAACAGTGCGATCCGCGAACGACGGTTTGGGAGGTGGCTGGCCGAAGAGGGTCAAGTGGCAAGTTTTGACAGGCGTCGGGTCTGGATCGAGTACGTCAACCATAGCGCAGCCGAACAAGGTGTTGGCTCACTAGGACAGGCTCGATTATTCCGAAGGCAAGATCGGGCATGCGGTTTGGGCCGACGTCGAGCAGGAATGCTCGACCGATTGATGTTGAGGTTCCGTGCACAAAGATCGAGGTCCCGAGCGGGATTGGACTTGGTGGAGCACCAGAACGTCAGGTAGAGCCACTGGAGGCGGTGAAGCGGGTCAGGCTGGGAGGAATTCCTATGGGCAATTCGTCGAAAGCATCAGACATGGCATATATCAGGCGCTGTCAGAGATGCGTCTTGATGATCGCTCCGATCTCGAGTGGTTGAGCGGCTGAAACTGATCGAGCCCCAACAAGATCCGACAGAGGATTGATTGTGTGCTACAAGGTTAGACCTGGAGACATGGAATAGAGTGTTGATGTGGATGGAACCTACCTCGTGGTCATCGGAGACCATAAATGAGGCTGCGGTACTACTATTTCAGGGTCGGACCCAAGCGGCAAGGATAGAAGTTGTGTTGGATATGAGAATTTGGAAAATGCTACTGGGAAATGGATACTGGAATTTGGTTTGATCATGTCGGTAGGACAAAGGCTCAGTGGAGTGGGTACTCTGTGGTGGAAATTTGGGAAGGGAGGGAAAAATGATTTCAATAATTATTTGGGAAAAAATTTAGGGAAAAAATGATAGTTATTTATAGATAATAATTAACATTTGCAAAAAGAATAATTAATTACAAATTACTAGACATTTGTTTAATTAGGAATTACTAACTTTATCTACAAGGTTCTATTACTTGGAGACCAAGTAATCTATTTTAGAAAACCTTAGTTAATTAAGTACTTTCTAATTATAGTAACCCCTTTAGTAAATAAAAATAATTCTAATTTCTCTTTAAAATTTTCATGAACATAATATAAAATTTGTAATAAAATGTTGTTGCAATAATTCTCAAAATTTATAGGGGTTACAATTAGGTTGTCAAGCAATCATGAATTTAATCTCACCAATAATTTCATGATCTGCTGATTATCGAATTTATCAAGTCTTGGATACGTCTACTAGATACTATGCACCCAATAATAGATTCTATGGCCTACTAGTTCAAATAAATCTATTAGTTAATTTTGTAGGTTTAGCAATTAATAAATCATGAAACAAATCAACAATATTGATTTTATTAATGGATGATATAAAAAGTTCATACAACTACGAATATATATATTGAAAGAGAATATATCCACATAAAGATAGGAGTAGGAGAAGAAATATGTATCCATATAGGAGAGAGAATCTAATCCTAAATTAATTTAATATCTAATCATAAATCTAATTATTTTTAACACCCCCCTTCAAACTCATAATGGGTCAAATAACCTGAGTTTGCTCAATAGAAACTAAAATCGCGATGTGGGGTATGACTTTGTAAAAAAATCTGCTAGCTGATCAACTGACGTCACATGTGGTAGACAAATAGTGTCAGCCAAAAATTTCTCACGGACGAAGTGACAATTAATCTCAATATACTTTATCCGTTCATAAAAAATCAGATTGTTTGTAATATGTATAGCACTCTTATTGTCACAGTAAAATGGTATAGGTCCTGTAGGAGAAATCCCCATATCAGAAAGAAGACTGCATACATGGACGATCTCCCTATAGTGGTGGCAGCCATATCTCTGTACTATGCCTCGGTAGAAGAACATAGAACAACGTATTGTTTCTTACTTCTCTATGAGATCAATGAATCTCCAAGAAACAAACAAAATCTTATTGTAGATCGTTTGGTGGTCGGATCTCCTGTCCAATCTACATTAGAAAATGCTCGAAGATCCTGAGTAAATATAGAAGATATAAATAATGAGCGTGTAATGGAGTCCTGAAGATATCAAAAAATCTAGAGTAAGGCAATATAGTGAGCTGATCGAGGCGCGTAAATGAACTGGCTAACAATAATAACGGAATGAGAAATATTTGGCCTAGTCAAACAGAGATACATAAGTTGACCCACTAGCCGTCTGTAGCAAGTTTGATCTGTAAGAGACTCACCATCTATGGGACAAAGCTTCACATGAAGCTCTAAAGGAGTATCAACTGTGTGACTATCCGATAGACCAGCAGATGAAATAATCTTCGAAGTATATTTCTGCTGAGAAAATAGTATCCCTCCCTTACCTTGTGCAATCTCGAGTCCAAGAAAATATCGAAGAATGCCAAGGTCATTTATCTGAAACTGCTGATGAAGGTACCTCTGAGTAGCTGCAATCCCTGCTGAATCATCGCTAGTCAAAATTATGTCATCCACATAGAATAAAATAAGAACTCGTCCCTGTGGTGATGACTGCAGAAACAAAGAATGATCCTGAGAAGACGACTGAAAACATGCCTTCTATATAGCACTACAAAAATACTCAAACCAAGCTCGGGGAGCTTGCTTGAGACCATAGATAGCACGACAAAAATAATAAATATGTCCCAATAGAGTAGAAACTCCTAGAGTGGTCTCCGTATAGACAACCTCGAATAAAGAACCGTGAAGAAAGGCATTCTTTATATCCATCTGATAGAGTGGCCAGCGACGAGCAGTAGCAACAGCTAGTAATGTACGAACTGTGGTCGTCTAAGCAACAGGTGCAAAGGTCTCATCATAGTCAATCCCATGCTCTTATGTAAAACCCCGGGCAAGAATGCGAGCCTTGTGTCGCTTAGTGGATCCATTAGGTCGATACTTGACCTTGAAGATCCACTTAAAACTAATAGGCTGGACCCCGTCTGGTAGTAGAACAACATCCCAAGTACCTGTCTGCTGAAATGCTCGAAACTCCTCTATCATTGCCTTCTACCACTCGGTGTATTTAACAACCTCTTGATAAGAAGTTGGCTCTCGTGTAGTATGCATAGCAGTAAGAAAAGAATAATACTGTGGAGAATATAAAGATAGTCTAGCAAAACAAAACTTGTCCGGTGGACCGAAACAATTGGGAGTAAAACGAGCAGGAGGTCGATGAGCACGTTGTGACTGGCGGAGAGGTGGTGGTGGAGGCATACATGATGGAGATGATAGTATAGTAGATGCTAGTAAAATATGTGGAGGATCCTTGTAAGGCAGCAATAAAGGCATCGTAGGAGTAGTTGTACCAGGAGAGGAAAGCAAAGGAGTAGGATCAATAGAAACACTTGACGACGGAGCTGGAGGGTACAAAAAATGGACATCCGATGGTGGGACAGTAAAATAAGGAGAGTCCTCTAGAAAGGTGACATAATAAAATATACGAAGACAATGGGCCAAAGCATCATAACAACGGTATCCTTTGTGCTCGGAACTAAAACCGAGTAAGACACACTTGGCTGATCGGGCTGTCAACTTCGTGCATTGTCTCAGGAAGAAGAACAAAACAAGCAAACACAAAAGTATAAAGTATACTGTAATCAGAAAAAAAATAAAAAAAATACACTCATGAGGTGTCCAACCAGACACAATAGAAGAATGAGTGATATGAATAAGATTGACAGAGGTAAGAATGGCCTCTACCCAGAACATTTAGGGAACAGAAGAAGATAACAAGAGAGTACAAGAAGTCTCAAGAATATGATGATGTTTGTGCTCGGCTACCCCATTCTTTTCATGAGTGTAAGGACATGACTGTTGAAAAATAGTACCGTGAGATTGCAAGATAGATCTCATGGTAGTAGAGAGATACGAGCACAATCAGAACGAAAAGTTTTGATCCTAGCATTGAATTGAGTGTGAATCATAGTAGTAAATGTCCTATAAATGGTAGAAAGATCAGAATGGTGGTGCATAAGATAGACCCAAGTATAATAAGTATAATCATCAATAAAGCTCACGTAGTAGAGAAAACCACTCATAGATGGGATAGAAGCAAGTCTCCATATGTCAGAATGAACTAATTCAAAAATACTACTAGATTTATATAAACTCTTAGAAAATGGTAGGGCTATATGCTTTGCCAACTTATGTCACTACCACATTCCAGAATAGGGGTATTTTCATCTTTTTATTTATTTAATTTAATGTGTTAATATTGCATGATATTTATTTATATTTAATTGTTGTGATTTTATTCGATTGTTGTACCTTACCGTTGCTTCGATAATTGGAGCACTACGCTAGCTCTTACCTTCCAACAAATTTCATACCCTTGTCCTAGACGTGCCAGCCTTCTATTTTGATCGTTGTGTAACTTATAACTATGCCATTTTGTGTTTCATTTTAGTCGCACAACATTCGTCGCAAACGATTATATTGATTCTGTATAAATCCAACTTGTATCCTTGTGCATTCCAATCAAAATTGGAGACACAATCTCTACCCTTCTTGTGCTACCGAAATTATGATAATATTATATTCTGAGTCTTCTACATCCATGACACTTGTGTCCCACCTAATTTTAACCCCATGTACTTCTAACTAATTTTAGAACACTAATTATATTAATTTTAATTAAATTAATCCAAAAACCCTACCTTGTGCAATTTTCTAATTGTGGGGGACTTTTATGCAAAAGTGCATTGAGGTGTCCATACCCCATTGGACCAACACATGAAAAAATCCCATTTTTCCTTCATTGATTGGTCATGTAAATTTTTTTCATAATTTTTTGGAGTGTGTAACACTCAACATCAACCCTCATTAAACCTTAGCCCTCCATTTTGAAACAATGCAATCCTAGCCCTCTAAATATCTACATGAAGAAGCCAAGCCCTTTTCCAAGAAGGATGTTGACCAGGCCCAACTTTCTAGGTCAACCTCCAAACCCTCCTTCACATATATATAAAAATTTTCCCTTACTTTTTCCTCAACCCATCACCCTAAAACCAAGTAACAGCCGACATCTCCCTCTCCTCTTCCCTGTTCTCCACCGACCTGAGCAGCCCGTGTCCTCCACCCCCTTCCTCCATACTCGTCGGAGCAGACGGCTGGAGATCGGCAGCGCCGACTGCCTGCACGCCATCACCACCGAAATCCAACAGCGCTGAACCGCTGGACGCCTGAACCCGACGTCTCTGATCATCATCAACAATACCACCATTGTAGTGCCTCAAATCCCGATCCGACCGGGACGAGCACTATGTAATTGGGCTTGTGGCTAGTCCGTCTGAGTCATAACTTAGATCTCGGCATCTTCTTGCCACGGACAAAATGCGATGATCCTTTCCAACTCATGGAAAGGCCTCTATTGAAACGAGTCCAATAGTTTTTCGTGTTTTGGTAGCTTGGTTTTGCTTGGATTTTGCTTGCTTGTCGCTTTGAGGTTTTGGATTTGTGTTGCTTTTGATTTGCTTGGTTTTTGCTGTTGGTTTTATCGTTTGGAGCTTGAGGTTTTGGGGAGTTCGGCAAGGAAGGATAGGCAAGATTTCTAACTCGGTGCTCGTGCTGTTTCAGGTCCGCGTAACTGACGTTTGATCGTCGCTAGCGGGATTCCTAGTTTCAGCCTCTTTTCCCTTAACCAGTGAGTGGTTTGGTCCCTTCTTTCCTACTTCTTCATGCCAACATCTCTAAGTTTTAATCGTTCACTCGATAATGCCCGGTTGGACGCCTAGGAAATCCTTAGCCACAGGCATGCCAGCCACTAAGAAAGGAACATGGGATTTGTAGACTAATTTATCATATGCTTGCACACCTTATAATTTGAGCTTGTTTATAAGGGAAGTTGGTTGTTGGTGGCGGCCTGGTGCCTCGGATAGTGTTTTGGACTTATGGGATAACTGAATCGGAACACCGCTTGGGAAATATAAACTGTTGCATGAGATATATATATATGTTGCTGCTTACTTCTTCTGTTTCTTTCAATGCATTGTATGTAATATGAATTATTCATGCATTTGCATGGTCTGGGACAACTTGTGCACATGGTTTGGCATTTCCTTGAAACGGCTTTCCGGGATACTGGAACCGTATCGATCCAGAGGGAAATATTTGATTCGTGCTCGTCACGATGCATAGCGGGACCTCCAGCAGGGCTTGCTACCCGGGCTGATAGGGCGCGCCGCTAATGCTTGAAATATGTCCCTAAGGTGTCGATCACACCAATGACCGCATAGACTAGAACGCATGCTAACTTATTATCTTGTGCAGATGGTAAGTATACTTGTATTTCGTTTCAGGGAAGGCGTGCATCGATTGAGTAAGCAGTCGGTGTACTGGTTGGATTCAATATTATTTTCATTCCTATCAAAACATGTAACTGATATGAATTGATTTCACTTGCTTCCTTATAGAAGCTATATTAATGCATGCTCGCCCCTAACAAGCTAGTGTCGATTTATTCGAGTGGGTTCATCCCGCTGACCAGTACAAGTTGAGTACTGACCCACGTTGTGGGCAACTATTTCAGGCACTCAGACGGTGCAACGCTAGAGCGTAGCGAGGAGGCGTTAGGAGCACCTCTATTTTGAAGTATAGCTGGAGTAAGTTCATTTTGGAGGCATGGACTTCAATCTATACAAGGGCGTAATGTGCAAACGACATGGACTATCTGACAGAGCGCGCCCTGCATTTCGAGTTATCTTTTGTAATACAATTCAATAGCCGAGAAGGCGTATCAATGTAAACTCTATATAAATTACTCTGAATTATCAATGAAAAAGCATGTTTCTTCCGCATTTGTGTTCAAATCTCTGTGAATGTGTTTTATCAATTGTGTTTCAAAATGGGTTCCTAAAACTGCAAGTTCTTGCCTTGTGCGAGCGCAACTCTAGGCTCGCACGGCATCACGCCCCTAGCGAGGACGAATCGGTTCCGTAAAGGATCCGACGAGGACGAATGACCCTTTCGGGATCGGGACGTGACATATTGGTATCAGAGCTCGGCTGTACTTCCTTGGGATTTTAAAAGAATATAAAGGAGTTTGATGTGCCTCTCAATTGAGTTGCGTTCGGCGTCCGCTGCATCAGATGAGTCGCCTATACAATGAGCCCGTAGATATAAAATCTATCAATTTTGGAGTGTTAACAAGCTACTCTCTTTTGTAGCAATGACTAAGAAAAACACTGCCGCTGCAAGCAATGCTCAGCCTATTCAGAGCGATCCGACAAGTTCAGGAGAATCCGGAGGAGCGGGTTCAACCGGTATGGCGGAACGACTTATGCATCTCATGGAGGTGCAGCAACAACAAGTCGTTACGCAACAGGCGCAATTTGCTTCTCAGCAGAAGCAGATGGATACCATGATGCAACTGATTGCATCCTTGGTACCAAGCAACGGGACTGCCACTGTGACTCCTGCCACGCCGCCGGCCGTGGCGGTAGAAGATGAGTCAGAAGAGACTCAGCCTTCAGCAAGGAACTCCTGCCGAGCAGCAGAGTTTACAAAAATGCATCCACCTACGTTCAACGGACGAGAAGAACCGGATGTGGTGTTGGGATGGATTGCTAAGCTGGAGGGACTCTTCAACCTGGTTGGCATTCGAGGATCCAAGCGAGTAGCCTGTGCATCGGTTCAGCTGGAACTGCGTGCGCATGATTGGTGGGAGGCAACGAAGCAAGGGATTTACGATGCCAATCCCAACTGCAAAATCACTTGGGAAATGTTCAAATCAGCCTTCATTGAATAATACATTCCCAGGGCCGTGCGTCAATAGAAGGAAGACAACTTCAGCAATCTGGTGCAAGGGAGTATGTCTGTTGATAATTATGACTCAGTGTTCGCTAAGCTGGCAAAGTTTGCTGGGCAGTTCCTGCCTAACCAGCAGGCGTGGTGCTATCGTTTTCAAAAAGGTTTGAATGATGAGTTGCGTAGGGACGTCATCAATCAAAAATGTCAAACCTACAGGGAATGCTACGAAGCAGCCCTGGGAAGCGAGCGGATCTTTGGGCGCTGTCCCCCAAAGGTAGAGGCGCAAACCCCCCGTACCAACAATAATAAACGACCTCAGGAAACAGGAGGGTCTGGAGCACAAAAGCGTCTGCACACGTCTGATCATAGGGGCCAATCCCAATCACCGAACTGTACCAGGTGCGACAAATCAGGGCATCGAGTAAACGAATGTCGGGTTACTGGATGTTTCAAATGTGGTCGTCTGGGCCATAAACAACTTAACTGCCGGGAGGGTAAGCCTAATCAGAACAACGGGAATAATCAGAACAAGGGGCCTCCAGCAAGTGATGCCAATGCTGTGCCAGTAAACCCGCAACGTCAGGGTGCTCAAGGCCGAGTCTATGCCTTGACTCTGGATGAGGCATCTGTCTCTGAAACGGTCGTGACAGGTACATTACTTTTCAGAAAATTGCCCGCTAGAGTCTTATTTGATTCAGGTGCTACGCATAGTTTCATATCTGCTGATTTTACTGTTGAGCATAAATTAGCCTCTACTCCCTTAACTATGAACCTTTGCGTAAGCACACCTTCGGGAGTCGACATGCCCGTCCATGCGATCTGTAGGGATGGTTATATTTGCATCGGGGGGGGAGGAAGCTTTCCTTAGATGTCATTGTACTAGACATTAAGGATTACGATATTATTCTCGAGATGGACTGGTTGGGTGCTTGCCATGCAACAATCGAGTGCGCGGAGAAGCGAGTCGTATTTCGTCTACCCGGCGAGGCAGACTTCTACTATTCGTGCAATGCTGCACCGAAGACGGCAATGGTGATATCAGCAATTTCGGCTAGGCGTATGCTGCATTCGGGTTGTGAAGGGTACTTAGCTTCAGTTCGAGACACCCGGCAGAAAAGTGTAAATGCAGCTCAGGCTAATGTCAAAGCAGATTTTTTCGACGTGTTCCCGGACGAGCTTCCTGGAATGCCTCCTGATCGTGAGATCGAATTCAGCATCGACACATTTCCGGATGCGCAACCAATATCAAAGACACCTTATCGAATGGCCCCAGCAGAACTGAAAGAACTTAAGGTTCAGTTGCAAGATCTGTTGGACCGAGGATACATACGTCCAAGCGTTTCTCCGTGGGGTGCTCCGGTACTGTTCGTGAAGAAGAAGGATGGATCCATGCGACTGTGTATTGACTACCGAGAATTAAATAAGGCGACCGTTCGGAATCAGTACCCTTTGCCAAGGATAGATGACTTATTTGATCAGCTGCAAGGTGCTACAGTTTTCTCTAAAGTTGATCTCAGGTCAGGGTATCACCAGTTGAAAATCAAACCAGTAGATATTCAAAAATCTGCGTTCAGAATCCGTTACGGACACTATGAGTTTCTCGTGATATCGTTTGGCTTAACGAATGCCCCTGCAGCTTTCATGGATCTGATGAACCGCATGTTTCGGCCATACGTAGACAAGTTTGTCGTCGTATTCATCGACGACATTCTAATTTATTCCAAGAACGAGGCAGAACACAAGGAACACCTGAAGATCGTGTTGCAGACATTACGAGAACATAAGTTGTTCGCTAAGCTCAGCAAGTGTGAGTTCTGGTTGAACAGTGTGGCATTTTTTGGTCATGTCGTCTCGGCAGAAGGCGTCGCCGTAGACCCGAAGAAAATAGAGGCGGTGGTGGACTGGAAACAACCTACGTCAGCCAGCGAAATTCAAAGCTTTCTCGGCCTAGCAGGATACTACCGTAGGTTCGTGAAAGATTTCTCTAAACTGGCCTCACCTTTGACTCGCCTTACTCAGAAAGGGATTGTATACAACTGGAGTGATGAATGCGAAGCCAGTTTTAGTGAATTAAAGCGACGTCTTATTTTAGCTCCGATTCTTGCACTTCCGGATGGGGTAGAAGAGTTTCAGATATACAGTGACGCTTCAGGACTCGGATTGGGATGTGTACTCATGCAATGGGACAAGGTAATATCGTACGCCTCTAGGCAACTGAAGCCGCACGAGAAGAACTACCCGACGCACGATTTGGAATTGGCGGTGATTGTATTTGCATTGAAGTTATGGAGGCATTATCTTTATGGTATTGCTTGCAAAATCTTTACAGATCACAAGAGCCTCAAGTATCTATTCACCTAATGGAAATTGAACCTCCGGCAGCGGCGTTGGCTAGAACTTATTAAGAACTATGATCTAACGATCGCTTATACTCCGGGCAAGGGAAACGTCATTGCTGATGCTCTGAGTCGAAAGCACGTGGGCTCGTTATCTATAAACAACCGTTTACTTTGAGATCTAGAGGCGATGGGCATCGAATTTTGAGTTCGGCATCAAGGAGTGCAGCTGGCACCACTCCATCTTGAACCGAGTTTATGGGATAGAATCAAATCAGCTCAGGAGGGCAATCAGTTCCTAGCGAAGGTACAAAGATTGATCTCGGCGGGGAAGACGTCTGACTTTGTGGCAGGTGAAGATGGGGCCTTACAAATGAAAGGAAGGCTATGCGTCCCTAGCGTCCCTGAACTCCGAAGGGAAATTATGGCTGAAGCACACTACGCGAAGTATTCTTTGCATCCGGGGAGCACTAAGATGTACAAGGACTTACGCGGTACCTTCTGGTGGCAAGGTATGAAGCGGGATGTGGCGACCTTTGTGTCATAGTGCATGGCCTGCCAACAGGTGAAAGCTGAACATCAGAGGCCCGGCGGGGAGATGCAGAACCTCGCTATTCCCGAGTGGAAATGGGACAACATCACTATAGATTTCATTGTGGGATTTCCGAAGATGACACGGGGGCATAATGCGATTTGGGTCATAGTTGATAATTTGACCAAATCAGCCCACTTTCTTCCCATAAAAGTTGCGTGGAGCGTCGATCAGTTAGCACAGATCTACATAGATGAGATTGTCCGATTACACGGAGTACCTGCTTCTATTGTCTCTGACCGTGACGGACGTTTCTTATCTCGTTTCTGGACTAGCCTACAGTCTGCTTTGGGAACCAAGCTACAGTTCAGTACCGCATACCACCCCCAGACTGATGACCAAACGAAGAGGACAAATCAGATACTTGAAGATATGTTATGGCTGTGTGCAATCGATTTAAAGACTAGTTGGGACACGCACCTTCCGTTGGCAGAGTTTGCGTACAACAACAGCTACCAATCGAGCATCCATATGGCACCGAACGAAGCACTTTATGGGCGCAAGTGTCGATCTCCAATCTGTTGGGACGAAGTCGGCGAGCGGCAGGTACTCGGGCCAGAGCTGGTGGAGCAGGCAGTCGAGAAAGTTTGCTTGATTCGGGAAAGACTCCGCACTGCGCAGAGCCGACAGAAAATCTATGCCGATACTCATCGTAGGCCTTTGGAGTTCATGGTCGGGGATCATGTCTTCTTGAAAGTGACGCCGATGCATGGAGTGATGCGTTTCGGCGTGAAGGGCAAGCTGAGTCCCAGGTTTGTCGGCCCCTTTGAAATACTAGAACGGTGGCAGCTGTGGCATACCGAATTGTACTACCTCCCGCCTTGGCTGGAGTGCACGACGTATTCCATGTTTCTCAACTGCGGAAGTATGTGCATGACTCGAGTCATGTAGTTAGCTTCGAACAGCTAGAATTGCACACGGATTTGTCATACTCAGAGGAGCCAGCGCAGATTCTGGATCGTAAGGAAAAAGTACTTCGCAACCGTACGATATCCTTGGTTCGCATGCTGTGGCAGAACCATACAGTTAGGGAATCAACCTGGGAAGTGGAATCGGAGATAAAGGAGAAGTATCCTTCGTTGTTCATTGAGTCGGAGGTAGGACCTTGTTCTTAAGTTTCGGGTCAAAACTTTTTCTTAGTAGTATATTATGTAGTGCCTCAAATCCTGATCCGACCGGGACGAGCACTATGTAATTGGGCTTGTGGCTAGTCCGTCTGAGTCATAACTTAGATTTCGGCATCTTCTTGCCACGGACAAAATGCGATGATCCTTTCCAACTCATGGAAAGGCCTCTATTAAAACGAGTCCAATAGTTTTCGTATTTTGGTAGCTTGATTTTACTTGGATTTTGCTTGCTTGTCGCTTTGAGGTTTTGGATTTATGTTGCTTTCGATTTGCTTGGTTTTCGCTGTTGGTTTTATCGTTTGGAGCTTGAGGTTTTGGGAAGTTCGGCAAGGAAGGATAGGCAAGATTTCTAACTCGGTGCTCATGCTGTTTCAGGTCCGCGTAACTGACGTTTGATCGTCGCTAGCGGGATTCCTAGTTTCAGCCTCTTTTCCCTTAACCAGTGAGTGGTTTGGTCCCTTCTTTCCTACTTCTTCATGCCAACATCTCTAAGTTTCAATCGTTCACTCGATGATGCCCGGTTGGACGCCTAGGAAATCCTTAGCCACAGGCATGCCAGCCACTAAGAAAGGAACATGGGATTTGTAGACTAATTTATCATATACTTGCACACCTTATAATTTGAGCTTGTTTATAAGGGAAGTTGGTTGTTGGTGGCGGCCTGGTGCCTCGGATAGAGTTTTGGACTTATGGGATAACTGAATCGGAACACCGCTTGGGAAATATAAACTGTTGCATGAGATATATATATGTTGCTGCTTACTTCTTCTGTTTCTTTCAATGCATTGTATGTAATATAAATTATTCATGCATTTGCATGGTCTGGGACAACTTGTGCACAGGGTTTGGCATTTCCTCGAAACGGCTTTCCGGGGCACTGGAACCATATCGATCCGGAGGGAAATATTTGATTCGTGCTCGTCACGATGCATAGCGGGACCTCCAGCAGGGCTTGCTACCCGGGCTGATAGGGTACGCCGCTAATGCTTGAAATATGTCCCTAAGGTGTCGATCACACCAATGACCGCATAGACTAGAACGTATGCTAACTTATTGTCTTGTGCAGATGATAAGTATACTTGTGTTTCGTTTCAGGAAAGGCGTGCATCGATTGAGTAAGCAGTCGGTGTACTGGTTGGATTCAATGCTATTTTTATTCCTATCAAAACATGCAACTGATATGAATTGATTTTACTTGCTTCCTTATAGAAGCTATCTTAATACATGCTCGCCCCTAACAAGCTAGTATCGATTTAGTCGAGTGGGTTCATCCCGCTCACCAGTACAAGTTGAGTACTGACCTACGTTATGGGCAACTATTTCAGGCACTCAGACGGTGCAACGCTAGAGCGTAGCGAGGAGGCGTTAGGAGCACCTCTATTTTGAAGTATAGCTGGAGTCAGTTCATTTTGGAGGCATGGACTTTAATCTATACAAGGGCGTAATGTACAAACGATGTGGACTATCTGACGGAGCGCGCCCTGTATTTTGAGTTATTTTTTGTAATGCAATTCAATAGCCGAGAAGGCGCATCAATGTAAACTCTATGTAAATTACTCTGAATTATCAATGAAAAAGCATGTTTCTTCCGCATTTGTGTTCAAATCTCTGTGAATGTGTTTTATCAATTGTGTTTCAAAATGGGTTCCTAAAACTGCAAGTTCTTGCCTTGTGCGAGCGCAACTCCAGGCTCGCACGGCATCACGCCCCTAGCAAGGACGAATCGGTTCCGTAAAGGATCCGGCGAGGACGAATGACCCTTTCGGGATCGGGGCGTGACAACCATTCCCCCTCAACCCGTCGACAGAACCCAACCACCTGCACTTCACCATCGACTGGAGCCCGAGCATCCCTCGCCTGGATGACTAAATTATCCCCCTCCACCTGAATGAGCGCTGTCATTCGCCTGAACGTCCCCTCCTTCGACTCGACAGCAGCACCCTCCTCCCGTCGATGACCCGCTTGAACCCGACTGCACCGAGAAGTCCTCCGCCCGACTGAACGCCGCTGAACCTCCTCCTCCTCGACGGACAAACCTCCTCCCGACTGATCGACTGAAAGCTGCCATCGACAACACGACAGTCTGCTGAACCTGACTCCCCTCGACGACTCGACGATAGCAGCCCACCTCGACGTCGAACACCCCCTCGTTCACGTGCGCGCAGGTTCGAGTTGTTCTCTTCATGTTTGTGTATATATACGTGTGAAATGTTAGGGTTTAGCGCGTTCATTAGATATTGATTTCTAGACGTTATGCAAGTAAACCGAACTCGTATGCGTGTACATACGCGTATGAGTATTATAATCATATATATATATATATATATATATATATATATATATATGGATATATATATAAGTAATTAAATACTAATACTAGTTATGAATATATTTGTATATGTACTGTATGCTCCTAGTGTTAATTATGGAGATCCCATATTTGCATTGACCATGTGACCCTAATAATTATGAGTTGACTGCCTTATGTACACTGACGTACTGGCGAGACATATGCTAGTGATTGACTGTCTGTTTATGCACAGAATTTGAAGACGTGACACCCGTGCAGTTAGACGCTCACTTGACCCTGTTAGATAACAAGTAGCACCCCTAGCGTAGTCTCTGAGTTCAGTGTAATTATGATTGTGTGTTAGTATATTGACTGATTCTATATTATTATTAAATAATATCTATAGGACTGTTGGATTATTCAGACAAGACCTCGGAAACAGGACATTGGTATTGCCAGCAGAGGACCACAGGCGAGTACATTCTCTGACAGTTTTTATTATGTTGATTATCTCTATGATTCTAGTTGTATGGCGTACATGATTCTAATACTATGTATACACGAGTTGGCATCATCGAGACCTGTCACGAGGATTCGTGATTGGAATCCATCGTGCTAGCTGGGGATGGAGAGATATTAGTAGATTATGTGATCATACCCAACTCTCCATGCATCATAGCTCACCCACACCTCACGTCGGTGCAGCCTGACCATTACATGCCTCATAGCCTGTTACATGTGATTAGCCTGACTATTGCTCGTATCATAGCTATCCAGATGGTTAGCCTGACCTTACATGAATCATAACTAATAATATGTAACAAGCCTGATCATTCCTAAGCCAATCACATAATATGCTAATGTTTCACACACTTAGCTAGATAGTCTCTACATGTACCTCTAATTTATTGATCTAGCATTTCCCTATGTTCTAGTTATTGTTCTAGCATTCACTTATATTCTAGTTCATTATTCTAGCATGCACTTGTATTTCTGTTCATTGCTAGTATACCATTGATGATGACATATGCTCCAGTATATCTTATTCTAGTATTTTATTATTCCAGTATTTTATTATTCCAGTATTGTTTATTGCCAGTATTTATATCCATCTTGTATTTTTTTATATTGTATTATAGTTTTTGTCAATATATGTGGAACTGTTGTTAGTGCTTGTACTTCGCTCCAATCCTGACTGGATATTATTTTCAAAGGATCTTAAGGATTTCTGTCCCACACACTATGGACCAGGTATAGATGCAGACTACATGCCAGAGAGCTTAGATGAGTCTATTCCATTAGAGGAGACACTACCTGCAGCTGTTTAGACAGTATTTATTTTATGCATTTTAGACTTATTTTTAGTTTATGTTGAGACTTATGTTGGGATTTTATTTGAGACTTGTGGAGACTATTTATGTTGGACAGCTAGACTGTAGTTTATCTCTATTTTGAGACATTGTGTTTGACTATGTCATTCCTTCTTATCTTTTATCGTGCCATTTATATTCTTATAGCTATTGTGATTGAGTATACATTATGAGATGCTGAGAGATGTTTATTTCATTGTACTCCTTATGGAGTTGATATCATTGACAGGTTGTGAGTCATGTTTAGTATTATTGAGACCTAGACAGCGTTCTACCGCCGATACTGCGGCGTAGGCTGGACGTACCCACGACTCATGCCCAAATTTGGGTGCGGGTCGTGATAACTTACAGCCCATACATGCGGATAAAGGAGGAAACTAGCACATCCAAGAGCTCTACTATAAAATAAAGTCTTTAGACGGGGCTCTGAAATATGACCTAAGCATATGTGCCATAAGTCGGCAGCAAACGTAATGATAACAGCATGACTAGAACTCAAAGGTTGAGTTGATATAAGATGAAGAAACTCTAAGCGGTACAACCACCCCTTCCTATGAGCACAACTAATCATCTGGCCTGTGTGAGTATCCTTCACATAATATGTGAGGGAATCGAAAGAAATAATAAATCCACTCTCACAATGGCTACTGATTGATATGAGGTACAAATTAAGTTAGATGAGGAACATGTAAGACAAAAGGAAGACTCGAAGTATTGGAAATAATAGAGCCAGATTGAGTGATGACCAACTGAGAACCATCAACTGTGTGTAAGGAGAGAAAGTGAAATAGTAAAGGTGTAATACTAGATAAGAGACTAAGGTCGAAAGTCATATCATAAGAAGCATCATAGTCTAATATCCAAGAAGTAGACATACCAGTAGAGGCAGATGCAGATGAGCCAGTAAAAATAGGTTGGCGTTGGAGTCGAAGGTGGAACTGGAGCTCTAACTGAGTAAGGCGATGCATAGCCTGAGTTGATATCTGAGCCTGAGGTACTGAAAAGGGAGTCGAGGAGGAATCCCTTGTCTATACATGCTTGAAGAATTGAGTTCTTAAATATGGATGAAGCAGAAAATAATTCTCCACTAGGTGACCAGGCCTATGACAGTGAGAACAAATCTGACCAGAACACCAACGAGCATAACAGGTGATAGCATAATGACCAAGCTTCCTGCAATAGGTACATAGAGGATGCTTTTTTTTAAATTAAATTTTTTTTTTGCAAACATAAAGTTTTATAAACTTGATAGGATTACAATCCAAAGCTTATACAGGATAATATTGCAAACTTGACTACAACTTTGTTGCTCTTCACCAAATATCAATCAAATATATTTGTCAAGCTTCTTATTACTACTTTGTTGTTAAGCATGAGTTTGGTTGCAAATATATATAGCTGACCATGTGACTACTCCTTTAGGAAGATTAACGACTACAAGCCACCATTGGAAAACCATATAATATATATGATATCTGAACAAAATCCCTCTTCTTACGAGAAAATAATATAGATGATGTCCAATTGAAGGCGTGCTTCTTCAGGAAGGCGAAGGATGGACTGACAAACTTTCGGATGAGAAGGTAGATCTCGCGGCACACAGTGGCAAGGAAGGCATCGAAGTAGTAGAGGGAGGAGAATATTGGTCAGAGAAGATAATGAAGCAGATGAGTTTTCTTGAACGGTCCTAGGATTAAAAAAATTATAGGTTCCGATACCAGAAACAAATCCACAATATTAATTTTATTAATGGATGATGTAAAAATGTCACACAACTACGAATATATATATAGAGAGAGAATGTATCCATATACAAATAAGAGTAGGAGAAGAAATATGTATCAATATAGGAGAGATAATCTAATCTTAAATCAAATTAATATCTAATCCTAAATCTAATTATTCTTAACAAATCCTTCACACTTTATAACAAGATGATGGGAATTTGGGAGTAAAGCCCAACTAGACAACCTTTGTATACCATGGCGAAGGGACAGTGGATAGACACTAGAAAAATATTTTAGGGAGGCTAAATAGCCACATGACAAAATGACACATGACCATGATAAAATTTTAAAAATCAACAAGGCAACAATATACTGACAGAATACTGTCAATATATTGGTAGTATAATGGTCGTATAATGGTAGTATATTGTGCTATTTCACAATATAGTAACTGCACTTATATATTGACAGTATATTGTTTGCACTGATATTGTGCATACAATAGCTCGAGATGGGGTTTTCGGGTGTCAATTTTCTATCAAAATTCTCACCAATGGCTCTCTATTAGTTTGGAATAGCTAATATGATCCCTATATCAAATAGGGACTATGGGATGGGATCAAATCTCAATTATCACACCCATTATCATAGCTACACCTTAAGATTTATCCTAGAACTAAACTATACGTCACGGACATAACAAATCCCATCACACTTGCATAAAAACCAACATTAAAATTTAAAGAAAATTGAAATGAATTAATGCAAGAAAATAGAAATGAATTAATGCAAGAAAACTCAAATTTATTATGTTGTCTCGCCAAAATCAAATTTAAAATGAATACAATTGTGCAACAAAATATATAAATGAATTAATGCAAGAAAACTTAATTTTATTCACAATGGCAATATGTACTAGCCTATGGTCCAACCTCCAAGCCCTTGTCTTCTATTCCTCCTCCTAGGTAAGTTTAGCAACCACATCCCAAGCCTCAAGGATGCTCATAGAGCTCCTAAGTCTAGCTCCTAACTTAGATCCAAGAAGAGAAGAAAGATACTGGAGAAGAAATAAAGAAATAAAGAGTGAACGAGTGACGGAGAAAGTTATAAGAGAGAGAGGGGAGTGTCTTAGGACCATTAATGAGCTGTCAAGTCATTCATCCAATCCCCCTAACCAATTTCAGCCATATAAAAAAAACCAAGCAACCAATAGGTAATGACTTAGTTTAGTCAACAAGATGACTAGGCCCAATAGCCTATAGGTAGGTAGTAATTGAAAATATAATGTCTGTTAAAAAATTCTTATTTTGGGGAATTTAGGATATCTTGTCGATGTGTGGGTCCTAGTATAGGTTTATGTCAATATCTAGGATATATCTAGGGTCCTAAGGTAGTCTCCCATATAACAATTTTATCAAAAATCAAAATCAAAATCTTGTTACATAAGTCAGTCAATCAGTTTTAAACCCGTCCATTGCCTTACGGGCAATCCATCCGTATTGTTCTCGATACTCTTACTAAAAATCAATAAGAAGATACCTGGACCCAATATCGGATATGGGTATTAGCAACACTAGTACTTGATACCTTATCGATACCGATTTATGATATACAAAAATACATGCTACATGATAAAATACTGTAGAAATATGAAGAATGAAAACGTGGAGTGATTGAATAACTCCTCATTAAGTAGAAAGTTACATCAGTAACTCAACTATGTGGGTAGTTTTGAAGCTGAAATGTCTATTATGATGAAACACACAATAACAACCAGGCAGAACCTCACGTCGGGAGTAGCAATCACGCTCGAACCTAGGTTCAATGGGAGCAACCTCCATGCTGAAACATAGGTCCAATGGGAGCACAAGTCGTGTCGGACGTTGGACAACTGCATCCCGTTGTGCCCTACTGTACCATACGTTGAACGCATGTTGTAATGAGCACAATGATGCACAAAAGCGAGATACGTACGTATGAAATATTCCATCAATGCACCACTTTGCGTAATTTGTTCATGTCCGTGTCAGAGTCACTCTTTAAGGGGTTTTCCAAGAATTGGGTACAAAATCCAATGTTTTTTTGGAGGATTTGAATATTGCCCTCTATAGTAAAACATATAATCGTACTACCCCATGGACTAACACTACCCATCTGTAAAAATTAATAAAAGAATATTTTTATATTAAAATATACACTTGGGATTTTTTTTATATGGATGATGTTGGACCACTTTTAAAAAGTAATTCCAAATAAACCCCAACAAATTTTATGTGGACGAGGTGCCAACTTTCGATTTTATAGGAGATACCCGTCATTTCAAAAGTTTATAGATGAAAAATAGGCATGAATTCTTAAGTTGTGGCTGTCTTCATGCCACAAATAGGACAAGTAGTGTATGTTTCTTCGCTTATTTGTCTTGTGTTTGTAGAGGACTCGTTTCTTTAATGAATTAATCCGTGTCTCAAGGTCCCGCCTCATTGATGGAGATCGATAGCACTTGTAAAAAGAATGCCGCTACATGAATTGAATGGAGGAACCGCACGTCAGTCCGAGGGCCACGTGGCGGCCCCCTACTATTTTGGCGGACGGAAGGGTTTGGAGAGAAACCGAGATAGCAGGGAGGGGTTGTGGGTTTTGGCGAATTGGGAGACGCCACGTGGCTTTGGACTACTGTTCGGTCGGCCCCTTCGCAGACATTTCTCCTAAAAAATTAGTAGGCTACGTTGCATTTAAATACCTTCACATGTCGCACTTTTTCTGGTTGCTATCTACCAATGTTCTTATACCACCAACTTTTCGTTTTCTGCAGTCATTACCCATTGCCTGTTTATTATTCATCTCCGCTAATGAGCTAGCCATTTTATGCTATTAACCCAAATATTTGATCATAGGAGATGGCGGGGAACTATAACTCAGATTTCTATTCATTTGAGGGAGTTGTATGAAAGTAACAAGATTTGGGAAATTTATTTAAAACCATTTTAGATTTGAGGATTGTCATGGACAAAATCCATAAAAGTTTGAGCATTTGCCTTTTTAACTATGCTTGTTAGTTTTTCTTTACAATTGATGGTGGCATGCAAAACATAGGCTTAATTTAGGGCAAGTTTTATGGTCCCTATGCCAAAAAAATCCCTCCTTTTCCCTAAAAAAAAGTTTCAAGCTAGCAAAAAAAAAAAAAATTAGTAACCATAACAACTTGCAAATGTGTCAGGGCAAATTGGGTCAATTTCTTTTGGTGCATCTACTGTTGTACGATCGCTTAAAGAGAAGCCACCAACAACATTCAACAAACAGGTAGAGGCTGTTAAACATTGGGTGTTACTACAACGACCAATATTTGAAGGTGGTAAGAGGCGAACATTTCTTTAGGCTAATTTGCAGGCAAATATCTAAAATTTTATTTATTTGCAACTAAATATTATACATTTTTGAACACACCATCCGCTTCTGCCCGCACCTCCACCAACCCTATCACCACCTTCTCACCGATCATCGTCCTATAGCCTCCTCCCCCACCACCACGCTACCCCCATCGAGGCTAGAGCCCCACCAACCTTCACCTTTACCAAGTTGCAAGGGCAGGGGCAAAATTGTCTTTTACCTTCTCAAATTGGCAATTAAGATCAGAGTATTAAGTTGCAAAAAATAAAGTTCCATGATATCTAATTGCTAATAAAAAGTTCAGGATATTTAAATGGAACAAAGTGATATTCTGGATATTTAGTTGCAAATAAGCCAATTCTTTAAAATAAATAAAAGCTATGGAAGGACGGCCATTTAAATTGGTAATGGTATCAGCTGTAACTGATAAATACACAGAAATTCATTCCTTGTGACTATATAATTTTTCTTATAAAGAAAGTAAATACGATTATGGAGCCTAAGGAACTGCTTGACATTATTCAAGGAACAAGAGCGTGTGTCAAAAAGAATGAAAGAAATGCAACAAAACATGCAAAAAGAAAAATATAATATACCTCTCTCTCTCTCTCTCTCTCTCTCTCTCTCTCTCTCTCTCTTTATACTCAGCAAAAGAGAAAAAAACATTTACATAAAATCGTGGAAAAGTTTATCTTATAATGCATGATGAAAGAACACTGTGTGGAGTACTGATTCACTTGGGATTAAATGAAAAAAAAGAACAGCTGAACTAGAATGGTGCGGATCTAGTACGACCAAGTTGGTATCTTGGCTCCGGAACGGGGTTGGAATGCAATAGTATCTCTTCTCCCTGTCATGGGAAATCAGTGAAAAAAGGCATTAATGAATTGAATTAACCAAGAGTTCCTACAAGTTATACATTTTTCTTATGTAATTGCAGACATAAAAGTAGTTCATCACTATACGAAGTAAGGAAAGGACATAATATAAGAGCAAGGATCAGTTGGTGTGGTTCAATTTTTGAACCTATATCTTGTGTTCCATAACATATATTTTTATACAGACAGTTCCAGTGCATCACTGAACTTATTTGCTCTTTAGAACTGACACTATGTACAGTATGCATCAAGAATTTTATACTACGTATTCGACACAACTAATTAAGATGATATAGATCATTTCGTGTTCAAACTCTTCTTCATCGATTATGGACCAAAAACGAAACAGAAGATTAACTTTATCTAAGACAAACATGAAAGGTTTAACTCTCTTCAATCTCGTTTTCTTTAGAAATTTCATCTCAAGTAAAATCTTCAATCTTGCAATTCTTAGTACGGTGTTTGGAATCACTGTAAGTAGGGTAATTATAGGAACTCCTTAAGTTTGACGAAAGAATTAAGAACCGTTTAATGCCATAATACCATGCATTAAGTGTTTGTTCGATTTTAAAGGATATAACTATTCAGGGATTTGACTAAATAGGAAATAGATAAGGGAACGAAGATGTTACTATGTAGTGACTCCTTCCTTATGTTGAAGTCACAAGTTTATATTTGGGAGCCATTTAGCTAAGGGGGCTAATATGAAGAAACATGGAAAAATACAGGATAAGGAAGAAAAAGGTTCTAGAACATACATCGACTGATAAAATAAAAGAAACACATAATTTCAGTAAGCTTATGTTTTAGTTCCGGCAAACAACCTATTCAAACATATCAAGCATGGGAATCTGGTTAGTTATAAATTTTTTTCTACATTAATAGTTCTTTTGATTGGTAAATCTTCTCTTGGAGAATATGAGTAAAGTGGGAAAATTTAAGACATGAGCCAATTAAGTTAAGACTGAACTTGTAACATGAACTACTTTGATTCATAGTCACCAAGGGTTGACCCAGCTACTGCTACTAATAATAATAATAGCCAATGATTGTCTCTTATGGTTTTCGAATAATAAACCACATAACTATATTAATTATACATTTAGGAAATGAAAGACATGTTTCTGTTACTAATGAAGAATTTTAGTAACTAAGAAATTCCCCTATTTTCATCATGTTGATATGAAAGCCAAACGTGAAGATAATTTATTCTGTATAGTCGTCAGAAATTAGATTTCATGTCATTGACATGGTCTCAATTTTGGAACGCGTTCTAAGATTATCATGAAGACTTAAAAAATCCATGAAGACTTAAAAAATCCTAACTTCATTATGATACATCTACCAAAGGAATTACAAATTAATAAAGGTGCGGTTCTCTCATAATATGTGCTAATATTAGATAGGCCTATGTGCATTTTTAAGTGCTGGATAAAAGTAGATTCTATGTTAGGACTGGAAATGTTGCCCAGAGTCACCAGAACTGGGTGAGTTCATTGGGATGAGTAACAAATTAAGAAATTAAGGCACTTAGAATTAGACATTAAATTATGAACTACTGTTGGGTACAAAAGATACTAACTTAACTAATTCTTTTGACTATTTGACTATTCACAACTAGTTAAAATTTTATCTGGAGTGAAGGTGACATTGCCTGGTCTTAATAAACCAAAACCTTGATTTTTTGCTCAACTACATGGTTAAGTATTGGCTGAAAGTAATATCGAAACTGGCAAAACTATAGAAACCGGATGATTCAAAACAACCAAATCGTCCAAAACCCCAGGTACTGCTGAAATCCACAACTAATACGATGGCCCGAAGACAATGCACAAACCGATACTAGGAACCTTGACAAATGAAATGTGTCTACTACCACAACCACAGAATTGAAGAAAATAATATTGCCATAAGATGTAAAGTTAGGTATGGCACCGAATACATGTCGTCAACTTATAACCAAGGTTCAAAGTATCGGTATCGGAATCGGTATCTGACCATTCCTATGAGTATCGAGATCTACAGTATTGGTACTATCGGCGGTTTCAGATCGGAGTATCGGATTTTTTGGTATCGGAAAGCAAATAACTATTAGTAAATTATTAACATTTTAGAAAACATATTTTATACATTTATGCATAATTTTAAGTATTTCCAGTGTTGTTTCTTAGTATTTTTGAAATTGAATGAAATAGTAGTCACCCTTGTCGATTGATTTACATGCGATAGATAAGTTTTCCTCTTTTATATGCTTTTACAACCTTACTATGCTTTTACACCATTACTAATTGGTCTTTTTCATTCAATTTTTTTTTGTCGAATTGACCGGAAAAAAACCCTCTAATGTCGGTATCGATCAGTATCGGGTATCGGTCGGTGTCGGATCGGGACATGCCAAACTATATCGATATCGGCCGTATCAGATCAGTATTGGCTTGCCTAACCAATGCACACATATTCAAGGCAGCTAGTTATGATAAGTATATCCGTATAAGTGGTGCATGGAGATAATAGGTATATAATTATATAGACGATATGGAGCTGTGCATTGGAGATAGAAGATAGATTAGCATGCTAGTTAGGTTTATAGGACTGCAGTTGAACGTTCTATTTGAGGTACAGATGAAAGTGAACCTATATTGAAGGTTTTAAAAAACAGATGGACTTTCACGAAGTTAACTGATGAGAGGGTCCTTTACAGTGATGAAGAAAAACAGAGATCTGATGTCAACAAACACAAGTCTATAAAATTGCTGTATTCTGACCGCAGGCCATAAAAAGTCTCATACTAGCTAGGTAGCCGGATTTGAAGGCAACTAACTGATATAAATTCAAGGTTAGTAGTGATTTGTAGTAAAATAGTTTCGAGTAAAGTATTTACTGAGATGGAATAAAAACTGAGTAAAACCTACTATGAAATGAGATCCAGACCTTTGATCCATTGAACTACATAATTACTAACATTTTGAGTCCATTGATACACTACTGTTCAAAGCTATTTGATGATTTTGTGAACTGTTGAACTTTATGAGGCTCTAAGGACTTCTATCAAGAAAGTTTGGGAAAACTTGTTTTTCCAAAATACTGGAATTTGTAAATTCTAACCAAAATTGGAGTAAGGAGTGAGTACTTATGGAGGATATGCATTGTGAAAGGGATGCAAGTATATTCACAGAATTGAGACTCACAAATTTGAACAATTTTGTAAGTGGAAGTACAGCTGACCATATATGATATGTTGGTGTTTCAATCAAAAGCTCTTTTATAAAGCTTTGTGTGTGTGTTGACAACCTATGTTCATACTTGATAGACATTCTTCACTGTGTAAAAAACTGGGCCAAAAGAGATGCTAAAGGCATATCTCTAGGTGTTTCCGTTAACAAGCATAAAGAAGCACTTCCTGGATTTTAAGAGAAGTGAATCAGAAGTCGGGAGAAAAGCTTTGTAATGGAAATCATAGTTTGTAGTAACGACTGATACCAATACGTATTTGGCTGTATTGTATCAGTTTTGAGATGTTCCGATCTGATACTAGCCGATACTGACGTTGGGGGTCATATAACCAGTCGATTCAGTAGAGAAAAATAAAATGAAAAAAGAGAGAAATATAGAAAAGTAGTGTCAACACCATGTTTCAGTTGTGCCGAAGATCGATAATGTTAACCATTACACTTTGTCGAAGTTGGATATCCATAAATTTGTAACATTCATCCATATTAATATAATTCCAGTTAGAACTATTTATTGGGGTTGTACTATGTCTAAAGGCAAGTAAATAAACAATAAAATATATTGTGAGTGGACGATTCAACGATGTTGAATATCATCCCGTTTAAAACTAAAAGAAACAACATATAATATATAAAACTATGTCTAGATGTATCAAATATTTTTTATATTTTTTATATTTTTAAAGTATTTTATTATTTTTGGCTATCTAACACGAAGAACCCGCTACTCCGATCCGAAACATCCAAAATTTCTGAAACCCAGTATACCGATTCTCATAGAAAGGGTCCGAAACCGATTCCTATACTACGAACCATGATGGAAATATTGGACAGGAAGAAAGTTGCTACAGGTTCCTTCATCTCAAGAGTAATTTTAGTTGATAATTGAGATTTGGAAGGAAAACAGAGGTTGTAATGTTGTAGAGTGATTTCTTCTCTAGAACTAGTAAAACTAGTAGAGTTTCTAAAATTCTAAGGTTTAAGACTTCACCTTTTAAGTCCCCAAAGATGAATACTTCTTTGAAATATGAGATGCCAAAATCTTATGAAAGTTTATGAACAGTCTTGACTGAACCTAATTGAATAACAAGTAATCTTATCATCTTTTGAATGAACTTATTTTTGACAAAGTAATTTAGATTTGATCCAGAGCTCAAAATTATCATACAAATAAAAGAAACAAGAACTTGACAGTGTTGAAATGTTTGCAAACACACCTTTTGCCTCTTAAGGCGCTTATTTGTATCAGTCAATTGTCTCACCTGTTCTTCAAGTTGGTTTATATACTCCTACAATCATAGAAAGTAATAATTAGTGTTAGATAATGATGTTGGAACAATTATAGTTATCTCTAACTCAGTCCTTTGTAAAGTCTTACCTGCTTCCTTGCCCTTGAACGAGCTGCTGACTCACGGTTCTTAATCATCCTCTTGTGCCTCCTCTCTAAACTCTTGTCGATGACCTCATCATTTCGGTTATTCTCCACCTGCATTTGTGAGTCCGATGAAGTAGCCCGAGCCATAGACACCGACACGACTGACATCCCCACTGGTTGGCTCTCAGCAAACCCCGGATTTCCATTGGCATTTCCGAACATCGGTAAGTTCGAGGGCAATAAGTTCATCCCTTGTTGGATCTGTGGTTTTTCTTCATCTAACTCATACTGAACCCAGTTGGCTTGTTGTTGGAGTACAGGATCGACTGCCAACAAAGACTGAGAACGACTATCGTACCCACCATTCATAGCAGAAGCCTGGAGTAAGAAATTCTCTAATGCCATGTCTCTCGAGGGTCGGTTATTCTCCTCACTGCCATGCTCTTCTCGCGGTATTATACCCTGCCACACTTCACTTGAAGTTTCTCGGCCATTAATATTGGAGGTTGGTGGCAATGGAGGGGCGGTGTTGGACGATGACGATGAAGAGGAAGACGTAGGGGCTTGCATGGGTTGCATGCTTGTTACTTCATTGAACCTCATGTCTTTCACTGGCTCAGAGAAGTGACTTGGGATCTCATCTAAGGTGATATTATAGAATGGGACTCCTTGGTTTGGGAGCACAAAAGGGAGGTGAGGTGCTTGACCTCCATTAGGAGATGTCATGCTTCCAAATCCCATCTACAGATGCCCTATAGGAATTATCTGAAATAAAAAAGTTCAGGAAATAGTTTTAGTTTGGTTGAATCCAATTTGATGTTCTTGTAACAACTGATATATTCATATGCCAGTAATTCTAATTCCGCAGAGAAATAGAGATAAAACAAAATGGAAGAAAAACCCTTTTTTCGCAGATAGCAAAATAAAGAGCTTAAAACTAGAAAGATAACTCTGCAGGTCCAAGTTATGCTAACATAAAATTCACTTCACTTTAAATGTATCAGAAAACAACTTAAAAGTTGAGTACTAATTTTTTTGTATACCTTTCACATGAAAAAACCAAAATGCTTTGGGCAATGCTTAAGTTAGTCGTATAATCTAACCCGAGAAAACACAGTGAAATGGAAGGAGAAAACCGGGGAAGCAACTATGGAACCAAGTATAATAACTTTGTGAGAACTGAAGGGGGGAACATGGAGATCAGAAGAAACGTGAGGAGTATGTGGCTCATATGACTATGATTAAATCCATCTGAGTTCAACAAGAAATTAGTACTAGTTCCCTCCATCTAATACGTTTCACCATAGTAGCTTGAGTTTAATGTAACCACAATTTAATGTTATCATATATAATGTTTCAAAGTAACTTTAAATCAGATATCTAAAAGCCAAAAACCATTGCATCAAAAACAGTTAAACCTGAGTGAGAAGTCTAGAAATTCTTGAGCAGGCGGGATTCTTTCCACCATAATTGGATCATATGCAATGCTCTACATTTCACAAGTATATTTTTCTAAAGTTGTTCTTAATTTTTCAAATCGTGGTTGCATGAAACTTGAGCTATATGGTGAAGAACTTATTAGTTGGAGAAAACTTGGAGATCAGAAGAAACATGAGGAGAGAGTGGCTCACATGATTATCATTAAAGCCATCCTAGTTCAACAAGAAATCTGGACTAGTTCCCTCCCATCCAATAAGTTTCACTATAGTAGCTCAAGTTACATGCAACCATGATTTCATGTTATCATATGTAATGTTTCAAAGTAACTCTAAATCAGATATCTAAAAGCCAAAAACTATTGGATCAAAAACAGTTAAACCTGAGGGAGAAGTCTAGAAATTCTCGAGGAGTCAGGATTCTTGCCATCATAATTGGGTCATATGCAATGCTCTCCCATTACACAAGTATAACTTGTTCTTCATTTTTCAGTTTATCGGTGGTGGCCTCTCTCAAGCAAAGTTAATAGATGGACTCAATCAAAATCCGAGACAAATTATTGATAATAATAATTCAAATTTTGGTTAGAACAGATATCGAAGTCTACAGTCTATAAAAGTAACCCATAAATTCTAGGGTAGTCTATTTTAGTTTTAATCATATTTATGAAATCCATTATGTTCTTTAATTTTTTTAAATATGTTCTTTAATTGATATAGATGTCAAATTACTCCAAGCCACCTCACATTCAATAATCTATGGATATCTAGAAAGTACGAATATTCCAAAAAGCATCGTGTCAAGCATGTTTTGGACACGACACATACAATTTAATATACGCTAAGACATGCCATAACTAATGTTGTGTCAGTGTCGTCATGTCTGTACGTACCGTACTGAATTGTTATGAGCCGACAGTCTAGATGAATTTGCTTATCTTTATCAACTGTGCTATAAGAAAAGTACATTTTAATTGTAATAGTTTTAAATTATTCAAATCAATTTAATTTGCATGAAGTTGTAGTTGTAGTTGAATTATGTAAAACGTGCATTCATACCGTTACTTATGACTGCATTCACTTAAAAAAAAAAAATTATTGAGCATTAAGTAAACTAATCACTTAACAAAGGCAGAAAAATGGAAGAAAATTAAGATACTAGAAAATTGAATAGCAGGATGAATAGATGTCTTACAAATTCAACTACAACTATATGCAAATTAAATTTATTTGGAGAATTCAAAACTACTGAAGACCAAAACGGACTTTTCTCATAGCACAGCTGATAAGGATAAGCAAATTCATCTAGATTGGTCGGGTATTCGGCTCATAATTTTAGTACAGTACGTACAGACGACATAGACACAACATTAGTTTTGACATGTGTTAGCGTATATTAGATTGTCTATGTTGTGTCCAAAACATGCCTGACAGGATCTTCCTGGAGTTTTCGTGCTTTCTAGATACCCATAAACTATTGAATGTGAGCTGGATGTTAGTAATTTGACCTCCTTGCTTCATATATCAATTTAAAAAACAACATATTAAAATATTAAAAAAAGAACATATTTAAAATAATTAAAGAACATAATGAATTTAATAGATATGACAAAAACTAAAATAGATTACCCTAGGATTTATTGAGCTCCAAACATAAGATTTTATGGAAAAACATTAAAACTCTAACTCTTGTAAATAAATAAGATCTAGAAAATTGAAACTTGGTAGAAATAATAATTTGGGAATGGCAAAGAAAAAAAAAATTAGAAACGTCAAATTCTGTTAGTAATGTAACTTTTTCTAAATTGGTCACTGCGAAAAATAAAAAATAAAAAATAAAGAAAATTGGTAGTTCTAAAACGGGATTCAAAACGTAAAAAATACTATTGCGCAATTTAAACAAATACCACAATTAATATTTTTATTGTCAATGAGAACAAAATAATATTAATTGTTCCTAGGGACTCTGTATTGATAGTAGTAGGAATCCTAAACAACTCATAATAGAGCTGCAGGGACCTAAACCAAAATTTCCTAGAGAAATAATTATATTAAAACGGAACCAGACACATAAATCCTGAAAATCTACAAAAGAAAAAAAAAATGCAAAATATAACAAGAAAACTTATATAATATAAATTAAGTGGGATGATAAATAACTCTACAATCCATTAATCACATAAAATAAAAAGAAAGAAAGAAAAGAACAGTCCAATTAAAGTTTAGAAGGCTTGCAAGCTGACCTGAGAGAGAAGCCGAAGAATGAGCGTGTTTTCATGCAGAGTTAACAAGGGTGGGAAGTGGGTTCCACAAGTGAATGCATTTTTCGTGATTATATGTATAAAATATATATTTATATATAAAATAAATATATTAATAGTATATATATTGCAGCGAGAGAGAGAGAGAGAGAAATAAGAGGAAAGAAGTGAAGGCCGTTTCTCCCAGCACAATAAGCGGACTTTAGTTGAGATTTTAATGGGGGTTTATTTTCAAGCATGTTATAACAAATATATAATAATAAATTTAACTAAAAAACAGTATATATAATACTATTTTGAGTTATGCCAATCACTTTTGGCTCGGGACTCTATTTTCATATCCTAAAATCATATTTTGAGACCATAATTTTGTTTTGATTTACGTGACCATTATCGGGGATTTGATTTTTGTTATAGTTCTGTTATGGCAAAGGCAAACAAGTGAACTACAAACAAATAAATTGACAAGTTTATCATTATTATTATTTTTTTTTCCCCTCATCATTTACCTAATATATTTTTTCTTCGTTTTTCTTTTGGAAGATAAGGTCATATAATACTAGTAAATTCCACGTAAAATAATAATTTTCTTCTAATATTAATATAAAATTATTTAAATTTTAAATATATTTAATATAATTTTTATTATAATTTTTTTATATTTTAATTAGAATTTATTATATATTTGATTATATTTTAATTATAATTAGTTAGAGATATATTTCTACTTTTCATAAAGAGTTTTCAAAACGGTTAGATACGTAATATTATCTAATTATAAACAAATATTTTTTGCAACTCATGTGGTTAAGGTGAGAGGTATTCTCCATGGTTGGCAGAGTTCGAATTTTTGTAGTGTAACTTATAACATATTTTAATTTTTTCAATAATTTTTTAGGTAATATTATTTTTTTAAAATAATTAATTGATGATATATATACATACGGCTTAGACGGCTCACTTTTGAGCTGTTTTGAAGCCTCATTATATTATGAAAGATTACATTATTTATATTATATTAAATCTGAATTTTGTTAGGTTTTAAATTAGATTAAGTTGAACAAAAACAATTATTTATCAATTGCACTATAATTTAAATTTAATTAAATTTAAATTATAGACGTTTATGTCAATTAAATTTAAATTCTAGATTACATTGGATTACTAATTTATTTCCTAAATGTGATTATATCATATTATATTAAAATTTTGGTTGATTATATTTGAATAAATTTCCAAATAAAGTATTTGGAAAGGAAGAACTTGATAATATACTGAATTTTGTTAGGTTTTAAATTAGATTAGGTTGAACAAAAACAATGATTTATCAATTACACTATAATATAAATTTAATTAAATTTAAATTATAGATGTTTACGTCAATTAAATTTAAATTATATATTACATTGGATTACTAATTTATTTTCTAAATGTGATTATATTATATTATATTATATTTTTGGTTGATTATATTTGAATGAAATTCCAATTATTTATATATATATATATATATATATATATATATATATATATATATATATATATATACCCTGAGATTGGATATTTGCCTTTTCTGTGCAAGAAATCGTTGAGATACAAGGAGAAGGTAAAGGCAATGGTTGGACCTTGGTCACACACAGGCCCTCAAAGAAGGCTGTCACTGCCTCGCAGATATCAGTTTTTATGGTCTCCCAACATTCCAGAAAGAATGTTCTCACTTAACCCATCCACTCGCGACGCTTGCTCCTTGCCTAGCTGCTTGATCGTTTGGAGAACCTCTTCCTTCGTGATACTCTGAAGCAGCCGCAGGTTATCTTCATCGTTGATAATAGTTTCTTGGAATAAATCCCCAAAGGTCCTTCTGCTCCATTTGCCAAGCACCTGTCTTGTAGCCTTTAGTTTTAACGCTATGCGAACCAACGGGTTGGGGTGTTGGATAGAGCTCCAAGCTCCTTTAACCTGCTCCTGGAATCTGTCATGCTTTCTCCAAAGGGATAGGAATTAAATCCTTTGTGAAACTGCGGAGGGGTTATAACCACATCGATCAGCAGTGGGTCATGGTCTGATTCGTTACGATTAAGGTGATTAATCGATGATGTATAGATCGTATCTCTCCACTTTTGGTTGGCAAGAACTCTATCCAATCTGGATAATTGGCAGGTCTCCCCCGTCTGTTGATTGGACCATGTGAACGCGTTCCCAGAGAAAGGTAGTTGGAATAATTGGGCTTCAAATATAAAATGGTTAAATTCAAGCATCGAACCGATACTCGGCGGGTTACCTCCCGACTTCTCCTCCTCCGACACTATAGCATTAAAGTCGCCTTCCACTAGTCAGGGAGCTTCCTTATGGTCTTCTT
Organism: Iris macrosiphon; assembly: GCA_036927795.1. Taxonomy (NCBI): domain Eukaryota; kingdom Viridiplantae; phylum Streptophyta; class Magnoliopsida; order Asparagales; family Iridaceae; genus Iris; species Iris macrosiphon. Next base: position 99,716,552 of record JAYESA010000002.1, read on the forward strand.
TGATTTTGAGTAAATGATCCCATAGATCTCCTCCTTTTTTCTTGTTGCAATCCCCATGAACAATGGCAATTACCGCCTCTGTGGCTAATTGGTTATTTTTCATAGAAAAGGAAATTGCTTGGTTGCCCTCCTATATCTTGGCAATAACTACATCACTCCCTGCAAACATCCAGATATCCTAATTATTAGCCACTTCACTGGCAAAACCCAAACTTTATCTTAAAGTTATCGATCTTCTACTCAGAGACCTTAGCTTCAATCACGACCATAATTGATACTCTGTGTATCTTCTTTAGAGATTTTGCTCTATTCAAAGTCTTTCTTCCTGCTATACCTTTAGCGTTCCAAATTAGAATACGGATCATAATGATTTTGTATGGGGGATTCGCTGAATTACCGCCGCCTTGCCTGCAGATCGAAGGGTCATATAAGGACTCTTGCTGGTACTGGTTTTCTGTCTCGTATCTATGTCATTAGATAAATTTTTGTTCCCCTATGCTCTTGATGATCCACCGCTGATTATGTATTTCTCCCCTTAGTCGATCGATCCAGTTCTTTTGCTACCTCGTGTAAAAGCATGAAAAATCTATACCATGCGACAACAGTAATAAAAAGCTATGCTGTCACGGCCCAGTCCCAAAATACCAAGAGACTAGCCACGTGGCAATGGCCAGCAGTACAACACCAATGGGCAATCCCAATTTAATGGACCCGTTAGAGTGCACTTAAGTTGAAATACATATAAAATTGTCTACAAATACCTATCACAGTTTAAATATCTAATCTCATCCACAATAAGTAATAAAATCACAAAGAGATAGTCCAGTCACAATAATATAAAATGATCTGTCCAATCAAAGCAATATAAATAATATCACAAGGAACAACCCGTCATCAAAATGGAAAGGAAAATAACTCCAAGTATCATTGTCACGCCCCAGTCCCAAAAAATACGTAGGACTAGGACACGTAAGCATGCCAGCCGCATGGATATGGCAACTCCAATATATGGAAACCAAATCCATACGTACGCTGTATTATGAATATCAAATCCACAAGTGATAAAAATGTAATACAAGTCACAGGGTAATATCTAAATCTCATCCACCAAAATCATATAGAAATAAATAACCAGTATCTATGAAACTAGATCTCAATAAGAAGGATCTAAAGATAATAGTTGGGTGGAAACAAATCCACTACCAACTCAAATGGGAAAAGTAAATACAATATAAGTACAACTCACTCAAATAATATAAGTACCAGCTACCAATCACGGCTCGAAGGGAAGACATCCAAGAAGCTTCTATATCCTTCCAATCTGTGCTCCTGCAAATACTCAAGAACAGGTACACCTGGCAGCGGACCAGGTCCTCAGAGGGACATAACAAGTATACTTAAACACATGCCAATAAAGTACTGAAATAAATATCCAATGGGTCGCCTAACCGTCTAAAGTGAATGCAGTTAAGAACAACTTTCCCCACAAGTGAGCTATCTGGCTGAAAACCTGGGATTTGGCATGGTTCTCTATTGAAGATCCAGGGGCCTACAAAGGCATGACGACTTTCGAACGCCGGAGGCCCGCCTGATAATAATATAATATATAGTGGTCATCACCACCCGTATCTCCAGCGGAGAATCCGGGCGCACAATAGAAAAAGTGTAAATGAGCTCAAATGCGGTACTTGTTGTTCTCCCCACCCCATGCTCTAAGCATGTCACATCCATGACACGAATTGGTCCATAGCCTATTCTTAGTACCTAGCCCAATCCTGCAACCAGACAAGGACAAGGATGGGACCACCGTACTACAATAGACTATGTCCATAGACCTCTAATAACTGCTAAGTCTTCTAGCATACAAAGTTTTTAACAGCAGTTATTCCTAACACACGTCCCACACGTACCGATGATCAGTCAATACGTGCGTCCGTGATCTATATGAGACTCACCACTCGTGTAAAAATATGTGTCACAGTCAAATAAAATCTAATGGTGCTACATGATAATGGGGTAGTCTCATGAACAAGGTCAATGCAATACATAAATAAAAACATAACGCGACAACACCGTCCCGCGCATTTTGTATAACAGTTAAAATATATGAACTAAGGACAGAAAATAAAGATGCATGCAACATATGGAGTATAAATAACAGTACAATGGCAAGGTATACTTGCCTGGCAAGGAAGCTGCAATGTACCAATAACCTGCTCCAGAAATTGCGCAGAACAATCCAATATCCTATGTACACATAAATATAATATAATAGAATCATTAGTCATTACACTAGCACATACTCAACCATATTTACACTGGAATCAGGGGGTATACTAGGGGTAACACTAGTCATCTAACACGGTCAATTACGTATTGAATTACGTGGGTGTCGCGTCTTCAAGTACTGTACGAAATCAGTCAGTCAACTGACAGGTGTCTATGCCGGTACGTTAGTGTACGCAAGGTAGACAAATTCACAAGTTCTTAGGGTCAACATGGTCAAGGTAAGTATGGGATAGTCCACGATATCCTAGGGTCATACAGTCTGAATATTTAGTCATAATTATCAATTAGCATTTACTTACATATATATTCATATAACTATATAATAATATAACCATTAATTTATTTTAATTTATTTAATTCTGGAATAATTATTCTAAAATCCTATTTTAATCTTATTATTCTGATTTTTATGTTAATTCCTAAATTTTGTCCAAAGAAACTAAATTTTATCAACTCGAGACTCATGGCACGCAAATCGAGGCGATCTGTTGACCAAAAAGTCAACCGATATAAACTCGATTTTCATGCATGATTTCCTGTAGATTTCAGCATAAAAATATACTGGAATTTACGGCTCGTCTGAATTCAAATTCCTTTGGGAATTATGGCACATACAAATTTTGTATTGTGCACCGATGGTTAAATTCTAACCTAAAAGTTCTACAGAATTAACAGTATATAAATACTTCGAAATAAATTCTGGAAAAAATATATGTCGATGATCTCAACATTAGCTTTCCGAAACTTTAAACGGTTCATGATTCTGATTCCTGGTTCTCCCGAAATCGCGAAAATATCGAAATACGTCTATTTTTGGATATGCTGTGCTCTACGAATTTTTCATAATTTAATACTAATAATTTAGAAAAATAATTTATATTATCAGAAAGCTAACCTCATTATCATTCTAACAAAAAAAACTGGAGCGTGTTTGGAGTCCGGAGCTAGGAGATATCGTCTTTTTAATTCGTCATAACTAGTAAAAAATGTGGCTGAATTTATGACGAATTTTGAATATTTTTGGACGAAAAAGAGAAGAATTTGGGAAAGAAAAATATGAAGGATGAGGTATATATAATGGTGGACACTACTTAATTAAATAAGAATAGGATTGGTTAATTTGGATAGGATTATGATGAATTTAAATAAGGATAGGATATACATGAAGTTGATTTTCTAGTAGGTTCAGGATTTGAATTAATTTAAAATAGAGTTTGAATTTATCTCAATAATTTATAATCTTAAATATAATTAAAGATAATACAAATAATTTATAAAATCTTATTAATATCTATTAACACTAAATTAGTATATATCTAATATTAAGACTATATATATCCAAATAAATCCTAAATAATTTTAAAATCTAAATAAATTTCTTAAAATTCTAAATAAATTACAAAAAAATATAATTAAATATTTTAAACTAAAATAAATATTTGGTAGGAACGACATACAAGTATGGTTGTATAGTAAATTATAAAAGTCCTAGAAATTTATGTTTTCTAAGTTTTAATTACCAAAAAAATTCTAAAAAAATCTCCAAAAATCTAAAATAACCTAAAATAATTCTAAATGAATATTTATATAAGTAAATATATCAAGAAATTTATTTTCTAATTAACTAAGAGCATATTCTAAATAAATTCAACATATATAATAAATATAATAATATAAAATATACACAAAATAACTATTTTGGGTGAGGGAGTTTACAATCTACCCAACTTAAAATAATTTCGTCCTCGAAATTAAAATAAGACATAATTTGTTAAATCCTTCACATTCGTACATAAGGTATGTCAATCGCAATCTCTTCCAAAAATTTAAATAACAAAATCTATTCGAATCTATCGCGATCACTTCAAAATTAATATAACCACTGTTTAAATCAAAATTCAACCTGTCGTAATCTCTTCTCGATTTTTAAATAATCAACATCCAAATCTGACTCAAGTCTATATGACATCCCACATCAAAATTTATATCATAATTTCCAACTATCATAATCTCCTCTAGACTTTGAACAATAAATAATTCTAATCAAATCTTATTCCTATTCTTAACTTAAGAATTTTGTACTATTCGAATATTTAAACTCAATTTACATCCTCAATATTTCAAATAGGTGACCCAACAATCAAAATTAAACTTTTAATTCAAATCATCAAATTGTAAAATTTAAATCTAATTAACCAATTGTTCAAGTCTAAAATTATATATTTATCCTCAAAATTTAAATCGATGATTCATCCTTCAATATTCAAAATTTAAATCATGTGCTCAAAGTATAAATATTGGGTCCTCAATATCAAGATTTTTAAAATTCATTAAATCCTCATTATCTTAATCATCCTTCTAAATTTCTCAAAATTACAATGGCTTGAACCTCTCCCAATCTAGTCTTACTCGATCATAATCTAAAGAAATTCCTCCCGAGTTGACAATGCACTACTACCCAACTTAGAATTTATCCACCTATCACCTAAGGCTATATACCTTAAGAAAATATCCCTTAATTTATTTACTCATGTCGTTCAATCCTCGAAACTTCAATGCCGATCATATCACATATGATATGTCCTTAATTACGAAAGAATAATCCTCAAGTATGTGATCGGCCTATGGGGTATATCTAGTACTCTCTGTGTATCAAACTTTATACCCAGCACGAGGTTTCGTCTTTCCGAAATAAGGGAAGACGAAGATCAATAATAAAGAGTTCAAGGGCAGCGTAATAGAATAGAAGTATTGGGATCAAGGCGTTTAAAGAATTTAATTGGGAATTGTCAAAGCAGTTGTGGATTGAAATTCTATTTTGGTAATCCTTTGTTTGTCTGCTCGTATTAGTACAGTTATGTAACTGATACGATATGTCAGACATGCCTAGGGCAAGTATATTCGTCTACTAATCACTACATATCTCAATCTACGTAAAGTAGCGTTACGAAGGGCGAACCAAATATACTAAGGTTGTCCAGACCGTAATACACTGATTCTGATTAGACAATTGCATCAGCAGGCGTCCCCAATAATACATGTCTCATGATCAAGCTCAATAAAAATAAGCTTGCAAAGACTAGGCTATAATAGCAGCATAATTCGAGGTAGCACAGAAAATATAACGCTGGATTATGATGAGAGAAGTCACAAATAATTCAAGTTGCAAAAATAAAACAACATAAGCAACAATAACAAAAGACTCTACAATCTCTACAGTTATCATATTAATTCCTTGTCTAAGTCGATAGTCGACAAAGTAGGGGTGTGAGCCTCTAAGTTCTATAGTCTGAATAAACACTATCATCTTATGTTAGCATACAATTAATGCCATTCAGTTACACTTCATCAATGGATTCACAAGGGCTATATGATACCAGGTGGTGAGGCATACTACCCAACTTAAAATAATTAAACTAGTACTGTGACAGCCTTAAGAGGATCCTATAAAAATAACCTTGCATATGTACATAGAACAGAAACTCTTATTAGGGCATATGAGAAAAGATCTTGGTATTGATTAGGGTATCCTTTTTATGTAGGTAATGGTCATCCTAAGTCTTAGTCATAGCACTTATAGAGCAAGTGTCAATAGTAAGGATAGAAGAGTTACTGGCCGTCAGAGGGGAAAGAGGATATAGCCTACATTGAGGTGGGGTACATGTTACATGATTTAAAACTAAGGGTTAATCATCGGTCACAATCTACAAAATAACTTAAACTTATCAAGTTCTAACTACCAAGCATAAAAAAATTTCACATTCAAGGCTACAACTATAATCCTAGCAAACTATGAGCCCTTAACAAAGAATAATTACTTGGCCTACTATCCGAAGTGTCAGATGGCACGAGTTGAAAGATGAAGAGAAGAAACGTAATTAGCCGTCGCAAAATAGCGAGTGCTATGGTCGCAGGGAACAATATATAAAATAAAGATAGAGGGCTCTAGATAGCATCATGGTTCTCTAAGGGGAGTGGGGTGTTGGTTGCTATGTTCGGGGTATGATCAAGGGAGAAGTGTTGATTATATTCCTCTAGGCTTCCTAGGGTGCTGTCTACTAATAACAAGATAATGATATAAGTTTATAGTTCCAATATCATCTAACTATGAAGGTTAGGTTCAGTCCAAATATTAAGTTTTTGGTTTTCTATGGGTTCCTCAATGCTAGGGGCAACATTATGGTAACCTTCTAACTAACTCTAGTAGTGTCTATACTACTCTCAAGTCCTCATATTACATCCGGGGTAATGGTAAACCAATTATAGGGATAAGGGATTCTAGGGTTCGCTAGATATTCTAAGCTTAGTGGTGTATCTATAATCTCGTTGTATTCTAAATAGGTGTGCTACTCTAATTATCATCTAACAACAGGAACTTCTATATTCTATGAGGAGGTTATACTTAAAGAACTATTAGGGAAGCACAAGAATCAAGCATGATGTATTTGATCAAAATAGAACAGAGAGGAGAAAGATAAATCAGGGTCAGTTGTGGATGAGATCCTATATTCTAGTCCTAGGTGCAGGCTTGTTCGGCACAATAACGTAACCGAGACAATATGCTCTTGACCTGCATGGGCCACCACAAAAACATGTCACGCCCCAGTCCCAAAAATACGTAGGACTAGGACACGTAAGCATGCCAGCCGCATGGATATGGCAACTCCAATATATGGAAACCAAATCCATACGTACGCTGTATTATGAATATCAAATCCACAAGTGGTAAAAATATAATACAAGTCACAGGGTAAAATATAAATCTCATCCACCAAAATCATATAGAAATAAATAACCAGTATCTATGAAACTAGATCTCAATAAGAAGGATCTAAAGATAATAGTTGGGTGGAAACAAATCCACTACCAACTCAAATGGGAAAAGTAAATACAATATAAGTATAACTCACTCAAACAATATAAGTACCAGCTACCAATCATGGCTCGAAGGGAAGACATCCACGAAGCTTCTATATCCTTCCAATCTGCGCTCCTGTAAATACTCAAGAACAGGTACTCCTGGCAGTGGACCAGGTCCTCAGAGGGACATAACAAGTATACTTAAACACATGCCAATAAAGTACTGAAATAAATATCCAATGGATCGCCTAACCGTCTAAAGTGAATACAGTTAAGAACAACTTTCCCCACAAGTGAGCTATCTGGCTGAAAACCTGGGATTTGGCATGGTTCTCTATTGGAGATCCAGGGGCCTACAAAGGCACGACGACTTTCGAACGCCGGAGGCCCGCCTGATAATAATATAATATATAGTGGTCATCACCACCCGTATCTCCAGCGGAGAATCCGGGCGCACAATAGAAAAAGTATAAAGGAGCTCAAATGCGGTACTTGTTGTTCTCTCCACCCCATGCTCTAAGCATGTCACATCCATGACACGAATTGGTCCATAGCCTATTCTTAGTACCTAGCCCAATCCTGCAACCAGACAAGGACAAGGATGGGACCACCGTACTATAATAGACTATGTCCATAGACCTCTAATAACTGCTAAGTCTTCTAGCATGCAAAGTTTCTAACATTAGTTATTCTTAACGCATGTCCCACACGTACCGATGATCAGTCAATACGTGCGTCCGTGATCTATATGAGACTCACCACTCGTATAAAAATATGTGTCACAGTCAAATGAAATCTAATGGTGCTACATGATAATGGGGTAGTCTCATGAACAAGGTCAATGCAATACATAAATAAAAACATAACGCGACAACACCGTCGCGCGCATTTTGTATAACAGTTAAAATATATGAACTAAGGACAGAAAATAAAGATGCATGCAACATATGGAGTATAAATAACAGTACAATGGCAAGGTATACTTGCCTGGCAAGGAAGCTGCAATGTACCAATAACCTGCTCCAGAAATCGCGCAGAACAATCCAATATCCTATGTACACATAAATATAATATAATAGAATCATTAGTCATTACACTAGCACATACTCAACCATATTTACACTGGAATCAGGGGGTATACTAGGGGTAACACTAGTCATCTAACACGGTCAATTACGCATTGAATTACGTGGGTGTCGCGTCTTCAAGTACTGTACGAAATCAGTCAGTCAACTGACAGGTGTCTATGCCGGTACGTTAGTGTACGCAAGGCAAACAAATTCACAAGTTCTTAGGGTCAACATGGTCAAGGTAAGTATGGGATAGTCCACGATATCCTAGGGTCATACAGTCTGAATATTTAGTCATAATTATCAATTAGCATTTACTTACATATATATTCATATAACTATATAATAATATAACCATTAATTTATTTTAATTTATTTAATTCTGGAATAATTACTCTAAAATCCTATTTTAATCTTATTATTCTGATTTTTATGTTAATTTCTAAATTTTGTCCAAAGAAACTGAATTTTATCAACTCGAGACTCATGGCACGCAAATCGAGGCGAACTGTTGACCAAAAAGTCAACCGATACAAACTCGAATTTCATGCATAATTTCCTGTAGATTTCAGCATAAAAATATACTTGAATTTACGGCTCGTCTGAATTCAAATTCGTTTGGAAATTATGGCACATACAAATTTTGTATTGTGCACCGATGGTTAAATTCTAACCTAGAAGTTCTACAGACTTAACAGTATGTAAATACTTAGAAATAAATTCAGAGAAAAATATATGTCGATGATCTTGACATTAGCTTTCCGAAACTTTAAACGGTTCATGATTCTGATTCCTGGTTCTCCCAAAATCGCGAAAACATCGAAACACGTCTATTTTTGGACATGCTGTGCTCTACGAATTTTCCAGAATTTAGTACTAATAATTTATAAAAACAATTTATATTATCAGAAAGCTAACCTCCTTATCGTTCTAACAAAAAAAACTGGAGCGTGTTTGGAGTACGGAGCTAGGAGATATCGTCTTTTTAATTCGTCATAACTAGTAGAAAATGTGGCTGAATTTATGACGAATTTTGAATATTTTTTGACGAAAAAGAGAGGAATTTGGGAAAGAAAAATATGAAGGATGAGGTATATATAATGGTGGACACTACTTAATTAAATAAGAATAGGATTGGTTAATTTGGATAGGATTATGATGAATTTAAATAAGGATAGGATATGCATGAAGTTGATTTCCTAGTAGGTTCAGGATTTGAATTAATTTAAAATAGAGTTTAAATTTATCTCAATAATTTATAATCTTAAATATAATTAAAGATAATACAAATATTTTATAAAATCTTATTAATATCTATTAACACTAAATTAGTATATATCTAATATTAAGACTATATATATCCAAATAAATCCTAAATAATTTTAAAATCTAAATAAATTTCTTAAAATTCTAAATAAATTACAAAAAAATATAATTAAATATTTTAAACTAAAATAAATATTTGGTAGGTACGACATGCAAGTATGGTCGTATAGTAAATCATAGAAGTCCTAGAAATTTATGTTTTCTAACTTTTAATTACCAAAAAAATTCTAGAAAAATCTCCAAAAATCTAAAATAACCTAAAATAATTCTAAATGAATATTTATATAAGTAAATATATCAAAAAATTTATTTTCTAATTAACTAAGAGCATATTCTAAATAAATTCAACATATATAATAAATATAATAATATAAAATATACACAAAATACCTATTTTGGGTGAGGGAGTTTACAATCATATCCAGAAGTCACTATAAGATCAAATATCTAAGAACACTAAGCATAATAAATGAATGGTGAGGATACTGTGTGCTCAAGAGAAGTCCTCCGGAATAACCTCGTCCTCTACAACTTGTACGTCTCCAATAGTAGCACATGCCCCGTAAATCTCGGGATAGACCTCCTCGTCTACACCTGGGGACATAATCTGAATCCAGGTCCTCATGGGACATAGCAAGGTACAATAAAAACTCAAGCCAAAATAAAATACAACAAGTAAATATAGACAGATCATCAGGACAAGCTATCTAACCAACTAAGTGAAATACAAATAAGAGCATCACTAGTACTCAGGCTGAGACTACTACAGGCTCTGTGTCAGGGAGCCCATAGCAGCAAGTAGTATCACGACTCTAATATATATGTCAAAGATCTGAGACAGAGTCCAAGGCATCTCCAATAGTATAGTATAGATATAAATAATCAGCCCGTAGCCTGTGTGTCTCTCTCTACCCAATATAACCTCGTGTCTCATGTCCAAGATATCTCATGTCCATAACACACAAGATCATGACCTCTAGCTAGTACAACGAGTCATAATAATATCTATATAATATGCAAGTCTCATATCATAAATCCTGTAAGCCTATACAAAATTACCATAAATAACTCAAGAAAGATTCTGTCACATAAAATAGTATCAAGTGTCATACGGTATTGCATACTTGGTAAAGCAAGGACGTAAAAATAGGATCTTGGAATCAACTCTCTAAGTGACGTTACATGACTTCGCGTACGGCGTTGACACCCGAATCTTATTCGGACGATAAGCAACGTCTCTTGGTCCTAAATTGAACAGGTATATCACAAGAGTATATATATATAGGAAGAACATAAGAAAATAATATAACAGGATCTACTGCAAGGTTGGCAAGGTACACTTACCTGGTTTATGAACTCCGTCAACTACTCATGGAAAAGTGGAATATGCACGTACACCTACGGATGCTGAAACAAATATCACCAATGCTCTCAAATACTTGAAATAGCTAGGATTGACTACCCATAAGTCCAATTTGGACATAGGGACAAAATTAACAGTTTTGGGTCAAAACGGGGTCCACATGTGGCCTACTTCGCACCAAAAAATGTGTCAGAGACAAAATTCTCCAAATTTGTCAAACTTAGTATCTGCGAGTCCATAACAACGATATGAACCCAACGGAACATCCGAAACTGGATTCCGATGAGCCAATCACGAAATCGCCCGTCATATGGAACCGTGGGGCCTACGAAACGGTATTTTATCAATGTTCTCAGATTTGAACCAAACTAGGGTCATAGGACCAATATAACACTGCAAATCAAATGGCACAAGTTTCGTTGCGAATCGACGGGTACACACGAAGTTATGACAAGGTGTCAGAATAGGCCGATATGGTATTTTTGGTGGATACGCGTTGATTCCGGCGTGCACACACGTCCTAATCAAGTTTTGTGAAAGTCCACACGTCTGCGTTCACGTTACACACCTTTCAAAATAATCCGCACTCAACGATGTAGCCTCGTTTGGCGGAACGCATCATGTATCGAAGATTTCAGGTGTTTTAAAAACAAGTTTTTGGTCGTTTTGGATCCAAAATAATTTAACCATTAAAGCAAACTATTAAAAACTAAAAGAACAGTAAAAATCTTAATTATATTGTGAAGAATTTTTTCAATTATATTTTAAAATTAATTAATAAGTTGGTAAAAAATTGGACATGAACAGGGGTACTTGGACTGAATTTCTGAACTATTTTTGAACTATTTTTCAGCCAACTTTCGATCGATTTTTTGATCAAACCCGGGTGCCTAAATTCGTTATACTGGAAGGGAATCCTAGGGGGTTAGGTTGTGAACATACTAGCGAAGATGGGACGCAAAACAGACGAGCGAGGAGGACTAAAACTCCTCGCGAAGGGGAGGCCACACGATTGCTGCTTCTGTGTGCATGCGCGCGGGGGGGGGGGGGGGGTCTGCGGCGGTCGGCGGCTCCAGCGGTGGTCCGGCGGCGGGACAGCGGCACCGGAGGATGGCGCTCGTCTGTGGAGAGGCTAGGGGAGGTGGTTTAGGTGGTGTGGTTTAGGGTTAGGGTTTAGCATATATATATATATATATATATATATATATGTATATATATATATATATATATATGTATATATATATATGGGAAGGGGTCTTCTGTGCACGGGTTGGGTAGTTTTAGGTTTTAGGTTTTGGGTTTGGGTTTAGAATTTATGTTTTATTTTATTTTATTTCTTTTGTTTTATTTATTCAATATTTATATGTATAAAATCCCCAAATATAGTTAGGTTCTTGAAAAAAATTCTAGAAATTTATATTTTCTCCAACAATTAATTTACAACCAAAATTATATCAATTCAAAAGATGTTTACTAAATATTACTAAATATTTAATTAGTTAAATAAATCCATAAATTCTATTTTCTACTTAATATTATATTGGAAGCATACAAGGGGTTCGAATAACGTGACTCGAGTGTCATGTGCGTAATAGAACCAGTTAGGCTCATAGTATGGATTTAGTTGAAAGTAATGGGTTGGGGTGGCGTGTTAAAATCGTACGCCACGACTAAAGGGTTAATTAATCATCGTTTTTTCGTAATTATGTTGCGAAAGTTGTGTGACCAAAAAAGGCATGGGATTATGAATTTGGAGGGGCAATCATGGCTGTCACTACCATATTTTTTAGAAAAGGATATTTTAGTAATATTATATTTAATTAAATATTATGCATAATAAATAATTATTTGTTGTATTATTTAATTATTGTTAGATGTTAGTTATTTATTTTGGACTTGTGTTAGTGGACCTAACTAGTTTAGTTTAGACTCATGGACCAATATGTATTAATATTTAGATTTTAGCCCATTTAGAAAGCCCATTGTTTAGGAGGAGGATTAATTTAATTTAATTAAACCATTAGACTATAAGCTTTCCTCCTTAATTATTTCTTCATGAGAGGCCCCAAGGGGTATATTGGATAATTCATAGTGACTTGAGGAAGGGGAAAGGGGGGGGGGGCTATTAAAGAGGGAGGAATTTATTTCTCTCTCATCTTTTTATTTGAAAACTAGATCTAGAATTTTTCTCAACCAAATTCCTTCATTCCCACTTCATTTCCCTACCAAATTTTATCCTAATTTCTTCCCAATTTACCATTAGAGACTAGTGGAGCAAGGATCTAGAAGGAGGAAGCAAGGATCTATAAAGATGAGCAATGATCTACAAGTTGGAGGTCAATTTTATCATATTTGGAGGTTGCATTGGGAATCCATCTTCCAATAGGTACAATTTATTTTTCTCCTTAATTTAGGTTATAAATCTGAGATTTAACTATGAGAAATTAACCCATATGCATAGGCTATCCATAGGATTTGGTTTTGTGTTCATAGGAGGCCTATTAAGAAAGTTATGGTACTTTTTTGTGTCAATTTTGGATAAATTCCGAGATTGACAATTGTTGCGTATTTTAATTGGTCCTATAGATCAATTTGGCATATGCTTGTATGTTTGGGACTAGTATCATGTCCACAATTGGGAACGTATAGGTCGTATCCTAACAAATTGGTGATACGTGTTGATTTGGGATTTTTTTCTCCGACACGGGACTTTGAGCATGTCACATTTTGACATGGACACATAGATTTGTGTTTGACTCTTCGTATTGTTCGTAGATAATATTTTAGACTTGTTCGTGTCCTTCGGGGTACGTTTGGATGTGTGGTGGACTCGTGTCACAAGCGTATCCTAGATTTAGTGGGATACGGGGTGATACGATCTATGTGTTTGTGCAATTTAATTTCTAGATCTATTTCTCTTGTCATGGTGAGGTGTAATTATAAATATGTGTATATATATATTATGGTGTATTTATATTTATTTATTATTTGTGTCTTAGATCTATGTATCTATTTATGTATATTGTATGTAGCTATTATTCTACATATGTAAGAGCTATTTAATAGTATAGTGTATGTATATATATATTGTAATATGTATAGATGTGTATATGTTAAGTAGATATTTATATGTTGTTATATTTATATTTATATGATGTATGTTATATATTGTGTATGATTATATATACGTATACGTATGTGTGTTGTTATACATATGTTACTATGTATGTGTATATTACTATGTAGTTATTATATACATATATATGTATGAGAGGAGTATGTGGGTGTGTATATTTATTAGTTGTAGTTATATACATATTATAGTATATATATTATGTGTTATATATATATATATTATATATTGGGTATATATATATATATATATATATATATATATATATATATATATATAAGAGATAGAGGGAGAGCAGGAAGCTTTGGCGACGGTAAGCGTCACCAAATCAGCAGCGACAATAGCACATAGCAGCAACATCAAGAGCATTAGCGACAGCAGTCAGCAACAGCTGTAAGAGCATTAGCAACAGCAGCAGAGGCAGCAATAGCAACAACAGAGTTTGCTTACAATAATAACTACCACTTTTTTGTGACATACTCAAATACGGGTCCGAGGACATTGAGCGTCTTATGAGGGTGTCCCGTCTTTCTGAGGATCTGAAGGTTGAGGTGGTAGGACTTTAACTGTTCGACGTTGCTCATACTTGGTTCAGGAATGAGCCGATTCTGGTTGACGCAGGATAGTCTTGGGAGAGGTATTCAAGGACCTCTTCAAGAAAAAGTTTTTCGCTCAGGTAGACATGCTAGACTTGGGGAGACAGTTTGAGAGTCTCATTTAGGGGAGCATGTCTGTGGAGGAGTATGCTGCAGAGTTCGGCAGGTTGAGCCAATTTGCAGAGTATTTGTTGAGAGAGCTGGAGGTTCGTGCTATTCATTTCCGTGAGGGTCTAAACTGGAAAGTGAAGATCCTCATTCCGTCTTTTTATGAGACATACTCGGAGATACTTGCGGAGGCACGCAAGGTTGAGCGGGAGTTGGGTTTAAAGCCCAAGAGAGACCGTAATTCTTTTCTGGGGGCAAACAACAGTACAGTATCTGCCAAATATCCTTATTTCTAGTCCAGGCTTTTCCAGCAGCCTCAGCAGCACCAGACTTCAGCTAGGGCGCCTTTTTACCAGGCACCACAGTAACAGAGACAGTTACAACAAGCTTCCAGATGTCATCGCATATTCTATTCTTCTAGATTCTATTCCAGCTTTAGCTTTGTTTGATAGTGGTGCTTCCCATAGTTTGTATCTGTTTTTTTTGCTCTAAAGCATGGTTTGGTAGTTGAGTCTTTGCTTAGGACTTGTAAGATCATGACCGGGGGAGGCATTATCCTGGTTAATGATATTTGCAAAGATCGAAGAGTTACTCTAGGAGGCCGGGAGTTGAGTGCGTGTCTACTTGTAATACAATTTTCGAGCTACGACTTGTACTCGGGATTGATTGGTTGAGTAGGCAGCATGCTAGCATAGATTGTAGAGGAGGTAGAGTTTTATTTAGTCCGCCAGGAGAGCCAGGGTTCGAGTTTGCTAGAGGATCTACGGAACAGGAAGAAGGCATTATTTGTGGAGTTATGGTAGAAGACAAAGAGTTGGCACATCCGTTGATAGCAGAGTTCTTAGATGTATTTTCTGAGGAATTGCCAAGATTGTCGCCGGATTAAGATGTTGAATTCTCTATAGACTTGGTGCCAGGTGCAGAACCAATTTTGCAACATGTCTATAGAGTAAACAACAGCGAGCTGGTCGAGCTGAAAAAGAAGGTGGACGAATTGCAGGATAAGGGGTTTATCAGATCGAGTTCTTCACCGTGGGGAGCCCTGGTATTGTTTGTATCGAAGAAGGATGGATCAGTGCGCACGTGCATTGATTACAGGGCATTGAATAATCTCACTATCAAGAATGAGTACCATTTGCTACGGATTGATGATCTGTTCGATTAGTTGAGTAGTGCCAAGGTATTTTCTAAGATAGATTTGAGATCAGGCTACCATCAAGTGAAGGTGAAGCCGGTGGACATACCGAAGACTGCTTTTAGAACTCGGTATGGTCATTAGGAGTTTATGGTGATGTCGTTTGGGTTGACTAATGCACCGACGATATTTATGAACTTGATGAACAAGGTATTCCATCAGTACCTTGACAAGTTCATTGTGGTGTTCATCGACGACATACTTATTTACTCGAAGACACCGGAGGAGCATGAGGAGCATTTGCGGATTATATTGGATGTGCTGAGGAAGGAGAAGTTGTTTGGGAAGTTGTCCAAGTGTGAGTTTTTTTTTTGACAAGGTGGAGTTCTTGGGGCATGTTGTGACCGGT
This sequence comes from Iris macrosiphon, assembly GCA_036927795.1. Classification (NCBI taxonomy): domain Eukaryota; kingdom Viridiplantae; phylum Streptophyta; class Magnoliopsida; order Asparagales; family Iridaceae; genus Iris; species Iris macrosiphon. The sequence continues at coordinate 99,732,841 of JAYESA010000002.1, forward strand.
GATGGTATTTTAGTGGATCCGAAGAAGATTGCAGCAGTGAAATCTTGGAAAACCCCGAGTTCGGTAACAGAGATCAGGAGTTTATTGGGATTGGCAGGCTACTACAGGAAGTTTGTGCAAGATTTTTTGAGGATTGCTGAGACGATGATCAGACTCACCAGGAAGGATGTAGAGTTTATTTGGACGGAGGATTGCCAGGTTGCTTTTAAGGAATTGAAGAAGAGGTTGACATCTGCTCCTATTTTGACGTTGCCATCAGGGTCTGGAGGTTTCACTATTTATAGTGATGCATCGGGGAAATGTTTGGGTTGTGTTCTTCAGCAGAATGAGAAAGTGATTGCCTATGCATCCAGGCAATTGCGTCCTCATGAGAAGAACTATCCTTGTCAATACCACATTCTAAAATAGGGGTAATTTTGATATTTTATTTATTATAAGTATTGTGTGTATTTATTTTAAATAATTGCATGATATGTGTGTATATATATATATATATATATATATATATATATATATATATATATATATATTATATATAGTGTTCTTTAATGCATGAGTTAGTAGACTAGACCTAGAAGCTCACTAGATAAACCCCTGACCAAATTATAGGAGTATGGATTTAATTAACATTTTGAGAAATTAATTATTGGGGATTATATTTATTATTGAAATTTTTATTCATTGTTGTACCTTACCGTTGCTTCGATATTTGGAGCGCTACCCTAGCTTTTGTCTTCCAACAAATTTTACATCTTTGTCCTAGATGTGCCAGTCTTCTATTCTGACCCTTGTGTAACTCATAAATATGCCCTCTTGTGCTTCATTTTAGTCGCACAACATTCGTCGCGGACGTTATTTTTAAATTCTAAATAAATCCAATTTTGTATCTTTGTGCGTTACAATCAAAATTGGAGACACAATCTTGATCCGTTTTGTGTAACCCAAATTATGATAATATTCTACTCTGAGTCTTCTACGTCCATGATACTTATGTCCCACATAATTTTAGCCCCATATACTTCCAATTAATTTTAGAACACCTTTTACATTAATTTTAATTAAATTGGTGTAAGGACCCAACTTAACCCAAAACTAAATCCAACACCAAACCAAACCCCCATTCAAACTCTCAAGACTCATACTAAACACCACACACCCTTTTTAACCACTACATCACACCAAATATGGTATTTTCTCTCATCCAATTCCAAAAAAACTCACTTTATGTGCAATTTTCCAATTGTTGGAGACTTTATTGCAAATGTGCAATGATGTGTCACCATCCTATTGGTCAAGACCAATGAAGAAGATCTCACCTCCTCCCTCATTGACCGATTCTCCCTCTCTCTCTCTTTCTTCCTTTTTGTTTGTGCATTTTCTTTCATCTTAAATCTTGGCCCTCCATTTTAAATGGAGCAACATCTTCACCACACAACACCCTCTTATATATATATATATATATATATATATATATAATCCACCATCCTAACCCTTTTCCAATGCTAACCCCATCCCAAGGCACAACCAGCCCTAATCCCTAGGTAGTCCTCTTCTTCTTCTTCTTCCTCATGCAAAACTCCTCCATTATTTTTCATCCCTCTTCAAAACTCAAAACCCTAACAATCACCCTCTTCTTCCCTCAATCTGAACTCCGGTGATCATTCACCTTCCCCGCCTGGTGCATCGCCTATACCCCGACCTCCTGCACACCGTCTCCCTCGACGTCGGCATCAACTTCATTCCCTCTCGAGCCCCGGCCAGACGATCCAACCGCTGAACCACTCCACAACAGTCGACATAGAGCCTTCCCTCGCCTGAACCAACCACCACCTCTCCACCCTCTTCTTCTTCCTCTCCTTCCCGGCCGTTAATCCCGACCGTCAACACCACCACTCCCCGTCGGAGTCGACAGCAGCCACCCCGTTCCATGCCTCACCCAGTCGACTGAACCACCGACCTGTTCACCCTCGTCCCGACCTACATCCCTCCAGACCCCGACTGCACAGCAGTCCCTGACCCGAGCCGGCCGCCTGAGCACTTCCTCTGCCGAGCCTCGACTTCACTAATGAACCACCAGTCTGCCTCTATCTTCTCTGGCCATCCCTGGAGCATCCTCGACTGACCTTCATTATCACCTTCATCATCACCACCATCATCACCTTCATCATCATAATCATCATCATAATCATCACCATCACCATCATCATCACCATCATCATAACCTTTATCATCATCATCATCATCATTATTATCACCATCACCATCATCATCATCATCGTCGTCATCGTCGAACACGTGCGTGCACGCCAAGATTCGACTGCCATCCTTCGTGATTTTATGTGTGTGCATGTGTGAATAGTGTAGGGTTAACATATTGCTTCATGACAGGTTTAGTTGGTTGATTTCAGATTCGTGTCGGTGAACCCAATGGCTAGTGTGCTCGTACGTGTGTGTGCGTATGCATATAATATTAGTTGATATATATAAATATATAGATATATATATTTAAGTAATTAAATGCTAATACTAGTTGTGACTATATATATATTTATGCTGTGTGGCCATAAATGTTAGAAGTAGGTATCCCGTATTTATATGTGACTATATATGTATGTATGTTGTATGACCCTAGGCTTTAACTATGGATATCCCGTATAATTGCATGAGACCATGAGTGTCAATTATGGATATCCCGTAATTACATATTACTATGTGACCTTAAGAATTAGTGAGTTGACTGCCTTGTGTACACTGACGTACTAGCGAGACATGTATTAGTAATTGGCTGTCTGATTATGCACATTAATCAAAGACGTGACACCCGTGCAGATTAGACGCACACTTGACCCTGCTAGTTGACTAGTTGTCACCCTTGCGTAGTTCCGAGCGTAGTGTAATTATGTTTGTATGCGTGCAAGTATAATGGCTGATGGTATATTGTATTGTATTATATGTATATAGGACCATTGGATCGTCCTGCGAGACTTCAGGAGCAGGATATTGGTATTTCCAGCTAAGGACCCCAGGTGAGTATATTCTCTGATAGTTTTTTGTTTATGATATCCTCTATATTCATTGTATTTAGTGTAGATATCCATATTTTTTGACATGATGGTTACACGGATTGGTATATCCGGATCTCGTCATGAGATATTATTCCTTGTATATGGTGTATCTTGTGCAAGTCTTGTTTCATTGATTATCTTGTACATGTACAGACACTGATTCTCGGGGAGATTTGCTACCTTTCCAGAGAATCCCGTGCCATAGCGTACCATGGTTGGATCTACTATACCAGTCGGGGGTGGGGAGTATTTTAGTGTAGATATGTGATCATACCCTTCATGTACAAGTCTTGTTTTCATGTTAGTATTGGTCATACACTGCACGTATGACTAACCAGGCCATTATTCATGTACAAGTTTCCAAGCCGATCATATGTTAAAGCTAGTACTCATACACTTAGTCATTAATATTCTTGTTCATTGTCATATTGTTCATTCCCGTATTTATTTTCAGTATTTTCTTTATTGTGTATCTCTTGTACATATATATACATCTTGTATATTTATATCTATTTACTGCTATATAGTTTATATCATTGATTTAGAACTGCTATTAGAGATGTACTTTGTTCCATCCTGACTGAAAATATTTTTTCTCGACTGCGACTTAGAGGAGTGGTGTTCGACATTTTATGGACCACAGGGAGAGTAGCTGCAGCCTTGGATCTTGTATTTCAGTTATGATTCTGGAAGGTCTAGCCGGGATCACTAGTTATTCAGATTAGTTTCTTTTAGCAGATTATGGTACCGGATTTTTTTTGGCATACTTGAGACTTGGATGTTATTGTTTGAGTTAGATTATTTCTTTTAGACTTGTGATGTATTTCGTTTATTTTCTTCGCTATCTTATCGTGCTTTAGTTATGTGGTTGAGTATTTTTATATTATATTGTGATATCTGTGTCTTCTTATTGAGTTGGATATTCGTGTGAGATTGATTAGATAGTATTGTGACCTAGACAGCATTCTACTGCCGATGTTGCGGCATAGGATGGACGTACCCACGTACTCGTGCCCCAAATTTTGGGTGCGGGTCGTGACACGTTTTAGTGGTGGCCCATGCAGGTCGAGCTTCGCAAGTTGTGTGATATCGTGGTAGTGCGACGTATTGGTTGTACTACTGCGTACCTGCAATAGGATATAGGACATAGGATACTAGGATGAGAGCGGATACTCAATCATAAAATTTTTTGAGAGATTCCTGGGATGACCCTTGAGAATCTTATTATAATTTCCAATTTAAATATTTTTCCTTATTTTCGTCCGTTCTCACTTGTTATTATTGAATTTTATTCTTGTCGATCGGTTATTAAATTTAATTCTTGGTGTCGTTGTTGAGTTCAATTTCTTATCGAGATAAATTTTACGGACTAAAATTACGATATCATCTGATAACATATGTTGATAAGGACAGTGAGAAAGATTAACATTAGAGCTATTGGACTACAAGATGTGGATTTAAATTTATTATTTGAAGAACTAGAAATAAATTTCAATTTTTAAGAATTTTTGAAGAATTAAGATTTTATGTTATTAAATTTTTTGAGGATTCAAATTCAATTCAATAAACATAGTCAAAGCTATAAAGATTTTTGGAAGTGATTAAAATTTTATTCCAATATTTGAATATTTGACTTTTGAGGAAAGTATATACATTTTATTTTAATTGTTCGAGAAGTTAAATTTTGAGAATTTTATTTTGAGGATAAAATTTTATGTAGGTAGAAGTTGTCATATTTGATTACTGACAAAAATAATAAATTGAGGATAATGTTGAATTTTTTTTTGAAATTGAGGATAATGTTGAAAGTTTTTAAAATTTAGGATAATCTCGAAAGTTTTGAAATATAATTCAAGGAACTCCAGGATAATATTGAGAATTTTGAGTATTAGGAGTTCGATATAATATTAAAACTTGGATTATAGGTTTGGTTAGACCAAAGGAATAACAATATAAAGATTTAATTTTATTACTTGTTGAATTCGACTTTTAAGGACTTAATTTGAAGTCAAAATTAAATATATATTTTTTGAGAGATATGATTGATTGAGTAGATTTGGAATTCAACCATTGAGGACGAGACTTTGAATTTTTTTTAAATTTATTCTTGAAATATATATTAGTAGGATTTACTTTGAAGATTGGATTTAACTTTTAAATTTTTAGGATTGAATCATTAATCGATATTCCAAGGATGATCATTAATTTAAATATCGAGAATTCGTATACGTAATAGAAGTGAGGATAAAGTAAATTATGTCTATGGGGACAAATCAAATTATTGTGAGAAATGACGACAATATGAGATTCCAAATTTTAAGAATGGAATTTTTTTAAAACTGGAAGATTGGATTTAATTTTTAAGTTTGGATATGAGATTAAATTTGAAGGATTTAATTATTAAATTTTTGAAGAGATTTATAAATGTGATTTAAATTTTAATGAAATAATGTTAGATTGTATTTAAGAGTTATGACTTGTGAATCTGGTTTACGAGAAAAATTCTATTGGATTTTAAATTTTGAAGATAAATTCAAATTTTGAAGATTTACGTTAAAATTTTAAGTTATGAGGATGAAGTTAATTTTTAAGGACTTTGTTAAATAACAATAGTGGTTTGACTTCATGATTATATGGCTTAAATTTTGATGGTGGTAGAAAAAAAAATATTAAGGATTTTAAATTTCGAGAATAAACATTAATTTAAATAAAGAGTTGAGAATTTAATATGGCAGAATTGACGATTTTGTTAAATAATTGATTTTTATGAAGATTATGATATGATTGAATTTTTCATTAAATTTTGAGAAACTTAAAAAGATTATCATTATATTTATTTGACTGCACGATATAAATTTAAAATTATAATTTGAATGTTGTATTTGACGATTTTGTAAGTATTATATTGTTTGAGTATGATGTGAAAAAGAATCGAGGAGTAAGATAATTAATGGATTAGTGTTTGAATTCAAATTTTTGGGATGAGAATTTAAATTTTATAAATATGCATTGATTGGATTTAAATTAGAGGAGTAAGATCATTAATGGATTAGTGTTTGAATTCAATTTTTTGGGATAAATTTTTTAAATATTATAAATATGCATTGATTGGATTTCAATTAGAGGATTTAATATTAAATTTTTTGAGTATTTAGTTGTTAACTTAAAATTTTGGAGGAGATTGTGATAAGAATGGAATTTAATTTTATATTTGAAGATTTTTAGGAATATGATATTTATAGAATTTTGAAAATTTTGTGAAATAACAGTATGGATTTACTTCATGATTATATGGTTTGATGAATTTAAATTTGGATGGTAAAAAAAAGGGGTAAATACAACAATTAAGGATTTTAAATTTCGAGGACGAAATTTTTCTAAGAAGGGTAGACTTGTCACTATCACATTCTAAAATAGAAATAATTTTGACATTTTATTTATTATAAGTATTGTGTGTATTTATTTTAAATAATTGCTGATATATGTGTATGTATATATATATATATATATATATTATATGTATAGTGTTCTTTAATGCATGAGTTAGTAGACTAGACCTAGAAGCCCACTAGATGAACACCTGACCAAATTATAGAATTATGAATTTAATTAATATTTTGGGCAATTAATTATTGGAGATTATATTTATTATTGTGATTTTTATTCATTATTGTGCTTTACCGTTGCTTCGATATTTGGAGCGCTACCCTAGCTTTTGCCTTCCAACAAATTTTACACATTTGTCCTAGACGTGCCAGTCTTCTATTATGACCCTTGTGTAACTCATAAATATGCCCTCTTGTGCTACATTTTAGTCGCACAACATTCGTCGCGGACGTTATTTTCAAATTCTAAATAAATCCAACTTTGTATCTTTGTGCGTTCCAATCAAAATTGGAGACACAATCTTGATCCGTTTTGTGTAACCCAAATTATGACAATATTCTACTCTGAGTCTTCTAGGTCCATGACACTTGTGTCCCACATAATTTTAGCCCCATGTACTTCCAATTAATTTTAGAACACCATTTATATTAATTTTAATTAAATTGGTGTAAGGACCCAACTAAACCCAACACAAAACCAAACCCCCATTCACACCCTCAAGACTCATTCTAAATACCACACACCATTTTTAACCACTACAGCATACCAAACATAGTATTATCCCTCATCCAATACAAAAAAAAACCACTTTCTGTGCAATTTTCCAATTATTGGGGACTTTATTACAAATGTGCATTGATGTGTCACCATCTTATTGGTCAAGACCAATGAAGAAGACCTGACCTCCTCCCTCATTGACCGGTTATCACTCTCTCTCTCTCTCTCTCTCTCTCTCTCTTTTCCTTTTTGTTTGTGCATTTTCTTTCATCTTAAATCTTGGCCCTCCATTTTAAATGGAGCAACATCCTCACCACACAACACCCTCTTATATATATATATATATATATATATATAATATATATATATATATATATATATATATATATATATATATATATATATATATATATATATATATATATATATATATATATATATATAATCCACCATCCTAACCATTTCCTAATGCCAACCACATCCCAAGGCACAGTTGGCCCTAATCCCTAGGTAGTCCTCTTCTTCTTTCTCATGCAAAACTCCTCCATTATTTTTTATCCCTCTTCAAAACTCAAAACCCTAACAACCACCCTCTTCTTCCCTCCACCTGAACTCCGGTGATCATCCACCTTCCCCGCCTGGTGCACCGCCTACACCCCGACCTCCTGCACACCGTCTCCCTCGACGTTGGCATCAACTTTATCCCCGCCTGAGCCCCAGCCAGACGATCAGACCACCGGACCACTCCACAACTGTCGACATCGAGCCTTCCCTCGCCTGAATCGACCACCACCTTTCTACCCTCTTCTTCTTCCTCTCCTTCCCGGCCGTTAATCCCGACCGTCAACACCACCACTCCCCGCCGGAGTCGACAGTAGCCACCCCGTTCTACGCCTCACCCAGTCGACTGAACCACCGATCTGTTCACCCTCATCCCAACCTACATCTTGTCGGACCCCGACTGCACAACAGTCCCCAACCCGAGCTGGCCGCCTGAGCACCTCCTCCGCCGAGCCTCGACTTCACGACTGAACCACCAGTCCGCCTCCATCTTCTCCGGCCATCCCCGGAGCATCCTCGACTGACCTTCATCATCACCATCATCATCACCTTCATCATTATCATCATAATCATTATCATAATCATCATCATCACCATCATCATCACCTTCATCATCATCATCATCATCATCATCATCATCAACATCACCATCATCGTCATCATCATCATCGTCGTCGTCATCGTCGAACCCGTGCGTGCATGCCAAGGTTCGACTGCCCTCCTTCGTGATTTTATATGTGTGCATGTGTGAATAGTATAGGATTAACATATTGCTTCATGACAGGTTTAGTTAGTTGATTTCAGACCCATGTCGGTAAACCCAATGACTAGTGTGCTCGTACGTGTGTGTGCGTATGTATATAATATTAGTTGATATATATATAAAGATATGGATATATATATATTTAAGTAATTAAATGCTAATACTAGTTGTGACTATATATGTATTTATGCTGTGTGGCCATAAATGTTAGTAGTAGGTATCCCGTATTTATATGTGACTATATATGTATGTATGTTGTATGACCCTAGGCTTTAACTGTGGATATCCCATATAATTGCATGAGACCATGAGTGTCAATTATGGATATCCCTTAATTACATATGACTATGTGACCTTGAGAATTAGTGAGTTGCCTGCCTTGTGTACACTGACGTACTGGCGAGACATGTGTTAGTGATTGACTGTCTGATTATGCATATTAATCAAAGACGTGACACCTGTGCAGATTAGAAGCACACTTGACCCTGCTAGTTGACTAGTTGTGTCACGCCCCAGTCCCAAAATATGTAGGACTAGGAACACGTAAGCATGCCAGCCGTATGTATATGGCAACTCTAATATATGGATACCATAATACACACGTACGCTGTAATATAATATAAACTCACATGTGGTATCAATATAGTGTCGCAAGTCACAAATATACTAATCTCATCCACACAACAGTCAAAGAAAGGAATATAACTAAACTAGAATAAAGAGTCTGAATAATCCAAAACTAATAGTCGGGTGGAGACAAATCCACTACCAATGACTATATCAATACTAACATGAGAGAGAAGGATAAATCTCCAATATAAATGAGGTGATGATATAAAGGTATCAGTGAAGGGATCCCTCGCTAGAGATAATCACTGATGCTCAGGAGGTAAGACCTCATCGGAAGAGATAAGTGGTAAGTCCTGATCCGTGCTCCTGCAAAAAGTTATGAACATCTATACCTGGAAAGGAACCAGGTCCTCAGAGGGACATAACAAGATACATAGAAGCAAGCCAATTTGAATACAGTAAACATGCATAATGTTTGAAATATATAAGTACGTTGTACAAGATAATCTATATGGATGCAATGAGGATAACTTTTCAACGTATGCGCAAGGGTAGGCTACTCGATCTAAGCCTCACAAGTCACACACACGTCTAGAACATCATCAGCCGACATACCTCGGGGGTAGCGACCCTCATGACTCCATTAATCGACATACCTCGGGGGTAGCGACCATCGGACACAACCACCATAGTGCGTGCTAGTTACTACGTTTTACCAGAGTGGTTATAGCCCATACGCCTACTGATTGTCCTCTATGATACTAAGTGGCATGTGTGTGTCAACATATCTAATATATAGTAATGACTGAAAGAAAACTACACATGCAAGAAATATACAGAAATAAAATGAATATACAGAAATAAAATAAGCATACAAAATACTGTAAGCAATTTGGCAAGGTATCTTGCCTGATCTGAAAAAGAATGAAGTCCCAACTCAAGGCGTCGTCCGATCTACCCGTCACATAAATTAAATAAGTTAGGTTACAAAAGTGGGTGAATAGGTTCCTCCATTTTAATCTATTTTAATTCTAAATAAAATAACCTAAAATAGTATTTTAATATTATTATAATCTGATTTTATTGTTAAGCTCTAATTTTGGTCCAAAGAAAGTCAACTTTAAGGATTTGTGATACGTTGCACGCAAATCGAGGCAATCTGTTGACCAAATAGTCAACAAACTCAAATCCTGGATTTGTGTATAGAATCCTAAATATTTTAATGCTACATGAATACTGGAATAGACGGTTTCATAAAATCACAAGTCAGTAAAGAGTTATGTCCATAAGGGCGCACAGATGATAGTTTTTGGTGGTTTCCTATTTACGTCTACGTTGCACAAATTTTACTATAGATTAAACTTATATTTTAAATTCTGCAAAAATACTTTTCTGGAATTTTATCATGTCAGCTTTCCGAAACTTTAAACGGTTCATAATTCGGAGTTCGAGATCTCCCAAAATCTCGAAAATATCAAAATACGTCTGATTTTGGACAGCTGACACTTTTAGAATTTTCTGGAAAAATAGGTTCTGAAATTATTAAGATAATTTATATATTCGGAAAACTAACCTTGATATGATTCTAACAAAAACTGGAGCGCGTTTGGAGTCCGGAGCTAGGAGATATCGTCTTTTTAAGTCGTCATAACTACTAGAAAATGAGGCTGAATTTATGACGAATTTTGACTATTTTTGGACGAAAAAGAGGGTAATTTGGGGAAGAAAAATATGACGGATGAGGTATTTATAGTGGTGGACACTACTTAATTAAATAGACTAGGATTGGTTAATTTGGATAGAATTATGATGAATTTAAATAAGGATATGATATGCATGAAGTTGCTTTCCTAGTAGGTTCAGGATTTGAATTAATTTAAAATAGAGTTTTAATTTATCTCAATAATTTATAATCTTAAATATAATTAAAGATAATACAAATAATTTATATATAATCTTATTTATATCTTTTAACACTAAATTAGCATCTATCTAATATTAAGACTATATATAACCAAATAAATCCTAATCAATTTCAAAAATCTAAATAAATTTCTTAAAATTCTAAATAAATTACAGAAAAAATATAATTAAATATTTTAACCTAAAATAAATATTTGGTAGGAATAACATGCAATTATGGTCTCAAAGTAAATCATAAAAGTCCTAAAAAATTATGTTCCCTATGTTTTAATTACCTAAAAATTCTAGAAAATCTTCAAAAATCTAAAATAACCTAAAAATGATTCTAAATAAATATTTATATAAGTAAATATATCAAGAAATTTATTTGCTAATTAACTAAGAGAATACTCTAAAAAAATTCAATATCTATAATAAATATAATAATATAAAATATACACAAAATATCTATTTTGGGTGAGGGGGTTTATAAGTTGTCACCCTTGCGTAGTTCTGAGCGTAGTGTAATTATGTTTGTATGTGTGCTAGTATAATGGCTGATGCTATATTGTATTGTATTATATGTATATAGGACCATTGGATCGTCCTGCGAGACTTCAGGAGCAGGATATTGGTATTGCCAGCTAAGGACCCCAGGCGAGTACATTCTCTGATAGTTTCTTATTTATGATATCCTCTATGTTTATTGTATTTAGTGTAGATATCCATATTTCTTGACACGATGGTTACACGGATTGGTATATCCGGATCTCGTCATGAGATATTATTCCTTGTATATGGTGTATCTTGTGCAAGTCTTGTTTCATTGATTATCTTGTGCATGTACAGACACTGATTCTCGGGGAGATTTGCTACCTTCCCAGAGAATCCCGTGCCATAGCGTACCATGGTTGGATCTACTATACCAGTCGGGGGTGGAGAGTATTTTAGTATAGATATGTGATCATACCCTTCATGTACAAGTCTTGTTTTCATGTTAGTGTTGGTCATATACCGCACGTATGACAAACCAGGCCATTATTCATGTACAAGTTCCTAAGCCGATAACATGTTAAGGCTAGTACTCACACACTTAGTCATTAGTATTCTTGTTCATTGTCATATTGTTCATTTCCGTATTTATTTCCAGTATTTTCTTTATTGTGTATCTCTTGTATATATATGCATATTGTATATTTATATCTATTTACTGCTACATAGTTTATATCATTGATTTAGAACTGCTTTTAGAGATGTACTTCGTTCCATCCTGACTGGAAATATTTTTTCTCGATTGCGACTTAGAGGAGTGGTGTTCGACATTTTATGGACCACAGGGAGAGTAGCTGCAGCCTTGGATCTTGTATTTCAGTTATAATTCCGGGAGGTCTAGCCGGGATCACTAGTTATTCAGATTAGTTTCTTTTAGTAGATTATAGTACCGAATTTGTTCCGGCATACTTGAGACTTGGATGTTATTGTTTGAGTTAGATTATTTCTTTTAGACTTGTGATATATTTCGTTTATTTTCTTCGCTATCTTATCATGCTTTAGTTATGTGGTTGAATATTTTCATATTATATTTTGATATCTGTGTCTCCTTATGGAGTTGGATATTCGTGTGAGATTGATTAGATAGTATTGTGACCTAGACAGCGTTCTATCGTCGATGTTGCGGCGTAGGCTAGACGTACCCACGTACTCGTGCCCCAAATTTCGGGTGCTGGTCGTGACAATCCTACCCATGATTTGGAGTTGGAAGCAATCATCTTTGCCCTTAAGTTGTGGAAACACTATTTGTACGGAGAGCGTGTGGAGATCTTCACAGACCATAAAAGCTTGACGTACATTTTCACGCAGAAAGGAGTTGAACTTGAGTCAACGTCAATGGTTGGAAATGATAAAAGATTTTGATATATCTTTGCAATATCATCCTGGGAAAGCTAATGTAGTTACCAATGCTTTGAGTAGGTATCTGGTAGCTATGTTCTTGACGCATGATCGATATTTGCTGGAGGACTTGGAGAGCTTGGGCATTGAAGTAATAGTTCCTGGTTGTGCAATGCAGATGTGGAGATTATAGATACATTCAGATTTGATGGACAAGATCAAGGCAGCACAGTATGAGGATGTATCTCTAAGGAGCATCAGAGCTCAGGTGAGAGCAGGATTGGAGAATGATTTCACCATTGCTGAGGATGGATCATTGAGGCATGAAGTTAGATTGTGTGTGCCTAGTGGGGAGCTGCGTGAGGAGGTGTTGCAGGAAGCGCATCACTCTCAGTATTCCATACATCCAGGTACTAACAAGATGTATCGGGATATGCGAGAGAGTGTGGTGTGGTATGGCATGAAGAGAGAAGTGGCACAGTTTGTATCCAGATGCTTAGTGTGCCAGCAGGTGAAAGCCGAGAGGCAGTGGCCAGGAGGTTTACTTCAGCCATTACCTATTCTAGAGTGGAAATGGGAGCACATTACTATGGATTTTTTGTCCGGACTTCCACGATCTCCAGGAGGAAAAGACGCGATTTGGGTCATCGTTGATAGGTTGACCAAGTCGGCCCACTTTTTGCCTTTTAATGTGGGTTTGTCTACGGAGAAGCTGGCAGAGATGTATGTGAGGTAGATCATTAGGATACATAGATTTCCCGTCAGCATAGTCTCGGATCGGGATAGTCGTTTTACTTCTCATTTCTGGAGGAGTTTGTAGGAGAGTTTGGGCACTCAGCTCAAGTTCATTACTGCATATCATCCACAGACAGATGGGCAGTCAGAGAGGACTATTCATACTCTCGAGGATATGTTGCGCACTTGTGTACTAGACTTTGGGGGTTCTTGGGAGGACCATCTCCATTTGGTAGAGTTTGCTTACAACAACAACTACCAGGCTAGTATAAAGATGTCACCTTTTGAAGCTTTGTACGGTCGGAGGTATCGTACTCCCTTGTCATAGGATGATATTGGAGAAAGAGTTTTGCTTAGGCCAGAGATGGTTGTAGATACAGCAGAAAAGGTTCAGTTGATCAGAGACAGACTTCGTATGGCGCATGACAGACAACGGCATTGGGCCGATAGCCACCGGAGACCTTTGGAGTTCGAGGTATAGTTTTAGATTTTTATTTTGTGCTTATTCTTGGTTGTTTATTATAGATTAAGTTCTTAAGGTGGTGTTTTGTTCTAGGTGGATGGTTTGGTATTTCTGAGGATTTCTCTAACACGAGGCAAATTTTGCTTCGGTGGAGGCGGGAAGCTTAGTCCCCGATTCATCAGACCTTTCACTATTCTAGTGAGGGTCGGTACAGTTTCTTATAGACTGGAATTGCCACCTGCATTGGAGGGAGTGCACAACGTATTTCACATGTCATAGTTGAGATGGTACGTGGCAGATCCTAGTCATGTATTAGATCACTCGGAGATAGAGGTAGGCCCTACTCTTAGCTATCCAGAGTAGCCAGTTGAGATTCTAGATCAAAGAGAGAAGGTGTTGAGGAACCAGACTATTCATTTGGTGTACGGCGTATGGAGGCATCACTCTCCGGGGGAGTCTACCTGGGAGAGAGAGGATGAAATACGAGAGCGTTATCTATATTTGTTTATGCCTTGAGGTATGTTCTTTCCAAATTATGTTATGTTCTTTTATAGTTAGTTTTGTTCTTTAGTTATGTTCTTTTGTTATGTTCTGTTACTTTCTAGGGGTAGTTTTTGTCTTTGAATTTTGAGGACGAAATTATTTTAAGGAGGGTAGACTTGTCACAACCACATTTTCTAGGAAAGGATATTTTAGGAATTTCATAATTAATTAAATATTATGCTTGATAAATAATTATTTGTTGTATTAATTAATTATTGTTAGATGTTATTTATTTATTTTGGGCTTGTGTTAGTGGACCTAACTAGTTTAGTTTAGACTCATGGACCAACATGTATTAATTGTTAGAATTGAGCCCATTTAGAAAGCCCATTGATTAGGAGGATGATTAATTTAATTAAACCATTAGACTAGAAGCTTCCCTCCTTAATTATTTATTCATGAGAGCCCCCAAGGGGTATAATGGACAATTCATAGTGACTTGAGGAAGGGGAAAGGGGGGCCGACCTATTAAAGAGGGGAGAATTTGTTTCTCTCTCCTCTTTTCATTTGAAAACTAGATCTAGAATTTCCCTCAACCAAAATTTTTCATTCCTACTTCATTTTCTTACCAAATTTTATCCCAATTTCTTTCCAAATCACTATTGGAGACTAGTGGAGCAAGGATCTAGAAGGAGGAAGCAATAATCTATAAAGAGGAGCAAGGATCTACAAGTTGGAGGCCAATTTTATCATATTTGGAGGTTGTATTGGAAATCCATCTCCCAATAGGTACAATTCAGTCTTTTCCCTTAATTTAGGTTCTAAATCTGAGATTTAACCATAAAAAATTAACCCATATGCATAGGCTACCCATAGGATTTGGTTTTGTGTTCATGAGATGCCTATTGAGAAAGTTATGGTACTTTTGTGTCAATTTTGAGGAAATTTCGAGATTGACAATTGTTGTGTGTATCAATTGGTCCTATAGATTATTTTGGCATGTACTTGTGTGTTGGGGCTAGTGTCATGTCCACAATTGGGTACGTGCAGGTCGTATCCCAATAATTTGGTGATACGTGTTGATTTGGGGGTTTTTCCTCCGACAAGGGACTTTGAGCATGTCACATTTTGACACGGACACGTAGATTTGTGTTTGACTCTTCATATTGCTCATAAATGATATTTTAGACTTGCTCGTGTCCTTCGAGATATGTTTGGATGTGTGATAGACTCATATCACAAGCGTATCCTAGATCTAGTGGGATACGGGGTGATACGTTCCATATGGTTGTGTATTTAATTTTAGATCTAATTCTCTTTTGTTCTTGATCATGGTGATGTGTAATTATATTTATGTATATATATATATATTGTGGTATATATATATATATATATATATATATATATATATATAATATTGTGTCTTAGATCTATGTATCTATGTATATACTATATGTGTATATATTGTTATGTAGCTATTCTTCTACATGTAAGGTATATTTATATATTGTAGTATGTATATATATATATATATATATATGTATATGTTAAGAGGATATTTATATGTTGTTATATATTTATATTATATGATGTATGTATATATATTGTGTATATTATATATACGTATACGTATGTGTGTTGTTATATATATATATTACTATATATGTGTATGTTACTATGTAGATATTATGTGCATATATATGTATGTGAGGAGTTTGTGGGAATGTATATTTATTAGTTGTAGTTATATACATATATTATAGTATATATATTATGTGTTATATATATATATATTATATTGGTTATATATATATATATATATATATATATATATATATATATATATATATATATATATATATATATATATATATATGAGAGATAGAGGAAGAGCAGGGAGTTTTGGCGACGGTCAGCATCACCAAAACAGCAGCCAACAGTAGCACACAGCAGCAGCAGCAAGAGCATTAGCGACAGTAGTCAACAGCAGCAGCAAAAGCATTGGCGAAAACAGCAGAGGCAGCAATAGCAACAATAGAGGCAGTAATAGCAACAGCAGAGGCAGCAATATCGACAAGCAGCGGCTGCAGTTTAGCGACAACAGCAGAAACTGTCGCGGAAACAACAGAGTATCAGTAGTATCAGAAGTTTCAGCGATAGTGGGCTGGGGCTTTTAATGACAGTTTGGCAGTTTTTAATAGTTATTATATATATATATATATATATATATATATATACATATATATATATATATATATGTATATGTATATATATAGTAATTAATATATACGTATATATGTTCCTAACTTTCTAATTGTGTTTTAGTATACTATATGTATAATATTTAGTTGTTAGTATATATATTTACGGGTAGTTAGTATAAGTAAGGTATTGGATATTACCTTGAGATACAAAGGTAAGTATCAAGGTATTTAGGAATACCCAAGGTATTGGGTTTGGGTATCAAGTTTGTGGTTTAGCGTTGTGATACCAAGTTGGTTCAAAACCAAGGCATCTATTAAATATTTGTAATTATGATTTTATATAATTAATACTTGTTTGATATGTGTATGTGATGATTTACCTATTGATTTACGTATCCAGAGATATGGTATCCTAATATCCTAAGATATAGTTTTTATGACCCAGACTTTAGTATTTGAACCCAATATTTTTGTGTTAGACTTATGCAACCAAGAAATAGGTAGTTGACCATAGTTGACCATAGTTTGACTATAATTGACCATAGTTGACTTAGAGTTGACCTAGTTTGACTTTTGACTTAAAATTGACTTGTTGACCTAGAAGTTGACTAGTTTAACTTTTTTTTGAAACCTTGTATTGATGTTGTATTCCATATCTAGGTCTTCGAGGCATAGTATCAGACATCTGTGAGACTATTCATAGGACTTTAGGCGAGTATATTCTCTAATAGTTTCTCATTTATGATATCCTCTATGTTCATTATATCTATTATAGATATTCATGTTCTCTTGACACGATGGTTACACAGATTGGTATATTCGGATCTCGTCATGATATATTATTTCTTGGTATATGGTGTATCTTGTGCAAGCATTGTTTCATTAATTTTCTTGTACATGTACAGACACTGATTCTCGGGAAGACTAGCTATCTTCTGGGGAAATCTCGTGCCATAACGTACCGTGGTTGGATATATTATACCAATCGAGGGTGGGGAGTACTTTAGTGTATATATGTGATCATACCCTCATTATATCAAGTATTGTTTATTGAATAGTGTTAATCATACACTGCACGTATGATTAACCAGGCCATATATATTTTATCATGTTCCCAAGTCGATCACATGTTGAAGTTAGTACTCACACACTTAGTCATTAGTATTCTTGTTCATTGTCATATTGTTCATTATTGTATTCATTCCAGTATTTCCTTATTGTATATCTTTCGTATCTATTGTGCATCTTGTATATTCACATATATTTACTGTTACATAGTTTTTATCATTGATTAGAACTGCTGTTAGAGATGTACTATGCTCCTTTCCTGACTGGATATATTTTTTCCAGATGACACTGGGGAGTGGTACCCTATACATTATGGAACTTCGGATGTTGTGGGCTTAGAGTCAGGGACCCTAGCTCAGGAGAGACTTATCCCGACTGAGACAAATAACCCGAGATTAGTACCTTCTTAGTATTTTTTGTACTGGATTTGTCTCCAACTTATTTTGTTAGCATTTTTTCAGACTCATTGATGTTATTATTTTAGACTCATGAGTTGTATATGACTATTTCTATTCTTTATCTTACTCATGCTCGTTTCTATCTTAGATCTGTGATTGAGTATGTTGTCATTGTTGGTGGTTTATTATATTGCTAGATAGATTACCCAGACAGTGTTCTACCGCCGATTCTGCGGCGTAGGCTGGGCGTTGTTTCTGACTTGCATCCTTATATCGGGTGCGGGTCGTGACATATTTTTAGTGGTGGCCCATGCAGGTCAAGCTTCACAAGTTATGCAATATCGTAGTAGTACGATGATTTAGTTGTACTATTGCGAGCCTGCGATAGGATATAGGATGTAGGCTATAGGCTATAGGCTGAGAATACTCAATCACATCTAGGAATTTTTTTTTGATTCATTCAACTATTCTCCTTTGATATTGATACTTGATCTCTTAAACTGTCCTTTCCTTGAGTATTTTACATCATGTGCTATATTGATTCTTTTCTTTCGCTTTGCCTCAGGATGCCGCCTAAGACTAGATCGCAGTAGGGGAGAGCAGTTTCTGAAAGGTATGCGACGTCCCGAGGGCCTGAACCAGTCACTTCTTCGGTGATTGGAGTGTCAGCTGCTTTCGGAGGTCCACTACCTACTCAGAGGACTGTACCAGCTATATCTGAGGGGCTTCCACCTCCACCTCCTGTGCCAGTAGAGACGACACAGATGTTTACATTGTTTTGTGAGATGCTCGAGGCACATAGGGCTCAGACTAAGACACATTAGAGGCAGACCGACGTTCTATGGCAGGGCATCAATAGTGCCCATCAGCTTGCTCGTGCCGTAGTCAAGAGAGAAGTTTCGGTCCAGTAGCAAGTTGCTCCTCAGGTTGCTCAGCTTCGGCCAGGCAACATTCAGGACTTCAAGAAGCTGGAGCCTAGGGTCTTCAAGGGGACGGAGGGCATCGTCTATGCTGATGATTGGCTCGAGGAAATTGAGCGTCGTATGAGGGTATCCCGTCTTTCTGAGGATATGAAGTTTGAGGCGGCAGGACTTTAACTGTTCGATATTGCTCGCACTTGGTTCAGGAATGAGCCAATTCTGGTTGATGCAGGACAGTCTTGGGAGGTATTCAAGGACCTCTTCAAGAAGAAGTTTTTTGCTCGGGTAGATATGCTAGACTTGGGGAGACAGTTCGAGAGTCTCATTCAGGGGAGCATATCCGTGGAGGAGTATACTGTAGAGTTCGGCAGGTTGAGCCAATTTGCATAGTATTTGGTGAGAGAGCCGGGGGTTCGGACTATTCATTTCCGTGAGGGTCTAAACTGGGAAGTGAAGATCCTCATTTTGTCTTTTTATGAGATATACTCGGAGATACTTGCAGAGGCACGCAAGGTTGAGCGGGAGTTGGGTTTGAAGCCCAAGAGAGACCATAATTCTTTTCTGGGGGCAAACAGTAGTGCAGTAACTGCCAAACGTTCTCATTTCCAGTCCAGACCTTTCCAACAGCCACAACAGTACCAGACTCCAGCTAGGGCACCTTTTTACCAGGCACCATAGCAACAGAGACAGTTACAGCAAGCTTTCTGCCACTACTGCAAGAAGCCCGGCCATATTTGGGAAGTTTGCAGGAGGAGTCTAGGAGTTTGTTTGTATTGTGGTACTGAAGGGCATTAGTCGTGAGAGTGTCCTTGTCGTACAGTTCAGGGAGCAGCTTCAGCTCCGAGGGCACAGAGGAGACCAACTGCAATACAACCAAAGGGACCACTTTCGACACAGTATCAGCGTTATGTCCAGCATCAGCAGCAGGGAGGTGCCCGTCAGGGACGAGCGTTTGCTATGACCGTTGAGGAGGACGAACCCACCGGAGATGTCATCGCAGGTTCTATTCTTGTTGATTCCATTCCAGCTTTAGCTTTGTTTGATAGTGGTGCTTCCTATCGTTTTGTATCTATTTCTTTTGCTCTGAAGCATGGTTTGGTAGCTGAGTCTTTGCTTAGGACTTGCAAGATCATGACCGGGGGAGACATTATCCTGATTAATGATATTTGCAAGGATCAAAGAGTTACTCTGGGAGGGCAGGAGTTGAGTGCATATCTACTTGTAATGCCACTTCTGAGCTACGACATTGTACTCATGATGGATTGGTTGAGTAGGCACCTTGCTAGCATAGATTGCAGAGGAGGTAGAGTTTTGTTTGGTCCGCCGAGAGAGCCAGAGTTCGAGTTTGCTAGAGGAGATGCAAAGCAGGAAGAAGGCATTATTTGTGGAGCTATGATAGAAGATAAGGAGTTGTCGCATCCGTTGATAGCAGAGTTCTTGGATGTGTTTCCTGAAGAATTGCTAGGATTGCCGCCAAATCGAGATATTGAATTCTCTATAGACTTGGTGCCAGGTGCAGAACCAATTTTGCAATATGTCTATAAAGTAAACAATAGCGAGCTGGTCGAGCTGAAGAAGCAGGTGGACGAATTGCTAGATAAGGAGTTTATCAAATCGAGTTCTTTATTGTAGGGAGCCCCGGTATTGTTTGTACCGAAGAAGGATGGATCAGTGCGCATGTGCATTGATTACAGGGCATTGAATAATCTTACTGTCAAGAATAAGTACCCTTTGCCACGGATTGATGATCTGTTCGATCAGTTGAGTGGTGCCGAGGTATTTTCTAAGATAGATTTGAGATCGTGCTACCATCAGGTGATGGTGAAGCCGGTGGACATACCAACGACTGCTTTTAGAACTCGGTATGGTCAGTACGAGTTTATGGTGATGCCGTTTGGGTTGACTAATGCACGGCTGTATTTATGAACTTGATAAACAAGGTATTCCATCAGTACCTTGACAAGTTTGTGGTGGTGTTCATTGACGACATACTCATTTACTCGAAGACACCGGAGGAGCATTTGCGGATTGTGTTAGATGTGCTAAGGAAGGAGAAGATGTATGGAAAGTTGTCCAAGTGTGAGTTTTTCTTGGATAAGGTGGAGTTCTTGGGGCATGTTGTGACTGGTGATGGTATTTCAGTAGATCCAAAAAAGATCGCAGCAGTGGAATCTTGGAAGACCCCTTGTTCGGTAGCAGAGATCAGGAGTTTCTTTGGATTGGAAGGCTACTACAGAAAGTTGTGCAAGATTTTTCGAGGATTATCGAGCCGATGACTAGACTCACCAGGAAGGATATAGAGTTTGTTTGGACGAAGGATTGCCAGGTTGCTTTTGAGGTATTGAAGAAGAGGTTGACGTCTGCTCCTATTTTGATGTTGCCATCAGGGTCTGGAGGTTTCACTATTTATAGTGATGCATCGGAGAAAGGTTTGGGTTGTGTTCTTCAGCAGAATAGAAAAGTGATTGCCTATGCATCCAGGCAATTGCATCATCATGAAAAGAACTATCCTATCCATGATTTGGAGTTAGCAGCAGTCATCTTCGCCCTAAAGTTGTAGAAATATTATTTATACGGAGAGCATGTGGAGATCTTCACAGACCATAAAAGCTTGAAGTACGTTTTTATGCAGAAAGAGTTGAACATAAGGCAGCGTCAATGGTTGTAATTGATGAAGGATTTTGATATATCTTTGCAATATCATCCTGGGAAAGCTAATGTAGTTACCGATGCTTTGAGTAGGTATCCGGTAGCTATGTTCTTAACGCAGGATTGATATTTACTAGAGGACTTGGAGAGCTTGGGCATCGAGGTGATAGTTCCTGATTGTGCTATGCAGATGTGGGGATTGTAGATACATTCTGATTTGATGGACAGGATCAAGGCTGCACAGTATGAGGATGTATCTCTGAGGAGCATCAGAGCTCAGGTGAGAGCAGGATTGGAGGATGATTTCACCATTGCTGAGGATGGATCTTTGAGGAATGGAGATGGATTGTGTGTGCTTAGTGGGGAGCTGCGTGAGGAGGTATTGCAGGAAGCGCATCGCTCTCAGTATTCCATACATCCAGGTGCCAACAAGATGTATCGGGATATGCGAGAGATTGTGTGGTGGTATGGCATAAAGAGGTTACGTATTAGTCTCCTATAAATTCTATGAGTCCAAAACCAAGTAGAAACCAAAACTAGGTCATAACGGGTTATGTATTAGTCACCAAAAATTAATTTTTGGCAACTAAGAAAATATGGAATAATACTTAAAAATTCAGAATTAAAATATAATAATATAATTTTAAATTATAAAACTATGGGTTTTTTGTTGGGGTTAACTCTATAATTGTTGGGGTCAAGTTTTGTCAAAACTAGGCCAACTTGCTACATAAAATACCTAGAATTCTAATTTTATAAATAGAAATAAAATCTGAATAAATATGGTAAAATCAGTAATAAATACAATAAATACTATTTCTTTTATCTATATAAAAATAATTAGGATTTTACCATCTACAAGTTGATCCTATTAGGGTTGGCAACCAAACTTTGCTAGTAAGCATGTGAAGGGGTGGTACATGGATGTTATGACAATATGATTATTAAATAATATAATTTTGATATAATTTTAGAATATATAATTTTTGGACAAATAATACTTCATCAAGAAAATTTTAGGATTTTTTTATCTTTGATCAAGTTCTAACAAGGTCCAAGGGTATCCAACATGCATACATCAAAACTAGGTCAAAACTATCCATAAAATATGCTCAAAATTTTAATTTAATATAAATTAATAAATCTAAAATTATTTATAAAAATTAAAAATATTTCCTATTAATAACATCTATATAGATATATAATAAAGAATTAAATAAGGTTTTTTAGGAGGTTTCATGAATGCACATAAGTTTTGGGTTGAACCTCAAAATTAGGGTTCATTGGTTGCATGAGTTATTCAATAATAAATTAGTGGAGTTTACATCATTACATATATATATAATCTATATTTATATATAAATCAAGAAGAGATTGAAGAAGAAAGAATAGAAGGATTAAAGAACTCACTAGAAGAAGAATGATAGAATTGCTAGATTTCTTAGATAGAAGAGGTGGTATGGCCATGTGAGGGGTGGGGTCGGCTTGGTGATGGTGGCGGCGGCTTGGAGGAAGGAGGTAAAGAAGAAAATGAGGGTTTTGTAGAGGAGAATTTAAGTTAGGATTTTTAGAAGATAGAAGGGGTATATATATATATGGAGAGAAGAGAAGGGGAGAGATTCGGCCAAGGGAGGGGGATTCTGCCAAGGGGGGAGCCATGTGTTTTGGGTAGTATTAGGATTGGGATCGGTAGTTAGTTTGTTATGATGTTTTCTAATTAGGTTGTTAGTTATTTAAAATCCAACAACTAACTAAATAATTAATTTATGACAAGGATTTGATGAAGTGTTTCCATCTATGGATAGGATTTAAAGAGGCTAAAATAGAGTGAGAGGATGCTCAATAATCTTTAAATTATATTTTAAAATATTTATTTTAGATTTAAATTGATATGCAACAAGATTGCATAGGGGTCTTTCATAATTTGGAAACAACATATTTAATTAATATCCTAATTTGTAGGAGAATAAATCAAAGATTTGATTCATAAATTTAAATAGGTGTATGCCACCAAAAATGGATAGATGGAATATTCAAATTAGAGGGTTTCCAAATATGGAAGTATTAGAATTGGATTGGCTCTAAGAGTGGATAAGGTGCAAAGGTGGACCCTATCTCAAGATTATTTCAAATTTTATCTTCCTAAAATAAATTTTACATTATATATATATATATATATATATATATATAAATTAACTTCCCTATTTTAAGCCACTAGTGTCCAATAAATTAATTCATGGTTTAGGTTGGATATTTGGATTGGAAAATAACCATAAATAAATTATATATATAAAAATTTCTAAATATTAAATACAAGAAACTACGGTTGTTACACTAGTACCATACTAATGTTGAATGGTCGAATTTTGTGTCACGCGAAGATCCTACAAGTAGTGTCTTCCGTGTAGGCTATTTCCTAGGAGGGCGATATAGATTTTGGGGTCGTCCTATATCAATAATGTCCAAACTATGATAATGTATCCTAATAAAATAATTAGCTTTTAATTAATTTTAAAATAATCTAAAATAAATACAATAAATATAAAATACACACAAAATACCTATTTTGGGTGAGGGGTTTTACAGTCGACCATCAGAGGAAGAGGATCGATGAACCGCTCGACCGAACTCCCCGTACGCGGCTTTCGTAGAGACATTAGGTGGGTAAGAAAAGTACTATTCTTCCTCTTCCCTAGCCCTCTATTTATAGGCAAGAAATCCATTAATGGCTTCCGAGTAGTTAGGCATCCAGAACGAGGAAGGAATCCGACAGCACGTCAGCAGCTAAGTGACCTCCCCTGTGCCAAATGACTAGATGTGCCAAGTAGAAGAATGCTTCACACATGCGCTTAAGCAGACCATGCGCCTATCTCCTCCATTCTTATGTTCAAAGAATTTCAAACTTAAATCTGATAAAGTTTAAGTTCAGAAACTTTGAAGGGGGTCTTATAGAAGAATAAAAAATCTCTACCATGCGTCAACAGTAATCAAAACACATGCGCCAAAGTGATCTAGAGCCATGCGTCATTCATAACATAAGTAGTATTCCCATGTGTCAATAGTGCCATGCGCCACTACTTCTCCAGTGTTCCCATGTGTCAACAGTGCCATATGCCACTACTACCCAGTGTTTCCATGTGCTAGCAGTGCCATGCACCACTACTACCTCATTGATCTCCATACACCGGGTGGACGTATTCCCAAGGTGCAATCAAAATCCTCATATGACACGTGTTACGAGTATTATGGGCATCAGCAACCCCAGATCTCTAATTACCACGTGTCCGCTTATTGCAACATACACCACTATATGACAATAAGAGATGCGCGCATGCATGCCTTATTAAGACTATAAATAGTGGGAAGTTCCCACATGAAAAGAAGAGAAGAGGAGAGAGAGAGAGAGAGAGAGAGAGAGAGGAAAAGAAGACAGAAGTAAGGGACACCCGTTGAGTCGTATACTCTAGCTCCTCGAATCCTCGTCACCCTCCTTGGTCCCGGATCCTCAACAGAGTAAAGGAACTACTGCAGTGCTCGATCTCCACCGTCACACTTGCCTAGATTCTTATTTTTATTATACTTAGGCTCTACGCATTAGAGATTTTTTTGTACTATTTGTCAATTCCTAATCAATAAAAAATTTGTTCAACTTTATCCCGAGCGTTGATTTGGCAATGTTGACACATCGTAGAGGTATTCCAGCATAACCGAGGGATTCTTGAAAATAAAGTCCACCTTCCCCTCTCTTTCACGTATATCTGATGCGCTTTTATCTACTTCTTTGCTCACCCAGTAAGGAACTATCAGGTTCTCCTTCATTCCCTGGATCTCTGTCACTTCCTTTTCAACTGACATAATGAAGTAATACTATTCACTACTAGCATTTTCTGTATGGTCTTTTTCGGGTAGTCTGCACTAGAGGGGTAACTGGATCCCCTAAGCTTGTCGATTCCTGATCCTGGCACATAGTTTCCTTCCCTTTCTCTACTGTTGAAGCTTTATTACTTTGAGATTTGGGGGTACTCTCTTAGCTTTTTTGCAGCTAGATGAGCGGTGTCCCTGCAGCCGACAAACAGAACAGTACATCAAATTTTTTTGTATTCCACTGACTGCCAAAAGCTACCTCCTTTAAGGACTTTAATATAAATATTGGGAGGTAATATATGGCTAATGTCAACATCTATGTAAACTCGTGCTCGACTTGGTCTGGAGTGACCTTTTGTAGCTCTATCAAACTGGATCGGGGAGCCCAGGCTATGAGCTAGAGTGAACACTGCTTCTAGTTCGAACATATGTTGAGGTAATCTCGAGAAAGAGGCCCATACTAGGGCGATCAGAGTCTTTTTCAAGGGAGAAAAGCTAGGGGACCACCGAAAAACTCTCATCAGCGCTTCTACAATAAACCAAAGGTCCTTAGCTCGGAGTATCAGAAAGTCTATCTCCGACATCGAACGGATCAGCAGATCCCGAGCATCAATCACCCCTACTGATACTACACCATCAAAGTCAATCTCCACAACCACCTTACGAGAAGCATCCATAGAAGGGCATTGGTGAGAAAACTTGCCTACCATCGCGTACCGTAAGGGTGCCACGATGGACGCGGGCTCTTCAGCCGAGAAGATCACCTTCGGAGCCCACATGAACGAAGACTTTAGCCTGGAGGGAAAGTAGAAAGCAGAGATGAAGGGTCTATCCTTCGAGGCAGCTACGGGGGTTCCAGCGACAGACGGGATATCGGCCACCACCGTCACATAAGACGCCATCTAGGGTGAGAAGAAGACGATAAGGAGAAACAAGGAGGGGAGGGGGGAGATGGGAAGAATGAGCTCGAGTGTGGGAGAAGGAAGAACCACTAGGAGGCGGCCTCAAAGGAGGCCGACGCCGAAGTAGAGGGAAGATCACCGTTGTAACCTAGCCGCTATCGGGAAAGGTCAAGAATAAAGATATCAACTCTCTCTCTCTCTGTCTCTCTCTCTCTCTCTCTCTCTATATATATATATATATATATATAGAGGTAAGTATATAAATATGTAAATGAGTATACAAGAGTCCATGTGATCAACTTCAATAGGTATATGATAGGTAATGAATATAGTTATTTAAGGTGCCAACCTAGTCAAACCATAAACTAGAAATAAAAGAATATGTAGAACTTAGCCTTGATTTCCAAATCTCATTAACTGATTTAAGGTAATTCTAAATATAGGTTATTGGGGCCTGGACTCAGTACCTTACTCGTACCACCGTTATAGGATTACATGCAAGTACTTACTCCAATTACTTTTATTTCTTGATAGTTTCTCTAACACAAGATTTAGATATGCATTACTTGATTTTGACACGTTTGTTACAGGAGATTATTGTTTGATGGATTCATAGTCGTAATTATCGTTATTGCAAGCATATCATGTTTTTTGTGATTATCGTGCTCATGATTATTGTGTTTTTCGTGATTATCGTGTTTCATGAATATTCGTGTCATGACTCGAATCCATGAGTGCTAGTCGGGCGAGAAAACACCTTAGTAGACACGTAAACTTTCCAAAACTATTTCCCTTATCTATCTGGACAGATAACAGTCGCACAACACACGTGTAGGGTGTTGTACTTACCCCTTATGCATTTACATATCAAACACGGTATTTCAAAATACTTAGATAGATGTAGATTTACTTGTTTTACCCTATTCTTATTGTCTTATGCCGTGATTACTCGTGTTTACTTGTTTTCATTTACTTGTCATATCATGATTCCACTTTTATCAATTTATCATGTATTTCATACTCTATTTCATGTTCGTAGTTTCTATCATGTTATGAATAGTTATCTTGTATGTACTTGCTCCAATACTACCTGGATAATATTTTTAGGCAATGACCTCTAGAACTGGTGCCCAACTTGTTATGGGCATCGGGATGAAACTTTAGTGGAGACTGATCACCATATTCTAGAGGATCAGTGAGCGATCCTAGCGGAGTTTAAGTCTACATGACCGAATTTGTCTCCGGAGTGACTTATTATGATATATATATATATATAGAGAGTTGAACTTGACGGTGGATTATCTAAACTTGGATCTGGATTTATCTATCTTTAGGATTACCTTAGGTATTTTTTTCTCTTGCATGTATCTACCTTATCATTTATATGATTGAGTATATTTGGCTCAGATCTTTTTACTACAACGTATACATTTTAAGATGGTATTATTGGATCGTGTGTGACATGATTATGTATATACTTGGATGATACATGTTGGAAGACTAGACAACGTTCTACCACCGACACTACGACGTAAGCTGGATGTACCCACGCACTCACGCCCAAATATCCAGGTGTGGATCATGACAATATTCTCTATTTTCTCTTTCTTATCGTCCTTTTTATGTCCTCTCCATTCCTTAATTTTGGGGCTTGCTTGGAGTTTGATTTTGAGACCCAAGGATCTGATTACGGAACCTCTTTTGGTGGTAGTATGGAAGATAGATTTGGAGATTTGACCTAGACAAGTACATCTTGCTATTGATTGAACCAAAGTTGAATTTTTCTTGTATATTCCATGTTTCTTGAATATTATTGCATAAAAGTATTCTCTACATGTTTCTTGACTATTTTTTTTTGAGATTGTGAGTTTTCATGAGTTTTGGCCATCTTTATGATCTAAAATTATTTTCTAGATCTAACAATAAGATATGGGTTTAGATCTTGGCAATGCGTATGATAATCATATTTTTCTTAAGGGTCTTGGTTTTATATGCTATACATTATTGTTCCTCTCGTACCATTTCTTGTTATTTTTGAGTTTGGGAGAAATCGAGACGAGTTTCAGGTTCCGAAAACAGAATTTTTGTACCAATATTGTGCAGGTTCAGTGCCCGCATATACAGTTGGTATACCACTGGATACTATTTTTTGAATTTCCACAATTGCTAAAAATTTACGGTATATTGCCAGTATACTAGAGTATACTGTCAGTATATCGTCCTGTATTAATTTTTCTAGAACCAGATCAGTTATGTTTTTCCTGTATACCATCGATATACTAATATACTAATATTGTACAATATTGTACCGTATTGCACTTTCATGTACATGATTGTACTATCTCGACCTGACCTGTATAAATTTGATTTTTGATATTGATCCTATATGGACTTCTGTATGGCTCTGATGTGGTCCTTCGTGGCACACTCCTGATTTCCCATACTAATTCTTGATCCTATATTATTTCTATTTTGGAGCGTAGTAGTGCACTCCTATTTCTTGATTGTTTGTAACGTAGTTGCTTTCGTGTCTTATGTCCTGATTGTGATAGTCAAGCTATTATTCGGTCTTGTATTTTCTTCGAGGAAGAAACTTCATGTCTAGAATGGATTTTTGGATGCCACAGTCAAAATATTTTAAATAAATTATTTAGGTTAATGACTAGATTGATCACGTAGATGCATTGGGATGGGAGGTTTACAGTTTTCATATAGTTCCGTTATCCTGACCATACCTTTGGAATTAGAGCTCTCCGATATGAGGGGAACTCTTCCAGCACACAGCCGAGTATTGTATTTCAGTACATGATTCATGAATCTTAATTCCTAATTCCCTAGATAGCCTGGATAGTTTACAATGCGTATGGTCTTGGTTCCTCAAATTATATATGCTAGTAATCAAAATTATGATAACCCTAGTTAGTTAATGATATCAAGCCATAAAGTATTATTGGTCGTATATAAATTGATTTCTTATTGATTAGTTTTGTTCCTGTCCTATTCTTGTTTATTGTTCATTTTTATGTCATACATGTTTATTTTATTATTCTTGTTGTAGCATGATACTGACATGTTCCTTCTATATTGTTTAAATACCAAGTTTCCCTGTTGTTCTAATTTACTTTATCATGCTCATTGTGTCATGTCCCGATCTCGAAGGACCGAAAGTCACCATTGGACGTGATGTCGTACATGCCTAAGTTGCACTTGCATAAGGCATGATACCTGCATAAACACAAAATAGACAATGGATATAGAAGCAACAAAACTTTAATTACAGAAAACCAAATATGAACACTTTTGATAGGAACAGAAAATACTTCTTTATTAATAACTAGAAAATGATATTAAAATACACTCTCGTAGATCATTATAAAATTACCATATTTGGCTTAAATCTCTTTGAAACCCGCAAATAGCCATAATGCCTATACGTTATATCCCTTTACTAGGACAAAAATAAAATACCTTAAAAAGAAAATTGCAAACTGAAATGCAAAGCTTCGACGACGAGCCCAGTTCCACTAGGTTGGATGAGCTCCTAGCACCTTAGAATATCCTCCAGACTTTCGCTATCTGGAGATGCCCTCAAACATGGGTCAGTACTCATCTAGTACTGGTGAGCGACCGAAGCTGAACTCACCTAAAATTAACACTAAGTAAATATGTCAAGCTAGCAGCTATTATTAGGTGATCTTTTTACTTGTCTAGGTTCCTTTTAACAATTTATGTAAAAAAACAAAAATAATAGGATAAACCACTTTTACGATGATTCTTACCATCGTTCAATTATCTATCCCTGCAGGAGACAATCATTAGCATAATTTGTATATATGAATAAGAACTCACGAGTCTGTCTTTGCATCAAGTGTCAGGTATGCAAGAAGGGTATCCTAGCATGTTCCCTAACTACATGATGGTCCATTGGAAACCCATGATTAGAAGTTGGGATGTACGAGCCAATCTCACTAATAGACATGAGCAACCCTTAATCGTGAGGACTTTATTGCCTTAGGGTGTTCCTCTGATACCCCCTAGGTTGAACAATCCCAGTGTCCTAAAAATGGTCGTGGGATTATCCTTGGGCATAAGTTGTCTAAAGACCAATGCATGGTATGCCGCTTCTATAAGATAAACTCTTGCTATACTGTCATGCCCCGATCTCCCGCAGGCAAATCGGCCGTTCCCGCTAGGCGGGAATCACCCTCGCCAGCGCTCCCGCGGAACGATCGCTTAACCTATCCGGGCGTGATGCCGCACGAGCGTGATCCACGCCCGTGCAAGGCCATAGTTCATTGGCTGGCGGCAAGAGTTCTAAGCCACAGAGTCGCACAGATTGTTCGAGTGCAGCGGAGTTTAGGAATGCATAGCGATCGGTAACAGGTTCACTGAGTCGACAATATAGCAAAAGCATCGAAACAAGTAAAGTAATCTCTTTATTGATATGAAACATGTATTACAGGTGGCGTATAGCCGAGATTACAAGTCGCTCAAGCCTCTCTCTCTGAAACAGTAAAAGCGTGCCAAGTGGCTACAACTGTGGAATAATTGTACAGGCGATGGTCAGGCAACGCTCCAACATTATGTCTTGTATATGCGCTTCAATCCCGGACGCACCGTTGCAAGGCTTCAGAGGGAACTCCTGGCCTTAGCACGCACGAAGGAGGCATCCACACCGAACGAGGTTCTCCTGCACCCTGCATACAACTGGTGGATTATCAGTACATTGAATGCACTGGTGGGGAAGCTACTCGCCCGCTCGACAAATCCAAACACGTAATACAAGTTCCGTGCACAACTATTCAGTTGTCTTTCTAGTTGCCTTAGGATCAGTTTTATGCAGATATTGAATAGCCTAACGTGTCGGCAGTGCACCGTGCGATGTTAGAGGAAACACGGCGAGACTTACCAACTTACCATCTCTTTCCCTGTCCAAGGCAACCATTTAGGCAAACAGTATAAATTCGAGCAGAGGCATGTATAAACATTCAGGAGGCAAGCATATGCAAACACGAGTACTTATTTCAAGATCGTTCATGTGTTCAGTTTATTTGTTTCATGCGATACAGTATCTCGCACGCGGATAGCCGCTAAGCGAGGATGAATGGTTTATCTTTCGTTTACAAGCAAGCATGTAACAAGTTAAGTACAAGGTGATCACTGGCGTATGCCATAATGGACACTAGTCTGTGACAAAGATGGTTTGCTACGTGCAAGAACGTTAGGCGCCGCATACCACCCTGTCCTAGTACGTGAGACTAAACGTTAGTTCCGTCCGGAGCCGGGACGGTGCCAGTGCCCCAGCAGCCGCCCGCAGGAACTATACCTTGTGCACAAGTTGTCCGTGATCGAACAATAACATTCATTCGCCCGAAGGCTACGTGATTATCACCCGTAGGCTACGTGCGCCCGTAGGCTACGTGACTATCGCCCGTAGGCTACGTGAATATCGCCCGTAGGCTACGTGCGCCCGTAGGCTACGTGATTATCGCCCGGAGGCTACGTGAGTACAAGACAAGCAGTAGCATGATTCATTTATATTGCATCTACGTTCCATTCATGCGTTCAGGATTGCTTAAACATTGCACAATATAATAACGTTAGACATTCATAAGCAGATAAGCATGCGTTTCTAAGGGACACAAGTAAAAACGATTGCTCGGACCCGAAGGTAAGCCGAGAGATGAAACCGTTAAGGGACTTAGCATGCGAGGGTCTGTATATAAGCAGTATTTCATTTCCATGTTCTAGCAAGCAATACAAGTTGGGATTATTTCCTTAGCTAGGTGCGTTGGATTTATTAGCATGCAGGGGGTGATTCACCTAGCGACTAGCATGAACATTCCAGATTTTATGTGTGCTGGCTAAGCAAAGACAAGTTCACCGTAGCCACCCACCTTAGCGATGATTCGCCTCGGTAGAGCGATATATCTGAGCGAGCCTCTGAAAGTCCAAGCCAAATTCCTTTAGGGACAAGTCTGGATATCCTTTGTTTCTCATTTGAGGTAAAGCAGGTCGGGACAGCTGCACGATTGCCGTTTGAGACGGCAGTCCGCTTGAGCGGAACGGGGTGTTACATCCTACCCAACTTAGGAAAAGTCTCGTCCTCGAGACTTACTAAGGACAAGCAGTAATCTAGGGTTGAGGCAATCCTAGACAAGTCATTTTACTTGTTCATTTGGATATTCACTTGCACAAGCTTCAAAATCAGCATATCGCTTAGACTGGATCGTGTGCACTTTCGAAGGTACCCTCTAGCGTGAACACGTCAACCAGCTCAGTGATAACGAAGTTTTAGCACTCGAGTTTCACCTTTTCTAAGTCTTGGATGGTGCACTAGTTCAAGGCGTCCCTCGAATAGATGCATTCAGCCAAACTTAGGGTTAGTGAAAATCGGACAAGCTACTAGCGATACTCTCAGGGGTTCGCACAGGTTGGCACAAAGGCCACTCGCAGCATACAACCAGACAGGCAATCATATCAATCAAAACGTATTTTGAAAGTATTTAGACTTATTGTTGGAACATCCCATCGAGGCATTGAGAGAGAGCGTGCACATAACCCACGAACGAGCTTTAGAAACAGAGATATCGAATCGAAGTCCAAAGGCGTAGAAGCTAGGCTCTGATACCAACATGTTACGCCCCGAACTCCCGCAGGCAAATCGGCCGTTCCCGCTAGGCGGGAATCACCCTCGCCAGCGCTCCCGTGGAACGATCGCTTAACCTATCCGGGCGTGATGCCGCACGAGCGTGATCCACGCCCGTGCAAGGCCATGGTTCATTGGCTGGCAGCAAGAGTTCTAAGCCACAGAGTCGCACGGATTGTCCGAGTGCAGTGGAGTTTAGGAACGCATAGCGATCGGTAATAGGTTCACTGAGTCGACAATATAGCGGAAGCATCGAAACAAGTAAAGTAATCTCTTTATTGATATGAAACATGTATTACAGGCGGCGTATAGCCGAGATTTCGCTCAAGCCTCTCTCTCTCTCTGAAACAGTAAAAGCATGCCAAGTGGCTAAAACTGTGGAATGATTGTACAGGCGATGGTCAGGCGACGCTCCAACATTATATCTTGTATATGCGCTTCAATCCCGAACGCACCATTGCAAGGCTTCAGAGGGAACTCCTGGCCTTAGCACGCACGAAGGAGGCATCCACACCGAACGAGGTTCTCCTGCACCCTACATACAACTGGTGGATTATCAGTACATTGAATGCACTGGTGGGGAAGCTACTCACCCGCTCGACAAATCCAAACACGTAATACAGGTTCCGTGCACAACTATTCAGTTGTCTTTCTAGTTGCCTTAGGATCAGTTTTATGCAGATATTGAATAGCCTAATGTGTCGGCAGTGCGCCGTGCGATGTTAGAGGAAATACGGCGAGACTTACCAACTTACTATCTCCTTCCCTGTCCAAGGCAACCATTTAGGCAAACAGTATAAATTCGAGCAGAGGCATGTATAAACATTCAGGAGGCAAGCATATGCAAACACGAGTACTTATTTTAAGATCGTTCATGTGTTCAGTTTATTTGTTTCATGCGATACAGTATCTCGCACGCGGATAGCCGCTAAGCGAGGATGAATGGTTTATCTTTCGTTTACAAGCAAGCATGCAATAAGTTAAGTACAAGGTGATCACTGGCGTATGCCATAATGGACACTAGTCTGTGACGAAGATGGTTTGCTACGTGCAAGAACGTTAGGCGCCGCATACCACCCTGTCCTAGTACGTGAGACTAAACGTTAGTTCCGTCCGGAGCCGGGACGGTGCCAGTGCCCCAGCAGCCACCCGCAGGAACTATACCTTGTGCACAAGTTGTCCGTGATCGAACAATAACATTCATTCGCCCGAAGGCTACGTGATTATCACCCGTAGGCTACGTGCGCCCGTAGGCTACGTGACTATCGCCCGTAGGCTACGTGAATATCGCCCGTAGGCTACGTGCGCCCGTAGGCTACGTGACTATCGCCCGTAGGCTACGTGAATATCGCCCGTAGGCTACGTGCGCCCGTAGGCTACGTGATTATCGCCCGGAGGCTACGTGAGTACAAGACAAGCAGTAGCATGATTCATTTATATTGCATCTATGTTCCATTCATGCATTCAGGATTGCTTAAACATTGCACAATATAATAACGTTAGACATTCATAAGCAGACAAGCATGCGTTTCTAAGGGACACAAGTAAACACGATTGCTCGGACCCGAAGGTAAGCCGAGAGATAAAACCGTTAAGGGACTTAGCATGCGAGGGTCTGTATATAAGCAGTATTTCATTTCCATGTTCTAGCAAGCAATACAAGTTGGGATTATTCCCTTAGCTAGGTGCGTTGGATTTATTAGCATGCAGGGGGTGATTCACCTAGCGATTAGCATGAACATTCCAGATTTTATGTGTGCTGGCTAAGCAAAGACAAGTTCACCGTAGCCACCCACCTTAGCGATGATTCGCCTCGGTAGAGCGATACGTCTGAGCGAGCCTCTGAAAGTCCAAGCCGGATTCCTGTAGGGACAAGTCTGGATATCCTTTGTTTCTCATTTGAGGCAAAGCAGGTCGGAACAGCTGCACGATTGCCGTTTGAGACGGCAGTCCGCTTGAGCGGAACGGGGTGTTATATATACAACAGTTGAAACATAAGTAAACATCTCTAACTCTATCTCATTTCACTTACAAACTATATGAGGTTTCTCTATACATCTCTTTGTGCAGCATATGAGTAAAGGGACATTTAACCATTTATTTGAACAAACATAGTGATAATTCTATACTTTAAGCATACAGTTAATTTCTTTTATCTTATCTTCTTATTATGGTATTATTGAGCATAGGGACATACAACTTGAGTGAACTAGAGATTTTTTTTATTAAGACATGAAGACAAAGGATTCATCGAAGGGTCGAAGCCACTCACCGAATGAATATACTCGAGAGAAAGAAGGAGCCGCACGAACCGATCACAGTTGACTTATGTGTCCTAAAATTGCACCAACACTTGGTTAGCATCTTTTGATCTCTTTCGCTTGTGATTCGAAATGAATACATAAAGCAAGGAAAGCGAACAATGAAAACCAAATTTTTGAAAGAAGCAAAAAAATGCATTCACCAAACCAAGCAGCAAAAACATCCAATGAAAACTCTTGGACTTATTCCAATAGAAGCCAATCCATGAATTAGAAGGGTTCATTGCATTCTGTCCGTAATCAATTTAGGCTGTAAGGTTTCCCTGCTACTCAGTTTTGACTGAGTCAACAAGCCGTGGGTATTACGTAGTGGATCGTTGAAAGTGGGGCACAACATAATAACCTACGAAGAAAAAGCTTTTTCCTTGAAACTTAAGGAACATACTAATCAACATCATGGATGCCCTCGCTCTTAATATTCAAGTTATAAACTCTAGCCCTCTCCAACTGTTCATTCTGTCTATTGATTGGATGTAGCATTGAGTTTTGATTCCACCCACGCACTATATTATTATTCCTGTTCTCTAGAACCTGTCTCTTGTTCTGATAATCTTTAAAACTATGGCCCTTCTAACTACAGTAAATCACTCTCAGTTTTTATTACGACAATTTTTTTAGGTCTAGCCCCTTCTACCACAGAAGCTGCACTCCTACCCATAGTGCTGCACTCCTTAGGCCTTTTTCTCTCCATTATGGTATCTTTTGATATGAGGATTACAACTAGATTGTACCTTTATCGGAGCACTTCTTGGGCTAAACTGCTCCATCTATAGTGCTGCCTCGAAAGCCTTGATGTAACGACCTACATTCTCGGTGCATAACATCCCTCCTGATGTCGTCGTTCATGCCTTTCAAAAAATTGATGCATCCAAGCCTTTTCTTTAGGAATTATCGAACTGGCTAACTTAGAGTGTTTAGAAAATTCTGACTCGTAGTCCTCTATATACATGCTTTCTGGTGTAAGTTCTCTAAACTCATCTTCCTTCTTCTGCCTGGCAGTAAGAGGAATATACTGTTCCAGAAAAGCCTGCTTAAATATCTTCCAAGTAATTCTTTCATCTGTGGTCTTAGCACCCGAGGTCTAGATTCTTGGCCTTCCACCATTCATCGCCTCACAACCGAAGCTGTAGGGATGAACATGCCACCTTCTTGTGACTTGGGACTCTTACGAACACAAATAAACTCTTTATTTGCTTAATCCAGTCCATCACCTTATCTGGTATGGTCTTGCCCTCAAATTCTGGATGGTTTGTGTTCAAGAAATCAGAGGGTTTATATGCAGACTTCTTGAGGGTCTATTGAGGATTATTAGTTTATGTTAATCCTACTTCTCGAGGTGCTATTGCAATTATCAAAGGTGTTATAGCTGTCCTCGAATTACTTCTGTTAGGTGCTAGTGTGGTAACCAATTGGGTTAAAGAGTCTAGTAGTTTTTGTTGTGCCATGCTTCGAGCCTTATCCTACCTTTGCTAGGCTTCATATTATTCCTGTTGATTCTCCATCATAGCTATGAACTGATCGATCTAGTCATCGGTCACGACGATGCTGGTGATGTTCCTTGGTTAACCGTCTTAGTCATTTCTCTATAAAAGAGAGTATCTTGCATTAGTCTTATAACGTATTATAGACTTACTGTATGGGACATAGGGTTTTCATAAGCTTCAAATCGAGACCTTTAATGGCAATAAAATATTTATATAGTTTGTAAACAATTTGAAGATCAGGACTTTTAAAATCACTCTTATACTTATATCATTTAAAAATGATATGTGAA
This sequence comes from Iris macrosiphon, assembly GCA_036927795.1. Classification (NCBI taxonomy): domain Eukaryota; kingdom Viridiplantae; phylum Streptophyta; class Magnoliopsida; order Asparagales; family Iridaceae; genus Iris; species Iris macrosiphon. The sequence continues at coordinate 99,770,126 of JAYESA010000002.1, forward strand.
GAGGCCAAGGACGTAAAGCCATGATCTGATACCATTATGTCATACCCCGATCTCGAAGGACCAAAAGTCACCACTGGGTGTGATGTCATGCAAGCCTATGTTGCGCTTGCACAAGGCATGATATATACACAATCACAAAATAGACAATGGGTATAGAAGCAATATAACTTTAATTGCAGAAAACCAAATATGAACACTCTTGATAGGAACAAAAATACTTCTTTATTGATAACTTGAAAATGAGATTACAATGTACTCTTGTAGACCATTACAATATTGCCATATTTGGCTTACATCTTTTTGAAACCCATAAATTGCCACAATGTCCATACATCATATCCCTTTACTAGAACAAAAATAAAATACCTTGAAAAGATACTTGCAAACTAAAATATAAAGCTTTGAAGCAACGAGCACAGTTCCACTAGGTTGGATTAGCTCCTAGTACCTCCGAATATCCTCCAGACTCTCGCAACCTAGAGATGCCCACCAACGTAGGTTAGTACTCATATAGTACCGGTGAGCGACTGTAGCCGAATTCACCTAAATTAACACTAGTAAAAATATGAAGCTAGCAACTATTATTAGGTAATCTTTCTACTTGTATAGCTTCTTTTTAACAATTTATGTAAAAAAAATAAATAATAGGATAAACCACTTTTACGATGATTCTTACCCACGGTCAATTATCCGTCCCTGTAGTAGACAAACATTAGCATAATTTGCATATATAAATAAGAACTCATGAGTCTGTCTTTCCATCAAGTGTCATGTATGCAAGAAGGGTATCCTAGCATGCGACCTAACTACATGATGGTCTATGGGAAACCCATGATTAGTAGTTCGGACGTTTGAGCTCATCTCACTAATAGACATGAACACCCCTTGATCGCGAGGACTTTATTAACTTGGGTTGTTCTTCTGATCCCCCTAGGCCGAACGATCCCAATGCCTTAGAATCGGTTATGGGATTATCCTTGTGCACAAGTCGTCTAAAGTTCAATGCATGGTATGCAGCTTCTATCAGATAAACTCTTACTATGCAATAGTTGAACATAAGTAAACATCTCTATCTTTTTTCTTATTTCTCTTACAAACTATATGAGGTTTCTCTATACATCTCTTTATGCAGCATATGAGTAAAGGGACATAACCATCTATTTGAACAAGGATAGTGACAATTATATATTTCAAGCATATACTTTATTTCTTTTATCTTATCTTGTTATTGTGGTATCATTGAACATAGGGACATGCAACTTGATTGAACTAGGGATTTTTTATTAAGACATGAAGACAAATGATTCATCAAAGGGACAAAGACACTGAATGAATGAATCTACACAAGAGAAAGTGGGAGCCTCACGAACCGATCACAGTTGACTTATGCGTCCTGAAATTGCACCACCACTTGGTTAGCATCTTTCGATCTCTTTCTCTTACGATTCAGAATAAATGCATAAATCGAACAATAAAAACCAAGTCATAGAAAGCAACACAAAAATAAATTTATCAAAACCAAGAATCGAAAAAATCCATCAAAAACTCTTGGACTCATTCTAATAAAATCTAATCTATGAATTAAAATGGTTCATTGTATTTCGTCCGTGATCGATTTGGGTCGTAAGTTTTTCCCGATACTCAGTTTTGACTGAGTCAACAAACCGCATCTATTACGTAGTAGACAGTTGGAAGTGGGGCTCTAGACATTGTACCTGCTTACTTCTATTATGCTATTATTTACTATTTTTCTGTATTATGCTTGCATGCTGATTTTAATTAACCCATATGAATTCCTTGTGGTACTTGCTATTTAGGGTTTTTGTCCCTACTGGTTTTGAATGGCTAGATCTCGTACTAGAGCTGGAGGATCTACTGTACATTCCTTTTGATGGTGAGCACCAGACAGACCACCAATCAAGTACCTAGGAGGTTGTTCCTTCTTTTATCCACTAAGTTCTATATATTCTTTTATGGCGTTTAGCGAACAAGCATGTGTTGGGTCATATTTTAGGACTCATTCCCTGCATGAGGATAACATGATTATGTATATTCTATACTGATGTGAGACTCTTCTCACAATATTCGTATTTTATGCGGATACATATTTTGTACTAGTTATTACATTTTATTAGATCTCGAGGAAGCTCAAAAATTCTTAAAATTAAAATTTTACTACCTGATCGGTATATCAACGGTATACTATAGTATACCGACGGTATACTACAGTATACCAACAGTATACTACCCATCAAATATTTGTTTCACTTTTTAAGATATTTCTCTATAAATAGTACTCGAGTTATTTTTCTCTCTCTCTCCTCTATTCTTTATTTCTCTTTCGATCTTTGAGCGTGGTCTTGAGACCTGGAGTGTGATTTCTGAACCCCTTCGTATTGGTGGTGTCACGCCCCAGTCCCAAAATACGTAGGACTAGGAATACGTAACACGCCCAGCCATATTTATATGAACTCCAATATATGGAAATCATATACATACGTACGCTGTAAATGAATATGCAATCCACCAGTGGTAATATACTGTCACAATAAGTCATACACAATCTATATCTCATCCACAGCACAAATAATAAGTAGGAATAAAGAGCTGGAATATAACTAAATATCACGATGTATCAAGTCTGATAGTCGGGTGGAAACAAATCCACTACAAAACGACTATACTGAAATAGCTACAAAATCTCAAAATAGTGGAAATAAATTATAGGTACTCTGAGGGTAAGACCTCCTCAGTCAGATACATAGTGTCAGGTCCAGGTCCATACTCCTGTGGGTACTCCTGCTCGTCCATATCTGGAAAAGGACCAGGTCCTCAGAGGGACGTAACAAGATACATAATAATATGCCAATAAGTACTAAAATATAAACATCCAATGGGTCGCCTAACCGTCTGAGTGAATACAATTTGAGAACAACTTTCCAATATGTGGACTGTCTGGCCATAAATGGGATTGGCATGATTCTTTCAGAGAAGCAGAGGCCTATAAAGCATGTCGTCTTTTGAACGACAGAGGCCGCCAAGTAGTATAGGGGTCATCTCGCGTATCTCCGGTGGAGTGTACGGGTTACATATAAGGAGAGTGCAAAGGAGCCCAAAGGTCTTACTTGTTGTTCTCTCCATCCCATGCTCTAAGCATGCCACATCCATGATATGATTAGATTTTGAATGAGCATCAATTGAATTTGAGTTAGAGGAGTAAGGTGATTGATGGATTTGTGTTAAAATTTAAATTTTGGGATACGATTTTTTTATAAATATGCATTGACTGGATTTTAATTAAAGGATTGGATAGTAAATTTTGTATTTAGTTATTTACTCAAAATTTGAGGAGATTATGATACGACTGGAATTCAATTAAAATATTAAGGATTTGAGTAGTAAGAATTTTATATTGGGATAATAAATTCAGAGGATGGAAAAAAAAAAAAATTTTAGCTCAAGATTCGGAAACATTATACATACGGGTAGAGAAATATGGAATAAAATGAAGCTCATGGTAAAGAATATTATAATATAATTGATTATGGGATCATATAATTGAAGGTCGTAAGGTAAGAACATGGTATATTGAGGTTGTGATCTAAATTAAAATCTTGACCATGACAGTAACATTTGAAATCGAAGAAAATAATCGAGGTATAGTTGATGTTAAGATAAACAAACTCGAATTTGATGATAAGGATTTTGGACAGGTAATAAATTTTGATTCAGAAATTCTAAGATCTAATCTAATAAAGTTTGTGGAATTTGAAACTTTTATAGATATTAGTTAATGATGAATCACAAGATTGAGAAAAGTAAAATGAACGAGGATAAAAAGGAAGGATTATTTTCAGATGGTAGTAAAGACTACTCTTTTTTCTAGAAATCAAGAAAGGCGATTAGATGTCTCTTGATTACATTCTGAAGGATGTATTTAAGTTTCTTAAATCAAATTGTCGATCGTATCTTTCGAATTAGCTATAACTTTCATGTCTATATCATTCATTATACTGGGTCTTCCTTGGTTTAGTTACCTTGAAAAGGTAACGTGCATTATTCAAATTATCTGTTTTTGTGATCGTGTCTACTTCCCAAAACCTAAACTTTCTAGAGGATTCAAGGCCGAGCCATGATTCCTTCAAGTTATTCCTGTCTTAAACCATATTTTTCTTTTTCTTCATGTTTTCTTCTGTTTGGTAAATATTCTCCTTATAGAAATACTTTCTTTAATGATATATTCATCATTATGAACAACAATTTTTTTTTTCTATCCTAGTCATCCCTAAAATTTCGAGGACGAAATTTTCTAAGGTGGATAGACTTGTAACCTCCGATTTCCAATTTCCAAAATAATTAGATTTTAATTTATTTTAAAATAGCAAGTTTTATAAAATATTTCTCCTTGAAATTTTTATTTGATTTTGAACGATGTTTGATTGTAGGAGGTAATTTAAAAATCTTTATAAAAATCATTTTTCCTAAATGACGATGTATTACAAAATAAATAAATAAATAATAATATATATATTCCTCTAGTTTCAAATGTTTATTGGCTTGAAATCATAAAATTATTTATTGGATAAAATTAATTAAAGGACTAGTAGTTTCTTCAAAATAATTTTTTATAATTAATGGAATAGTAAATAAATAAATTACGTAGCTTTCCTAAAATATTTTCTGAAATTATGATCTCTTTTTTTTTAAATTTTACAAATTTCCATTTCCTATTAACTAGCCAGCACACCCTCATTTTTTCCACATGAGAAACCCTTTTATATTTTAATTCTGGGCCATTCATTATTGGGCCAACCCGCAACCCTTTATCCCACACCATCTCTCCCTATTTAAGTCCCTCATCACATCTCTCTAGAAACCCTAGCTAGCCTTCACAAATCCCCACAAAGCCTCAGCCACCACCATTTTTGTGTGCTCGTGTCCGTGTGTCCAGCATCACCGTGTCAGTCGTGTTGGCCTCGGGTCCGACCCCGGGTGTCCCACCGTATCTATTCATTTCCTGTGTCCGGTTACAACATTACAAACAGATTTTTTGTGCCCGACACACCCGGACACATCAACATCCTCCACTGTACAACCTCATTCCCGTGTCCGGCAGACTCGGACACGTCCACAGTACACCGCCCTCGTGTCCAGACCGGACACGTACCCAAACCCCGACACAGAACCTAACCCTAACCTAGATCCCGCTGCCGCCGGCGACGGAGTCCTCCTCGTCGTCGTCGAACGCCGGTGGCCGCCTGCAACCACCACCTCGAGCACCCCGTCGTCGAGCCGTCGACCGCTGCGCCTCACCCGCGTCGAGCCGCGTCGAGCTCCGCCGACCTTCGACCGGTGGCCGCCTCAGATTCGTCGAGTCGAGCCCCGCCGCCGAGTTTCCGCCGCCGCCGCGGATCCCCTCATCCGTCGAGCAGATCCGCCCTCGAATTTCCACCGCCCGGCCGCTTCGAGATGGGCGATCGACCGCCGACGCCTTGCCCGGTCCGACCCCAGCGGCCCTCCTCCGCACCGACGCCGGAGACAACCCCGACGTGAGCCCCTCTCTCCGTTTCCCTCTTTCGTTCTCAGTGAAATGTCTGGAAAATTTTTAAAGAGATTTGCTTAGTTAATATCTATAGTTAATTAGTTCTTAATCTGTTAATTAATTTTTATTTAGTTAATTTTAATCAGTTAATTAAATATATATAATCAGTAGTTAATATATTAGTTTAGTTAATTAATTAATTATATAATTAGTTAATTAGTAATCAATTAGTTTAATTAAATTATAAAATCAGTTTAGTATATATAATTAGTTATTTTATATATTAGTTTAACTAATGTAATTAGTTTATGTAATTTGGTTATATTAATATAATTAGTTATATTAATATGTAATTTGGTTATTTTATATAATTTGATTTTATTAATATGTATTAGTCTAGTAAATTCATGTAACTAGTTTAGTAAATACAACATAATTAGTTTTATTGTTTTAATGTATAAAATTAGTTATTTAGTATGTGTAAATTTAGTTATGTATTATATATATGGGTTTTTGATTATGTAAATTTGTATATATATACAACCGTATTTTGGCATAAATATGTATATGTATATTCTAAAATGTACTTTTGCACATATATGATATATACATATTTTGGTATATAAAATGTAATAGTGTACGTATCATTTTGGTATAAAAATATAAAATGTTTAGTATATGTATATATTGTATATATATATATGTACTTAATATATTTTCAAATATGTATAATTAGTATAAATGTATATATATCTTGTACGTACAATTAATGTATTGTATATGTATTTAATGTGATGTACTAGTATTAGTATATATTTTAATAATAACATTGACAATATACATATATATATATATATTTTAAAATGTATTTTTGTATATGTCTGAGTATACATATATAATGTTCAACTAGTATAAATCAAAAATGTATTTAAAAGATATATATATATATATATATATATATATATATATATATATATATATATATATTGTAAATACATTTAAATTGGTGCATGTATATATATTGTAAGTATTAATGATAATTAATAATATGTGTATTTATATACGTATCCCTACTAGATGACCCTAGTTGACTAGTGCCCTGCCTGACATGGCCCTGAGACCAGTACTTTTGACTGTGTTAGTGTAGCACCTGATGCAAATGTGGTTTTGCTTGTGATATGTTTATAGGACTGTTGGTTTACCCAGGGGACACTCTGGAACAGGACCTCGGTATATTCACCAGCTAAGGACCCAAGGCGAGTACATTCTCTGATTAGTTTCTAATTTATGATATCTCCTATGTTCACTGTATCTAGTGTAGATATCCATGTTCTTGACACGTTGGTTACACGGATTGGTATACACGGATCTCGTCATGAGATGTTATTCCTTATTCATGGTGTAGCTTGTACAGGACTTGTTTCCTTGATATCTTGTGCATGTACAGACACTGAGACCCGGGGAGATTTGCTACCTCCTTAGGGGATCCCGTGCCATAGCGTACCATGATTGGATCTACTATACCAGTCGGGGGTTTGGGGAGTATTTTAGTGTAGATATGTGATCATACCCAACTTATCATGCATCATAGCTCACCCCACATCTCACGTCGGGTGCAGCCTGACCTCTCCGTGCCTCATAGCTGTTACGTGTGATTAGCCTGACCTTCGTGAATCATAGCTAATCACATGTAACCAGCCTGATCAAGTTCCCAAGCCGATCACATGTTAAAGCTAGTACTCACACACTTAGTCATAGGTTTCTTGCTCATTGACATATTGTTCTTTTCCTGCATTTACTTACAGTATTTCCAGTATTTCTCTCATTGTACATTTCTCGTACCTATACATGCATCTGGTATGTTTCCATCTAGAAATGCTACATAGTTTATGTCATTTATATAGAACTGCTATTTAGAGATGTACTTTGCTCCTTCCTGACTGGAAAATATTTTTTCAGACTGTGACCTTAGTAGACTGGTTTCTGATACACTTGGAGATTGGATGTTACAGATTGCAGGTATGATTATTTGTCATTTGACTTGTGTTGTTTATTTCTTCAAATTCCTATCGTGCTGTAGTTATGATTGAGTATGTTGTTAACATTTTTATAGTTTTATCCGAGTCTCCTTATGGAGATGGATACTAGCGTGAGATTGTTTAGATAGTACTCGACCTAGACAGCGTTCTACCGCCGATGCTGCGGCGTAGGCTGGACGTACCCACGCACTCGTGCCCTAAATCGGGTGCGGGTCGTGACAATAATAAATTACATAATTAATAATAATAATATAGAAATACGGTTTTCAGAATTAGGGTTCTTACATTCTATCCAACTTATAAAAATTTCGTCCTCGAAATTAAAACTAAGCCATGGTAGAAAGTCAAGATTTGTAAGGGATATAATTTAACAAAGTAAATTTATACCTTAGTCAATGAATAGGTTCGAAAAACATTGGCGCATGTCCTCCTCGCGCTCCCAAGTATATTCTTCTTGCGCGCCATGCTTCTATGCCACGCGGACTAAGGGAATAGACTGGTTCCTTAATACTTTCTCTCGACGATCGAGGATTCCCACGGGTTGCTCTTGATATGACAAGCTTGGCCCAATGGTGATCTCCGAATGATCTAGAACATGACTGCTGTCTGCCACATATCGCCTGAGTTATGATACATGGAATACATCATGTACTCTCTCAAGTGAAGGTGGTAGTGCAAATCGATACGCTACTTCTCCCACTCTCCCTAGCACATCAAATGGTCCAATATACCTTGGACTCAACTTGCCTCGCCCTCCAAATTAAATAGTGCCTCTAGTAGATGATATCCTCAAGAAGACATGATCGCCCTCTTTAAACTCCAAGGGGTGACGATGAAGGTCTGCCCATTGTTTCTGCCTGTCTTGTGCTGCCCGCAAGTGTCTTTGTATCTTCTTAACTGTCTCTACAGTATTGACCACTAACTCTGGTCCCAGAATCTGACGTTCTCCCACGTCACTCCAACATACAGGAGACCTACACTTTCTTCCATACAATGCTTCAAACGGAGCCATCTGGATGCTTGCCTGATAGCTATTATTGTAAGAAAATTCCACAAGGTGTAGGTGGTCCTCCCATGATCCTCCAAAGTTCAACATACAAGCCCTCAATACATCCTCTAATGTCTGAATAGTACGCTCTGACTGTCCATCTGTCTGTGGGTAATAAGATATACTGAACTTCAGACGAGTTCCAAGACTTTCTTGCATGCTCCTCCAAAAATGTGACGTAAAGCGCGAATCCCTGTCTGATACAATACTGACGGGTACACCGTGCAACCTTACGATCTGCCTCATATATAAGTCAGCCAAAGCTTCTGTAGATTGGCCAACTCTAAAAGGCAAGAAATGGGTTGACTTGGTGAGTTCGGTCCACTATTACCCATACTGCATCTTTACCACTTGGACTCCCAGGAAAACCTGTGACGAAGTCCATAGTGATGTGTTCCCACTTTCACTCTGGAATCGGGAGTGGTTGCAATAACCCTGTTGTTCTCTGGTGCGCTGCCTTTACTTGCTGACATATTAAACATTTAGCTACAAAATGAGCTATCTCTCTTTTCATTCCATGCCACCAAAAGTGCTGTGGCAAATCACGATACATCTTGGTACCTCCAGGATGAATAGAATATATCAAACTTTGAGCTTCTATCATTAGCTCCTGTCAAATTTCTCTATTTGGAACATAAAGACGATCACCATATCGTAATATCCCATCATTATGGATGCGCAGTCCCGTCTGCTCTCCGGCCTCTGTCCTTTCCTTTAATCTTCTGAATCTCGCGTCTGTAGGTAATACTGCCTTGATTCTCTCTACTAGTGATGATTGTATTTGCAAGTTGGCAAGTGTCCCGTCTGCTCTGGGTAATATTACTTTAATGCCAAGACCTTGCAAATCCTTCACTAATTCCTTTTGTGTTGTTAGGAAATAAGCTGCTGGCTTCCGGCTTAACGCATCTGCTACCACATTAGCCTTGCCTGGGTGATAATGTAGCTCTATCTCAAAATCTTTCATCAACTCGAGCCATCGACATTGCCTCATATTTAACTCCTTCTGTGTGAAGACATACTTGAGGCTTTTGTGGTCTGTATATATTTTCACTCGTTCCCCATATAAGTAGTGTCTCCATAACTTTAGAGCAAATACAACGGCTGTAAGTTCCAACTCATGAGTTGGATAATTCTTCTCATGTATTCGTAATTGTCTAGATGCGTATGCAATCACTTTTCCATGCTGCATCAGTATGCATCCCAAACCTTTCCCTGATGCGTCATTGTAGATCACATAGCCTCCTGGTCCGGATGGTATAGTTAATATTGGTGCTGAAGTTAATCGCTCCTTCAATTCCTCAAAAGCGGCTTGACATTCGTTGGTCCATATGAACTCTTGATCTTTGCAAGTCAACCGAGTCATAGGTATTGCTATCCTTGAGAAGTTCTCTACGAAACGTCGGTAATATCCCGTAAGTTCAAGGAAACTTCTTACCTCTGCTGCTGATTTAGGAACATGCCATGTCTCGACTGCCGAGATCTTTTCTGGATCAATAGAAATTCCATATCCTGTAATAACATGTCCAAGAAATGAGACTCTGTTCAAGAAGAACTCACATTTACTGAGCTTTGCATATAACTGCTCTCTCCTTAAGGTCTCTAGAACAATCCGCAGGTGCTTCTTATGCTCCTCGTGGCTCTTTGAATAGACAAGTATATCATCTATGAAGACGACCACAAACTGGTCCAAATACTGATGGAAGACTCGATGCATTAAGTCCATAAAGATAGCTGGAGCATTGGTTAATCAAAATGGCATGACCATAAACTCGTAGTGCCCATATCTTGTCCGAAATACGGTCTTCGGGATGTCCTCCTTCCGTACCTTCACCTGGTGATATCCCGATCTCAAATCTATCTTTGAGAACATCTTGGCTCCATTAAGTTGATCGAATAAGTCATCAATGCATGGCAGTGGATATTTATTCTTCACTTTTACTACATTTAAGGTGCTATAGTCAATGCACATACGTACTGACCCATCCTTCTTTGGTACAAACAACACTGGCGCTCCCCAGGGTGATGCACTTGGTCGAATAAAACCTTTCTCTTCCAGTCCTTTCAATTGTGTCTTCAGCTCATCCATCTCCTTCTTTTCTAGTCTATAAACATGGGATGCTATGGGTGCTGCTCCCGGTGTCAATTCAATTGAGAATTTTACATCTCTATCTGGGGGTAGGCCTGGAAATTCTTCTGGAAAGACGTCTGAGAATTCTGAAATAATAGAATGATAGACAACATCGTCCATTGTAAGCTGCATACAATCAAAGATTTTTGTGGATCCTCGTGCAAACTCAAGTTTAGGCTGGACGGGTACCTTGAAAAGAATGCTTCCTCCAAAGCAATCGAAGAAAGCGTGGTACTTGCTTAGCCAGTCTATTCCAAGCACAATATCAAAAGTCGACATAGGAAGGACTAAGAGTCGGACATTCATCTCTCTGCCACGTATCACTATAGGACACGATCTACAAATTCTACTAATAGGTACAACTTCTCCCCCAGCAAGGATTCTAATACAACTAGGTAAAGGTGTAGAGGCAATGTTGTGTTTGGCAATAAAACTAGATGATATGAATGAGTGGGTGGCACCCGTATCAAACAATGTCACAGCAGGAAGAGTAAAAGCAAGAGTGATACCTTCTATGACATCAATCTCCTGATCTATGTCATCCACTTATATTGTAAAAGCTTGCCCATTCCTCTGCGGCTGTCCATGTCTGGCCCTCGCGAACTGTTCCTCCTGTGTAGGTAGAGGTTGTCCTTGCTGAAATCCTCCAGCTGCTAGAGGTCGAGGTGCTCCTGGTCTAGACATCTGTTGAGCTGGCTTTGGTGCTGGAAGCGCTAGTCTCTGTGCTGGTGGTGGAAGTGTTAATGCTTGCTGCATAGGACAGTCTTCCATCATATGCTTCCCGGAACCACATCTCATACATTATCCCAAGCGAGTTCGACAGTCCCTCATAATATGTCTGTGTTTCCCACAATAATTGCAATAGAACTTTCCTGGGATCTGGTATGGTCCTGCTCGGTGCTGGTACTGCTGTTGTTGATCTAAAGGACGTCTGATAGGTCCTCCTTGTTGTGTCCTTGCCGGTCCTTGTTGTGTCCTCAGCTAACCTCCCTTTCTTTTACTGATGGTTTTTTTCAATCTGGCTTCTGTCAGTAACTCGACATAAGAGATTCGGGACTGGGAGCTAGTATAGTGTTGGAGCTCTTGAGTTAGTCCACGATGAAACCTCTTAGCTTTGGCCAAGTTATCTGGTATCAGAGCAGCACCATATTTACTGAGGCGACTAAACTCAGCATCGTACTCGTCAACTGTTCTGTTCCCCTGCTCCAGGTAGAGAAACTGATCGTACAATGCATCTCTGATGGTGTCCGAGAAGTACTTTCTTTTAAAGCACTCCAGGAACTGTTCCCATGTCTAGTATGTACCCAGCTGGCGCTCCATGGATTCCCACCAGTGATGGACATTACCATCTAGAAGCGTCCTTACACCCGTCATCCATAGGTCTGCAGGTATCTGCGACACTTCTAATAACTTCCAAGTGTGAGTAATCCAGTTGGTAGTTTCTTCTGGACTTTCTGTCACGCCCCAGTCCCAAAATACACGGGACCAGGCCACGTGGCATTGGCCAGCTGACACGTCTTCGAGGATATCCCAATTTAATGGATCATAGCGAAGCTTGCTACGCTGTCCTAAATCTAACAAGTCTAAAAATATCATACAACAGGCAGAGTCTAATCTTATCCACAAATACAATAAGAAATACTGAAATAAAATACTGGAAAATAAGAACAGAGTCGAATGTCATAGTATAAACCGATATATGTCCGGTGGGAACAAACCAACTACAAATGATGAAATAGAGTACTGAAGACAGAAATAAAGAATGTGACTAGAGCAACTGCTATCTAGATAAGAAGCTCCAGTCCTAGGCGGAAGGCCTACCAAGTAATCATGAAAACTCCGACGGTAGCACCTCTATCTCCTCCTCGAGAGCGTACCTCGTCTCCACTCCCGGTCTGTACACAGTGGGGTAATACGCTTCATCCAAATTTGGAAGAGAACCAGGTCCTCAGAGGAACGTAACAAGATTCAAAAATGCATGCCATATATAGTACTGAATAAAATAAAGGGGTGTGCTAACCATCTAAGTGAATGCAATGTAAGGACAACCTTGGAATGTATAGGTAGGTGTAGGCATAACGTCCATACTCTGAAGAGCATGGTATCTGACCATGTAACGTCTATCACTCCGAAGAATGAGGTATCTGCAATGTATATACGTCTGTATCACTCCGAAGAGTGCGGTATCTGAATATAGGAAGTCATCGGATCTGTGGCTCCTCTGGATACTATGGAGTCTGATGTGTGTATCCCATATATTTATCAGTTGTCCTCCCCGTCCAATACGGATATGCAAGTCGAATACACGACGTGAATATCCTGTATCTAGATGCCAAGTCTCCTCTAACTAGATTACTTTAAATTATGTGCTAATTCGTGATGCATGTCGTACGCACCGATAGCGAGTCGGGTACGCGAACCCGTATCCCAACATAAATTTACCATCGTGATACGTGTACATGTGTCACGGTCTAGGAAGATATCAAAATATCCTCACAGTAGTAGGTGAGTCAGCTAGCAGCTAGGTCAAGTATACTACTCATCGACGCATTCGTCGACTGCACCCGAGTCAATCTCGGATGCGCATAGTTATATATATATATATTTCAACAATTCATTTAAATTAAACAGTAATCCAGCAAGGTATACTTGCCTGAGTCCGGTAGCTGTGAATGCCAATATCCTGCTCCTGAAGCTTTGCCTGTATGGTCCAGCAATCCTATATATGATATAATAATATTATCAGTCACTATAATAGTACGACCATGACACACTACTTGCAGCAATAACCTGACGTAGGGTCTTGATTGTACATCTAATAGGCCACGTAGTACATATATTTATATATATAACATATATACATATATGTACACTAATACATATTTAAACATAATAAAATACGTATGTTTTAATAGTACATTTAAAAATAGCATATATATATATTACTTAATAATACACCAATAAATATGTACCTATACACATATTAATTAAATATATTTACATATATAAATACACAATACCACATATATAATTTAATACATAGTCATATATATTTACATATACTTAAATAACAATTTATATGTATATACACATAATGGAAAATGTACTAATATATAATATATACTTATATATATTATACACCCAAAGTATATATATATATATATATATATATATATATATATATATATATATATATATATTTAATACATAAATATACACACTATAAGCATACCAAATACATAAAGTATATATATATATATATATATATATATATATATATATATATATATATATTATTTATTTATATATATATATACACATATTTATATACACAAAATATATATATATATATATTTATATATATGCACAAAATAATAAATACACCAAATATATATATTTATATATATACACAACATATAATAAATATATAATATTCCAATACATAAAATGTATATTTATATATATACACCTTATATATATATATATATATATATATATATATATATATATATATATATATACATACATAATAGATTTAATATATACCAAGTATTAAATACAAGTATATAATACTATGTATATACGGACTACATATATATATCTCTATTATATATAATATATATACAGAATACAATATATATATATATATATATATATATATATATATATATATAATACAGTAATATACTATATATACATAAAAAATACCCAAAATACAGAATATATATTAGTATATAAACAAGTATATCATTGCAATACAATCCATGAATATATGTATATAATCCAGTATATATATTTATAATGCGTACCTAGGTCCAGAGTGTCGAGGTGGGTCCGCCGGGCGGGTCGTCGCCGGCGAGGATGGCCGGGCGGAGCTCCGACAGCGCGTGGGGAAGAGTCGGCAGCAACAGCTTTAGTCGGCAGTGGTTGCACTGCGGGGGCTGTGCCGGCCGGCTGCGGGGGTGACCGGGGCCGAGAGTTGGCGGGGACGGAGGGGGCTGGCTGGGGAAGGCGTCGGCGGAGTTTGGTGGTCGGCCGAGCTACGGTGGTAAACTTGGTGGCGTACGGGTGGTCGGCTCGGGCTGCGGGGGGTGAGGGCTGTAGGTGAGGACGGTGGTGCTGGAGGCAGCTGTAGGCGGAGTAGTAGCCGGGGGCGGTGGCTGGAGGTGGGGGAGTGAGTGTTGGTCAGAGGGGGACAATCGCGGGGGTGGCCGGAGGCGGTGGCTGGCCGGGAGGAGGTTGCGGGAATGGGGTAGGGTGAGGCTGCGGGTTGTGGGCTGAGGGATTTCCTAGGGTTTTAGTTATGTATTTTTGGGTTTTTGTGAGAATTAAAATGATGCAACATGTCATATTTGTAGGAGAGAGAGGGAGGGTGCCTTGGGATTAGGGCCGGCTGGTTAGTTGTCTAGGGTTGTGTGAGGGCCTCCACATGTTGCATATGTGGCTAGGATTCAATGTATTTGAAATGTAGGGTTAGGATGTGTCCTCCAAAAATGATGTAAGGTACATAAAAAATAGGAAGAATTCATTTATGGACCGGTCAAAGAATGGGGGTTCTCTTCTTCATGTGGTTGGGCCAATGAGAGGGAGGCACCTCATTGCTAAATTGCATAAAGGCCCCTGAACAATTAGGAAATTGTACAAAATCTGGAATTGAGAATTTGATGTGACAAAATACCATGTTTGGTGTTTTGTAGTGGACTAGAATGGTGTATGGTATTTAGTATGAGGCTTGAGGGTGTGTGTGTGGGTTTGGGTCAGAGTTGGGTCTAATTTGAGTGAGGTTGGGTCACTACATTAATTAAATTATAATTAATGCACCGGGTATTCCTAAATTAATTTAAAAATACAGGGAGTCCAAATTGGGTGGGCACAAGCGTCATGGGCGTGGTAGGCTTAGAGTATAATAATGTCATGATCGGGGTTGGTCCAAACGGTTGAGGTTGGGTCTCAATTTCGATTGGAACGGACAACGAACATAAATATATAATAAATTGAATTTATGTACCGACGTTTGTAACGACTTTTGTGCGACTAAAACCAGGCAAAAAATGAGTATCTGTGAGTTGCACGATGGACATTATGGTAGGTTGGTATGTTTAGGCAAAGTGCATGGAATTTGTTTCAGGGTAACATCTAGTGTAGTATCCTAAATATCGGGACAACGGTAAGGTGTCCTAAGTAATAAAATCACTGCACAAATATTTAATACTCTGCATAATAAATCCTAATTGTATCTAATTAACCCTAATTATGCTATCTAAGTTAATTAAACCCAAATTTTGGTCGAGGGAGTTTACACTTTCAATGCCTTTGTATGGCCTCGAATCCATTTGTATAAAGTCCTTTACTGAACCAACTCTAGTTCGAGGTTCTGGAGCTAGTGCTTGAGCTGGTACAGTAGTCTTTGCAGCCATCCTTTCAAGAGCAGCTAGAAACTCTTGTCTCTGTTCTGCTGCTTGCTGTCTCTGCTCTGCAGCTAGTATGGCGTCCTGTTGTCGCTGTTCCTGCATTATCATCTGGAAGAATTGGAACAGTTGTGCCTGGCCATCCTATGGTGTCGATGAGACTGGAAAGTTCCCATTAGGTGGAATGGGAAGTTCAGATAGAACTGGATTGTGAATCTGCCCATCTGGTCCCGGAAGTTGAGGTCTCTCCTTGAGTTTTACAATTGACTCCAGGAGTTGTATCACCATCTGTGACAGTACATCCCTTCTGCATCTCCATCTTTGTGCAGATGATGTACACAATGTTCAGAAGGAGTACAGGAATCAAACAGGATGCAAGTAGAAAATAGAATATAGAAGCATAAAATATGCTGGAGAATTGTCTGCGCAGTCAAAATCCCCAACATACATGAAATCCTTTCCCTGCGTAAACAGGTCTTCTAGATAGTTGGTCGTAAAACATGTGGATAAGCTTCCTGCGTAAAGCAGAGCTTCAAGATAATTTGGTGTAAGGTAGAGATTCAGAGCTGTCTGCATAAAGCAGAGAGTTGAGATAATTTGGCATAAAGTAAGACTTTAGAATTATCTGGGTAAATGTCTGCGTAAAAGGGTTCCGTGCGTAAAAGATCGGCTGCGTAAAGATATGCTGCGTAAAATCTGCCTGTGTAAAAGTTCTGCGTGCGTAATTTCTGCGCATAAAGTCTTGCTACACTTTCTGCGTAAGGCTTCGCATGAAAGGTCTGTGCGTAAAGTTGATGCATAAAATCTGTGTGTAAAAAAAAAAATCTAACATACGTTGTGGCGTAAGGTCTGTACGAGGAACTCATCATGAGTTGGTCAGTCAAATCATTGAACCTGACATCTGACAAAAGTACTGCACGACAATCGAGAGGACGGCTGTGATGATGATTTTGCACAGAGACCCATGTTGTCGTTTAGTGATAAATTTAATACAAGTCATTTTACGCATTTAGGAGGAGAACAAGTTGAGGCTTCGGAATACGCTGTCTACAGGAATGAGTTTTTACGCTCAAGGTGAGACAAAATCAGACGCCACATCAAAAGCTATTTCTGCACAGGGCTCGAGGCATATCTCTGCATTTAATGCGAGAGATTTGGTTCTAACTAGTCATGACTGGAAAACTAAGGTTGTGACAAATACGCTCATATCCTATCCTTACATTTTACGCCTAATCAGCTGTTCTACGCTGGTTATCTATTATCAAGTTTATACTGGGATAGTTTACCTACGTGGCTTGCATGACGTGTCTTAGAGATTGAGAAGACTAAGGAAACATAGTTTAGCAGTTGTCATATCTGCAGCGTAAAGTAAACAATCTTCTGTATAGTTTGGTTTTTACGCCAACAGAATGGTTACTCTATATAAATAGAGGTCCCTAGTCTCAGCGTAAAGGATTCCTGGCGTAAAACTTAAGGAAGAAAGAGGTTTCAGTCAAGTATGGATGAGATCCTTATACTCTATTCCTATACGCAGGCTTGTTTGGTACAGTTACGTAACCAAGACAATATATTCTGAGCTGCATGGGCCACCACTAAAAATATGTCACGCCCCAGTCCCAAAATACGTAGGACTAGGAATACGTAACACGCCCAGCCGTATTTATACGAACTCCAATATATGGAAATCATATACATACATACGCTGTAAATAAATATGCAATCCACCAGTGGTAATATACTGTTACAACAAGTCATACACAATCTATATCTCATCCATAGCACAAATAATAAGTAGGAATAAAGAGCTGGAATATAACTAAATATCATGATGTATCAAGTCTGATAGTCGGGTGGAAACAAATCTACTACAAAATGACTATACTGAAATAGCTACAAAATCTCAAAATAGTGGAAATAAATCACAGGTACTCTGAGGGTAAGACCTCCTCAGTCAGGTATGTAGTGTCAGGTCCAGGTCCATACTTCTGTGGGTACTACTGCTCGTCCATATCTGAAAAGGGACCAGGTCCTCAAAGGGACGTAATAAGATACATAATAACATGCCAATAAGTACTGAAATATGAATATCCAATGGGTCGCCTAACCGTCTGAGTGAATGCAATTTGAGAACAATTTTCCAACATGTGGACTATCTGGCCATAAATAGGATTGGCATGATTCTCTCAGAGAAGCAGAGGCCTATAAAGCATGTCGTCTTTTGAACGACAGAGGCCGCCAAGTAGTATAGTGGTCATCTCGCGTATCTCCGGTGTAGCATACAGGTTACATATAAGGAGAGTGCAAAGGAGCCCAAAGGTCTTACTTGTTGTTCTCTCCATCCCATGCTCTAAGCATGCCACATCCATGATACGATAAATCTCTAAATAACTGCCAGGTCTACTAGCATATAAAGTTTCTATTAGCAATCATCCCTAACGCACGGCTCATACGTACAGGAGGCCAGACCTGTCACGCAGTCCGTGATCTATATGAGACTCATAACTCGTATAACAACTGTGTCACAGCCAATGAATCTAATGATGCTCTATAATACTGGGGTGGTCTCATAAAATAGATCCAAAATCTATATAAATAAATATTTATATAAGCAAAATTAAACATGCATGTATTGGTTGGAATATAAAATCAGTATAATAGCAAGGTATACTTGCCTAGCAAAGTTCTGTAGAGCACGTCCAAATAGTATTTTAGTTCATTGTAAGAAGAAGTAGGGTTTAGGGTATGAAAGAGTTTGTAATAACACACATATATATAGTGATAAGGGCGGTGGATGTTACTTAAGGTTTAAGGAATTACTGTTGCTGCTGCTTTCTTTTCATTAGTTTAGATTTCGGTTGAGGGGTGATTAGTAATATTAGTATTTTAAGGAGTGGTGGAATGAGAAGCTTACACATATGGGAAAGCAAAGTAAAATTGGGTTTTGCTTCTGCTGTTGATATTTTCTTCTCTCAATGGGTTGTGTTTTGGGTTTTACGCGCGGTGAAAGGAAGAGTTTACGCGGGGGTGAACTGCTGCTACTGAGGAGTTTTACGTGCGGAGAAAAAATATATACGGTGGTTTTGTTATACTACTGTTTAGCGCGGTAAAATATACGTGAGGTGATGAGCGGCTGCTGATTAACTCCTTACTTTACGCGGGAAGGGTGGTTAACGATTTTACGGGTTTTGGGTTTGATCCAATAGGAAATTCTATTTTCTCTATTTAGCTCATAATTACTATAAATAATAAATTACATAATTAATAATAATAATAATATAGAAATACAGTTTTTAGAATTAGGGTTCTTACAGGTGGATTAGAAGGTTTAGGATGGGAGCTCGCTTTAGGCAAGTACACCTTGTCGATTTTGAGAACTTCTTTTGTTTTATGTCATTTTATGTTTCTGGAGCTTTGGTTATTGCTTTTAGCTTAGACTTGCTTTATTATTATTGTTTATCTTGTATTTTTTTAGCCTTTTGACCGACTCATTTTGATTTTTGGTAGAATCATGTTTCGACCCTTTTTGGTAACTCGGTAACAGAAACGGTACTGGAGTTGTGACCGTGAGATTTAGTCCATATTATGATATGAGACTTACCCTAGACTTGACTTCTTGTTAGACTTGGTTTTGATAATTTTTGGGGTTTAATTTGGGTCCTAGAAATCAGACTTGACTTTAACCATGTGGAAGAATGTCCTGTGGGACTTGAGGAATAGAACATCCTTGGAAACAGGCATACCGACGGTATACTACAGTATACCGATTTCAACCGACTTGATTTCTAGAATTTTTTGGTGAACCCTATCAGCATACCGATGGTTTAGTACAGTGTACCGACGGTATATCGATCTTGCCGACATTATTGACCGACTTTAGGATATTTGTCTTGGCCGACATACCGATGGTGTACTGGATTGAGCCGACGGTATACCTATTTGTGGAACTTTATTTTCCAGTAACTTTCTTGCCTACTTGGAATGGTATACCGATGGTATACTACAATATACTGATGGTATACCAATTTATTGGAATCCAGAACTTGTTGTATTTTTCCTATCTTTGGACCGGTATACCGATGGTGTACTAGACTGTACCGATGGTGTACCGATCGTGCAGTTTCTTTAGGAATTCTTGGTTTTTTATAATTTTGTTTTGATACTTCTGGCTTTTGTTTGGACATGTGATGACTTAACCTGACTAAACATGAAATAACATGGCTTCAGATGACTTGACATGACTTTACTTGACTTTACTCAATTTCACCCAGCTTTACCGGCTACACATAATGACATGATTGACTGGACTTGACATGGCATGACTTTACATGGCTTCATTGGACATGGCTTGACTTGGTTTCACTTGGGTTCATCTGGATTGATATGGCTTCACATGGTTGTACATTATTTTACTTGGCTTCACCTGGATTGACATGGCTTTACATGGCTTTACCTGGCTTCACATGGCTTTACCTGGATTCATTTGGTTTCACGTGGCTTAGTTGTTGTCATGTCTTACATGAGTCTGTATGTGCAATGTATATTAAACCTGTTTATATTATTATTAGAACTTGTTTTGTTTTATTATGTCTAGGATGGATTCTGTAGAATGTCACACCCGGATTCTTACAAGAAATTGCTAGGGGTTAATAACTAGAGATTAACTTAGTACATGGCTAGGAATTTTTCTAGATTGTATGCAGTCCCGGTTATTCATACAGTTATCTTGTGGAGTATCCAGTGGTTTCTATTATGGAGTATCAAGTAGTTTATATTGTGGAGTATCTTGAGGAGTAGTATGTGCTGGTTTATGCGTATAGATATCCCGGACAGACTGCAGGGGCATGGGATCAGAAGGAACTATCGTATCGTGTTGCATTATAATTATTAGTAATTAAGGATTGTGATAACCTTACTTAGTTAAAGTATCAAACCGTACTTATATTATTTTCCTTAATTTATGGATGATAGTTAGTCTAGGCTTTACATGATCACACCTTTATTTTTTGTACTTGCTATTCTATTGCTTATCAGTCAGAATATATCTTATTATAGGTTTATAGTATTTCTTTTATTATCCTGAGATCATTTACATTATGTCTTTACTTTCAGTATTTGTATTGCTTGTATTGTTGGTTTAAGTTCCTATATTGGCTTCCTTTATGGTACTTGATATTTGGGGTCGGACCCCACTAGTTTTGCATGCCCAGATCTAGTAGAGCACCGGAGGATCTTTCGTACTTTCCTGAGGATGGTGACCACCAGGAGCACCAGACCACTTGAGTGGGTTTTCTTACTTCCCACTCTGATGTACATTCTATTTTTATTGGCATTTAGCCACCTAGCATGTGTTTAGCTCGTGTTTTGGTTTGTTTTTAGCCTACGGGCAATAACATGATTGACATATCCTAGGGTTGATCATGTATGACTTAGATTCTAGCTAGTTTATTCATTTTATGTTTACTAGCATCATGATCCTCTATATATTATAGTTTGGGACGTTTAACTATTTTATTTCAGTTGATCTTACATCTTGTTATTATTTTTGCTATTCTAGTGATTGAGGCACTAGGGTTTGTTGGACCTAGGCTTGACTGTTGGTTTGTAGTAGTTGAAGGACCATAAAGTAACTCTAGAGAGGGGTGAATAGAGTGCAGCGGAATAATCTACCCAATTAAAAATTAAGCAAAGTGACAGCAGTAAATAACTAGCATTTTATATGCAATATAATAAAGTAAAAGAAAGAGAGAGCAAACGTAAACACCGCGATGTATACTGGTTTTCCTCTGAGAGGACTAGTCCAGTCCCGAGAACTCAAGCTCGGAGTTTTATCCAATATAATCACCAATAGTGAATCACAAGATTTTATCCGAAGGCTTGCTACTTCTTTACACCACGAGATTTGATCCGAAGTCTCGCAACTTCACACAGAAGAAGAAAGTTTAGGCTCTGAGGGTTTACTCACTATTGGATAGAAAGATTTAAAATAGTTGATTGAGTAAGAATGTGAAAATCCAACTATATTTATAGGTTATTACCAAACCGAGTTTGGCCAGAATTCGGTAGGGAATATTTGAGTTTTCGAACGTTGGAGGCCTGAAAATCATGGATATAACAACTGGATGATTTCATACTAAATAGGTAACCAAGTTCTGTGCGAATTCGAGGCAAATTCGGCCTGAGTTCGGATTACCTATTTTAGGTAGATCCAAGTTTGTATGTGGACTAGTTTGGTGGATAGGTTCAAGATATTTTTGGCCTAATTTCTGGGTGGATAAATTTTAGACTATTTGAGTGGACTGAGTTATTTTCTAGTTTCTAGTGCAACTAGACTTATATAAGTCCTAGACTTAAATAAAATATAAGATTACAAATGAAAACCAAGAGTACTGATGACGCCAAACTTCTAAAACATTTGCTTACTTAAAGACGCTTTCTCCTTTGACGACAGTTTCCAAAGATAACCAGATCTGGAAATCTGAATACCTTTTAGGAGTGAAGCCCCCAAACCCCTACGAGGGGTGCTGCCCCCTCGACCCCCATTCGCTGACCGGGCAGCATAACCCCTTGGTGCGAGGCTCCAGATAAGTCGTAGGTGGTTGGACAAAATTTTCTGGTATAACGTCGTCTTTGGCTTATCATAATATATCTTATGTCCATTGCTGGTCTTGCTTATTTATTTATGCAAGTACATGTTAGACGAACAAGGAAATATACAGAAGCAAATTATATATCTGGACAATACTGAGTTTAAGTAGAAGATACTACAGTGATTGATCGATTACCATAATGTTGAACTTAATCGATTAGCCATATTCAAAATCTTAACATAAACATTGGGCCAACAGTAGTGACCCCTTATGTCTTACAACTTCATGTAGAAGCATGAAAAATACGCTGGAGAATTATACGCGTAAAACCCCCAACATACATGAAGTCCGCGTAAAACAGAGCTTCAGCGCTGTGTGGCATAAAATATGACTTCAGAGCTGTCGCGTAAAGCAGCGCTTCAAGGCTGTTTTGGCGTAAAAGGTTGCTGTGCCTCCCTACAGCGTAAAATATATTTGTCTTTAATGCAACGTAAAGTCATACGAGGAACTCTTCGTATTTCTCGAATGAATCTGTCAGATAAAACAGTGAACCTGACTCCTGACAAAAGTACTGCACGACGATCGAGAGGACGACAGTAATGATGATTCTCCACAGAGGCCCAGGCTGTCGTTTAGTGACATATCCTTGATACAAGTCATTTTTACGCATTCAAGGAATACGCTGCCTACTTTACATGGGCAGAGATGAGTTTTACGCTCGAGATGAGACGAAATCAGACGCCACGTCAAAAGCTGTTACTCATACAAAGCTCGAGGCATATCTCGGCATTTAATGTACGAGATTGAGGCATATCTCTGTATTTAATGCACGAGATTTGGTTCTATCCTTTATAATTTTTTTGTCATGACTGAGAGAGCTAAAACTAGGGCTAATACGCTTACATCACCATCCTGGTATTTTACGCCAACCAGGCTATTTTTAACTATAGGAGCATGTCGTATGCTATCTCCTCGAAATACGCCAACTCAGGCTATATTTGCAAAGGTACATGATAAGGTTATTTGGCCCAGAATACGCTCAAGACCTCAGTCAAGAAGGATAATTGGCTATTTTTACGCTGGTTATCTATTATTCATGCAGCCTCAAGTTTTATGCGGTATTTGGCTTTTACGCCAACAAGAAAGCTATCTGGCGGTATTTGGCTTTTACGCCAACAAGAAAGCTATCTGGCTTTTACGCCAACAAGACAGCTATTTTGCTTTTACGCCAACAAGACAACTATTTGGCTTTTACGCCAACAAGACAGCTATTTGGCTTTTACGCCAACGAGACAGTTATTTGGCTCTTATGCCAACCATCTTTACGCGAGGGGCAGTTACCTACGTGGCTTGCATGCTGTGATCTTCGATAAGCAGTTATACGCGCTACCTCATAATGGGACACGCGTCACACGCGAATTCAGGAGATCATTCAGACGTGGGTAGCAATTATTATAACCGCTGCGTAAAGAGTGCAACTCTCTTCACAGTCTGGCTTCTACGCCGACTGGATAGTTACTGTGACTGAGCTCTATAAATAGAGACCTCTGATCACAGAAGATCAGGGTCGAAAGATCAGAGGAGAAAAAGGGTAGAGATCAGGAGATCAGAGAGAGAGAGAGAGAACACATACATAGAGTAGTAATTGACGACTTTGGCAACGAGAATCCAATCCTTACTGCAATATTTGAAGCTTCCTCTTCTTCTACAGCACTTCTTCATCATCGTGTGGTCCAACGAACAAAGTGATCGACCGTAGATCAGACTCCTATAGCAATTTTTCCCGAAAATTATTTTTTATTGTACTTAACATACTCGTATAGGATTAATTGTACTTTTCTTTTTCTTGTTTGTAAACAAAGAAAGGGTTTCGTATAAACCTAGTTTCATTCTTTTGTTTATCATCAAACACTTCACTGATACACGGAGTACCGGCGTGCTCTACGTATACGTAGCTGGCCTTGTCAGCCCCTCTCTCTAGTAATCTGGTTCTGGGATGTGACATGGTTTTAGTAATAGTCCATACAGGCATGTCTAAGCGAATTATGTCTATTTGAGCAGATTTGATTTGGTTTTTACAGATATGTAGGGGTTGTTGCTGTTACTAGATGTCTCAATCCTAAAACTTTTCCCCTTGATCCCTAGTCATTTATCTCCATCTCTGATTCTTGACATGTTATCTGCTTATTCGTTGATCTATCATGTTCTTCGATTTATACTTAGACTTGGCTTGTGACTGGTGGGCAGCGCAAGAGGGTTCTCTCACAGCACTGATTCTATGGGTGGTTTTTATTGAGAGATTCTAGGTGAGGGATTTTGATGCGGTGGTGCGTTACGAGCTTCAACAGAGGTTTAACAACCTCAGGCATGAGGGTAGGACCGTCAACGGTTATGCGGTAGAGTTTATAAGACTTAGTCAATTTGCTCCCACTTTGGTAGTGACCGAGTTGGAGAGGGCGAGTAGGTTCCAGCAGGGACTCCATTTTGAGATTATCTTGGAAGTAGAGCAGCATGAGTTTCAGACCTTTGATACGGTGATACGGGCAACCAGGAAATATGATTACACATTGCTAAGGATTACAAATCGAGTTGGGAGCCAGAAGAGGCCTAACATTTTTAGAGGATCAATATCCAAGTCATCAACAATAGCTCCAGCAGTTTGAGCCCTGACGATTGGATCCCCGAGGAGGACAACATCATCTCAGCAGTCTTCCCAGATGCATCCTCAGCAGAGACAGTCATCTTCTTCTTCTTTCCATAGTTGTTTCCATTATGGAAAACCTGGGCATATAGTATCAGAGTATCGTAGGGCACAGGGATTGTGCTTGGTGTGTGGGGCATCAGACCACATGGTCGGAGCATGTCCTAGGAGGAACCAAACTGGATCATCATTAGCCCAGTCAACTGTTTAGCCAGCAGCACCGTAGTACAGGGCACCAACACCAGTGCAACAGTAGCAGGTTCGGAGGTCTTTGCCTCCACAGGCTCAGGCATTCCAGCAGAGGTCGCAGCAGTATGCGCAAGCCGAGGCACAGGCGATAACTAGAGGTCAGTAGCAAAGGGAACCAATACCCATAGGGTAGGGTAGAGCTTTCATGCTATCGATGGAGGAGGCTTTAGAAGTAGGAGAGGTGGTAGAAGGTACCATTCTCATCTACTTTCATTCAGCTTCATCTTTATTTGATTATGGTGTATCGTATTTATTTATATCTGCATGCTTTACGAGACGAGTTGGATTGGTGTCAGAGTCCTTACCTGTAAGGTTGATTATACTTACTGGTAATGGTCTAGTAGGATTAGATATAGTATATCCCTCGTTTAGAGTTATAGTGTACGGGAGAGAGTTTCCGCGAGGTTGATAGAGTTTTCTATGGGTGATTATGATGTCGTTCTTGGGATAGATTAGTCGAGTGCGAGATACGCGATGATAGATTGCCATAGTGGCAAGGTTATCTTTCTTATACCTGGTGGGGAGGAGTTCTCATTCTTGAGAGGTGTAGTAGAGTCACTGGAGGTTACTTGATGATGGCGGGGACCGAGGAAGCACAGTTTCCCAGAGTAGTTTGTGAGTTTCCTAATGTATTTCTCGACGAGCTACCTGATGTACCACTAATTAGAGATGTGTAATTGTACATTGATTTGATTCTGGGAGTAGAGCCAATTTCAGAGACAGTTTATTGGATATCAACATCTGTCATGATCCGCACCTGGAATGGGGGTATGAGTACGTGAACAACGCCCAGCCTATGCCACAACATCAGCGGTATAAGCTGTCTAGGTCAACAATACTATATAAATATCTCCTACAATATATATAAGGTACTTGTCATGCCATCTCAACTCCAAATGGAGGAATATGTATAATGATATGATAAAATATCAACACTCAAATCACAATATCAAACTAAGGAAGATAGAGCACGATATGGAATAGAAAGACGAAATAAGAATCGTAAAACAACCATAAGTCCACACTATGAGTTTAAGCACAAATAACTCCCAAAATAATAATATACATGCCATGAGTGTAAAATAAGACTAATACAATGTCTAAATAAAATAAGTCTAAGCCTCCTCGGTCACTAGCGTATAGTTCTCCTGATCTAGGGGAGTATCCTCTAATGGTTCACCGTCCTACGGGCCATAGTAAGTGGTATACTGTTCCTCAAGCCAATCATCTAAAAATATATCCAATCAGGATTGGAACGAAGTACAAAACTCTGGAACCAGTTCCAAATACATGGTAGAACATATATGACAAGTACTAGAAAAGGATACAAGATGTACTAGCAACCGAAAATGAAATAAACTATAGTAAAATGGTAATATACTGGAAAAGAAAGAACATGCAATATGAAATAACTACAAGTAAAGGAAATAGATAACTAGATAATGTGCTTTAGAGTACAATCTCGATATGTGATCAGTTTAGGTTGAACATGAATATAATATGGTAACTCGATTACATGTGTGATATATAATCGACATATACATAAATATACATGGTTTGATCACATAACCAACTCCTACTCCCCCATCCCCAACCAATACTTATGGATCCAATCACGACACATTACGAACATGAATAAAAGCATACTGAACACGAACAATGTGTGAACATGAAGTACATGATAATCAATACCCGATACACACAATAAAATACATGTGAATGAGTACCCACTGAACACGATACGAGATATTATCCCATGACAGGATCCATATAGTACTAGTTCGTGTAACCGTTGTGTCGGAATCAAGTATAGAGTTCTAAAACAAGTGATATATATACTATCATGAAATTAAAACTAACATAGAGATGTACTCACCTGTGGTCCTGAGCAAATGATATACCTCGGTATCCGAGATGGTGTCACACCTACCTAATTATGAATGGCATATAAAATTAGTGTAATAAAGTGATAAAAGAGCTAAATGCCCTAAAACATGCTCTTCGAGGTCATTTCTAGCTAAACTAGGTCCATACTAAATTAATTAGTCTATATTGGCCACTAACTAGCAAATACTAGTTTATACTAGCTATATTAGGTCATTACCTTAGAGTATAACTAATATCCTAACTATTACTATCCATATCTAACATATGTTAACTAATACACTAATATACAAACATACCAATGACTGATACTAACTTACACTATATATACTTCTAATTAATTATTAGTTAACTGATACATTAACAATAACTAATACTAATCATACACTAAATTACATATAATACTTTAATTGACATCACTACTACACTAACTTCTAACTGAACTAACTTTCATTAATATCAAACTTCTAATGATAACTTACTTAACACT
Organism: Iris macrosiphon; assembly: GCA_036927795.1. Lineage (NCBI taxonomy): Eukaryota > Viridiplantae > Streptophyta > Magnoliopsida > Asparagales > Iridaceae > Iris > Iris macrosiphon. The sequence goes on from JAYESA010000002.1 coordinate 99,798,202, forward strand.
GATACACATCAACCTCAACCAAGCTACTTAGTATGTTTCCACTGATACTCGAGTATATCTCCTCCTCCTTCCTCGCTGCTACTGACCTGTTACATATTCTAGGTATTAGAATACTTGATCCCCCCTACATTACTGCTTCTACCCCATGTTATCACTTACTATTTTCCTTTAACTTTACTGCACTTCTCCACAGCATCCTGATATCACAATACCTCCACACAAATCCTTGCTTGCACTGATACTCATTCACTAATACGCATACTAGGTTCTTACCCCTACTCCACTGCTCTATACCCTCAGGCTTGCATCAAGATTTTCCTCGTATTAGTGCACCAAGTGCTGACCTTGCTGCTGAGCCATGCCCCAAGTACTGCAAGTTGAACATCAACTACACATAAGTGTATTGGTACACAAGTATCAATAGGGACGCATCACACCAAAGCCTAACTTTACATTCAACCAACATCTCTACTGCACTTGATATACCATATTGGTATACAAAATATGATACACACTTGTGTACCCCTCATCTTCTATCAACTAAACCCCCACCTAGCTTTGTGTCCCTTAATTCAGTGACCTAACATCTGCTATAATGCACACTTGAATGTACAATAAGTACTACTATGTGCTAAGGCTGCTGTCACTGCTTCTAATTATTGGTTTTTGCATTGCAGTACAATATAAGCTTGCTCACTGTAGTGCCTCAAATCCCGATCCGACCGGGACGAGCACTATGTAATTGGGCTTGTGGATAGTCCGTTTGAGTCATAACTTAGATCTCGGCATCTTCTTGCCACGAACAAAATGCGATGATCCTTTCCAACTCATGGAAAGGCCTCTATTGAAACGAGTCTAATAGTTTTCGTGTTTTGGTAGCTTGGTTTTGCTTGGATTTTGCTTGCTTGTCGTTTTGAGGTTTTGGGATTTGTGTTGCTTTCGATTTGCTTCGTTTTCGCTGTTGGTTTTATCGTTTGGATCTTGAGATTTTGGGGAGTTCGGCAAGGAAGGATAGGCAAGATTTCTAACTCGGTGCTTGTGCTGTTTCAGGTCCGCGTAACTGACGTTTAATCGTTGCTAGCGGGATTTCTAGTTTCAGCCTCTTTTCCCTTAACCAGTGAGTGGTTTGGTCCCTTCTTTCCTACTTCTTCATGCCAACATCTCTAAGTTTCAATCGTTCACTCGATGATGCCCGGTTGGACACCTAGGAAATCCTTAGCCACAGGCATGCCAGCCACTAAGAAAGGAACATGGGATTTATAGACTAATTTATCATATGCTTGCACACCTTATAATTTGAGCTTGTTTATAAGGAAAGTTGGTTGTTGGTGGCGGCCTGGTGCCTCGGATAGAGTTTTGGACTTATGGGATAATTGAATCGGAACACCGCTTGAGAAATATAAACTGTTGCATAAGATATATATATGTTGCTGCTTACTTCTTCTGTTTCTTTCAATGCATTATATGTAATATGAATTATTCATGCATTTGCTTGGTCTGGGATAACTTGTGCACAGGGTTTGGCATTTCCTCGAAACGGCTTTCTGGAGCACTGGAACCGTATCGATCCGGAGGGAAATATTTGATTCGTGCTCGTCACGATGCCTAGCGGGACCTCCAGCAGGGCTTGCTACCCGGGCTGATAGGGCGCCGATATGCTTGAAATATGTCCCTAAGGTGTCGATCACACCAATGACCGCATAGAATAGAACGCATGCTAACTTATTGTCTTGTGCAGATGGTAAGTATACTTGTGTTTCGTTTCAGGGAAGGTGTGCATCGATTGAGTAAGCAATCGGTATACTGGTTAGATTTAATGCTATATTCATTCCTATCAAAACATGCAACTGATATGAATTGATTTTACTTGCTTCCTTATAGAAGCTATCTTAATGCATGCTCGCCCCTAACAAGCTAGTGTCGATTTAGTCGAGTGGGATTCATCCCGCTCACCAGTACAAGTTGAGTACTGACCCACGTTGTGGGCAACTATTTCAGGCAATCAGACGGTGCAACGCTAGTGCGTTAGCGAGGAGGCGTTAGGAGCACCTCTATTTTGAAGTATAGCTGGAGTCAGTTCATTTTGGAGGCATGGACTTCAATCTATACAAGGGCATAATGTGCAAACAACGTGGACTATCTGACGGAGCGCGCCCTGCATTTTGAGTTATCTTTTGTAATGTAATTCAATAGCCGAGAAGGCGCATCAATGTAAACTCTATGTAAATTACTCTGAATATTCAATGAAAAAGCATGTTTCTTCCGCATTTGTGTTCAAATATCTGTGAATGTGTTTTATAATTTGTGTTTCAAAATGGGTTCCTAAAACTGCAAGTTCTTGCCTTATGCGAGCGCAACCCCAGGCTCGCATGGCATCACGCCCCTAGCGAGGACGAATCGGTTCCGTAAAGGATCCGGCGAGGACGAAAGACCCTTTCGGGATCGGGACGTGACATATTGGTATCAGAGCTCGGCTGCACTTCCTTGAGATTTCAAAAGAATATAAAGGAGTTTGATGCGCCTCTCTATTGAGTTGTGTTCGACGTCCGCTGCATCAGATGAGTCGTCTATACAATGAGCCCGTAGATATAAAATCTATCGATTTTGGGGTGTTAACAAGCTACTCTCTTTTGTAGCAATGGCTAAGAAAAACACTGCCGCTGCAAGCAGTGCTCAGCCTATCCAGAGCGATCCGACAAGTTCTGGAGAATCGGAGGAGCGGGTTCAACCGGTATGGCGGAACGGCTTATGCATCTCATGGAGGTGCAGCAACAACAAGCCGTTACGCAATAGGCGCAATTTGCTTCTCAGCAGAAGCAAATAGATACCATGATGCAACTGATTGCATCATTGGTACCAAGCAACGGGACTGCCACTGTGACTCCTTCCCCACCGCCGGCCGTGGCGGTAGAATATGAGTCAGAAGAGACTCAGCCTTCAGCGAGGAACTCCTGCCGAGCAGCAGAGTTTAAAAAAATGCATCCACCTACGTTCAACGGACGAGCGGAACCGGACGTGGTGTTGGGATGGATCGCTAAGCTGGAGGGACTCTTTAACCTGGTTGGCATCCGAGGATCCAAGCGAGTTGCCTGTGCATCGGTTCAGCTGGAACTGCGTGCGCATGATTGGTGGGAGGCAACGAAGCAAGGGATTTACGATGCCAATCCCAACTGCAAAATAACTTGGGAAATGTTCAAATCAGCCTTCATTGAACAATACATTCCCAGGGCCGTGCGTCAACAAAAGGAAGACGACTTCAGCAATCTGGTCCAAGGAAGTTTGTCTGTGGACGATTATGATTCTGTGTTCGCTAAGCTGGCCAAGTTTGCGGGGCACTTCCGGCCTAACCAGCAGGCATGGTGCTATCGCTTTCAAAAAGGTTTGAATGATGAGTTGCGTAGGGACGTCATCAATCAGAAATGTCAAATCTACAGGGAATGCTACGAAGCAGCCCTGGGCAGCGAGCGGATCTTTGGGCGTGTCCCCCAAAGGTAGAAGTGCAAACCCCCCGTACCAAAAATAACAAACAACCTCAGGAAACGGGAGGGTCTGGAGCACATAAGCGTCAGCACACGTCGGATAATAGGGGTCAGACTCAGGCACCAAACTGTACCAGGTGCGGCAAAGCAGGGCATCGAGTAAACGAATGTCGGGTTACTAGATGCTTCAAATATGGTCGTCTGGGCCATAAACAATTTAACTGCCGGGAGGGTAAGCCGAATCAGAACAACAAAAATCAGAATAAGGAGCCTCCAGCAAGTGATGCAAATACGGTGCCAGTAAACCCGTAACGTCAGGGTGCTCAAGGCCGAGTCTATGCCTTGACTCGGGATGAGGCATCTGTCTCTGAAACAGTCGTGACAGGTACATTACTTTTCAGAGAATTGCCCGTTAGAGTCTTATTTGATTCAGGTGCTACGCATAGTTTCATATCTGCTGATTTTACTGTTGAGCATAAATTAGCTTCTACTCCTTTAACTATGAATCTTTGCGTAAGCACACCTTCGGGAGTCGACATGCCCGCCCATACGATCTGTAGGGATGGTTATATTTGCATCGGAGGGAGAAAGCTTTCCTTAGATGTCATTGTACTAGACATTAAGGATTACGATATTATTCTCGGGATGGAATGGTTGGGTGCTTGCCATGCAACAATCGAGTGCGCGGAGAAGCGAGTCGTATTTCGTCTACCCGGCGAGGCAGACTTCTACTATTCGTGCAGCGCTGCACCGAAGATGACAATGGTGATATCAACAATTTCGGCTAGGCGTATGCTGCATTCGGGCTGTGAAGGGTACTTAGCTTCAGTTCGAGACACTCGACAGGAAAGTGCAAATGCAGCTCAGGCTGATGTTATAGCAGATTTCCTCGACGTGTTCCCGGACGAGCTGCCTGGAATGCCTCCGGATCGTGAGATCGAATTCAGCATCGACACATTTCCGGATGCGCGACCAATATCAAAGGCACCTTATCGAATGGCCCCAGCAGAGTTAAAAGAACTTAAGGTTCAGTTGCAAGACCTGTTGGACCGAGGATACATACGTCCAAGCGTTTCTCCGTGGGGTGCTCCGGTACTGTTTGTGAAAAAGAAAGATGGATCCATGCGGCTGTGTATTGACTACCGAGAATTAAATAAGGCGACCGTTCGAAATCAGTACCCTTTGCCAAGGATAGATGACTTATTTGATTAACTGCAAGGTGCAATAGTTTTCTCTAAAGTTGATCTCAGGTCAAGGTATCACCAGTTGAAAATCAAACCAGAAGACATTCAAAAATCTGCGTTCAGAACCCGTTACGGATACTATGAGTTTCTCGTGATGTCGTTCGGTTTAACGAACGCCCCTGCAGCTTTCATGGATCTGATGAACCGCGTGTTTTGGCCGTACGTAGACAAGTTTGTCGTCGTATTCATCAACGATATTCTAATATATTCCAAGAACGAGGCGGAACACAAGGAACACCTGAAGATCGTGTTGCAGACATTAGGAGAACATAAGTTGTTCGCTAAGCTCAACAAGTGCGAGTTCTGGTTGAACAGCGTGGCGCTCCTTGGTCATGTCGTCTCAGCAGAAGGCGTCGCCGTAGACCCGAAGAAAATAGAGGCGGTGGTGGACTGGAAACAACCTACGTAAGCCAGCAAAATTTGATGCTTTCTCGGCCTAGCAGGATACTACCGTAGGTTCATGAAAGATTTCTCTAAACTGGCCTCGCCTTTGACTCGCCTTACTCAGAAAGGGATTGTATACAACTGGAGTGATGAATGCGAAGCCAACTTTAGTGAATTGAAGCGGCGTCTTGTTTCAGCTCTGATTCTTGCACTTCCGGATGGGGTAGAAGAGTTTTAGATATACAGTGACGCTTCAGGACTCGGATTGGGATGTGTACTCATGCAATGGGACAAGGTAATATCGTACGCCTCCAGGCAACTGAAGCCGCACGAGAAAAACTATCCGACACACGATTTGGAATTGGCGGCGATTGTATTTGCATTAAAGTTGTGGAGGCATTATCTTTATGGTGTTGCTTGCAAAATCTTCACAGATCACAAGAGCCTCAAGTATCTATTCACCCAACGGGAATTGAACCTCCGGCAGCGGCGTTGGCTAGAACTTATTAAGGACTATGATCTAACGATCGCGTATACTCCGGGCAAGGGAAACATCGTTGCTGATGCTCTGAGTCAAAAGCACGTGGGCTCGTTATCTATAAACAACTGTTTACTTTGAGATCTTGAGGTGATGGGCATCGAGCTTCGAGTTCGGCATCAAGGCGTGCAGCTGGCACCACTCCATCTTGAACCGAGTTTACGGGATAGAATCAAATCAGCTCAGGAGGGCGATCAGTTCCTAGTGAAGGTGCGCGAATTGATCTCGACGGGGAAGACGTCTGACTTTGTGGCAGACGAAGATGGGGCCTTACAGATGAAAGGAAGGCTATGCGTCCCTAGCGACCCTGAACTCCGAAGGGAAATTATGGCGGAAGTACACTATGCGAAGTATTCTTTGCATCCGGGGAGCACTAAGATGTACAAGGACTTATGCGGTACCTTCTGGTGGCAAGGTATGAAGCGGGATGTGGCGACCTTTGTGTCACAGTGCATGGCCTGCCAACAGGTGAAAGCTGAACATCAGAGGCCCGGCGGGGAGATGCAGAACCTCGCTATTCCCGAGTGAAAATGGGACAACATCACTATGGATTTCATTGTGGGATTTCCGAAGATGCCACGGGGGCATGATGCGATTTGGGTCATAGTTGATCGTTTGACCAAATCAGCCCACTTTCTTCCCATAAAAGTTGCGTGGAGCGTCGATCGGTTAGCACAGATCTACATAGACGAGATTGTTCGATTACACGGGGTGCCTGCTTCTATCGTCTCTGACCGTGACGGACGTTTCTTATCTCATTTCTGGACTAGCCTACAGTCTGCTTTGGGAACCAAGCTACAGTTCAGTACCGCATACCACCCCCAGACTGATGGCCAAATAGAGAGGAAAAATCAGATACTTGAAGATATGTTACGGCTGTGTGCGATCGATTTAAAGACTAGTTGGGATACGCACCTTCCGTTGGCAGAGTTTGCGTACAACAACAGCTACCAATCGAGCATCCAGATGGCACCGTATGAAGCACTTTATGGGCGCAAGTGTCAATCTCTAATCTGTTGGGACGAAGTCGGCGAGCGGCAGGTACTCGGGCCAGAGCTGGTGGAGCAGGCAGTCGAGAAAGTTCGCTTGATTCGGGAAAGACTCCGCACTGCGCAGAGCCGACAGAAAAGCTATGTCGATACTCATCGTAGGCCCTTGGAGTTCATGGTCGGGGATCATGTCTTCTTGAAAGTGACGCCGATGCGTGGAGTGATGCGTTTCGGCGTAAAGGGCAAGCTGAGTCCCAGGTTTGTCGGCCCCTTTGAAATACTAGAACGGGTGGCAGCTGTGGCATACCGAATTGCACTACCTCCCGCCTTGGCTGGAGTGCACGACGTATTCCACGTTTCCCAACTGCCGAAGTATGTGCATGACTCGAGTCATGTAGTCAGCTTCGAACAGCTAGAATTGTGCACGGATTTGTCATACTCAGAGGAGCCGGTACAGATTCTGGATCGTAAGGACAAAGTACTTTGCAACTGTACGATGTCCTTGGTTCGCGTACTGTGGCGGAACCATACAGTTGGGGAATCAAACTGGGAAGTCGAATCGGAGATGAAGGAGAAGTATCCTTCATTGTTCTTAAGTTTCGGGTCGAAACTTTTACTTAGTGGTATATTATGTAGTGCCTCAAATCCCGATCTGACCGGGACGAGCACTATGTAATTGGACTTGTGGCTAGTCCGTCTGAGTCATAACTTAGATCTCGGCATCTTCTTGCCACGGACAAATTGCGATGATCCTTTCCAACTCATGGAAAGGCCTCTATTGAAACGAGTCCAATAGTTTTCGTATTTTGGTAGCTTGGTTTTGCTTGGATTTTGCTTGTTTGTCATTTTGAGGTTTTGGGATTTGTGTTGCTTTCGATTTGCTTGGTTTTTGCTGTTGGTTTTATCGTTTGGAGCTTGAGGTTTTGGGGAGTTCGGCAAGGAAGGATAGGCAAGATTTCTAACTCGGTGCTTGTGCTGTTTCAGGTCCGCGTAACTGACGTTTGATCGTCGCTAGCGGGATTCCTAGTTTCAGCCTCTTTTCCCTTAACCAGTGAGTGGTTTGGTCCCTTCTTTCCTACTTCTTCATGCCAATATCTCTAAGTTTCAATCGTTCACTTGATGATGCCCGGTTGGACGCCTAGGAAATCCTTAGGCACAGGCATGCCGGCCACTAAGAAAGGAACATAGGATTTGTAGACTAATTTATCATATGCTTGCACACCTTATAATTTGAGCTTGTTTATAAGGAAAGTTGGTTGTTGGTGGCGGCCTGGTGCCTCGGATAGAGTTTTGGACTTATGGGATAACTGAATCGGAATACCGCTTAAGAAATATAAACTGTTGCATGAGATATATATATGTTGCTGCTTACTTCTTCTGTTTCTTTCAATGCATTGTATGGAATATAAATTATTCATGCATTTGCATGGTCTGGGACAACTTGTGCACAGGGTTTGGCATTTTCTCGAAATGGCTTTCCGGGGCACTGGAACCGTATCGATCCGGAGGAAAATATTTGATTCGTGCTCGTCACGATGCCTAGCAGGACCTCCAGCAGGGCTTGCTACCTGGGATGATAGGGCGCGCCGCTAAGCTTGAAATATGTCCCTAAGGTGTCGATCACACCAATGACCGCATAGAATAGAACGCTTGCTAACTTATTGTCTTGTGCAGATGGTAAGTATACATGTGTTTCGTTTCAGGGAAGGCGTGCATCGATTGAGTAAGCAATCGGTGTACTGGTTGGATTCAATGCTATATTCATTCCTATCAAAACATGCAACTGATATGAATTGATTTCACTTGCTTCCTTATAGAAGCTATCTTAATGCATGCTCGCCCCTAACAAGATAGTGTCGATTTAGTCGAGTGGGATTCATCCCGCTCACCAGTACAAGTTGAGTACTGACCCACGTTGTGGGCAACTATTTCAGGCAATCAGACGGTGCAACGCTAGTGCGTTAGCGAGGAGGCGTTAGGAGCACCTCTATTTTAAAGTATAGCTGGAGTCAGTTTATTTTGGAGGCATGGACTTTAATCTATACAAGGGCGTAATATGCAAACGACGTGGACTATCTGACGGAGCACGCCCTGCATTTTGAGTTATCTTTTGTAATGTAATTCAATAGCCGAGAAGGCGTATCAATGTAAACTCTATGTAAATTACTCTGAATATTCAATGAAAAAGCATGTTTCTTCCGCATTTGTGTTCAAATCTCTGTGAATGTGTTTTATAATTTGTGTTTCAAAATGGGTTCCTAAAACTGCAAGTTCTTGCCTTATGCGAGCGCAACCCCAGGCTCGCACGACATCACGCCCCTAGCGAGGATGAATAAGTTCCGTAAAGGATCCGGCGAGGACGAAAGACCCTTTCGGGATCGGGGCGTGACACTCACCCCCTCAAATACCCCTGTACTCAAGTGTATTAGACACACTCACTGACCTACTGATACTCCTACTTCTTGGGATAAGGTCTGCACATAAGTATTCTAATGCCTGCACTTTATCTCAGTGCACATTGGGCACTACCAATTGATCACACCCGATCCTCCTCTACCAACCAGTCACTGCTTTGCCAAACAGCCTAGGTAATCCTCCCCTATGTAATCAACACTCAAACTACTTGGATTATAATGCCAGACTTTCCCCTTTCCCTTGATACATGATACACAAGAGTGTATCCTACAATTGCTGCTCCTTAATGTAAACTTAGCACTGCTGCTGTTACATCCTAAATCCCAGACTCCCCTTCAGTGTAAACCCCCACTTCTACCATCATACCAATGCAACCCGATCCCCCCAGGTGACAACTGCACACTCGAGAAGACTCATATACTACCTACCTGCATTCACCAACTAACCCAATGTTCCTTTAGATGTCTGATACTACTGCCTGCACCCGACCCAAGGCCTTATCCCAATTGCCTACCATAGTCCTGTATACTTCACCACGATATCAGACCTCCACTACTCCTTATTGTATCAATTCAACATCACCTCTGACACCCATTAATAACAATAGACTTGTATCATATAAGTATAGGTTTGTAACAGCATATATATACATTCAGAGTCCATCTTGATCACAGTAAACCCCAAATTTAATACACACACACACACACACTCAATATAGATCATTAAATCAAACACTAGATATGCAATAGATAATACACTATGATACATACTCCGTTGAATTTCCAAAACCGTAATATTCTATAATTACCAATCCCACACATCAATTGCATATAATAATAACTATTAGAACTAGTTAAAATAGGAATTAAAGAGTACTTTACAAAAACCTCCAAAATGAGCTCCGTATATCACCGTATCGTGATACAGCCTGCTCGTATCCAATTATAGACACGTAGGTAGTATCCCAATCCCTATCTAAGTCCAATATGACTAAATTAGCGTCATAATATATACTTGACGTGTCAATCTCGTAATTCACCCAAAATAAACATAAATCACCATATAGAAGACACAATAGACAACCAAATAGCCTAGAACTTCATCATATATGTAGCCCTATGCCATATAAGGGTTCCTAATAGTCAAATGCATGATTTAGAACTTACAATAAAGGTAAATTTAGAATTATACCTATTAAAAGATAGATTCCAATAAATTATTCCCACGGACACGATCCAGATACAATATCCTTGCCAAAGTTTATTCTCCTAGTGGTCCTTGCAACTCCAAGCTCCAATTCTCCTTGAGTGATGAGAATGAAAGAGAATGTAAATTAATTGAGAGGGACTGATATAGGGATAAAGTGAATAGAGGTCTAGAAATTTGGAGATCTAGAAATAAGTGCAAATAAAGATGAGAGAGTGAGAATAGCCCCTCTACAGTGGCCGGCCCCTTTTCCCCTCTCCAAGTCACAACCAAATGTGTAAGTTGCCCCTAAATGAAGAATTATGAAAAATAATTAAGGATGGCTATTTTGGAAAGTTTCCACACTAATGCATATTAATCTAATCCTCCTAATTATTTAGTGGAAATGGGTCTAATAGGCCTAGTCCATGTTGGACTCAATAAGTTATCATGATAAGTCTAGTTGGGTTCACTAGTGTCAAGTATAAATAATAAGCTAGCCCACTAACTATAAATAATTAATACAAAACTCAAATAAATATATATATATATATAGCACTATAATTAAATATATTCTCTAAAAATAAAATAACTATGCCAAATTACTAAATTATCCCTATTTGAAAAAGTGAGGGTGACACCATCTGAGTTGGAGATCTTGTACCGAATGATTGAGGAGTTAAGAGCCAAGGGATTTATTAGACCTAATGCATCACCTTGGGGAGCCCTGTTAATTATTGTTAAAAAAAGGATGGTACATTGCATTTAGTTATTGATTATAGAACACTAAATGTGGCAACCATTAAGAACAAGTATCCTTTGCCCATGATAGATGACTTGTTTGATCAGCTCATTAGAACAACTATATTTTTTAAGATCGATTTGCGGTATGGGTATCATCATATCAGAGTCAGAGAGCAGGATATACCCAAGATGACTTTCAGATCTAGATATGGTCATTGGGAGTTCATAGTTATACCATTTGGAGCTACCAATGCACCAGCTATGTTCATGTCTCTCATGAATAGAATTTTTATGCCTTACTTATACCAGTTTGTGATAGTATTAATTTATGATATCTTGGTCTATAGACGGAGTGAGGAACAGCATGAGCAGCATCTTAGCATAGTTCTTCAAATCCTTCGAGAATAGTAATTGTACGCAAATTTCAGCAAGTGTGAGTTCTGACTTGATCGTATCTCATTCTTGGGATATATCATTCTGGTAGAGGAGTCAAGGTGGATCCCAATAATATGGAGGCTATTCAGAGTAGGCCAGTACCTCATACAGCTTCAGATATGCACAGTGTTTTGGGTCTAGCCGGCTACCATAGACGGTTTATGGCAGAATTTGCTAGGATCTCCATACCCTTGACACGGCTGATGTGTAAGGATGTCCGCATTGAGTGGTCAGATGCTTGTTAGATTTCTTGCGAGAAGCTCAAGCAGAGTTTGATTACGGCTCCTATTCTGACACTTCCAGTGGGACCATGTGGGTTCTCGGTGTATTAAGATTCTTCAGGAGTGGGACTAGGGTGTGTCCTTATGCAGTATGACAGAGTAATAGCTTATGCGTCTCAGTAGCTTCGAGACCATGAGAAGAGTAATACGACAAATGATCTTGAGTTGGCAGCAGTAGTGTTTGCACTTAAGCTTTGAAGGCATTACCTATATGGTGATCAAGTGAAGATCTTCATAGACCATAAGAGCTTGAGGTATGTGTTCACATAGAAGAAACTCAACATGTGTCAGAGGAGGTAGCTCGAGTTATTGTCGGACTACTATCTTGACCTTCAGTATCATCCAGGGAAGGCCAATATCATAGCAGACACCTTAAGCAGGAGAGGAGGAGCTTACTTCTTAACAGAGCAGTGCCATATTTTGGAGGATCTACAGGAGATGGGTAACGAGGTAGTATTACCTGGTGATAACAGTTTTATGGATAGTCTTCAGGTTCAGTCTTCTATAGTTGAGAGGTTCAAAGCATAGCACACTGGTGATGTCAGACTTCAGCAGCTCAGAGCAGAGTGTGAGTCAAGACGCAGACCAGAGTTGAGCATTCATAAGGAAGGGACTCTCTGGTTTGGTAGTCAACTTTGTGTGCCGAGAGGAGATATCTGACATGAGATGATATCAAAGGCCCATAGTTCTCACTACTCAGTACATCCAAGAGGGACAAAGATGTATCAGGATATTCATCACCACTTCTGGTGGAATGGTATGAAGAGGGAGATATCTTGGTTCATTTCTTATTGTTTAGTCTTTCAGCAGATCAAGGCTGAGCATCAGAGATCGACCAGACTATTTCAGCCTTTACCGATATTGGAATGGAAGTGATACCATATTATTATGGACTTTGTGATCGAGCTTCCTAGAACCCCGTCTGGCAGAGATGCTATATGGGTTATAGTAGATCGACTCACGAAGATTACTTACTTTCTTCCTTTCTGAGTAGGCCAGTCTACAGAGCAGCTAGTTGAGATGTACATGAGACAGATAGTCAGATTGCATTATGTACCAGTTAGCATGGTCTCAGATAGAGATTCGTGGTTCACGTCTTATTTCTGGAAGAGCCTACAGCAGAGTCTAGGTACTAGGTTGAAGTTTAGTCCAGCCTACCATCCGCAGACAGACGGGCTGTTGGAGCATACTATTAAGACTTTGTAGGATATGCTTCGATCTTGTACACTTGACTTTGGTGGATCTTGGGAGGATCACTTACATTTAGTAGAGTTTCCTATAACCATATCTTTCAGGCAAGCATTCAGATGGCACAATTTGAAGGTTTGTATGGTAGAAGATGCAGATCACCGTTAGCTTAGGATAACATTGGCGAGAGACAGATGCTAGGTCAGAGATGATTGCTCAGTCTGTTGGAGTGATCAGGAAGATCAAAAAGCATCTTGGAGTGGCTCAGGACCCCCAGCGTCAGTGTGCAGATCAGCACCATTGTCATCTTGAGTTCTCTGTCGGTGACGATATATTTTTGAGGATTTTGCCTATCCGTGGAGTTATCAGATTTTGAGTACGGGAAAAGCTTAGTCCCAGATATATAGGTCCGTTCGATATTCTCGAGCGAGTTGGGGACGTATCATATTATTTAGCTCTTCCACCATCGCTTTATGAGGTACATGACATATTTCACGTATCTCAGTTACACTGGTATATTCCAGACCCGAGCCATATCCTCGAACATTCTGAGTTGGTCGTAGGTATCGACCAATCATATGAGGAGAGACCCGTGTTTATTTTGAACCAGAGGAAGAAGGTTCTTAAGAACCGGACTATTAGATTAGTTCATGTTGGATGGGAGCTTCACTCACTGGGAGAGTCAACGTGGGAGCACAAGGACGATATGCGTACTCGTTATCCATTTCTCTTCGACTTGGGAGGTATAATTATTCGTATACCCGTGTCCTATCTTAGCTTGTGTGTGTGATTGATTGTTAGTTTATCTGTTATGTCTGTTATTATTTCTTTTCTAATCTTTTATTGTTGATCAGGAAATTTTATGCTCACATGAGTTTTCTGCTTATTTCAGTTTCATGCTTGCTTTCTTGGATTTTCTTGTTAGTTGATTTTAGATTCTTATGGAGATTTCAAGGACAAAATTTTTTTAAGGAGGGAAAAGTTGTGGGACTCGTCTCACAATATTCGTATTTTATGCGGATACATATTTTGTACTAGTTATTGTAATTTATTGGATCTCGAGGAAGCTCAAAAATTCAAAATATTGAAACTTGACAACCTGATAGGTATACCGATGGTGTACTACAGTATACCGACGGTATACTACCCGACAGATATTTTTTTCACTTTTTGATATATTTTTAAGATATGTCTCTATAAATAGTACTCGAGTTGTTTCACTTCTTTCTTTCTCTTTCTCTCTCCTCTCTTCTTCATTTCTCTCTCGAGCTTGGAGTATGGTCTTGAGACCTGGAGTGTTATTTTTGAACCCCTTCGTGGTGGTGGACTAAAAGGTTTAGGCTGGAAGCTCACTTTAGGTAAGTACACCTTGCCAATTTCGAGAACTTCTTTTATTTTCTGTCATTTTACGTTCCTGGAGCTTTGGTTATTGCTTTTAGCTTAGACTTGCTTTACTATTATTGTTCATCTCATGTTTTCTATCCTTTTGACCGTCTCGATTTTGATTTTTGGTAGAATCTTGTTCCGACCATTTTTGGTAACTCAGTAAAGAAACGGTACCGGAGTTGTGACCGTAAAATTTAGTCAATATTATGATATGAGACTTACTCTAGACTTGACTTATTGTTAGACTTGGTTCTGGTAAATTTTGGGGTTTGATTTCGGTCTTGTAAATCAGACTTGACTTTAACCATGTTTATCCTTGGAAACCGGCATACTGATGGTATACTACAGTATACCGATTTCGACCGACTTGATTTCAAGATTTTTTTTGTGAACCCTATTGGCATACCGATGGTGTACTATAGTTTACCAACGATATACCGATCCTGCCGACATTATTGACCAATTTTAGGATATTTGCCTTGATCGACATATCGACGACGTACTGGGCTATACCAACGGTATACCGATTTGTGGAACTTTATTTTCTAGTAACTTTCTTGCCTACTTGAAACGATATTCCGACGGTATACTATAATATACCGATGGTATACCGATTTGTTGGAATGCAGAACTTATTGTATTTTTCCTATCTCGGGACCTGTATACCAACGGTGTACTAGACTGTACTGACGGTATATCGATCGTGCACTTTCTTTAGGAATTCTTGGTTTTTCTTTATTTTATTTTGATACTTGTCTTTTGTTTGTACACACGATGACTTAACCTTACTAGACATGAACTTACATGGCTTTAGATGACTTAATTTGAATTTGCTTTACTCTATTTTACCCTGCTTTGCCTGCTACATTTGTTGACATGATTGACTGGACTTGACATGGCTTCATCGGACATGGATTAACTTGGTTTCACTTGGCTTCATCTGGATTGACTTGGCTTCATAAGGTTGTGCATGGTTTCACTTGGATTTTCCTGGATTGACATAGCTTCACATGGCTTTACCTGGCTTCACATGGCTTTACCTAGATTCACTTGGTTTAACGTGGCTTAGTTGTTCTCATGGCTTACATGAGTCTGTATGTGCAATGTATATTAAACCTGTTTATATTATTATTAGAAATTATTTTGTTGCATTATGTCTATGATGGATTATGCGGAATGCCACACCCAATTCATACAAAAAACTGTTAGGAGTTAATAACTAGAGATTCACTTAGTAAATGGCTAAGAATTTACCTAGATTATATGCAGTCCCGGTTATTCATACAGTTATCTTGTGGAGTATCCAGTGGTTTATATTGTAGAGTATCTTGAGGAGTATTCGGTGCTTGGTTGTGCGTAGGGATATCCCGGACAGACTGCAGGGGCATGCGATCAAAAGGAACTCTAGTAAGTATCGTGTTGCATTATAATTGTTAGTAATTAAGGATTGTGATAACCCTAGTTAGTTAAAGTAATAAGCCATACTTATATGATTTGCCATAATTTATGGATGATGGTTAGTCTAAGCTTTAAATAATGACATCTTTATTTTATGCACTTGCTATTCTATTGCTTATCAGTTCGAGATATGTCTCATTGCAAGTTTCCAGTATTTCTTTTATTTTTCTTAGATCATTTACATTCAGTCTTTACTTTCAGTATTTGTATTTCTTGTATTGTTGGTTTAAGTTCCTAGATTGGCTTCCTTTATGATACTTGCTATTAGGGGTCTGACCCACTGGTTTTGCTTGGCCAGATCCAGTAGCAGCACTCGATGATCTTTCGTACTTTTCTAAGAATGGTGACTACCAGGAGCACCAGACCGCTTTAGTGGGTTTTCTTACTTCCCCACTCTTATGTAAATTCTATTTTTGTTGGTGTTTAGCCATCGAGCACGTGTTTAGCTTGTATTTTAGTTTGATCTGTTAGCCTATGGGCAATTGAATGATTGACATATCCTAGGGTTGATCATGTATGACTTAGGTTCTGGCTAGTTTATTCATTTTGTGTTTACTAGCATCATGATCATTTGTATATTATAGTTGCTTTACTATTATATTTCAGCTGATCTTACATCTTGTTATTATTCCAGTTGTTCTTGTGATTGAGATACTAGGATTTGTTGGACCTAGGCTTGACTGTTGGTTTTTAGTAGTTACCCCTTATGTCTTACAGCTTCACCGTATACGCCGAGTACCGGCGTGCTCTAGGTATACGTAGCTGGCCTTGGCAGCCCCTCTCTTCAGTAATCTGGTTCTGGGGCGTGACAACTGCAGCTAGAGTTGATCATATATTATTGGCTCTTGATAGTATCTTATTTTTTATTACTAGTTTCATCATTATCTATATATTATATTTTGGGACACTTTACTATTTTATATGTCTCATGATCATATATCTTTACTTGTTTCTTTGTAATTGAGACACCTAGGATTGCTTGACCAAGTATTAATTTTTGGTTTATAGAATAACCAAGTCTTTACATCCGTAACCATATCTTGGGGTACCGGAGTACTCTGATATTTGTATATGGTCTAATTTTTCCTGGCTCTGTAGTTCTAGATCTGGGGTGTGACACTTACCCCTATATCTAGAGATAAGGCCTAGATAGACATCTTATTTACTCTTTTACAATCAACATGTCCTAGTCTATTTTGCCACAACTTAAGGGAATCAGAAACAGATATTACATTAATACTTTTAGAAGTTGTTATAATTTGTATAATTTAAACATCCTTTTGGTACATAAAGGCTTCTCAAAGTATACTCCTTTGTTGGACATCACTATGTGGCCATCATTGATGTCTATCCTTAATTATGTATTACATAACAGACCAAAGATAAAGTTCATGGAAATAATTGGTATATTCTTTAAGTTTTCCAGGGTAAGTGACTTCTGAGAAGTCAGTTTCAGCACTACTAATCTGATCCCCATAACTTTAGTTTAGGACTTGTTTGCCATTTAGACCTTCTCAAAAGTGGGTTCGTATGTGGTGAACAACTACTTCTTTGAGAACATATAACAAGATGCCCCTGTCTCCACCCACTAATCAATATCCACTCAAAATGAGTCAACCTGCACATTCATAGCAACCACGTTAAGCTCACCTTTCTCTTTTTGTTTTGGTTTAGGCTTGGACCTGTACTCCTTCTTGATGTGGCTCTTCTTGAGATAGTTAAAGCAAGGTCCGTCAATGCTAGACTTGAGCTTGAAACAAGATGACTTCACCTTCAGATGGATAAAGTCATTCTTCTTATTGTTTTAAGAAGCCTTTTGCTCTATAATGTACTATGTTTGCCTTAACAAACTATTTAGATAGAGTGTCCATTTTATATGGCCCCTGGCTTCATCTTTAATATGAATCCAGCATAGAAGATCTTCGAGCATAATCTGCATCTTCTTGCGATACATGTTAGTTATACATTTATCAACACTGCTATGTTGCCCGCCCCTGGGTGTGCCTACGCTGGCCCATAGCCACATGGCAGCCAGAAATTGGCTCCACGGGCACCCCCTGGGGGGGATATCATTTCTATAAATTCATTCCATCTTGGAGGAAGCTTGGAGATGATGGGCCCTACCATGAACTTGTCTTATTGAGACATACCTTCCTTATCAAGCTTTTGTTGTAACTTCAGTAGTTCTTTGACTTGAGGTAGCAATGCCTTCTCGTCCTCAAATTACATTTTCATGAATATGTCGATGAGATGGATTTTGACATCTTCTCATATCATTTGTATTATTTCTCAAGAGAATCTCAAACGTCTCTTGCAAGCTCCTTTTTGTTGTATGCTCTATCATGGAATTATCTATAGAGTTGAGAATCAATAACTTGAAGAGTTTGTGATCTCTGCTCCATTTCTCTTATAAAGTAATCACGTCATTTTTATCTTCTGCATCATCTATTTATGGAAGAATGTGTTCTAGATCTATCAAGTGTCAACACATAGTCAACGTTGACGAGTTAAATATTTAGACTTATCTTTCTCTTCTAATATTTGTAATGCTCTCCATCAAACTTCTCAAGTGTGAAAACTTGTGTTGAGAAGTCTTATACAATTTTCTATCTTTGTTGCTTGGATCTTGCTTTGAGATTGTTAATGCCGGATTACAACGACCGTACAAATGTAAGTTAAAACTGAAACTAATACAACTCGTAGCCTTTTGCAACCAAATTACGACTCTTGAAACAAAAATATTGTAACAAAAATTCGCTAAAAAGAAAAGTTAATAAAACTTTATAACAAAATTGCTACAATCAGAAAATTGATAGAAACTGAATTACAAGATGCACGACAGAAAAAAAACTCCTAACATGGGGGATGAAGAACACAATAGCTCAAACCAAGATTTCACTTTTTACATTGATCTACTCCGAAGAATGTCATAGCTACTTTTCTACAAATTAATATATTCATATTTAATCTATTTTATTTGCATTTAATTGAATTAAAAAATTTTATTTTTCTATTGCAATGGTGAATTCTAAAAAAAGAAGAAAAAAGAAGAAAGAAAAAATCTACTCATCCCCCTCACATTTTCCTCTCACTCTCTCTCCTGACAACTCATCCTCCTACCCACACTTTCTCCACATCTCCCCCAACAACTCTCACATGGCTCTCCCTCTCTTGCCTCTTTTTTTATCTCTTCCATTCTCCCCCTCAATCTCTCTAACTCTCACATCTCCCTCTCATACTCACCTTTCTCTTTTCCCTCAGTTGCACCCGTGTGCCCGACCGCTGTCGTCGGCCAGCCAACAGGCCCCTCACTACCGGCGGCTCCCCCTCTAGTCATGCCTCCATCATAACCACCACCTCCAACATCTTCATCATACATAATCACCACCATCATTAAGACCGAAACCCTACTCCGCCTTTCTTTAAAGGAAGAAGAAGATGAAGAAAAAAAGAAGAAGAAGAAGAAGAAATTTGAAGGACGAGGAAGAAGAAGAAGTTGGAGAAGGAGATGAAAACCCTAGCCTAAATTCCAAATTTCAATACTCAAGGCAAGCCCTCTCCCAATTCTTTTCAATTTGTTCTAATTTGTTCTATTTGTCATAACTTTTTTAGTTTTATTTCTTTTTTAAAGTATGAACCCTAGGATGAATTATAGGTATTTCATAAAATTGTGACACAGACACGCATATTAGAAGTGATATGGACACAGATTCAGTTTACTATGAATTATAGTTTGAACTCATGAATTGAATACAATTCGGACATGCTGATATGGTTAAATTGGTATTATGATACGGACACTAACACAACACAAATATCTATAGAATTTTGGTATTAAGACACGAGTTAGACATACGATACAAATCAGTATCGATTTGGTAATATAATTTAAATAGTATATGTGAAGATTCATTTTATGGGAAATTATTTATGAATATAAATATATACATATATATATAAGTTGTCATATCATATCCGATGTTGAAAAACCCATTCCGTATATACTAGAGCTATGTCATAAATAATCTATGTTATATATATATATATATATATATATATATATATATATATATATATATATATATATATGAACTTCTGGATATAAGTAGTGTCCGATATGGAATCAAAATATACTTATATATCTTGTATGATATGTGCCATGTGTTCTTTATTCATATAATATAGCTTGACTTATTAGCACACACACACACACATACACACGCACACAAATATATATATATATATATATATATATCACTTTGTCATGCTCCAATCTAGAAGGGCCGAAAGTCACCACTGGACGTGATGTCGTGCAAGCCTAAGTTGCGCTTGCACAAGGCATAGTACCTGCACAAAACACAAGATAGACAATAGATATAGAAATAAATAATTTATTTACAAAAAGTCAAAGATTGAACACAATTGATAGAAACACAAAATACTTTCTTTATTGAATACTTGAAATGGATTACAATGCATTTTCTTGGTTGATTATAAAATATACCATAGTTGGCTTACATCTCTTTGAAAACCAAAACTAGCCACAATGTCCATTCATCATAGCCTTTTAGTAGGAAAAATAAATAAAATACCTAGAAAGAAGAGCTTGCCAACTGGAAAGGAAAGCTTTAGAAGAAATGAGTACGGTTCTACTCAATGGGATGCGCTCCTAAAGCTTCAAAATGCTCGCCAAACACCAGCTACCAGAACCTGGAGATGCCCACAAATGTGGGTCAGTACTCAGCATGTACTGGTGAGCGACCGTAGCCAAACTTACCTAAAAAATTAACACTAAGTAAATATGTGAAGCTAGCATAATTATTATGTGATCTTTCTAGTTGTCAAGGTTCTTTTTAACAATTCATGCAAAAAAATATAAACAATATAGTAAACCACTCATATGATAAATCTTACCTATGGCCGAATGATTATCCCTGCAGTAGACACACAAGTTAGCGATAATTTGCATATATGAATAAAACTCATGAATCTATCTGTATTGGCTTCAAGTATTAGGTTTAAAAGAAGGTAAACCTAGCATGTGACCTAACTATATGATGGTCCATGGGAAATCCATTATAAGTAGTTAGGATGTACGAGCCCATCTCACTAATAAACATGAACACCCCTCTGATCGCGAGGACTTTGTTGCCTCAGGGTATTCCTCTGATCACCCTATGCCGAACTATTACAGTGTCCCAGAACCGGTGTAAACTCCCTCACCCAAAATTAGGTCTACTTGGCTTAGATAGAGAAATCAGGGCTAATTAGAACCCAATTGGTAATAGAACACGACATTTGATTTAACTATACAATATTTATATTGCTTAGCGCACCTTACCGTTGCTTCGATAATTGGAGCACTACACTAACTATTGGCTATCTACAAATTTCACAACCTTGTCCTAGACATGCCCGCCTACTATTCTGACCTTTGTGTAACTTATAATTATGCTTTCTTGTGCTACATTTTAGTCGTACAACATTCGCAGACGTTATTATTTAATTTTAAATAATTCCAACTTTGTACCCCTGTGCATTCCAATCGAAATTGGAGACACAATCTTAACCCATTTTGTGTAACCCAAATTTGATTAATATTCTACTCGGAGCCCACAATTTGGTTAATATTTTAGGTGAGGGGGTTTACAAATTTGGTTAATATTCTACGCTCGACGGTGCAATATGGGCGTTATATACTATGCAGATTCTACGTTCTTCAGAGCGATATGGACGTTATATACAATGTAGATTTCCCGTTCTTCAGAGTGGTATTGACGTTATTATATTGTATTACGCCCTTGTATTGGGGGCATATGTGGCATATACTAGCCAGTTGTCACGATTGGTGAATTACGTTAGCATATGTCTAGCCTACACTTTTTCATACACTCAAAGTTGTCCTCAAAGTGCATTTTACTTAGATGGTTAGCGCACCCCTTTTATTTATTCAGTATTTACTTTATGGCATGCTTCTATGTATCTTGTTATGTCCCTCTGAGGACCTGGTCCTTTTTCAGGTGTAGATGTTCATGAGTATTCGCAGAAGCGCAGATCCGGACTGGTTACTTACATTCCGAGCAGGTCTTCTCTTCGAGTCTCAGTGGTTGATAGTTGTGGTACTTACATTGTATTTGTCTTATTTATTCTTTATTCTAATTCGGCAGTGGATTTGTTTCCATCTGATTGTCATCTTTAGATACTTTACATTGAGATCTAGTTTCATAGGTACTGGTCAATTATTTATATTTGATTTTATGGATGAGATTTAGATGATACCCTGTGACTTGAGATTTAGTTATAAACTTGTGAATTATTATTTATATTACAGCGTACGTGTGTATCATGGTATCCATATATTGGAGTTGCCATGTACATGCGGCTGGCATGCTTATGTGTCCTAGTCCTACGTACTTTGGGACTGGGGCGTGACATATTTTTAGTTGTGGTCCATGCAGGTCAAGAGCATATTGTCTCGGTTATGTTACTATATCAAGCAAGCCTGCACATAGGATTCGAGTATAGGATCTCATCCATAATTGACTGTGACTTATCTTTTTTCCAGTCTGTTCTATTTGAATAGCTGCGTCCTGCCTGATTCATGTGCTTCCCTAATAGTTCCTTGTGTATAGCCTTCTCCTAGAATATAGAAGTCCCTATTGTTAGATAATATGTAGGGTAACCTTCCTATTAAGAGTACATCTAGGATAATGACACATCACTGAGTTAGAATACTTAATGAACCCTAGCAACCCTTACTCGTAGAATGATTGACCATTATCCCTTGATAATTAGGGATGACTTGAGAGCAGTATAGACACAACTAGAGTGAGTTATAAATTTAACCATATTGTTGACCCTAGCATTGAGGGACCAATAGAAATTCAAGGTTGAATATTAGGACCAAAACTTAACTTTTATAGTGAGATAGTATTATAGGACTGTAAAGTTAGGTTCTTGTCCTGATACTAGCAGACCGTACTTTAGGAAGCCAGGAGGAACGAATATAACATTTTCCTCAATGAAACCTCGAACACAGATATTAGTAAACCACTCCCCCTTAGGAAACCATGACATTATCTAGAGTCTTTCTATTTAGTTCTATATCTTGTTCCTCTGTAAACTTAGCGCTCGCTATAATTGTGCGATGACTAATTATGTTCTTCTATTCTTCATCTTTCAAGACGTGCCACCTAACACTTTTGATTGAAGGCCAAGTGTATTCTTTGATGATAGAAATATAGATTGCTAAGATTATAGTTTGTTAATCTGGAAATTTAAATTTCTGTGAATGATAATTAGAACTTGATAGTTTTGAGTTATTCCTGTAGATTGTGACATGATGATTATCCCTTAGTTTTAAATTGCATAACTTGTACCACACCTCGATACGAGTTATATTTCCCTACTCCCTTGAAGGCCAGTAACTCTCCATTCTTAGTATTAACACTTGTATTCTATGAACACTATGATTAAGACTTAAGATGACCATTACCTATATAAGGAAATATGATACCGTCATCAGTACCAAGATCTTTCCCTCGTATACCCTAACAGTAGTTTCTACTTCATTTACAAAGACCAAGTAATTTTGTAGAATCTCCTTTAAGGCAGTTGCAGTATTAGTTTATTATTTTAAGTTGGGTAGTATGCCTCACAACCTAGTACCCTATAGTCCGTTTTTCTTTTATTGAAGTATAATTGAATGACATTAACTATATGCTTGCATAAGACGATAGTGTTTATTCCGACTGTAACACTTAGAGATCCATGCCCTTTTTGGTCGACTAGCGACTTAGACAAGGAGTTTGTATGATAACTGTAGAGATTATGGAGTCTTTTTTATTATTTATTTTGTTTTGTTTTTGTGAACTTGAATTAATTTGTACCTTCTTTCATCATAATCTAGCGTACTTATATTTGCTGTACTACCTTGACTTATGCTGCTATTATAGCCTAGTTTTGCAAGCTTATTCTTTATCGAGCTTGTTCATGACATATGTATTATTGGAGTACTACACTAATACATTTTAGAATCAGTGTATTACAGTCTGATCAACCATAGTGCGCTTGGTTCGCCCTTCGCATAACTACCTTACGTGGATTGAGATGTATAGTGATTAGTAAATGAATGTACTTGCCCTCTAGATATGTCTGAGCATATCGTATCAGTTTCATAAATGTACTGATACAAGCATGGGAATAGAAATTACCAAAATAGGATCTCAATCCACAACTGCCTTGACAATTCTCTTTAAATTCTCTAAACGCCTTGATTCCCATACATGTATTCTATTACCTCCCCCTTGAACTCTTTATTATTGTTTTCTGCCTTCCCCTACTTCGGAGAGACGAATGCTCGTGCTTAGTATAAGTCTGATACATTGATGGTACGAGATATACCCCATAGGGCAATCACATTACTTGATGATTATTTTTCATAATTAAGGGTATATCATAGGTGATATATTTTGTGAAAACTCTTGAGGATTGCTAAACATGCTTGAATAAATTAAGAAATAAGTTTTCGTAAATGTAAGAGCCTTAGGTGATAGATGGGTAAATTCTAAGTTGGGTAGAAGTTGTATTGTCAACTTGAGAGAAATTTTTTTTAGTGATCGAGTAAAAATTAGATTGAGAGGTTCAAGTCATTTTAATTTTTAAGAATTTTAGGAGAATGATTAAGATGATGAGGATTAATGAATTTTAAAAATAGTGAGATGGCGAACCAAATATTTATACTTGAGCATATGATTTAAATTTTGAAATGTTGAAGAGTGAATTACCAATTTAAACTTTGCGGATAAATATAGAAATCTAGACTTGAACAAGTGGTGAATTAGATTTCAAATTTCACAATTTGAGGCCTTAAATTAAAAGTTAAAGGTTGATTGTGGGATTACCTATTTGAAATATTGAGGACACAAATTAAATTTAAATTGGAAGAGTACAGAATTCACAAGTTGAAAATAGAAATAATATGTGGTTATAATTATTTTCTAGAGGAGATTATGATAATTGGAGATTGCAATATATAATTTTGATGTGGGATGTCATATAGATTTGAATTAGATTTGGATGTGATTATTTTAATTTAAAAAATTGAGAAGATAGTGCGATGTGTTGAAGTTCGATTTAAATAATGGTTAATCTAAATTAAAAGTGATTGTGATGGATTTAGATAAGTTTTAGATATTTGGAAGAGATCGCGATTGACTTGCCTTATGTACGAATGTGAATGAATTATCCAATTATACCCTAGTTTAATTTCGAGGACGAAATTGTTTTAAGTTGGGTAGATTGTAAACTCCCTCACCCAAAATTAGGTCTACTTGGCTTTGATAGAGAAATCATGGCTAATTAGAACCCAAAATAGAATACGACATTTGATTTAACTATACAATATCTAAATCCCTTAGCGCACCTTACCGTTGCTTCGATAATTGGAGCACAACACTAGCCATTGTCTATCTACAAATTTCACAACCTTGTCCTAGACATGCCCGCCTACTATTCTGACCTTTGCATAACTTATAATTATGCTTTCTTGTGCTACATTTTAGTCGCACAACATTCGTCGCAGACGTTATTATTTAATTCTAAATAATTCCAACTTTGTACCCCTGTGCGTTCTAATCGAAATTGGAGACACAATCTTGACCCATTTTGTGCAACCCAAATTTGGTTAATATTCTACTCGGAGCCCTCTACGTCCATGACACTTGTGTCCCACCAAAATTTATCCGCATGTACTCCTAATTAAATCCAGAACACTTTATGCATTAATTTTAATTAATTTAATCCAATTTCCATCTTTGTGCAATTTTGCAACTATTGGGAACTTTTATGCAGAAGTGCAGTGAGGTGTCTACACCATTGGATAATACATGAAGAAATCCAACATTCCCCTTCATAGGAATTTTTCTATAATTTTTGGAATGTACAACGGATTCGTCGCCCCCTTTATTTTAAACATATCCTTGCATTTAAACAATGCAATTATGGCCCTCCAAAAATCCCCTTGTGAGCCCAAGGACCATCCCAAGCAGATGTTGACCAAAGTCAAATTCCTAGGTCAAACCCAAACCCCAAATCCCACTTTTATAAATACAACTTTTTCTCTTTTGTTTATTCATTCACCAAACCCAACTTCAACCCTAGCCGACCCCTCTCCCTTTCTATTCATCTTCAACCTTCTGCCTACACCCGCCGACCTCTCCACGATGAGCCGCTGCCTCACCATCTCCACCATGAGCATCACATTACTATCGTCTTCCTCATCCCAAGCTATCTCCTCTGCCTCATCTCCCACTGCACCTGCTGGAGCCCGACGCCCTGGCCGAGAACACCTCCTCCCCACGACCTCGTCCTCTCCCTCCGGCCATCTCCACTCTCGACCACCGGACCTTGTCGAACTGCTCCCCGGCCTCCATATCCTCCTCCCCTTCCCTGTCTACCACCAGCACCGCCTCCACCTCGGACCTCCTCCCTGCTGCTAGTCCCTCGATCATGACCACCATTAATCCCGACCACCTCATCCATGTCCTCTCCTTCCTCCTCCCTGAGTAACACCACCATCACCTCCCAGCTCCTCCCTGTCATCGACCCAACACCCCCTCGCCGGAGTAGCCCTCCCTTGGTCTAATTTCGATCAGCAATCATCATCATCAACCTACCATCAACTCCAGCACCCCACACCACCAGCACCACCACGAGCTCCTCCTCCCACTGGCTGGACCTCCCCCTTCCACTGGCCGGAGCACATCGATACCCCATCACCATCATCATCTCCCACCATCTTCATAATTATCACCATTATCACTATCATCGTCATCATCGTCTTTATCATCGACATTATCATCGTCATCGTTGCCATTATCATTGTCTTTATCGTCGTCGTGATCAACATCGTCATCCTCGTCTTCATCGTAGTCAACTACATCGTCGTCATCATCATCTCCATGCACATACCCCGAGGTACAAATGTGTTTCCCCTTTTTATATTTGTATGTGTATGTATATGTATTATATATGTATCCCTAGTATATGTTAATATATATAGTATAAATCTAATTAGTGTATATACAATATGTATATTGCATACGTATTTAATTAGCATATATACATATATATATATATGGTATATGTATTTATTTGGTGTATATATGTATTATAAGTATTAATGATATATGCTAGATAATAATAATATCTATTTATATATTTACTAGGTGACCGAGTGTAACTACGGATATCCCGTAGTTAAGATGACCTGTGACCATGCAATATTGTTAGCAAACTGCCATTATGTACACTGACATACTGGCGAGCCTCGTAACATTTGACTGTCTGTCTTGCACAGCAATTACAGACGTGACACCGGTATGATTAGACGCACACTTGACCCTAGTTGAACAGTGACATACCTAGTTATGTCCTGAGTTCAAGGTATTTATGATTTTGTGTACGTGCTAGTGTAATGACTGATGTTGTATTATATTATATGTATATAGGACATATCGGATTGTTCTGCGCGACTTCAGGAGCAGGTTATTGGTAGCAGCTTTCTTGCCAGGCAAGTATACCTTGCCTTTATTGTACTGTTTAAATTCAGTTATATTGTTAGCTGCATGTTTATTGTTTTAGATTATAAATTGTGCGCGTCCGAGAGAGACTCGGGTGCAGTCAACGAATGCATTGATGTTAGGACTTGTGTCTGACCTAGTGTCTAGTAGACCCACCTAAAGTTGTGGAGTTATCGGTATAACTCCCCAAGCCTTGACATATTTCTTACACGTGTTGTGAGTCTCATGTAAGGCACGGACTTGCGTATGCGGTTGGCCACCTGTACATGTAGGCGTGCGACGGATCGGGAATAACTGCTATTAGCGATGCATGTTAGAAGACTTAGCAGTTATTAGTAGTCGGAGCATAGACTATTGTGGTATGAAGGTCCAGTCCTTGTTCTTGTTTGGTTGTAAGGTTGGGCTATTGTTCTTACGATAGACTATGAGCCAGAGTTACGACGCCTCGGCGTAGTAGCTAAGGCGTGTTATGGATACGACATGCATAGATCATTGGGCGGAGAGAACGACTAGTAGGCGTATGGGACACCCACTTCCTTTATTCAGATTCCACGCTCGACAGAGCGATATGGACGTTATATACTATGCAGATTCCACGTTCTTCGGAACGATATAGACGTTATATACTATGCAGATTCCCTATTCTTCAGAGCGGTATGGACGTTATTATATTGTATTACGCCCTTGTATTGGGGGCATATGTGGCATATACTAGCCAGTTGTCACGATTGGTGAATTACGTCAGCATATGTCTAGCCTACACTTTCCCATACACTCAAAGTTGTCCTCAAAGTGCATTTCACTTAGATGGTTAGCGCACCACTTTTATTTATTGAGTATTTACTTTATGGCATGCTTCTATGTATCTTGTTATGTCCCTCTAAGGACCTGGTCCTTTTCCAGGTGTAGATGTTCATGAGTATTCACAGAAGCGCAGATCCAGACTGGTTACTTATATTTCGAGCAGGTCTTCTCTTCGAGTCTTAGTGGTTGATAATTGTGGTACTTACATTGTATTTGTCTTGTTTATTCTTTATTCTAATTTGGCAGTGGATTTGTTTCCATCCGATTGTCATCTTTAGATACTTTACATTGAGATCTAGTTTCATAGGTACTGGTCAATTATTTATATTTGATTTTATGGATGAGATTTAGATGATACCCTGTGACTTGGATTTAGTTATACCACTTGTGAATTATTGTTCATATTACAGTGTACGTATGTATCATGGTATCCATATATTGGAGTTGCTATGTACATGCGGCTGGCATGCTTATATGTCCTAGTCATACGCACTTTGGGACTGGGGCGTGACAACCGGTTAACGGATTACCTTTGTGCACAAGTTGTCTAAAGACTGATGCATAGTATGCAGCTCTATCATATAAACTCTTACTATGCAATCAGTTAGACAATAAGTGAATATATGTATCTCTTTACTCTTTTCTTTAGGTAAACTATGCGAGGTTTCTCTATATTTCTCTTGTGCATCATATGAGTAAGGAATAGATAAGAATCTACTTGAACAAGCATTAAAAATAATTCTATATATCAAGCATGCAATTTATTTATTTTATCTTATCTTATTAGTAAGGTATCATTAAACATAGGGACATACAATTCAAGTGAACTAGAGATCATTTTATTAAGGCGTGAAGATAAAAGGATTCATCGAAGGGACGAAGCTACTATTCGATTGAATCAATACGAGAGAATGGGGAAGCCTCATGCAGCAATCACTCATTGGTTATGCGTCCAAAAATTGCATAAATACTTGGTTAGCATCATTCGATCTCTTTCTCTTATGATTTGAAATGAATGCACAAACGAGGAAAGTGAACTATTAAAACAAAATTATCAAAGCAATACAAAAATACAAATCAACAAAACCAAGTAGCAAAAATATCCAACGAAAATTCTTGGACTCATTTCAATAGAAGCCTTTCCATCAGTTAGAAGGGTTCATTAAATTTTGTCCCTAATCAATTAGGTCATAAGGTTTCCCCGATAATTGGTTTTTAACTGAGTCAAAGTCGTAGGCATTACGCTAGTGAACCGCTGAAAGAGGGGCACTACATAATACCTTACCTAGCAGAAGTTTCGTCCTCGATACTTAAGGAGCTGGCATAAAATTATGACTCACCAACATTGTGTCCACTCGTATCGCGCTCAATATTCAGTTGATAAACTCTAGCTCTTCCTATATGATCAGTCTGTCTATTGGCTGGAGCTGGAGCTGGCACAAAATTCTGATTCTGTCCATGTACTGCATTATCATTTCTGTTCTCTGGAACCCGTCTCTTATTCTGACAATCTTTAAAACAATGGCCCTTTTGACCACAGTTAAAGCACTCTCTTTTTCTAGTACGACAATTTTTATATATATGGCACGTCGACTGCAAAAGTGCACTCTTGAGCAGGGCGCTAGCTGTTCGCCCTCTATCTTTCTCTTCCTATCTTGGTAGCTTTTAGCAAGAGGGTTTCGAGTAGCCGACACCTTTTTCGGAGCCCTTTGTGGTGTGAACTGTTTATTTTGTAAACCTTCCTCAAAGGCTTTGATGTACGACATACACTCCCAGTTCATAATGTCCTTTCTAATATCGTCATTCAAGCCTTTCATAAATCGGTGCGTACGAGCCCTCCCATTAGGAATCATCGAGCTAGCGAACTTAGCAAGCTTGGAGAATTCTAACTCATAGTCTTTGACATACATGCTCCTTTGCTTAAGTTCGATAAACTCGTCTTCCTTTCTCTGTAGGACGATCGGTGTCACTACCACATTTTCTAGGAAATAATATTTTAGTAATTTTATATTTAATTAAATATTGTGCATGATAAATAATTATTTGTTGTATTATTTAATTATTGTTAGATGTTAGTTATTTAATTTGGACTTATGTTAGTGGACCTAACTAGTTTAGTTTAGACCCATGGACCAACATTAATTAATTGGTAGAACTTAGCCCATTTAGAAAGTATATTGTTAACGAGATGGATTAAATTAATTAAACTATTAGACTAGAAGCTTCCTTCCTTAATTATTTCTTCATGAGAGGCCCCAAGGGGTATAATGGACATTTCATAGTAGCTTGAGGGAGGGGAAAAAGGGGCCGGCCTATTTAAAAGAAGAGGAAAAATTCTCTCTCCTCTTTTCATTCCAAAACTAGATCTAGAATTTCCCTCAACCAAAATTTCTTCATTCCCACCTCATTTTTCTACCAAATTGTATTTCCAATTCCTTCTCAAATCACCATTGGAGGCTAGTGGAGCAAGGATCTAGAAGGAAGAAGCAAGGATCTACAAAAAGGAGCAAGGATCTACAAGTTGGAGCCAATTTTATCTCTTTTGGAGGTTACATTGGGAATACATCTCCCAATAGGTATAATTCAGTTTTTCCCTTAATTTAGGTTCTAAATTTGAGATTTAACCATAAAAAATTAACCCATATGCATAGGCTACCCATAGGATTTGGTTTTGTGTTCATAGGAGGCCTATTAAGGAAGTTATGGTGCTTTTTGTGTAAATTTTGGGGGAATTCCGAGATTGACAATTGTTGTGTGAGTCAATTGATCCTATAGATCAATTTGGCATGTGCTTGTATGTTTGGGGCTAGTGTCATGTCAACAATTGGGTACGTGTAGGTCGTATCACAACAATTTGGTGATACGTGTTAATTTGGGGGTTTTCCTCTGACACGGGACTTTACACATGTCATATTTTGACACGGACACGTAGATCTATAATTGACTCTTCGTATTGTTCATAAATAATATATGTGACTTGTTCGTGTCCTTCGGGGTACATTTGGATGTGTGGTGGACTCGTGTCACATGCGTATCCTAGATCTAGTGGGATACGGTATGATACTCTCCATATGTTGGTGCAAATTATATGTAGATATATTTCTTGTATTCTTAAATCATGGAGAATGTATTTGTATATACATATAGATATTTATATATATATTATGGTGTATATAATTATGCTTCTTGTGTCTTAGATCTATGTATTATGTATGTACAATATGTATACATGTTGTAACATGGCTTGGAGGAACTGGAATATTTGAGGTTGGCCCTCAAGTTGTGGCATCAGGACAGGAAGGACTGGAGGTGGAGGTAGAGGTGTCTCCGCCTGCGGTGTTGGGGCCTGGGAGGTTTGCCCTTCTTGCTGGGCTGGTGCTCCTGTCTGGGCAGGATTCTGGTGAATGTACGGGGTCGACGGGTAGACCAGCATCCTTCTAGGGGATTGGTCTCTCGGGGTGGTCGGGGTTCCTTGGACATCGGGCGAGGGATCTGTTGCTTGGTCAGCCCCATCAATCGCATGTCCACCGGGTATGTCCATATTTTTGAAGAAGATAGAATAATTAGAAAAGCACAAGGAATTAATAATTGATAATCAAGCAGGATGCAAAAATTTTGATGAAGTCAGTATGGATGAGACCTAGTATTTCTATCCTATTGCAGGCTTGCTGGGCATGTCATCATACCACTAGCAATAAACTAGACCTGCATGGGCCACCACTAAAACTATGTCACGCCCCAGTCCCAAAATGTAAGGAACTAGGCCACGTGGCATTGGCCAGCTGACACGTCACTAAGGGTTTAATCCAATTTAATGGACCCAAAGGAACGTGCTACGCTGTCCTAAAATACTACAAGTCTAATATAGGTAAATCTATCTCATCTACAAAATATATCAATGAACATGGGAATAAGTGCTGAATATATATAATGCTGAGTCTGAAAATGTCATAGTACACATCTTGTGGGAACAAACCCACTACAAAAGATAATAATAGTGCAGAAAATAAGATAGACTAAAGTATCGTCTATCTAGGAAAACAGCTCCATCTCTAGGTGAACAAGCTTCTAGGATCAGGCAAATTCTGATGGTGTCTCCTCTAGTTCTTCCTCTGTGGCATGCCTGGTCTCCTGTCCAGGCCCATATACCGTAGGGTAGAAGGCCTCATCTAAATCTGGAAGGGAACCAGGTCCTCAGTGGGACATAACAAAATACAGAAAAACAACATGCCATGTATGTAAATACTAAATAAATAAATACGGGGTGCTAACCATCTAAGTGAATGCAAGTAAAGACCTTGTAGTACGCATGAGAATGTGTAGGTTTGACATATGCTGACTTAATTCACCAATCGTGTTGACTGGCTAGTATATGTGTCATATGCCCCCGGACACACGGGTAGCTCTGCAATCGACCATCTCTGAGGAGCATGGTACGAAGGATAAAAGACGCAAGGAGGGGGTAACCCATACGTCTACTAGTTATCTTTCCCGCCCAATGTAACTAATGCCAAGTCGTAATTATTCCTGAGTTTTCCTGATTTTATGCTAAGCCGTGATGCACGTCACACGTACTGGTAGCTAATCAAATACGCAGCTCGCATCCCAATATGTATTGCAACCATGTTGCATGTTCCCATGACAGGGTCTAGGAGGATATAAGGATACTCTCACTGTTGTTGGTAAGTCTGTAAAGACTAAGTTAATTATACTACGTGTTAACGTATCTGTTGACTGTACCCGAGGCAATCTCAGGTACTCACAGTCATATGAAATTCAGGAGCAATAATAATATTTGAATTTAAACAGTAAACTTGGCAAGGTATACTTGCCTACTTCCTGATTGTGTTGAAAACCTGATCTCACAGTCAAGTTTGAGGGATCTTGTGACAGGGGGTCACTGACTGCGCTGAAGATGTATTCTGTTTAAGACATACAGGGTTTGTAAATATATATAATTAAATAAGAGGGTACATAATATATATATATATATATACATTTGTAAATATATACATAAGACATAACATATATATATAGTCATATATATATTATAGGGTATATATATATATAGAGTATATATATATATAGATATATTAAATATAGTAGTATGTATATATTTATATAGCATATATACATATATAATAGATATATTACATATATATATAGATATATATAGATATATATATTTACATATATATATAAATATATAAAGAAAATGCAGAATATAACATACATATTTATTATATATACTAATAGTATATATATATATATAGTGCAATAATATATATATATATATATATATATATAATAATAATAATAATATATATAATAATATATAAATAAATATATATTTATATATATATATATATATATATATATATATATATATTTACATATATACATGTATACAAAAAGAAAAGAAAAATGCAGGAAAATATATATATACATACATATTTATATGATATAATAATATTATATTTTACATAATATAATTATATATTGTAATATAATATATATACAATTATACATAAGTATGTATATATATATATATATATATATATATATATATATATATATATATATATATATATATATATATATATATATATATATATATATATATATATAAAATTATATACATATAAAAGAATTTAAAAATGCATAAAGAATATATACATATATATAAATATATGTATATATATATATATAAAGGAAATGAAATACATAAGTATATACATATATATAGTAGTATACTATATATATATATTGAATATATATATATAATAATAATAATATAATTATATAACATATATAATTATATATGTAATATCATATATACATATATATATATATATATATATATATATATATATATATATATATATATATATATATATATATATATATATATATATATATATATATATATATATATATATATATATATATATATAGATATACATATATATATATATATATATTTTATAAAAGAAAATACAAAATACATATATACATACATATTTATAATATATATATAATATATTAATATATATATATATATATATATATATATATATATATACATTGTATATAAATATATACTGGATTAATAATAATTATTATTATTATATATATATAATTACATATAATAATACATATATATAAATATATATACATATATATATATATATATATATATATATATATATATATATATATATATATATATATATATATATATATATATATATATATATATATATATATATATATATATATATATATATATATATATATATATATATATATATATATATATATATATATATATATATATATATATATATATATATATATAAATAGAAAATAAAGATGCATATATATTTATAATTATATATATTATACTGTATAATAATACTGTATTTAAGTATATATATATATATATATATATATATATATATATATATATATATATATATATATATATATATATATATATATATATATATATATATATATATATTATATATAGTAATATATATATATTATATATATATATAATTACATAGATATATACATAGATATATATATATATATATATATACATAGATATATATATATATATATATATATTTACATATATATATATACATGAATAATAATAATAATAAATAAATAATACAGAAATATAAATATATACTGTATATACTGTATATATAATTAATAATAATATTAATATATAATACATATAATAATATATATATTAATATATATAAATATATACATATATATATATATATTTATATAGCTATATATGCATACATATACTAATATAGAGGTATATACGTATTTATACGGTATTATACCTGACAGGTCGACAGGGGGGGGCCCACAGCTAGTCACCAGCGGGAGGACGGCGACGGAGGAGGAGGCGGCTGGCCGGAGGGACGGCCACAGCAGCAACTACTGCCAGCAGTGACAGCAGCAGCGGCAGCTTGCAACGGCTACGGCGGCTAGGGCGGTGGCGGAGGCGGCGGTGCAGGCTGACTAGTCGGCGGAGGGGAGGGTGGCGAACAGTTCGGGGGAGGTTGCGGTGGTCAGAAGGTGGCGGTGGTGGTGGCTGGAGGCAGTCGGGATGGGGGAGGTGGTGCAGTCGGGGAGAGGGGGTCGGGGCACTGCGGGGGAGCTGCCGGCGACGGTGGTGGTCGGGGGTCAGTGGTGGTGGGTCAGTCCGGTGGAGGAGGTGGCGGCGAGTCATTTGGGGGTGGTGGCGGTGGTCCACGACGGCCGGAGGCGGTGGCTAGGGTGGTTCGGGTGGCGGGAGTAGCTGTTAGGGTTGGGGGGGTGTTGGTTGCTGTGGAGGCTGCCGGCGGCGGAGCAGTCGGCCGGAGGGGGTGGGGGTTGGTCGGATGGGAGCTGAGGGGGTGGCGAACAGTTCACCGGAGTTTGGTCGGAGGTGGTGACCGGAGGGTGGCGGTGTGAGGTTTGGAAGGGGGGAGGGGTCGGGTATTTATAGGGTTTAGGGGGATGGCATGGGTTGTAAATAATTAGAACTTTAGGGGTATTTAGGTCATTTTGTATCTAGGATATTTTAGGCTGATATTTTGGGATATTTTGGTGGGTCCCACTGCCACCTGTACGGTGTAGGTTCACCAGCCAATAGGGGGTGACACCTCACAGGGAAAAATTGCAGAAAACCCCCTGTAATTCCATAAATTGCATATAGGTGCTAAAATTGGGAATTTGCATAATTACGCAATTTATCTGATTAAAAACTCTAATTCCTAAAAATACTGAATTGCACAGAAATGAGAGAGAAAGCTGGCGG
Organism: Iris macrosiphon; assembly: GCA_036927795.1. Taxonomy (NCBI): domain Eukaryota; kingdom Viridiplantae; phylum Streptophyta; class Magnoliopsida; order Asparagales; family Iridaceae; genus Iris; species Iris macrosiphon. Next base: position 99,834,142 of record JAYESA010000002.1, read on the forward strand.
AGTGCCTTGGGGGGTGGGGGTGAGCCTGGGCAGGGGCAGGGCCTGGTTCTTTGGGTGATACGGGTCACCGTATTTATTAATTAATAAATACTGCGCACAGGTGTTCTCTAATTATTTAGAGGCAGGTAGGGCCATAATTTTACTACGGTGTCAATATACTAATTATAGTATATTCAAAGTAGAATATTATCGTATTTTTGTTTGGGCAAAACTGGTGCAGGTTGGACCTCAAATCTCTAGGGGTACAGAGATGGGTAAAGAGCAAAAAATTAAATAAGAAATAAATACGGACGTTTTTAACGATATTTGTGCGTCTCAAACGAAGCTCAAAATAAAGCATCTGGGAGTTGCACAAAATTTAGGAAAATAGTCTAATATGGCTAGGGCAGGTATGTGAATATTGTTTGGGGATAACAGCTAGTGTAATGCTATAATTTAATTGGTAATGGACAGGTGCACAAATCAATAGGATATGTAAGCAAAATAAATTTTTAAAAAGTTGCAATAATTCTAATTAGCTAAAAATAATCCTAAATTACTGAAATCTGGTCGAGGGAGTTTACAATCTACCCTCCTTAGAATATTTCGTCCTCGAAATAAAAACAGACATATAATGGGAATGAAAGATTGATTTGAAATATTAGGACATACCCTGGTTTGGAAATAGATGGGGGAAACGATGTCGAATATCCTCTTCTCGTTCCCAGGTTGATTCACCTGGTGCATGATGTCTCCATGCAACACGAACTAGAGGGATAGTCTGGCCTCGCAACACCTTCTCGCTACGATCTAGGATCTCTACAGGTTTTTCCTGGTATGATAGGCTTGGGCCGACGGTGATCTCTGAATGGTCCAGTATATGACTTGGGTCTGGAATGTACCTCCTCAGCTGAGATACGTGGAAGACGTCATGTACTCCTTCCAAAGTCTGGGGGAGGGCTAGCTTGTAAGAAACTTCTCTGACACATTCCAACACATCGAAGGGTCCAATGTACCTTAGACTCAGTTTTCCTTTTCCTCCAAATCTGATAGTTCCTCTGGTAGGTGAGATCTTCAAGAACACATGCTCTCCTACTTGGAACTCTAAAGATCGTCGATGTACGTTGGCCCAGTGCTTCTGTCTGTCTTGCGCTGCTCGCAGGTGCCCTTGGATCTTCTTTACTTTCTCCACCGTACGAACAACCAGTTCTGGTCCCAAGATCTGTCTTTCGCCAACATCGCTCCAGCATACTGGGAAACAACATTTCCTTCCATACAAAGCTTCAAAGGGAGCCATTTGGATGCTTGCTTGATAGCTATTATTGTAGGAAAATTCCACCAGGTGTAAATGATCTTCCCATGATCCGCTGAAATCAAGCATGCAGGCTCTCAGCATATCATCTAGCGTCTGGATGGTGCGCTCTGATTGGCCATCTGTCTGTGGATGATAGGAGGTGCTGAACTTAAGGCGGGTACCAAGACTGTAACGCCCCACAACCGCTCGGAGCGTTACGCTGAGTCGGATTGAATAAATCAAATACTGGTTATATTTGAAATATTAGATTTGGGAAGAAGGATTAATCGAGTTGGTTTCAATGTGCAGATGGCTAGCGGGTTCGATGGAAATCAGGTGTTCGTTCAGAACATTACTGAATAGCTGAATGGAAGCGATAATGCCGTCTTCCTTAGTCTGATCGGTCGGATGATTTAGAGAGCACGGCCTGCTCGCACGGTCATACCAGTTGAGTAGATCGTGCTTGCATCGGACCACGGGTTCAAGGGATTGGCCGTATCGGCAGGACATGATGCCTAACGGGATCAATCATTGTGAGTAGGCTCTTTCCCTTCTCCTCTACTCCTTCATGCCTAATAATATGGAAAATACGTAAAAGGCTTGAACACTTGGGCTGAAATATTGGGAATCACTACACTGAGGCGTGCATAGAGTGTACGTCGTTGGCTTGGTAGGATTGTGGCTTGAAATGATTTACGAGTTGGATAGTTGGAACGATAGTGAGATTATACATTTGAGGCAATCGGTTGGATACTTGGGATTATACTTGGATGGTTGGAATGATACATTGAGGCAATGGGAATATCGGGAATTCGGGCGAGCGAACGTGCATTCGTGCACGAGTATCACTTGGTCGCTTTGTCTTGCAAAGCGAGCAGTTGTGGTTCGAAACCGAACAACTGCATCAGCGAGGGCGTTGTGTCGCTTGATGGGGCATCGTGCCACGAATGGGGCATTGTGCCACTGAAACGACATTGTGTCATGGATTTTGCTTTGATCATAGGTGTTGCACTAATTCGAACTCTGTGTTGAGAAGAGGCATTGTGCCTATGAAACACTTGATATTTTGGTGCCTTGGGCGATATCTTGAGGTCGAGTTTTGGATCTCTTGGTTGGATATGTTGGAAGAATGGTTATAGATATTTGGTTGGATATCGGTTGAACGAGTCTATGATCGCTTAGTGGGGCGAGAATGTTCGATCCTCTCGTCATACCTACCGTGTCTGCATAGTCACGGACAACCTGCGTGGCACAGGGTTTAGTTTCCTGGAACGGGATGAGGCACCGGGGCACCTGGACCGTTCCACCATGGAGGAAACAATGGGCATCGCGTGATTGGGCGCAGTACTGGTAGTCCGATACCACCAGACGGGAGTAGCTGCCCAACCCTGGATCGGGTAGGATTGCCCTATTGATCTTGGTCCGATCAATGTCCTTCGTGGCTTTTAGCCAGTGACTTCATATAGTTTATAAGTTGGCTTGCTTTTTTTTTGTTGGTTTGGCTTTCGTGTAGACGCGGCCACCTTGCCTCGGCAAGAGTGCGCACTTGAGTTTGGAATATATAAACTGTTGGTTAAGGATAGATATTGAGGCGAGACTGATGGTTCGATATGTTATCGTGCAAGCGATGGCATTGAGTAAGACGGGTCGGTTATATAAATGCTTGTCGTTTGGTTTGAGTTGAATGTTTGCATGCTTAAACTGCTTTACTGCTTTCCTTAATATGTCATTCATATGCCATGAAATGAATCTAAGATTCAACTAGAAAGATCACCATATAACTGTGTGCATTCACTATTTTACTTAGTGTCGGCTTAGGCGAGTGGGTTACTCCGCTCACCAGTACGGTTGTGTACTAACCCACGTTTGTGGGCAATATTTCAGGTACGCAGGCGTAGTGGCGCTGCTTGGATATACGAGACATGATATATGAACTGTAAGTACCTTTGTGGGCTAGAGAAAAGAGCAAGAGTATTTCATCGTCTTCGTGGCATCGCCTTTGTGGCATTGCCTCGGGGAATTTCATTTGGACCCTATTGTGAGCTTCGCTGCGTATACTCTGTTTGTGTGCTTGATACACTAAACGGCTTCCGCTGTAACTTGGTTGTTTCGATGATAACATTGGTGTTTGAAAATATCGCCTTGTACGAGCGCAACTCCAGGCTCGTACGGCATCACGTCCCGATGGAAACGACAGTCTTGCAGGAGAGCTACAATGTGGTGATTCACGTTCAGTAGGGACTATCGAGCTTGCGGGAGATTGGAGCGTGACAGATTGGTATCAGAGCGCCCGGTTCATTTTCTCGGACTTGGTCCTTCGCTTCATCACAAACTCTAAATAGCTTCCGCGTGTCGTCTAGCTCTTGACTCTACTCAGTGCCGCATTGGATGTTTCATGCAATAAGTCTATATTTATTGCTAGTTGTGGCTGCATGTTATTTTTTCTTGGTTGTGTTGCCTTGGTTGGTTTTTGTAGGATCGCTTAGCCTAGTTAGGCATTGTTGTATTTGTGCAACAAGTTATAGGTTTTCGTTGGCTTGGCTTGGCTTATCATTCGGGGAGGTTCTGATTGCCTCAATGGATCATTTGGTTGGCTAACGAGATTTGGTTATGCAGCATATTTTGAGTAGAAACATTCGATAAGAATGAATCGTTGCAAGAGTCGCTCGTGTAGCGATTGTGTTGGATAGAAGTTAGAATTTTGGCTGTGGAGCATCGGTTAAGCAAGTTTGAGTTTGGCTCGGGAATATCTGGATAAGTTTGCACGAGTTGCTCGTACAATAAATTTGTGGAACAGTTGGATATTGGATTGGACTACTTGGAAGACGATCGTTGCACGGGTTGCTCGTGTAGCGGAAGTATCAGACGTGATAATAGTTGGAAACATTGAGAATGGAACATGGCACATGTTGCATCTAGCGAGATTGATAGAAAGATTTGGATAATTCAGGCATTGTCTGAGTTTTGTGTCAGACTTGAGTTATGGATGGTAGGATCACGCATGAGGGATGGTTCGAACGGATCTTGGATCTGTGAAGGAAATCGTAATACGAGTATATGGGATACCATATTATGAGCAAGGCATTGAAATATTTTGGTTAGACATCAATGGAAACTGCCTGAACGGACTCGAGTAACAGAAATATAAGTTGGTTGGTACACGTCGATTGAGTTGGGAAGAATGAAAATGGAGCAAGCGAATATTGAGTTGAGCATATCGAGAACGGACTTATGCAAATGGAAGTATCATTTGGCTTAAGTGATGGACGGAATCGGAACGAATATTTGGGTTACGCTTGAGCGAAGCGATCGGTGAATCGAATGATAGCGAGCACGGACTACGATTTTGGGCAACACATTTGAGCTGTTGGTTGAGCAATGAAACACGATTTTAGTTTGGAGGGGCAATACGATTGTTTCACACCAACTTGAAGATTTTTTGATGTTGCTGCTCGAGATATTGACTCAGGTTTGGCAGAAATGAAATTTTGGGCAAGATATTGCAACGATGGAAAATGGATTCTCCGGAAGACGTGGACAGATTCTGGCAACAACGGAAGGCAAAAGATTATGGCAGACGGACGTTTGAAGATAGCTAAATTTGAGAGAAACGTCAGAACAAATCACTGTGCTGCTCGAGTAAGTTGGACGTGCACTGTGAAACGCGGCAAATGGATAAGAATTGGAGCAAGTCTTTGGTTTCGAGAATCATTGCAAGTGGTAGTGAAAGGAGTCGAATATGGCAGTTCAGAAAATTTGATGGATTTAGGGCAGAACGGCGGAATCATGGAAGACAGTTTCAACGAGCGCGGTTCTCGGATTCGAAAACTTTGCTCGGATGAATGGTTGGATTTTAATTCAGATTTGCAGATGAGATATAGCATGGTTTATAGTAACTGTCCATCGTGATGATTACAATTATCGAGCGTAGCTTCGGGACAGCTGACCCTAGCGACTTGCCCGCTGAATCGGATATGAATATGGTAGACCCGTAGAACGACCCTTGAGGCGGCGTATTTGGGAATGCGTCGAGGGCAGATGTGAGTATTGTGTGTTGGAGATTGGCTTAATGACTGAGTATTGGATTTGAGAGACCCTTGGGATAGTCTTCAGCTGAAGATGCAGCCGGAAGATCGGAGCGATGGTGGAAGTAGCCTAGTCAACTGATGAGATTCAGAGTCGCAGATTTATATCGATGGTATCGCCTCTGACTCATCGTGCCCTGGAAGGGAATAGCATTCATATGAATTGATGACTGTGAAACTAGCTCGTGAAGTTAAAGCAACGGCTCGTTCAGATCAAATCCTTGCGAATACTGGAAGGGATAGATTTGCCTCAGATTTATAAGATGTCTCGGAACTTATTCTGGGAAGCGTGCTCGTTCGTAAGGCAAAGGTGATATTCTATACTTCGAGGCGGTAGAAGCAGCGCGAAGAACTATTCCATGCGCAACCTAGGAATTGTGGCGAGTGTGTCCACGTTGAAATCGTGGCGACACTATCCCTTTGGCGTGGCGGCGAGATCTTCGTGGATCACACGAACCTCAATATAGATGTTCACCCAGTGAGATATTGAGATGGCAGGAAATGTGTTGGACTGAGCTGATCTAAGCAAAGTTGATATTTGGATAAGTCGCCTAGTTTGGGTAGTATCAGTTGTGATAATCGTTCGGTGCACGAGATATATTTGGAGATGTTGCTAGTATGGCTTCAGAAATAGTTGGATGGATTGAGTTGGAACACGAACTGATTGAGTCGGTAGAAAATCATCATATTTGAGAATAGAGCTTAAGCGAATGTGTTGGTATGGAAATCGTGAATTGATTCAATTGAGAGTAAAGCAAATGGATGCCTCGGACATAAAGATACCCTTGTAACTTGTCCAAATTCGCTATCGCAAGGCTCGGCTAAAATGCATGTATTTTAGGGATGCCTTAAATATGTGTACGATCCAAAACTAAGCGATACGAAAAATTCGTATTGAGCTGCAAGGAGGATGTGGGAATTCGTGAAATTTGTACGAGCATTCAGCAGAGCGAGATATTGAGTCAGGATCGTGAATATGTGAGTTGCATAGAGCAGATACATGGAATTGGATTATGGCATGTGATAGGAATGAGTACCAGCTCGGAGCGTTACGCTGAGTCGGATTGAATAAATCAAATACTGGTTACATTTGAAATGTTGGATTTTGGGAAGAAGGATTAATCGAGTTGGTTTCAATGTGCAGATGGCTAGCGGGTTCGATGGAAATCAGGTGTTCGTTCAGAACATTACTGAATAGCTGAATGGAAGCGATAATGTTGTCTTCCTTAGTCCGATCGGTCGGATGATTTGGAGAGCACGGCCTGCTCGCACGGTCATACCAGTTGAGTAGATCGCGCTTGCATCGGACCACGGGTTCAAGGGATTGGCCGTATCGGCAGGACAGGATGCCTAACGGGATCAATTATTGTGAGTGGGCTCTTTTCCTTCTCCTCTACTCCTTCATGCCTAGTAATATGGAAAACACGTAAAAGGCTTGAACACTTGGGCTGAAATATTAGGAATCACTACACTGAGGCGTACATAGAGTGTACGTTGTTGGCTTGGTAGGATTGTGGCTTGAAATGATTTACGCGTTGGATAGTTGGAACGATAGTGAGATTATACATTTGAGGCAATCGGTTGGATACTTGGGATTATACTTGGACGGTTGGAATGATACATTGAGGCAATAGGAATATCAAGAATTCGGGCGAGCGAACGTACATTCGTGCACGAGTATCACTTGGTCGCTTTGTCTTGCAAAGCGAGCAGTTGTGGTTCAAAACCGAACAACTGCATCGGCGAGGGCGTTGTGTCGCTTGATGGGGCATCGTGCCACGAATGGGGCATTGTGCTACTAAAACGGCATTGTGCCATGGGTTTTGCTTTGAGCATAGGTGTTGCACCAATTCGGACTCTGTGTTGAGAAGAGACATTGTGCCTATGAAACACTTGATATTTTGGTGCCTTGGGCGATATCTTGAGGTCGAGATTTGGATCTCTTGGTTGGATATATTGGAAGAATGGTTATGGAAATTTGGTTGGATATCGGTTGAACGAGTCTAGGATCACTTGGTGGGGCGAGAATGTTCGATCCTCTCGTCATACCTACTGTGTCTGCATAGTCACGGACAACCTGCGTGGCACAGGGTTTGGTTTCTTGGAATAGGATGAGGCACCGGGGCACCGGGACCGTTCTACCATGGAGGAAACAATGGGCATCGCGCGATTGGGCGCAGTACTGGTAGTCCGATACCACCAAGCGGGAGTAGCTGCCCAACCCTGGATCGGGTAGGATTGCCCTATTGATCTTGGTCCGATCAATGTCCTTCGTGGCTTTTAGCCAGTGACTTCATATAGTTTATAAGTTGGCTTGCTTTTCTTTTGTTGGTTTGGCTTTCGTGTAGGCGCGGCCACCTTGCCTCGGCAAGAGTGCGCACTTGAGTTTGGAATATATAAAATGTTGGTTGAGGATGGATATTGAGGCGAGACTGATGGTTCGATATGTTATCGTGCAAGCGATGGCATTGAGTAAGACGGGTCGGTTATATAAATGCTTGTCGTTTGGTTTGAGTTAAATGTTTGCATGCTTAAACTGCTTTACTGCTTTCCTTAACATGTCATTCATATGCCATAAAATGAATCTAGGATTCAACTAGAAAGATCACCATATAACTGTGTGCATTCACTATTTTACTTAGTATCGGCTTAGGCGAGTGGGTTACCCCGCTCACCAGTACGGTTGTGTACTGACCCACGTTTGTGGGCAATATTTTAGGTACGCAGGCGTAGTGGCGCTGCTTGGATATACGAGACATGATGTATGAACTGTAAGTACCTTTGTGGGCTAGAGAAAAGAGCAAGAGTATTTCATCGTCTTCGTGGCATCGCCTTTGTGGCATTGCCTCGGGGCATTTTATTTCGACCTTATTGTGAGCTTCGCTGCATATACTCTGTTTGTGTGCTTGGTACACTAAACGGCTTTCGCTGTAACTTGGTTGTTTCGATGATAACATTGGTGTTTGAAAACATCGCCTTGTACGAGCGCAACTCCAGGCTCGTACGACATCACGTCCCGATGGGAACGACTGTCTTGCGGGAGAGCTGCAACGTGGTGATTCACGTTCAGTAGGGACTATCGAGCTTACGGGAGATTGGGGCGTGACAAAGACTTTTTTGCATACTTCGCCAAAAGTAAGATGTAAACCTCGTATCTCTGTCAGACACTATGCTAACTGGTACTCCATGCAGACGCACTATCGCCTTCATATATATGTCCGCCAAGACTTCTGTAGATTGTCCGACTCTGAAAGGTAGGAAATGAGCAGCCTTGGTGAGTCTATCTACGTTCACCCATACAGCATTACGACCACTGGGACTTCTTGGGAAGCCCGTAACAAAGTCCATCGTAATGTGTTCCCATTTCTACTCGGGTATTCGGAGGGGTTGAAGTAGACCGGCAGATCTCTGATGTTCATCCTTGACTTGCTGACACACCAGGCATTTTGCCACAAAGCGTGCTATCTCTCGCTTCATTCCATGCCACCAGTAGTATTATCGCAGGTCTTTGTACATCTTTGTGCTACCTGGATGTATAGAGTATGTTGAGCTATGAGCTTCTGACATCAGCTCTTCATGAAGTTCTCCATTTGGAACATAAAGACGATCTCCACATCTTAGAGTTCCATCTTCGTGTATGCGATATCCTGTCTGGATTCTAGCCTCTATTCTTTGTCGAAGCCTCTGAAATCTTGCATCTGTTGGCAGTGCAGCTTTGATTCTTTTGACCAATGTTGATTGTAGCTGGTAGTTTGACAATTGGCCGTCAATTCTTGGCATAATGACCTCTATTCCCAACTTTTTTAGATCTCTCAATAGACCTGGTTGGGTGATCATAAAGAATGCCGAGGGTCTTATGCTTAGTGCATCAGCTACTACATTAGCCTTCCCAGAATGGTATTGCAGATCGATCTCGAAATCCGTTATCACTTTGAGCCATCATCTTTGTCTCAGGTTTAAGTCTTTCTGAGTGTAGACATATTTTAGGCTCTTGTGATCGGTGAATATCTCCACTCGTTCGCTGTATAGATAATGTCTCCATAGCTTCAGGACGAAGATGGCTGCGGCAAGCTCCAAGTCGTGAGTGGGGTAATTCTTCTCATGAGTCCTCAGTTGTCTTGAGGCATAAGCTACAACATTCCCATGTTGCATTAAGACACAACCCAATCCTTTTCCGGATGCATCGCTATATATTACGAAACCTCCGGATCCAGATGGTATGGTCAAGATAGGGGCAGTAGTCAGACGCTTTTTCAACTCATCGAAAGCTATATGGCATTCCTCAGACCATATGAACTCCTGCTCCTTGCGGGTAAGACGGGTAATCGGCTCCGCGATTCTTGTAAAGTTTTCTACGAACCTCCGGTAATATCCGGCAAGTCCTAGAAAGCTTCTCACCTCTGAGATGTTGGTCGGGGTTGGCCATGTCTCTACAGATGAGATCTTTGCCGGGTCCACCGAGATGCCTTCTCCTGTGATCACGTGTCTAAGAAAAGTGACACGATCAAGGAAGAACTCGCACTTGCTCAGCTTAGCATAAAGGCTCTCACATCTCAGCGTCTCTAGCACTAGTCTCAAGTGTTCTTCGTGCTCCTCGTGGCTCTTTGAATACACCAAGATGTCGTCGATGAAGACTACCATAAACTGGTCCAAATATTGGTGGAAGATACTGTTCATCAGGTTCATGAATACGGCTGGTGCATTAGTCAGTCCAAAAGGCATCACCAGGAACTCGTAATGACCATAGCGAGTCCTGAATGCTGTCTTTGGAATGTCTTCTCTTTGTACTTTGACCTGATGATATCCTGATCTCATGTCTATTTTTGAGAATACTACTGCTCCCGTCAGTTGATCGAATAGATCATCGATCCTCGGCAAGGGGTACTTGTTTTTGATTGTCAAAGCGTTAAGGGCTCTGTAATCAATACACTTCCGATATGTCCTGTCCTTCTTTGGTACAAACAACACTGGTGCTCCCCAGGGTGATGCACTAGGACGAACAAATCCCTTGATTTAAAATTCCTCCAGTTGTAGCTTCAGCTCGTCAAGCTCCTTCTTCGCCAGTCGGTACACATTTGAGGATACCGGTGCAGCTCCGGGTATCAGCTCAATAGTGAACTCTACTTCTCTGTCAGGCGGTAGGCCTGGCAATTCCTCCGGGAATACGTCTTCGAATTCTGCAACGATTGCTGGGGGTGCTATCTCCATCGCCATGTAAGCTCTAGGAGTCTGGTCTACTCCTTGCTCGATGGTACCTCGTACGTATTCGAACTCCGGGTGTCCTGGTGGTCTAAAGGTGACACTACCTTTTCGGCAGTCTAGGATAGCATTGTTCTGGATTAACCAGTCCATGCCTAAGACGACGTCGAAATTTGGCATTGGGAGTACCAAAAATCGTGCTCTTAGCTCTCTACTACAAATGACTACCGAGCATATTTCAATAATGTTGGTAACTGGAACAATGCCTCCTCCGGTAAGAATTTTCCAGCATTTAGGCAGTGGGGAGGTGGCTAGTTTGTGCATGGCTACGAAACTACTAGATATGAATGACAGGGTAGCGCCAGAATCAAATAATGCGGTTGCAGGTAATGATGCAACTAAAATGGTACCTGTGATGGTTTCACCTTCTGGCTCTTCTGCAACTGCAGCTAAAGCAAAGGCCTGCCCGTGCCTTTGCCCTCCAGATTGTTGTCTGGCCTTGTTGAACTGGCTCTCCTGGTAGCCAGGGGTGCTCCCCTTTGATAGCCTCCAGATGTTGAGGGGTGTTGTTCTCCTGGTCTTTGCCCGTTCTGAGGTGCTGTATCTTTGCGTTGTAGGCAATCCCTTGCCATATGTTGGCTAGCTCCACATACTAGGCATAGCCCGTTCTTTTTTCTGCAGTCTTTGATATAATGCCCCTTCTTGCAACAATAGTGACAAGTTGGGAGCTCCTTCTTCTGATAGGGTCCCGTCGTCTGCTGCGTCTGATTTTGTGGACGACGGATAGGTCCTCCTGCTCCTTGCTGGTTTTTGGCCAGGATGCTTGGATTAGAGCGTCTCACTCCTCGGCCAATAGCTTCTTGCACCCTCACTTCTGTAAGAACCTCCTTGTAGGAGATCCTCGACTGCGTCGTCGTATATCTCTGGAGTTTGAAAGTGAGGCCGTGGTGGAACCTCTTGGCCTTCTCCAGCTCATTCGGTATTAAGATGGCACCGAAACGACTCAGTCTGCTGAACTCTACGTCGTAGGCGTCAATAGTCATATTTTCCTGTTCCAAGTGCAGGAACTAGGAGTATAGGGCATCTTGGACTGTTGCGGGGAAGTACTTGGCATTGAAGTGCTCCAAGAATTATTCCCAAGTCTGGTCTTTGCCGACGCTACGCTCTATAGAATCCCACCAGTGATGGACGTTGCCTAAGAGCTGGGCCCTTACGCCGGTCATCCACAAGTCGGGGGAAAGTTGTGAACCTTCCAGCAGCATTTCTGTGTTGGAGATCCAGTCTGAGATCTCCTCTGGGGTTTCGCTGCCTTTAAAGGTTCTCGGGCTCATTTGGGGGAAGCCTCGGACTGTGCCCACTGGTTGGACAGGTGCTGGTGCCGGGGCAGTCGTTCTCTCCAAGGACGTCATCAAGGTCTGTCTCAGGGCCTCAGTTTGCGGCCACTGAGCCTGTCTCAATGCTTCAGTCTGTTGCCACTGAGTTTGTAACATGGCTTAGAGGAACTGGAATATTTGAGGTTGGCCCTCAAGTTATGGCATCAGGGCAGGAAGGGCTGGAGGTGGAGGCAAAGGTGTCTCCGCCTGCGGTATTGGGACCTGGGAGGTTTGCCCTTCTTGCTGGGCTGGTGTTCCTGCCTGGGCAGGATTCTGGTGAATGTACGGGGTCGGCTGGTAGACCAGCATCCTTCTAGGGGATTGGTCTCTCGGGGTGGTCGGGGTTCCTTGGATATCGGGTGAGGGGTTTTTTGCTTGGTCAGCCCCATCAATCGCATGTCCACCGGGTATGTCCATATTTTTAAAGAAGATAGAATAATTAGAAAAGTACAAGGAATTAATAATTGATAATCAAGCTGGATGCAAAAATTTTGATGAAGTCAGTGTGGATAAGACCTAGTATTTCTATCCTATTGCAGGCTTGCTGGGCATGTCATCATACCACTAGCAATAAACTATACCTGCATGGGCCACCACTAAAACCATGTCACGCCCCAGTCCCAAAATGTAAGGAACTAGGCCACGTGGCATTGGCCAGCTGACACGTCACTAAGGGTTTAATCCAATTTAATGGACCCAAAGGAACGTGCTACGCTGTCCTAAAATACTACAAGTCTAATACAGGTAAATCTATCTTATCCACAAAATATATCAATGAACATGGGAATAAGTGTTGAATATATATAATGCTGAGTCTGAAAATATCATAGTACACATCTTGTGGGAACAAACCCACTACAAAAGATAATAATAGTGCAGAAAATAAGATAGACTAAAGTATCGTCTATCTAGGAAAACAGCTCCATCTCCAGGTGAACAAGCTTCTAGGATCAGGCAGATTCTGATGGTGTCTCCTCTAGTTCTTCCTCTGTGGCATGTCTGGTCTCCTGTCCAGGCCCATATACCGTAGGATAGAAGGCCTCATCTAAATCTGGAAGGGAACCAGGTCCTTAGTGGGACATAACAAGATACATAAAAATAATATACCATGTATGTAAATAGTGAATAAATAAATACGGGGTGCTAACCATCTAAGTGAATGCAAGTAAAGACCTTGTAGTACGCATGGGAATGTGTAGGCTTGACATATGCCGACTTAATTCACCAATCGTGTTGACTGGCTAGTATATGTGTCATATGCCCCCGGACAGACGGGTAGCTCTGCAATCGACCATCTCCGAGGAGCATGGTACGAAGGATAAAAGACTCAAGGAGGGGGTGTCCCATATATCTACTAGTTATCTTTCCCGCCCAATGTAACTAATACCAAGTCGTAATTATTCCTGAGTTTTCCTGATTTTATGCTAAGTCGTGATGCACGTCACACGTACTGGTAGCTAATCAAATACGCAGCTCGCATCCCAATATGTATTACAACCATGTTGCGTGTTCCCGTGACAGGGTCTAGGAGGATATGAGGATACCCTCACTGTTGTTGGTAAGTCTGTAAAGATTAAGTTAATTATACTACGTGTCAACGTATCTGTTGACTGTACCCGAGGCAATCTTAGGTACTCACAGTCATATGAAATTCAGGAGCAATAGGAATATTTGAATTTAAACAGTTATACTTGCCTACTTCCTGATTGTGTTGAAAACATGATCTCACAGTCAAGTTTGAGGGGTCTTGTGACAGGGGGTCACTGACTGCGCTGAAGATGTATTCTGTTTAAGACATACAGGGTTCGTAAATATATATAATTAAATAAGAGGGTACATAATATATATATATATATATATATATATATATATATATATATATATATATATATACATATATATATATATATATACTTTATGTAAATATATACATAAGACATAACATATATATATAGTCATATATATAATATAGGGTATATATATATATATAGAGTATATATATATATATATAGATATATTAAATATAGTAGTATGTATATATTTATACAACATATATACATATATAATAGATATTATATATATATATATATATATAAAGAAAATACAGAATATATCATACATATTTATTATATATACTAATAGTATATATATATATATATATATATATATATATATATATATATATATATATATATATATATATATATATATATATATATATATATATATATATATATATATATATATATATATATATATATATATATGTAGTGCAATAATATATATATATATAATAATATATAAATAAATATATATTTATATAGATATATATAGATATATATTTACATATATACATGTATATAAAAAGAAAAGAAAAATGCAGGAAAATATATATATATACATACATATTTATATGATATAACAATATTATATTTTATATAATATAATTATATATTGTAATATAATATATATACAATTATACATAAGTATGTATATATATATATATATATATATATATATATATATATATATATATATATATATAATATATATATATATATAATTATATACATATAAAAGAATTTAAAAATGAGAATTAAAAAATGCATAAAGAATATATACATATATATAAATATATGTATATATATAAAGGAAATGAAATACATAAGTATATACATATATATAGTAGTATACTATATATATATATACTGAATATATATATATATAATAATAATATAATTATATAACATATATAATTATATATGTAATATCATATATACATATATATATATGTATAGATATACATATATATATATTTTATAAAAGAAAATGCAAAATACATATATACATACATATTTACAATATATATATAATATATTAATATATATATACACTGTATATATATATATACTGGATTATTATTATTATTATTATTATTATTATTATTATTATTATTATTATTATTATATATATAATATATATATATATATAATTACATATAATAATACATATATATACATATATATATAATACATATATATATATATATATATATATATATATATATATATATATATATATATATATATATATATGTATATATATATATATAAAACAAAAAATAAAAGATGCATATATATTTATAATTATATATATTATACTGTATAATAATACTTTATTTAAGTATATATATATTATATATATAGTAATATATATATATAAATATATAATTACATATATATATACATAGATATATATATTTACATATATACATATACATGAATAATGATAATAAAAAATGAAAAATACAGAAATATAAATATATACTGTATATACTGTATATATAATTAATATTAATATTAATATATAATACATATATTAATATATATATTAATATATATAAATATATACATATATATAGATATATATAGCTATATATACATACATATACTAATATAGAGGTATATACGTATTTATACGGTATAATACTTTACAGGTCGACAGGGGGCCCCACAGCTAGTCGCCGGCGGGAGGACAGCGGCGGAGGAGGCAGCGACTGGCCGGAGGGATGGCCACAGCAGCAACTACTGCCAGCAGTGACAACAGCAGCGGCAGCTTGCAGCGGCTACGACGGCCAGGGCGGCGGCGGAGGCGGCGGTGCAGGCTGACTAATCGGCGGAGGGGAGGGTGGCGAACAGTTCGGGGGAGGTTGCGGTGGTCAGAGGTGGCGGTGGTGGTGGCTAGAGGCGGTCGGGATGGGGGAGGTGGTGCAGTCGGGGAGAAGAGGTCGGGGCACTGCGGGGGAGCTGCCGGCGACGGTGGTGGTCGGGGGTCAGGGGTCAGTGGTGGTGGGTCAGTCCGGTGGAGGAGGTGGCAGCGAGTCATTTGGGGGTGGTGGCGGTGGTCCACGACGGCCGGAGGCGGTGGCTAGGGTGATTCGGGTGGCGGGAGTAACTGTTAGGGTTGGGAGGTGTTGGTTGCTGTGGAGGCTGCCGGCGACGGAGCAGTCGGCCGGAGGGGGTGGGGGTTGGTCGGATGGGAGCTGAGGGGGTGGCGAACAGTTCGTCGGAGTTTGGTCGAAGGTGGTGGCCGGAGGGTGGCGGTGTGAGGTTTGGAAGGGGGGATGGGTCGGGTATTTATAGGGTTTAGGGGGATGGCATGGGTTGTAAATAATTAGAACTTTAGGGGTATTTAGGTCATTTTGTATCTAGGATATTTTAGGCTGATATTTTAGGATCTTTTGGTGGGTCCCACTGCCACGTGTACGGTATAGGTTCACCAGCCAATAGGGGGGTGACACCTCACAGGGGAAAATTGCAGAAAAACCCCTATAATTCCATAAATTGCATATCGGTCCTAAAATTGAAAATTTGCGTAATTACGTAATTTATTTGATTAAAAACACTGATTCCTAAAAATACTGAATTGCACAAAAATGAGGGGGAAAGCTGGGGGAGTGCCTTGGGGGGGTGAGGGTGAGCCTGGGCAGGGCCTGGTTCTTTGGGTGATACGGGTCACCGTATTTATTAATTAATAAATACTGCGCACGGTGTTCTCTAATTATTTAGAGGAAGGTAGGGCCATAATTTTACTACGGTGTCATTATACTAATTGTAGTATATTCAAAGTAGAATATTATCGTATTTTTGTTTGGGCAAAACTGGTGCAGGTTGGGCCTCAAATCTCTAGGGGTACAGAGATGGGTAAAGAGCAGGAAATTAAATAGGAAATAAATACGGACGTTTGTAACGATATTTGTGCGTCTCAAACGAGGCTCAAAATAAAGCATCTGGGAGTTGCACAAAATTTAAGAAAATAGTCTAATATGTCTAGGGCAGGTATGTGAATATTGTTTGGGGATAACAGCTAGTGTAATGCTATAATTTAATTGGTAATGGACAGGTGCACAAATCAATAGGATATGTAAGCAAAATAAATTTTTAAAAAGTTGCAATAATTCTAATTAGCTAAAAATAATCCTAAATTACTGAAATCTGGTCGAGGGAGTTTACATGTTATTCCTTTGTATATGGTGTATATGGTGCAAGTATTATTTTATTGGTTATCTTGTACATGTACAGACACTGATTGAAGACTAGCTATCTTCTTGGGGAATCTCGTACCATAGCATACCTGTCACTACCACATTCTGAAAACAGGGGTATTTTTGACTTTTTATAATATTTAATATTATGGTAGTTACAATTAAGTAATTGCATGATAGTATTTTTTATTATTTAAATAATTATGTGATGTGTAATTAAATATAGTATTATATACAGTGTTCATTTATTTTGAGCTAGTAGATTTGACCTAGAAGCCCAGTAGATGTACACCTGTCCAAATTGTGGAATTCTGTATTTAATTGTTTTATCTAAAATTTATTTATTGGAGATTTTAATTAATTACTGTATTTTAATTAATTATTGCACATTGCCTTTGCTTCGATATTTGGAGCGCTATCCTGACTTTTGTCTTCCAACAAATTTCACAATCTTGCCCTAGACATGCCCGCCTTCCATTCTGCTATTTTTGTAACTCATAATTATGCTCTCTGTGCATTTTTCTAGCCGCACAAAAATCGTCGCGGACGTTATTTAATAAATCCCTATTTTGTATCGTTGTGCGTTCCAATTGAAACTGGAGACAATCTTGACCTATTTTTCGTGCGGCCCAAATTAGGGTAATATTCTATTCTGAGTCTTCTTCATTATTGGTATTGATGACTGACCTGATTTTGGACCCATGTACTCCTAATTAATTTTAGAACACAACTTGCATTTATTCTAATTAAATTGAGGATACTATTTTGACCGATTCTGAAAATCCCAATTTAATTCCAGTGCCCTGCCAGTTGAGCCCGTACCAAACTTATAGCGCCCCCTGACCCTACAAAACACCGGACACCGAATCGCCCGCCAAATTTTTGTCATTTTATGTGTCTGTGCAAATACCCAAATTTAAGGGGGCTAATTTGCAAATTGGCATTTTTGGTGTCAACACCCATTTGTTAAAACCAATGAGGAATCCTTAATATTTAATTAGTCTCTCACCCTCATTCCCACATGAAAATTCTTTCATGACCAATCTAGACCACACATTCAAAGGATGCAATCACCACCCTCCATCAACACCCTCTCTCCCTTATATAATGTCATGTCACATCAAACCCTAATCCCTAGAAAACCTAGGTTTCCCCACCTCCTCACAAGCACCCCCACATTTCCTCTCCAACGTATGAACAAATCCCTCTTCTCCTTCTTCCTTTCTTCTTCTCTTCTTCTCCTTCTTTTTCTTCTTCTTCCTTTCTTCATTAATTTTTAAAATTCAAATTTAAAGGGGGGGGAAACTGAAAGCTACTGTTCACCCATCCCCCTCAGGCTTTGTTCCCGGCCACCCGGCCAGGCCGACCCGCATCTCCCTGAAGCCCTGCCTGTCGGATTCTCCAAGCCGCCACCCGAACCACCACTGCTCACCCGAAGCTCCTCCCTCCGCTGGCTGCAACTCCGGCCATTTCAGCCCTCCGGTCGAGCTCCCCGACCCAACCGAGACCCCGACTTCCGCTGGACCACCACCACCTCCATCCGCATCCTCCAACCCGACCATTTCCCTGCTGTGCACTCGGCGGGCCTCTGCACCTCCGGCGGGCTGGCAGCCAGCCCCGATCCTCCGGCGGCCGCTGCTACTTCCCCATGCCTCCCTGCTGCTAACTCCCCACCCGGCGGCTAACCACCCTCATTCCTCCCTGTGCTCCCCGACTCCCTGTGTTCACCCCTCCGGCCGGCCAAACTCCACCCTGCTGCTCCCATTCCGTCACCACCACCCCACCAGATACGAGCCCCGGCCATTTTTCGGCCAGTCCAACTCTCTGTGATTTTCTCCTCTTCTCTCCCCTTCCCTCTTCTTATATATATATATATATATATATATATATATATATATACATACGTGTATACGTATGGGTATATATATAATATATGTATATGTATAATAGTTATTTAATTAATGTGTATAAATATATGATTATGAAAATGCATATACGTATATCTGTGTGTATGTGTATATTAATATACATGTATATAGTATAGTTATTATTTTGGTATAAAAATATATACATATATATATATAAATGTATTGGTGTACACATATATATGTATATGAACGTATTTGATATATGTTAATATATAAATGTACGTATTTTGGTAAATATACAACTATAGCAAGTATAATTTATATTGGTATATATATAGATATATATATATATTATGTTAAATTCTTTTAGTATGTATACAAATATAAATACGTATTGTATTCCTTTCCATGGACTATGTTTATATATATATATATATACAAGTATTATTTATTATGTTATATATATACAAGTATTATTTATTTTAAAGTATATATTTTTACATATATCTATTATTGTAATTGATAGAAATTATGTATATATGATTAGTTAATGAGATGTATATTTATGTATCCCTACTAGATGACCCTAGTTGACTAGTGCCCTGTCTGGCATGGCCCTGAGGCCAGTATTTATAGACTGTGTGTTAGGGTAGCACCTGATACAAGTGTTATTGTGATATGTTTTTAGGACTGTTGCTTCACCCAGGGGATATTCTGGGACAGGACATCAATAATTACTAGCTAAGGACCCAAGGCAAGTACATTCTCTGATAATTTCTAATTCCTTGATAATTTCTATAAGTTCAATAATCATAAAATGTTACATCTGAATCCTTGACACTATGCTACACGGACTAGTATAGCTTGGATCTGCAGTCATGAGATGTTACATTGATTATCGTATTGACATTGTACACGACATATATATTAGACATCGTACATGATAGATTGGACTTGCTCGTGTATCGTGACGTGTCATGGTTGGATCCACACTACTAGTTGGGGGCAGAGAAGTAGTTAGTAAGAAATGTGATCATACCCTTTATACAGTATAGAACAATGTAAGTGTTAATCATGCTCTTCACTCATGATTAGCCAGGCCCTATAGCTATCGTACATGTTCCCAAGCCGATCATATTTTGAAACTACTATTTCAAACACTTAGAATATATTACAGTTCTCTATTTAAATCATATACTACGTCACCCGTATATGATACTGTTCCTTGTTCTTTTCATTTTCATACATGCACTGACTGTATCATATTGCCTATTGCCTGTCTCTTTACATTGCCTGTCTCTTTTTAATTGCCATTGCATTATTTCACTGTCTTCTCAGTAGCTAGCATTACATGTTTATTGCTTTATAGTCCTTATCAATTTAATGGAACTGTTATTTGAGATTGTACTTTGCTTCTTCCTGACTGGAAATATTTTTCCAGACTATGTCTTAGAGGACCGCTGTCCGACACTTTATGGACCATATGGTGAG
Organism: Iris macrosiphon; assembly: GCA_036927795.1. Lineage (NCBI taxonomy): Eukaryota > Viridiplantae > Streptophyta > Magnoliopsida > Asparagales > Iridaceae > Iris > Iris macrosiphon. The sequence continues at coordinate 99,854,475 of JAYESA010000002.1, forward strand.
TAGCTGCAGACTTGGTAGATTAGTTGTGATTCCGGGAGGTCTAGCCGGAATCACTAATCTTCTAGTTAGTTCTTTTAGCAGACTTTTTGGTACCGGATTTGTCTCCGACATTTATGATGACTTGGATATTTGTTGAGTTAGATTATATTTTGACTTGTGTTGTATTAAATTTTATTTGTTCGATATCTTATCGTGCTGTAGTCCTGTGATTGAGTATGTGATCGTTTTATTTATGTCATCCGTGCCTCCTTATGGAGATTGGATGCTGTGTGAGATTGGCTAGATAGTATCAAGACCTTGACAGCGTTCTACCGCCGATGCTGCGGCGTAGGCTGGACGTACCCACGTACTCGTGCCCCAATTCCGGGTACGGGTCGTGACAATACCGTGGTTGGATCCCCTATACCAGTCGGAGTTGGAGAGTATGTAGTGTAGATATGTGATCAATACCCCTATTGTATCAAGTACTGTTATTGAATAGTGTTAATCATACACCACATGTATGATTAGTCGGGCCATATATATTGTATCATGTTCCTAAGCCGATCATATATTAAAGCTAGTACTCACACACTTAGTCATTAGTATTCTTGTTCATTGGTATATTGTTCATTATTGTATTTATTTAAGTATTTCCTTATTGTATGTATCTCTCGTATCTATTGTGCATCTTGTATATTCATATCTATTTACTATTACATAGTTTTTATCATTGATTAGAACTGCTGTTAGAGATGTACTCTGCTCCTTTCCTGACTGGATATATTTTTTCAGATGACACTGAGGAGTGGTACGCTACCTATTATGGACCTCAGGATGTTGTGGGTCTAGAGTCTGAGACCCTGGCTCAGGAGGGACTTATCCCAACTGAGACAGTTGACCCGAGTTTGGTAGCATCTTAGTATTCTTTGTACTGGATTTGTCTCCAGCTTATTTTGTTATTCGTTCAGACTCATTGATGTATTATTTAGACTCATGAGTTGTAATGTGACTATTCTATTCTTTATCTGATTCGTGCTCATTTTCATCTTAGTTTTGTGATTGAGTATATTATTATTGTTGGTAGTTCATTATATTGTTAGATAGATTATCCAGACAGCGTTCTACCGTCGATTCTGCGATGTAGGCTGGACGTTGTTTCCGACTTATACCCTTACATCGGGTGCGGGTCATGACATATTTTTAGTGGTGGCCCATGTAGGTCTAGATTCACAAGTTATGTGATGTCGTGGTAGTGCGATAATTTAGTTGTACTACTGCGAGCCTGCGATAGGATATAGGATATAGACTGAGGTACTCAATCACATCTAGGAAAATACTCTTGATTCGACTATTCTTCTTTGATATTGATACTTGATCTCTTAATCTGTCCTTTCCTTGAATGTCTTACATCATGTGCCTTATTGATTCTTCCTTTCGCTTTGTCTCAGGATGCCGCCTAAGACAAGATCGTAGTAGGGGAGAGCAGCTTCTAAGAGGTCTGCGACATCCCGAGGGCCTGCACTAGTCACTTCTCCGGTGATTGGAGTGTCAGCTACTTTCGGAGGTCCACCACCTACTCAGAAGACTATGCATGTTGTATCTGAGGGGCTTCCACCTCCACCTCCTATGTCAGCAGAGGCGACACAGATATTTACACTGTTTCGTACGATACTCGAGGCACAAAGGGCTCAGTCAGAGGCACATCAGAGGCAGACCGATGTTCTACGGCAGGGCATCGAGAGTGCTCATCAACTTGCTCGTGTCGTAGTTGAGAGAGGAGTTTTGGTCCAGCAACAGGATATTCCTCAGGTTGCTCTGCTTTGGCCAGGCAACATTCAGGACTTCAAGAAGCTGGAGCCTAGGGTTTTCAAAGGGACGGAAGGCATCATCTATGCTGATGATTGGCTCGAGTACATTGAGCGTCTTATGAGGGTGTCCCGTCTTTCTGAGGACTTGAAGGTTGAGGTGGTAGAACATCAACTGTTCGACGTTGCTCGTACTTGGTTCAGGAATGAGCCGATTTTGGTTGACGCAGGACAGTCTTGGGAGGTATTCAAGGACCTCTTCAAGAAGAAGTTTTTTGCTCGGGCAGACAAGCTAGACTTGGGGAGGCATTTTGAGAGTCTCATTTAAGGGAGCATGTCTATGGAGGAGTACGCTGCGGAGTTTGGTAGGTTAAGCTGATTTGTAGAGTATTTGGTGTGGGAGCCGGAGGTTCGAGCTATTCGTTTCCGTGAGGGTCTAAACTGGTAAGTAAAGATCCCCATTCCGTCTTTTTATGAGACATACTCGGAGATACTTGCGGACGCGCACAAGGTTGAGCGGGATTGGGTTTGAAGCCAAAGAGAGACCGTGATTCTTTTCTAGGGGCCAATGGCAGTACAATATCTACAAAACGTCCTCATTTCTAGTCCAGACCTTTCCAGCAGCCACTGCAGAACCAGACTCCAGCTAAGGCGCCTTTTCACCAGGCACCACAACAGCAGAGACAGTTACAGCAAGCTTCCTGCCACTACTACAAGAAGCCCGGCCACATCTGGGAAGTTTGCAGGAGGAGGTTGGGAATTTGTTTGTATTATGGTACTGAAGGGCATCAATCGAGGGAGTGTCCTCGTCGTGCAGTTCAGGGAGCAGCTTCAGCTCCGAGGGCACCGACAAGACCACCTACAGCACAGCCGATGGGACCGCAGGGACGAACGTTTGCTATGGCCGTCGAGGAGGATGAACCCACCGGAGATGTCATCGCAGGTTCTATTCTTCTTGATTCCATTCCAGCTTAAGCTTTGTTTGATAGTGGTGCTTCTCATAGTTTTGTATCTGTTTCTTTTGCTCTGAAGCATGGTTTGGTAGCTGAGTCTTTGCTTAGGACTTACAAGATCATGAACGGGGGAGGCATTATCCTGGTTAATGATATTTGTAAGGATCGAAGAGTTACTCTGGGAGGTCGGGAATTGAGTGCGTGTCTACTTGTAATGCCACTTCCGAGCTACGATATTGTACTCGAAATGGATTGGTTGAGTAGGCACCGTGCTAGCAAAGATTGTAGAGGAGGCAGAGTTTTTTTTGGTCCGCCAGGAGAGCCAGAGTTCGAGTTTACTAGAGGAGCTGCAGAGCAGAGAGAAGGCATTATTTGTGGAGCTATGGTGGAAGACAAGGAGTTGTCGCAGCCATTGATAGCAAAGTTTTTGGATGTGTTTCCTGAGTAATTGCCAGGTTTGTCGCCAGATCGAGATGTTAAATTTTCTATAGACTTGGTGCCAGGTGCAGAACTAATTTTGCAATATATCTATAGAGTAAACAACAACGAGCTGGCCGAGCTGAAGAAGCAGGTGGACGAATTGCAGGATAAGAGATTTATCAGATCGAGTTCTTCACCGTAGGGAGCCCCGGTATTGTTTGTACCAAAGAAGGATAGATCGGTGTGCATGTGCATTGATTACAGGGCTTTGAATAATCTCACTATCAAGAATAAGTATCATTTGCCATGGATTGATGATCTGTTTGATCAGTTGAGTGGTGCGAAGGTGTTCTCTAAGATAGATTTGAGATCAGGCTACCATCAGGTGAAGGTGAAGTCGGCGGACATACCGAAGACTGCTTTAGAACTCGGTATGGTCAGTACGAGTTTATGGTGATGCCGTTTGGTTTGACTAATGCACCAGCGGTATTTATAAACTTAATGAACAAGGTGTTCCATCAGTACCTTGACAAGTTCATGGTGGTGTTCATCGACGACATACTCATATACTCGAAGACACCGGAGGAGCATTTGAGGATTGTGTTGGATGTGCTGAGGAAGGAGAAGCTGTATGAAAAGTTGTCCAAGTGTGAGTTTTTTTTGGACAAGGTAGAATTCTTGGGGTATGTTGTGACTGGTGATGGTATTTCAGTGGATCCGAAGAAGATCGCAGCAGTGGAATCTTGGAAGACCCCGAGTTCGGTAGCAGAGATCAGGAGTTTCTTGGGATTGGCAGGCTACTACAGAAAGTTTGTGCAAGATTTTTTGAGGATTGTCGAGCTGATGACCAGACTCACCAGGAGGGATATGGAGTTTGTTTGGACAGAGGAGTGCCAGGTTGCTTTTGAGGAGTTGAAGAAGAGGTTGAAGGCTACTCCTATTTTGACGTTGCCATCAAGGTCCAGAGGTTTCACTATTTATAGTGATACATCGGGAAAAGGTTTGGGTTGTGTTCTTCAGCAGAATAGAAAAGCATCCAGGCAATTGTGTCCTCATGAAAAAAACTATCCTATCTATGAGTTGGAGTTGGCAGCAGTCATCTTCGCCCTGAAGCTGTGGAAACATTATTTGTACGGAGAGCGTGTGGAGATCTTCACAGACCATAAAATCTTGAAGTACGTTTTCACGCAAAAGAAGTTGAACATGAGGCAGTGTCGGTGGTTAGAACTGATGAAGGATTTTGATATATCTTTGCAATATCATCCTGAAAAAGCTAATGTAGTTGCCGATGCTTTGAGCAGGTATCCGGTAGCTATGTTCTTGATGCAGGATCGATATTTGTTGGAGAACTTGGAGAGCTTGGGCATCAAGGTGATAGTTCCTGGTTGTGCTATGCAGATGTGGGGATTGCAGATACATTCATATTTGATGGACAGGATCAAGGCAGCACAGTATAAGGATGTATCCCTGAGGAGTATCAGAGCTCAGGTGAGAGCAGGATTGGAAGATGATTTTACTATTGCTGAGGATGGATCTTTGAAGCATGGAGTTAGATTGTGTGTGCCTAGTGGGGAGCTGCTTGAGAAGGTGTTGCAGGAAGCACATCGCTCTCAGTATTCCATGCATCCAAGTGCCAATAAGATGTATCGGGATATGCGAGAGTGTGTGTGGTGGTATGGCATGAAGAGGGAAGTGGCACAATTTGTATCCAGATGCTTAGTGTGCCAGCAGGTGAAAGCCGAGAGGCAGAGGCCAGGAGTTTTACTTCAGCCATTACCCATTGCAGAGTGGAAGTGGGAGCACATTACTATGGATTTTGTGTCCGGACTTCCACGATCTCCAGGAGAGAAAGACATGATTTGGGTCATCCTTGATAGGTTGACCAAGTCGGCCCACTTTTTGCCTTTCAAGGTGGGTTTGTCTACGGAGAAGCTAGCAGAGATGTATGTGAGGCAGATCGTTAGGATACATGGAGTTTCCGTCAGCATAGTCTCGGATCGGGATAGTCGTTTCACTTCTCATTTCTGGAGGAGTTTGTATGAGAGTTTGGGCACTCAGCTCAAGTTTAGTACTGCATATCATCCCCAGACAGATGGGCAGTCAGAGAGGACTATTCAGACTCTCGAGGATATGTTATGCACTTGTGTACTAGATTTTAGGGGTTCTTGGAAGGACCATCTCTATTTGGTAGAGTTTGCTTACTATAACAGTTACCAGGCTAGTATAGAGATATCACCTTTTGAAGCTCTGTACGGTCGAAGGTGTCGTACTCCCTTGTCTTGGGAAGATGTTGGAGAGAGAGTTTTGCTTGGGCTAGAGATGGTTGTGGATGCAGTAGAAAAGGTTTAGTTGATCAGAGACAGACTTCGAGTGGCGCAGGACAGACAGCGGCATTGGGCCGATAGCCACCGAAGACCTTTGGAGTTCAAGTATAGTTTAGATTTTTGTTTTGTTCTTGTTCTTGGTTGTTTGTTATTGATTAAGTTCTTAAGGTAATGTTTTATTCTAGGTGGGTGGTTTGGTGTTTCTGAGGATTTCTCTGACACGAGACACGATTCATTTCGGTGGAGGCGGGAAGCTTAGTCCGCGATTCATTGGACCTTTTACTATTCTAGAGAGGGTCGGTGCAGTTGCTTATAGACTAGACTTACCACCTGCATTGGAGGGAGTTCACAACGTGTTTCACGTGTCGCAGTTGAGACAATACGTGGCAAATCCTAGTCATGTATTGGATCACTCGGAGATAGAGGTGGGCCCTACTCTTAGCTATCCAGAGCAGCCAGTTGAGATTCTGGATCGGAGAGAGAAGGTGCTGAGGAACCAGACTATTACTTTGGTGCATATCGCATAGAGGCATCACTCTCCGGGGGAGTCTACCTAGGAGAGAGAGGATGAAATACGAGAGCGTTATCCATATTTGTTTGTGCCTTGAGGTATATTATTTCCTAGTTATGTTCTGTTCATTGTTATGTTCTTTCTTAGTTAGTTATGATTCTTTAGTTCTGTTCTGTTATCTTCGAGGGGGTAGTTTTCGTCTTTGAATTTCGAGGACGAAATTATTTTAAGGAGGGTAGACTTGTCACTACCATATTTCCTAGGAAAGGGTATTTTAGTAATTTTATATTTAATTAAATATTATGCATAATAAATAATTATTTGTTGTATTATTTAATTATTGTTAGATGTTAGTTATTTAATTTAGACTTGTGTTAGTGGACCTAACTAGTTTAGTTTAGACCCATGGACCAACATTAATTAATTGGTTAGAACTTAGCCCATTTAGAAAGCCCATTGTTAAGGAGATGGATTAAATTAATTAAACCATTAGACTAGAAACTTCCTTCCTTAATTATTTCTTCATGAGAGGCCCCAAGGGGTATAATGGACATTTTATAGTAGCTTGAGGGAGGGAAAATAGGGGTCGGCCTATTTAAAAGAAGAGGAAAAATTCTCTCTCCTCTTTTCATTCCAAAACTAGATCTAGAATTTCCCTCAACCAAAATTTCTTCATTCCCACTTCATTTTCCTACCAAATTTTATTCCCAATTTCTTCCTAAATCACCATTAGAGGCTAGTGGAGCAAGGATCTAGAAAGAAGAAGCAAGGATATACAAAGAGGAGCAAGGATCTACAAGTTGGAGCCAATTTTATCTCATTTGGAGGTTACATTGGGAATCCATCTCCCAATAGGTATAATTTAGTTTTTTCTCTTAATTTAAGTTCTAAATCTGGGATTTAACCATGAAAAATAAACCTATATGTATAGACTACCCATAGGATTTGGTTTTGTGTTCATAGGAGGCCTATTGAGGAAGTTATGGTACTTTTTGTGTCAATTTTAGGGGAATTCTGAGATTGACAATTGTTGTGTGTGTCAATTGATCCTATAGATCAATTTGGCATGTGCTTGTGTGTTTGGGGCTAGTGTCGTGTCCATAATTGGGTACGTGTAGGTTGTATCCCAATAATTTGGTGATACGTATTGATTTAGGGATTTTTTCCTCCGACACGGGACTTTACACATGTCATATTTTGACACGGACACGTAGATCTATAATTGACTCTTTGTATTGTTCATAAATAATATATGTGACTTGTTCGTGTCCTTCGGGGTAGGTTTGGATGTGTGGTGGACTCGTGTCACATGCGTATCCTAGATCTAGTGGGATACGGTGTGATACTCTCCATATGTTGGTGCAAATTATATGTAGATCTATTTCTTGTATTCTTAAATCATGGAGAATGTATTTGTAAATACATATAGATATTTATATATATATTATGATGTATATAATTATGCTTCTTGTGTCTTAGATCTATGTATTATGTATGTACTATATGTATATATGTTGTACTACATATATATATGTTATTATTACATGTGTTAGTATATATATTCTATATAGTTGTAACTATGTGATACTATATTGTAACTTGGTATTATTGTGCTAGAATATATATATATATATATATATATATATATATATATATATATATATATATATATATATATATATATATTGTAGTATGTATATATATTTTAAATAGGTATTTATAGTTATATATGGGTGTTATATGATTATATATACATATACATATATGTATAGTTGTCTATATATATTAATATGTATGTGTGTGCATGTTACTATATCATAGTTATGTACATAATAATAGAGATGAGGTATGTATAGTTTTTATTGATATTTATGTATATAGATATATATATTATGTGGATTATATATATATATGTGTATTATAAATATATATATTAGATTATATATGTATCTTTGGCGACAACAGCATTGGTGACAGCTGCTGTCACCTAAATCAGCAGTAGCAGCCGCTGTAGCAGTAGCAGCAGCATTGGTGACAGCAGCCGCTGTCACCAAAATAGCAGCAGCGACGGGAACACTAGCAACAGCAGCGACAGCAGATTGGTGACGGCTGCAAACCGTCACCAAAGCAGTAGCAGTAGGAAAGTCAGCAGCAGCAGCGACAACAGCTTCAGCGACAGTCAGAACCGTCACAAAAGGGCAGCGTATCAGAATATCAGGTTTTCAGCACAGTTTTTAGGGACAGTTGGCATATATATATATATATATATATATATATATATATATATATATATATATATATATATATATATACTTTGGTGTTTAATATAGATGTAAATGTATTCTTAATTGCTTATTATAGTATATTTATAATATTTAATATATGTATATATATACGGGTAGTTAATATAACAAGGTATTGGGTATTACCTTGAGGAGACCAAGGTAATTGGGGATACCAAGATATTGGATTTAGGTATCAAGTTTGTGAATTATTGTTGAGATACCAAGTTGGTTCAAAACTACGGTACCTATTTAATGTTGTAATTGTAATTCTATATATTTAATAATTAGTGTTTGTTATATATTTATTGATGTTCACCTTGGATTCACGTATCCGGAGATACGGTATCCTAATATTTAAGATATGATTTTTATGGCTTAGACTTTAGTATCTTGACCAATATTTTTGTGTTAGACTTGTACAACCTAGAAATATGTAGTTGACCATAGTTTACCATAGTTGACTATAGTTGACCATAGTTGACTTTGACTTAGGATTGACTTGTTAACCTAGAAATTGACTAGTTTAACTTATTCTCTTTTCGAAGCCTTGTATTGATGTTGTATTCCATATCTAGGTCTTCAAGGCACCGTGTCAGACATCTGTGAGACTATTCATTGGACTTCAGGCGAGTACATTCTCTGATAGTTTATTATTTATGATATCCTCTATGTTCATTGTATCTAGTGTAGATATCCATGTTCTCTTGACACTATGGTTACACGGATTGGTATATCCGGATCTCGTCATAAGATGTTATTCCTTGGTATATGGTGTATATGGTGCAAGTATTATTTTATTGGTTATCTTGTACATGTACAAACACTGATTGAAGACTAGCTATCTTTTTGGGGAATCTTGTGCCATAGCATATCGTGGTTGGATCTCCTATGCCAGTCGGGGTTGGGGAGTATGTAGTGTATATATATGATCAATACCCTTATTGTATTAAGTACTGTTATTGAATAGTGTTGATCATACACCGCACGTATGATTAGCCAGGCCATATATATTGTATCATGTTCCCAAGCCGATCACATGTTAAAGCTAGTGCTCACACACTTAGTCATTAGTATTCTTGTTCATTGGCATATTGTTCATTATTGTATTTATTCCAGTATTTTCTTATTGTATGTATCTCTCGTATCTATTGTGCATCTTGTATATTCACATATATTTACTACTACATAGTTTTTATCATTGATTAGAACTGCTATTAGAGATGTACTCTGCTTCTTTCCTGACTGGATATATTTTTTCAGATGACACTGAGGAGTGGTACCCTACCTATTATGGACCTCAGGATGTTGTGGGTCTAGAGTCTAAGACCCTGGCTCAGAAGGGACTTATCCCAACTGAGACAGTTGACCCGAGTTTGGTAGCATCTTAGTATTCTTTGTACTGGATTTATCTCCAGCTTATTTTGTTATTCTTTTAGACTCATTGATGTATTATTTAGACTCATGAGTTGTAATATGACTATTTTATTCTTTATCTGATTCGTGCTCATTTCCATCTTAGTTCTGTGATTGAGTATATTATCATTGTTGGCAGTTCATTATATTGTTAGATAGATTATCCAGACAACGTTCTACCGCTGATTCTGCGGCGTAGGCTGGGCGTTGTTTTCGACTTGTACCCTTATACCGGGTGCGGGTCGTGACAATCGGGGGAAGATATTTTTCCAAGAATGCGTCATTGAACATCCCCCAAGTAATTCTTCAGTCCTGATTATTTATGGAAAGATCTTGCTTCTTGATATGCCACCAATCGTGTGCTCGTAACCGCAGCTGTATGACTGCATACGCCACCGTCTTGTTTGCTGGTACCCCAACAAACTCAAATAAGTCCTCCAATTTGGTGACCCGGTTTATCACCTTATCCGACGCAGTCCTGCTCTTAAACTCTGGAGGGTTCAAATTTAAAAACTCGGTACCTTTAAAGGTAGATTTCCTGGCCGCCTGCTGAGGCTCATCAGCTTATTCTAGTCATGGTCGCGGTTGCCACAGGTATTGCGGCGGTTCCCGATGCACTGATGTTTGCTGCCAGTTTTATTACTATCTGAGTCAAAGAGTCAAGCTATATATATATAGGAAAATTCTCAAAAGGGAAATCTATTTACCGTTGTCAAAAAATGTATTTATGCCTAAAATTGATAAACATTATACATTACAGATACTTTATAGACTAAATTTCTAATACGGTGATGACCGTATTGGTCCAAAACTTGTCACTTGGCTCAAGGAATTTTAATAAATATATACTTAGATTTGAAATAACAATATTGACTGTATATGATAAGGAAAATACAATGTTTTCGTTGAGTTTCATTAGTCTACATTTTAATAGGTCATGTCGGTCCTAAAAACTATAAATCTAGCAATTAATTAGTTATGAGAAAACATTTAGGACCTTTTTGGGTTAAGTCAACTTACTACTATATATATATATATATATATATATATATATATATATATATATATATATATATATATATATATATATGTCCTAGGCCTAAGGGATTCAAGGGCGCATCGGTCCCAAAATGATAGCTTGGATAACTGGTAGCTACATAAATTATAAATTTAGCATATATGTAAAGTATGTGATAAAATGTTCCATGTATTATAACGTTACATACCCCAAACTAAGACCCAATATTTTATCTAAGAGATTTCAATTTTAAATTTGTAATGATCAATATCTTACAATTAAGAAATTTAAATTTTACCATCTAATTAAGAGTTGAATATCTTACTTCGTTAAAGATTTTGCTATCTAGTGTTTAAAACTATGATTTATGACTTGTATCATGCTTTCTGACTTGTGCAGTAAAATTGGCACTTTGCTAGTTGTCATAAATAGCTCATTGTTATGGTGAAGAGTAAATATTGGGTAAGAAAGTCCCTCCTCTACCCTTGTAAAAATTACTGCTTATTGATTTTATAACTGCTTGTGATTTTCGATGTTGAGTTATTCCACCGAAGGGGTCGGCGTGCCCGAAGAATTCTACGGAGGGTTGCTCCTAGTCTCATACATAAACTGTAAAAATTTCAGAGTCAAAAATACAAACCAGACTATGCCAAAAAATTCAAGAATTCCCATAGATAGCCAATTCCAGAACTCGATAATTGGTTGAATATATTTAACTCAATTTTATAGGAAATTATGTCAGTTTTCTTTCAAAAGGACCTGTGATTAATAATTAAATCGTAGGGGTCAAATTCTTTTAGATCTTATGATGCGTAGGATAATGACACACAGACACGCAAATGGAGTCTAATTAAGAATATACTTTATTTCTGTTGGAGAAATACATATCATCAAATTGGATAAAATTATGAGTTTCTATCATGTTTCAATCGAAAAAAGAGAACAATATTGAGAATTTGAATACTGTGTTTTGCCTTGATCTGTTCAAAGAAATAACAAGTATAAAAATTTTATATCAGGGTTCAAGTTATAATCCTCTTTGGAAATGAAAAAATACTAAATCATACTCTCTCTTTTCGTGGTACATGGATACACGAATTGAGATTTAAGATTCATACTTTTGCTTAGCAGAAACTTAATACAAGATAATAGAATAGGAATATTTTTAGCTTAGGTTAGTGCATTGGGGGGGGAGAACAACTGGATCACACCCAAAATCTCTTCAATATAATAAAAAAGAAGTGAAAGCTAATTAGTAGTTTTCAGCCATTCGTAAGGCCTTACGATGCCACAGGTGAGGCCTAGCACACCTACAGAATTCATGTCCTGTAAATTTCTAGTATAAAACCAGAGTTAATAAATCATATTACAAGTTTTTCACAACATATGTGGGGGGTCAGTTCTATGCCACCGTGTCTGTCACTCCCCATTTTTGATATATGTACTTTGAACATATTATTTCTTGCTTGCATGATAATTAGGTTGCATGGAGACTAGACCCATTCTTTCGTTTATATTGGTTCATAGTTTATTTGTTTGGTTTGGTTTGGTCATGAGTTGAACCCATGGTTTAAATCTTAAGTCCTAACTATATAAGTCAACATCTTTCTCTCTCTTTCCTCATTCTCTCATTTTCCTCTCTTTCTTCATTTTAGGCAAGTACACCTTGCATAACATGGAGAAACCCTTAGATTTTATTTTATTTTAGGCAAGTACACCATGATTTTATTTCATTCTTTTTTCTTGCATTTTATTAATCTAATATATGTACATTATGATTCTAAGCACTTTTAATACTTGAAGTTTTTGAGTTTGATGGATAGATATGAGTAGATATACATTTGAAGATTAGGATTTTTTTATGGGTTTCATGTGTTTTTTGGTTTTGATCTCTTTAAACTTGGTATCTTTAAAAACTAGTTGTTCTACGTGATAGAGCATTCAATTTCGTGTAGTTTCGATTTTTGGTTCACTTGATTTGGAGATAAAATAAAGTTTTTATGAAAAAAATAAATTTTTGGTTTTGAGCATTCCGTCATGGCTGAACTTGTTGTTTGGAGAAGATGAAATGTTATGCAACGAGCATGTTATGCTGCGAGCATCTATGCGGCGAGCATTTTTACAGCGAGAATGTCTATGCGGCGAGAATGTTATGCGGCGAGCATGTTATGAGGATGTCTATTCGGCGAGCATCCTATGAGACAAATTGTCTATGCGGCGAGCATGTTATGCGGTGAGGGTGTCTATTCGGCGAGCATCCTATGAGACAAATTGTCTATGCGGCGAGCATCCCATAAGAAAAAATTTCTATGAGGCAAGATGTACATGAGGCAAGTTGTCTATGAGACAAGCAGTCCATGAGGCAAGTTGTCTATGAGACAAGTTGTCTACGAGGCGAGTAGTCCATGAGAAAAGTTGTCTATGAGGCGAGCTATTTTCATTCGTACACGTTTTTATTGTTTTGCTTGGTTTGGATATTTTATTGGATTTTAGGAGTGATCCTGATGACTGTAAGTGAGATTAGATTCAGTAGCTATGTGCTGGGCTGGACTACGTGCTTGACCCGACCATGTGTACAAATAGACCATGCGACAAGTGACTTTGGCTACCAATGTGCCTTACTTGACCAATGTGTTGTTGTACGTTAGAACTCATGTGATTTACGAAAGATTGGTAACTTGACTCGACTATTAGTATCCATGCTGATACACTTACTATGTGCTATGTGCTAGTATTCCTACACGATTATATTACATTTTATACTGAGGTGTACCTACGTGCTATGCGGCATATGATAAGATACGATTCCTCCAGCATAGACATGAGAGTTGGTCAATAACCAAGCGTGGCTAGGACTTGTGTTGATTATTGTATCATGCTGGATGAATCCAAATTGAACTGCCAAGTGACAAAGTGGACTCGTATCTAATATGCCCGGTATTGCGGTACAACATATAAGGGAAATAACGTGTGACAACGCCATGTGATTCCAGATAACCGTAGGGTTAACTAGGCTACTAAAACTTGTAGACCGTTAGGAGGGACAAAATCTCGAGATCGTGCTTAACTAGCCATCCTCAATTATCTGTAGAGTGAAGGCTATCACCTAATTGGATAATATTAAATCCTCATTAGTGGATTATGATATTCGAATATTATATTGTACTATATGTTCTATTCGATCTTAGCACGGTGGTCTTACGAGGGACCGCTGCATAACTACTATGTGTTATGCGACGATTAGCATGGCTCGTATAGCCCTGCTAGCACATGGTTCGATCTGATGATTTCTATTACTTACATAATATCTCTGGGATAACCCATACTCCACCTAGGAAGCCGTACAAGTTATTGGCCGATGCTGTAATTGAACTTGTTTGTGGTTGTATCTTTTGCTGAATAGTCTCGGAACACCGACTATCATGGTGGGATGGTCTAACCCTCGTCCTTATTTGGTTGTAGGGTTAGATTGTTGTATCACGATAGACTATGGACCGAAACTATGAGACAAAACTATATATATGTTTATTTTTCTCTGGTTTTGTTTCTTCATTCGTGCTTCCTTTGTGGTACTAGATATTTGGGGTCTAACCCCACTTGTTTTGCATGGCCAGGTTTAAAGCCAGCACCCGATGATCCAGCGTACTTACCCCTGAACAATTGTGCGCTCTAGATGGATAGCCGCTGAGGGACACGAGTGAGTTTCTTCTTTCTTGCTCGATATTGTATATTTTTCTCTTTTGGGCGTTTAGCCACCGGCACTTGTTAGCTGTAGATTTGGACATTTAGTTTCCTTACATTATTATAATTAATCAGACTACTGCTGATCATGGTCATGTAATTTTGCTACTCTGCCAGCTTCTTATTTTGTACAGTTGGTTTCTATAATATTTTGATAGGGTGATTGGGACGCCTTTTAGCTTTATTATACATGTTCTATGTTTGCTATTCTTGTTTGAGTGATTGAGCTAATAGATATTCTGTATGACCTAAAGTAATTTTCTTGTAGTATGCAACCCCTTATCTAGTTACAGCCGTAATCGTCGTACGACGTATAGTACCTTGTATGGGATAGATGGCCATATCCGTCTCTGTATTCCGTTACTAGGGCGTGACAAGGTTTTAGTTGTAGCCCGTGTAGGTTTGTATTTTTGGACTTGTGGGGTGTCATGTTCCTACGAGTCTCAATGAAACATATGCCTTTAAAATCCTAAATTCATTCTTCTCGATGCCCTGCTTGACTATCGAATCAATTGCTTCTTTAATCCTTTTTGTCCTATTCTTGATGTATTTTGTCCTTTTCTTTAGGGATTCTTCAATTGCTGGAGCAGCAAACCTAGCAGGTCAGGGTCCCCCTAAGCCCAGTGAGAGGTAGTACCTACTTTGAGTCAGGTCCAGGTTGAGCCAGTGATTGTGCAAGTTGAGATAGTCGAACCAGTAATAGATTATGTTGAACGACAGACCCTAGAGATCCCAGTACCTCCTGTCGTACCAGATGTACTTGACACTCTGGCATTATTGGAGATCATCTGAGGGATGTTAGCAACTCAGCAGCATCAGCAATTTCGGCGACATGAACATAATATCTTATTGAATCAAGGGTTGCAGACGGCTCTAAAGAGAGGCGGAAGGACAGATTATGAGGCGTCGGTCAGATTTTTCTGACTTAACCCGAGATACTTTAACGGCACAGAGGATGCCATAACAAAAAAAGCGTGGCTCAAAGACATCAAAGTTATCTTGGCAACAACAAAGGTTCTGGCTGAGGAACAAGTTGAGCAGGTCCGATTGCAGCTTCAAGACCTTGCTCGTGACTGGTGGGCATTAGTGGAGGTTGGCTTGAGGCTTCCTATATCTTTGAACAGTTTTAGAACTCGGTTTTAGGCCAATTATTTTGGAGTTGTAGCACAATATGAACTCAAACAGAGGTTTATCGGTCTCAAGCAGGCTGGCAAGCCCGTAGATAGATATGCAGCCTAGTTTTGCTGACTGAGTAGATTCTCTCCCACTATGGTGGCTACAGAGTCGTATAGAGCGATGAGGTTCCAACAAGGACTTCATTTAGAGATTCTATACCTGATAGAAGGGCACGACTACCAAACTTACAAAGAAGTGTTGATAGCAGCTCGAAGGCATGGGCTTACTATGCAGAGGTTGTCGGCGAGGATGGAAGGCCAAAAGAGATCTCATGATCAGAATAGAGGAGAAGATAGAGGAGTACCCCAAAAGTCAGGATCATCACCATGGAGGGCGGAAGTTTCGACAGTGACGGCACTAGCTCGGCAGCAGCCGAGGCAGCAACAACATCAACAGCGCTAGGGAGCACCGATGGGGTATACTTACTTTGGCAAGGGAGGCCACACTAGAGATGTGTGTAGGGCAGCCAATGGGTTATGTATGAGGTATGGTAGTCCAGACCATCGGATTACCAATTGTCCTATGATGTAGAGGCTAGGAGGGCCAGTCCAACAATTTCTAACATTGCCATAACCAGGGGCAGTTCAGCACAGAGGGCCGGTAGTAGCAGTATGGCCATTAGCTCAGTGTCTCTTACCGACGCAGGCTCAGATGTAATAACAACAGAAGAACCAGCAGCCAAGCCAGTAGAGTTATCTAAGGGAGGCAGCAGCATGGAGTGCAGCAGGGCCAGGGGTAGGCATTCACTTTGTCTCTGGAGGAGGCTTTGGCAACGGGCGACGTGGTGGAAGGTAACATCTCTGTCGTATCTTTTTCTGCTATAGAATTTTTTGATTCAGGCACATCTCATTCTTTTATATCTTCATAATATGCAAAACGCATTAGATT
The DNA here is from genome assembly GCA_036927795.1 of Iris macrosiphon. Classification (NCBI taxonomy): domain Eukaryota; kingdom Viridiplantae; phylum Streptophyta; class Magnoliopsida; order Asparagales; family Iridaceae; genus Iris; species Iris macrosiphon. Next base: position 99,870,991 of record JAYESA010000002.1, read on the forward strand.
AGAGTTTGAGGCATTGCCAGAGAGGTTGAACATACTCACTGGTAATGGGCTCGTAGAAGTTAGTTGGGTGTGTATAGCGTGTCTTATCGTAGTGTGCAGGTATTTATTACCTGCACGGTTGATCGAGTTCCCTATGTGTAACTTTTACGTTATCCTAGGCATGGACTGGCTGAGAGACAGTCATTGTACGATAGATTGTCATAAGGGTAAGGTATTATTTAGTATCCAAGGTATGGAAGACTTTGCCTATGATAGATCTGTGGAAGACCAACATGAAGAGAGGATTACGACGATAGTGATAGTAGAAGAACAACTTTTCGAGATAGTCAAGGAGTTTCTAGATGTCTTCCCAGAAGAACTCCCAAGGCTACCACCAGTGAGAGATGTGGAGTTTTGTATATAATTGATTCTCGGAGCACGAACATTATCTTGTAATGTTCACCAGAAGGCACCATCAAACTAGACAAGTTTTACCAATACATTGAAGAGTTGAAGGAGAAAAAGTTTATCCGAACCAGTGGATCACCTTAGGGAGCGCCAATAGTTTTAGTAAAGAAGAAGGATGGGTCAACGAGGATGTGCATTAATTATAGGCAATTAAATGTAGTAACGGTGAAGTATAAGTACCCATTACCAAGGATAGATAATTTATTTGATCAATTAAGAAAATATAAGGTTTTCTCCAAGATCAACCTTCGATTAGGATATCATCAAGTAAGAGTTCATGAGCAAGACATACCCAAGACAACATTTAGGTCACGATATGGGTATTACAAATTTTTAGTTATGCCAATAGGATTGACCAATACTTCAGCGATATTCATAGATTTGATGAACCATATTTTCATGCCATACCTAGACTAGTTCGTGATATTTTTCATAGATGACATTATAGTCTATTCCAATAGTATAAGACTCGTCTCACATTATTCGTATTTTATGCAAATAAGTATTTTTATGCTAGTTATTATATTTTATTGGATCTTGAGGAAGCCCAAAAATTCTTAAAATTAAAACTTTACTACTTGACCGGTACTACAGTATACCGACGGTATACTGCCTCGCAGATATTTATTTCACTTTCGAGATATTTTTGAGATATTTTTTCTATAAATAGTACTCGAGATATTTTATTTTCTTTCTCTCTCCTCTCTTTTTTATTTTCTCTCGAGCTTGGAAGCGTGGTCTTGAGACCTGGAGTTTGGTTTCTGAACCCCTTCGTGGTGGTGGACTAGAAAATTTAGGCTGGTAGCTCGCGTAGGCAAGTACACCTTGCCAATTTCGTTAACTTCTTTTACTTTCTGTGTCACGAACACTTTCTCATTTAGAGACCAGCTATGCAAAATAAGGAGCTGGAAGAGTAACAAGAGTATATGATGGTGATCAGCTGCAGTTTGATTTAATAAAATCATGTAAGGAAACTAATGTCCAGACAAGCCGGCTAACAGGTGTCGGTGGCTAAACGCCCAAAAGAAGTAAATTGTCAATAATGAACAAGGAAGAAGAAAACCCACTCGCTATCCCCTGCGACCATATTCCTAGTGCGCACCATAAGTTGGGGAAAATTATGCTGGATCCTCAGGTGTTGGCTCAAAACCTGGCCAAGCAAAACCAGTAGGGTTAGACCCCAAATAGCAAGTATCACAAAGGAAGCATGAAATAAAGAAACAAAAATCCAAGAAAAATATATAATAAATACATAGGTTCAGTGTCGTAACTTAGGTCCATGGCATATCCTAGCGTTAAGGCTCAACCCTATAACCAAATATGGACAAGGGTTAAACCATCATACTATGATAGTCCACTTTCCTAGGCTACTAGCTGAATAATACAATCATGACCAAATCATTTCTTCCTTAATCGGCCAATCATTTGTACGGCTTGCTATTTTTGTGGAGTCTAAGGTTATCTCAGAATAATACATAATAAGTATCCTCAGATCACGTTAGTGCCAAACATGAGCTAACCGAACCAAATAAATAAAACAAGCAATTGCAGGATGCACCAGTCCCCCGTAAGGCCACTGCGCTAAAAACATAGTATTAGCGGTTCCAGTATTCCTATAATGAAATAGTTGCTTGACATAATAATAACAGTCAGATAATGCACTCAATTATGGAAGATGATATACAGTACTTGTGGTGGCCAGCCCACAGCGCACTTTGAATGAATCTTTGTAGGAAGGTTCGTTGGCATGATCTCGGGATACCGTTCCATCCAAATGTTACTACCACTTTAGTTAACTAATTATCCCTATATTTTGCTTAAAATATTAAGGCGTAGTCACATTAGAATTTTCCTTAAGATATCGTAGAAAGTACGGGCATACTAGGTACGAATTCATAGAAGTCAAATCTGGATTCACCCGAGCGTGTATGCAACATTCAGAAAAATAATATCCTAGCCACACTTTAGTAGTTGAGTCGCTTATTATGCCCATGATGGAGAAATAAAATATATTTATAATATCATGCGTTCAAGAATTTGGAGGCATTCTTGATGTATAACCAAAATATAATAACTTAACATGTGACAGGATGTGTAGCACCTCGGTGCACATTAAATCATGAATAATAATCAGGAAATAGTGGTATAAGCACGGATACAATATTCGAGTCCAATTACCAATAATACATTGGGTAACACGAATCAAGAAACATTCAATCAACAAGCAGGGCCGCACGGATCTCTAGGACGCATGAGAAGGCTGGCTGTATGACAATCCTGGCCACATATGAAGTCAAGCCGCATGGAGTCAGGCCGCATAAAGTCAGGCCTCATGAACCACTTGACTGCATGCTCAGAGTTAAGGTCTACTCGTTGGGACAAGTGAATAAGTGATCGGCAATAAATAAAGTATCAATGATGTTACATAAAGTTACTGATGTGACAATCCATAATGTATGTCAGGAAGACAAGACAAGACTATAGAAATAAGTACGAACGGTTCAGAGCCATGCGTCCAAGAAAATAGGGGCCGCATGCTCTCCAGGCCGCATGGGTGTCGGTGCCACATGGGGTTCAATGTCGCATGAAGTTCTCTAGAATTTGTGAATTTCTTATTCGTTTAGCGAGTGAATGCACAAAGTTTTCAAGCATATGTATAAATCACCAGTCATGCGTCCAACAAGATGGACGCATGCTGCTAATATACAGTAAAAGATTAGGCCGCATAACCCTCTCGGGCCGTATGGCACTCTCAGTCGCATATGCTCACTGGCTGCATGGGAACTTCGTCTTCTCCAACAGTAGGTTCGGCCATGGTGGAAAATCTTCAAAAACAAAAATCTTATTTTGTCCATAAAATCCTTATTTTAAGTCCAAATTGGGTGAACCGAAAGCCAAAATGCTCTCTATCATGTAGCAAAAACTAGTTTTCAAAGACAAGTTTAATAGATCAAAACCAAGAAAAACTCATATAATCCATAAAACCCTAAGTTTAAAAATATAGATCTACACTAAACCATCCATCAAAACAGAAAACTCCAAGAACTAAAAGTACTTAGAAACACATAATAAAAATAATAGAACAATAATATGGAGGGTTTCTCCATTTTTCATGCAAGGTGTACTTGCCTATGAAATTGGGAGAGTAAGCTAAAGAAAGAGGAAGAAATGAAGAAGTAAAGAGAGAGAGAGACAGAGAAAATGTGTTATATATGGTAGGATTTGAGGGTTGAACCAAAGGCTCTCATGAGTTAAACCAACCCAAAAAAAACCATGAACCAGGTTAAACCAAAGAATGGGTCTAGTCTCCATGCAACCATGCTAAACTAAAATATATTTCAAATATGTATATCGGGAACAGGGAGTAACATCTCTATCCACCTTAAAAAAATTGCGTCCTCGGAATTCGAATCCAAGCAATCAGTAAAGAAGTCAAGACAAGCACGATATAAATCTACTAGCAACTACACATGCAAGCAATATCATCACAATATAAATGTAATCACTTGATCACAGAATCCGAGATATAGAAGCATAAGGTAGAATATACCTTCCGAATCAAATAGGTACAGGTACCGAGATCGAATATCATCCTCGCGCTCCCACGTTGATTCCCCTAGAGAGTGATGGGCCCAAGTAACCCGGACAAGAAAAATTATTCGGTTCTTGAGCACCTTCTTCCTTCGGTCCAATATGGATACTGGTTGCTCCTCGTAAGATAAGTTTGTACAAATGACTAAATCAGAGTGATCGAGGATATGACTTGGATCCGGAATGTACCTACGCAACTGAGACACATGAAATACATCGTGTACCTCACGTAGCGAAGGTGGAAGGGTAAGACGATAAGCAACATTGCCTACCCACTCGAGAATATCGAACGGACCTACGTATCTGGGACTAAGCTTCCAGCGAACCCCGAATCTAAAGACCCCACGGGTAGGCAAAATTTGCAAAAATATGTGGTCACCAATATGTAACTCTAAAGGTCTACGATACTAATCTACCCAATGACGATGCCTATCTTGTGCAACCCGAAGACTCTTTCTGATCTGCTTGACAACCTCTACTGTCTGCGTGATCATTTTAGGTCCTAACATCTTTCGCTCACCAATATCGTCCCAAGCCAACGGTGACCTACACTTTCCGCCGTACAGTTCTTTGAAAGTTGTCATCTGAATAATAGCCTGATAACTATTGTTATACGAGAATTCTACCAAGTGAAGGTGATTCTCCTAAGATCCACCAAGATCTAAGGTACAGGCTCGTAGCATATCTTCAAAGGTTTGGATGGTTCACTCTAATTTTCTGTCTGTCTGGGGTGGTAAGTCGTGCTAAATCTTAACTTGGTACCCAAACTTTGGTGTAAACTTTTCCAAAAATAAGAAGTGAATCATGTGTCTCGATCTGATATGATACTTACTGGGACACCGTATTGTCTTACTATCTGTCGCATATACATTTCATCCAAATGTTTTGTAGACTGTCCTACTCGAAAAGGATGAAAGTGAGCTACTTTTGTGAGATAATCTACTATCACCCAAACTGCATCTCGACCAGTCGGTGATCTAGATAAACCAGTCACAAAGTCCATTATGATGTGTTCTCACTTTCGCTCTGGAATAGGAAGCGGCTGCAATAATCCTGTCGGTCTCTGTTGTTCTGCCTTTACTTGCTGACATATCAGGCACCACGGTTCAAAGCGTGATATTTCTCTCTTTATTCCATTCTACCAAAAGTGTTGCTTGATATCATCGTACATCATTGTGCCTTCCAGATGAATAGAATACTGGGAACTATATGCTACAGTCATAACTTCTTGCCGAATATCCCTGTTTGGTACGCATAGACGATTCCCAAACCTTAGCGTTCCATCCGCATGTATTGTCAACTCTTTTCGAAGACCTGACTCACATTCTTCTCGTTGCTTTTGAATCTTCGGGTCCTCTACCTGAGATAGCTTGATTCTATCTATTAAAGTTGACTGAATATGTAGGCTAGCCTGAACTCATGTACTTTATGGAAGTACTATCTCGATACCCATCTATCGTAAGTCTTCTAGAATATACTTCTTAGTAGTCAACATAAATTTTCTACCTCTTCTGCTAAGTGCATCAGCTATTACATTAGCCTTGCCTGGATATTACTGAAGTTCCACGTCATAGTCTTTCAACAACTCTAGCCACCTTCTCTGCCTCATGTCCAGGTCCTTCTGCGTCAACACATACTTCAAACTCTTATGATCTGTGAATATTTTTACTCAATCACCATATAAGTAGTGCATGTCACCCTCACTTTTCCAACTAGGGATAGTTTGGTATTTTGGCATGGGAAATAATTTTAGGAATAAATATTTATATTGGTGTGTTATAGAAATTATTTGATGATTGTATTAATTATTTAATATTTAGTGAGTTATAGATTAATTGTGGCTTATATTAATTATTTTTGTTAGAGGCTAGTCTAATAATTAGACTTGTCATGACAACTAGTGAGCCTAACTTGGATCTAAACTCATTAGACCCATCATCATTAATTAATTAGGAAGGATTAGCCTAATTAGAATTAGTATAGAAACTTCCTAAAATGTCCACCCTTAATTATTCCTTATAATTTATCATTGGAGGGCATATGGGGCATTTACATGTTACTTAGGGAAGGGGGAAGGGGCCGGCCATGACATAAGCCTCTGCTCTCTCTCTCTCTCTCTCCACTTTATTTGTTCATCCATTTTTGAGATCCCGAATTCATAGATCCCAAATTCCCTTACCTCTCCATCAATCCACCATCAATTCACTAGCAATTTTCTTCTATTCTAATTCCTCAAGGAACTTTGTAGCTTGGAGAAGGAAGGAACCCAAGGAGGAGGAGCCGAAGCGGAGAGATCGTATCCGGATCGTGTCCACTCGTATTTTTATTGAAAATCCATCTCCCAATCGGTCAATTCTGATTTTTTTTCTCATTGTAGCTCCCAAATCATGCATTTGACCATTATAAATGACCTCATGGCATAGGACTATCTATAGGAAAAAGTTCGTGATTAATTGGTTATGTATTATAAATTTTATGTGGTAATTTGTGTATATTTTGGGAGAATTATGAGATTGACACATCAATTGTGTGTCATGAGACCAATTAGATCAAATTAGACTTAGATCGGGGTTGTGGAACTAGGTACATATCTACAAATGGATATGTGTAGGCCGTATCATGATATTTTGTGATACGGTACGATACGGGGCCCAATTTTAGGTGTTTTGCACAATTACTCTTCAATACTCATTGTAGCAAGTTACTTTAGTTGTATTATGGTGATATAGATATGTATATTTATTATTTATGGAGAATTTGGGTTTTGGCTTCTAGATTTGGTGTGTACCATATAGTATTGTATTGATAGCATGTCGATTGTTTGGTGAAATGCTAGTGTGTTATATGTTGAGTATGTATTCATTAGTTATGTCTTATACTAGGTATATAGTAGTATAGTTAGTGTTTAAGTGGTTGGACTGCTATGGGGGAAGTTAACCGAGCCATGAGATGGGGGTTTACTAAGTTGCAGAGGATAGAATTATTAAGATCACAAGGACACAAGCATGGGAGTATGGTGTGCACTGTGTTGTGTACAGTGTGTGTGTGTGTGTGTGTGTGTGTGTGTGTGGCATAAAAAATATGGTGATTGGCATTAGTATTAACTGAAAGTGTAATACTTGCACACAGTTGCAAGAGGAGTTGCAGGAGCTTGTAGTCGTTGTTGGTTGCAAGACAGCAGCAGCAACACCCACTCCTCTGTGCAGTCCACATTCTGCAGGTAGGGGAGACATTGGTATATACCTGTTGTGCAAGTAATGTGAGGTGGAGTTAAGGGCAGCAATAGCAACTAGTGGTGTTTTATAACTGAGCACTGATGCTGTAGTGAGGGAGTATCAGGTATTGGGAGTTAAAGCCAGCAGCTGCACAACAGCAGTGAACAGCAAGGTATCGGGTATCAGTGCCATTGGATAAGAACTAAGAAGAATTAGTAGTGCAATAGCTAGTGTAGGCAGTACAGGTGCACTGTGGTGCAACTTGACTTAGTTGTAATGCCTGCAATAGTGAGGTACGGGTAAGGGTCAATGATTGAAGAGGAAGGGAGTCAATGCTGTAGTAGGGAGCCCAAGTATTAACCGAGCAATCTCGGGTAGTTGTAGTATCTTGTAGTCAGGTAGTTGTAGTTCAGTAGGGTGTTATAGTTGATGCAATATAGATTGAAGAGGAATAGACAGCAGCAGCAACATGTATTCAGTAGTTACAGGATCACATTGATGCTCGACCTGCTGCTGAAGGGAGTTTGAGGCAGTAGGCTCCAAGCAGTGGTAGGGTGAGGTAATATTATGTGCAACTGTTAGTGTAGGTAAAATATTAGTTGCATAGTAGTTAAGGTATCAATGTGATGTTGATGCTTGAGTATATATATGCATGTGAGGTACTCTAATGTATCAGTGACTCCAAGAGAGTATGAGAAGTTAGACAATATGTGCACTACTATATAGGGTGTCTAATGTGCAGGAATAGATGAGTAATTAAAGTATCATGGAGGCAAGTGAAGAATTCTACAGTGGGCATAGCTTGCGTACAGCAACTTGTAAGAACACAGTTGGGAATAGGGGTGTCCAGGTATCTTGGATGCCTGGAACATGTATCCAGGTAGGTATCAGACTGAAGCTTGATGCATTAGCTACAACAGCAGCAGGTAACCTAAGGGCAGTAGTGTACATGTGTGCAATGACACATATGAAGTAAGGTTTCAGAATTTGCACACAGTATCAGTCATTGCCTGCAGTGTGGGGTGATTGTGATGAATCAAAGGGTGCAAGGTAGGGCATGGACTGAATGAGGATGTTAAGAATGAGTGTTATGATAGTTCATACATATAGGTCGGTCTATTTATGTATAAGGTATCTTATAATAGGTATTGGGGTCGGATATTAGTTAGAGATAAGGTATTGATCTAATATTAGGATGTAGATACTAGGTAATATTAACTAGTGAGCTAATACCCTCAAGTATAGACTTAGAAATCTAGGGATGACCTAGAATCATCTAGATTAGACCTAAAATCAGGATGTTGACCTAGTGTTGACTAGTTTGACCTTAAAAGTTAACCCTTGACCTAGTTAAACTAGTTTGACTAGAGAAGCATAGATTTGACCTAGAAATCCTATTTTAACTCATTTTAAACTTATTTATCCCTACATTACATCAAATGTCATGATATTTCATATATAGGTCTGTGCGACACCAGTTCGGACACCGTTCTACCTTATTTGCTCAGGACCTCAGGCGAGTACATCTCTCTATTAGATTTTATTTCATGATAGTGTATATATCACTTGTTCTAGAACTGTATACTTGATTCCGACACAGTGGTTACACGGACTGGTACTATATGGATCCTGTCATGGAATGTTATCCCCTACCGTGTTCAGCGGATACTCCTTCACATGTATTTCATGGTGTATATCTGATATTGATTTTAGTGTACTTCATGTTCACACACTACTAGTGTTCAATATGCCATATTTGTGTTCGTAACGTGTCATGATTGGATCCATTAGTATTGGCTGAGGATGGGGAAGTAGGAGTTGGTTATGTGATCAAGCCTAAGTGTATTCATGTACATGTCGATTTTATATCACACGTGTAATCGAGTTACCATATTGTATTTGTGTTCAACCCAAACCGATCACATAATGAACTTGTACTCTATGGCACATTAGTTAGTTTCATTTATTTCTACTACTTGAAGATATTCATATTGCTTATTCTTTATTCCAGTACATTACCTGTTCACTCTAGTTCACTCCATTTCTTATGGCTAGTTATCCTGTATTCTTTTCTATTATCTGTTATATATGCTCGATTATGTATTTGGAACAGTTTTTAGAGGCATGTACTTCGCTTCAATCTTGACTGGATATATTTTTCAGATGATTGGCTTATGGACCAATGTCCCACGTACTACGGGCCGTAGGACGGCGTACCATTAAAGGATACTCCTTTAGAGCAGGAGGACCTAGAACCAGATGCTGAGGAGGCCTAGACTTATTATTTAGACTTGTATTAGACTTTTTGAGACTTTTTGGTATGTATATATTATTGGGGACTTGTGATTGTATTGTGACTATTTTCCTCTTTTATTCCATATCATACTTTATCTTCCTTAGATTGACATTGTGATTATGTATCATTATCATATACCATATTGCTTCTCCGTTTGGAGTTGAGATGACATTGACATGTACCATATATATATATATATATATATATATATATATATATATATATATATATATATTGTGTGAGAAGTTTAGATAGTATGGATGACCCAGACATTATTCTACTACCGATGCTGCGGCGTAGGCTTGGCGCTGATCATTACGCGTGCCCTTACTCCGGGTGCGGGTCGTGAAAGTGCCTCAATAGCTTAAGTGCGAATACTACTGTTGTAAGCTCCAAATCGTGAGTTTGATAGTTCTTCTCGTAATCTCTGTGCTGCCGACAAGCATACGCTATCACTCTTCATTGTTGCATTAAAACATATCCAAGTCCTTTGCCAGATGTACCACAGTATACTGTGAATCCTCCGGAGCCGGTTGGAAGAGTAAGGATTGGTGCAGAGATTAACTTCTTCTTCAACTCTTCAAAGGCTATCTGACATTCCGCTGACCATACAAATTTAACTTTCTTGTACGTCAACCGAGTCAATGGTGCCGAGATCTTAGCAAAATCGGACACAAATCTTCTGTAGTATCCTGCCAAGCCTAGGAAACTACACACTTCTGCTACTGTCTTTGGAATTGGCTAGTTCTCTACTGCCACTACCTTCTTGGGATCAAATGACACTCTTGCTCCAAAAATATTGTGTCCAATAAAGGATATACGATCTAGCCAAAACTTACACTTACCAAGCTTTCCATATAACTGGTGCTCCCTCAAAGTTTGTAGAACTATCCAAAGATATTCCATGCTCCTCCTTATTACGAGAATATACCAGGATGTCATCGATGAATACTACCACAAATTGGTCTAAGTATGGCACAAAAATATGGTTCATCAAGTCCATGAATACCGCTGGAGCATTGGTCAGTCCGAATGGTATAACTAAGAATTCGTAATGTCCATATCGTGACTTAAATGTTGTCTTCGGTATATCCTGCTTCTGGACTCGCACCTGATGATATCCTGATCGTAAATCTATCTTTGAGAAGACTCTTTCTCCACTTAATTGGTCAAACAAATCATCAATCCTTGTTAATGGGTACTTGTTCTTCACGGTTACTGCATTCAACCGTCTGTAATCCATATACAACCACGTCGATCCATCCTTCTTCTTCACTAATATCGTTGGTGCTCCCCACGGTAATGCACTGGTCCGAATAAACTTCTTCATATTCAGTTCTTCCACGTGTCGATATAATTGATCAAGTTTTGATGGTGACATTGGGTACACCTTCTGGGGTAATGGTTCTGCTACTGGCATCAACTCTATACAGAACTCTACTGCTCTAACTGAAAAAATCTGAAAGATCGTTGGGAATGACATCCATGAACTCTTCAACTATCTTGGGTAGCGGGTTTGCTTCCCTTGCTATTATTATGACTCCTCTCTTGTGTTGGGCTCTTACTATTCTGCTAAGGACAAACTCTACCCTCACGACATTCTATCGTTGCATGACTAACTCTCAACCATTTCATGCTTAAGATAACGTCAAAATTACCCATAGGAAACTCGATCCACTTTGAAAGTAATAAATGCCCACATACTATGACTGGATATACTAGGAACACCCTACTAACTTCTACGATCCTTTCCAGTGAGCATATTTAGCCTCGCTGGGAATGCCTCAAACTTAAATCCAATATGTGTCGTATATTGTGCATATATAAATGAGTGCGAAGCTCCAGAATCAATGAAAGCTATGGCAGGAAAGGTTGTAACGAAAATGTTACTTGCCACTACGTCGCCCAATCCAATTGCTTTCTCTAAAGACAAGGTGAGTGCCTGCCCTTGGCCTTGTAGATTTTTACTGTTGTCTTCCTTGCTACCGTGGTTGCAGGCCCTGCTAGTTCTGTTGTTGCTACCTATAAAGCTGGGCCTACGTCAGCAACGGACGCTAAACTAAAGGCTATGATGCTACTGTTGGTTCTCCTTGCTATACTGTCCTTGGAGCTGACAAAACAGGAAACTGTTTTACTGGCCCTCCCGGCCTCTGCATCAATGAAAACGTGACAACCTTGTGATCAGGGCTTCCACATGTCAAACATAGTCTGTTAGTTGTCCGAAAAATATCCCGGGTATGACCTCCCTTGCCACAGTAGGTACAACTTGTCGGCGCTCCTCGTCGTTGTTGTTGTTGCTGCCTCGGCTGCTGTTGTCGAGTTGGTATTGTCACTGTTGGAATATCGCCCTTCGCGATGCTTAATCATGGATATGAATGCCAGGTGATGGTGCTAACGTTCGCAGTACTGGTCCTCTCTCATTATTCTGTCCATGAGGACTCTTTCGATCCACACTTCTGGATGCCATCCACTGAGAAGTGAGCTCAACCCTCTTGGATGCTATCAATACCATCTTGATAGTCTAGTAGTCGTACACCTCTACCATATGCAAGATCTCCAAGTGAACTCCCTACTAGAATCTAATCTCATTGCTATCTCCAACTCTGTTGCCACCATGGTTGGAGAAAATTTGTGAAGTCACCAAAATTCAGCCGCATAGCTGTCTACTGTCCTTCCTGCTTGCTTGAGGTTAATGAACCTTTGCTGCAACTCACACTGAGCCACAATTCGAGGTACTTTGCCCTGAATCGAGTCCTAAAATCCTTCCATAAAATAGGATGCCTCAGTTCTACCTCCATCGTAGCCCACCAACCTCTTGCCAGATCTTAGAGTTGTAGACGAACCAGGTCATCATTTTCCTCTGCCAAAACTTTAACCTTTGTCAGAATTGTCTCAATATCTTGGTACCAATCGTCTGCCGTGATTACGTCCTCCGTGCCATCGAAGTACCTGGGGTTCAGTCTGCAAAATCTAACAAATGCCCCATAATCTATTCTTTCGCCTTGTTTTAGGGCCGTTTGAAACCCTTTGTTTAACAGCACATTATGTTCCTCCTGCTGGAGTTATTGTTGTTGATATTGTTGTTGTTGTTGTACCAACATCTGGTGTTGTTGGGTAGCCAACAATCTATGGATAATCTCTAGCAAAGCCAAGGTATCCAGTACTGCCGGCACTGCGAGAGGTACGGAAACACTTGGAGCCTGCTGCTCTGTCCCATTCATCATGGGCTCAACTCGGATCCTTGGCTGGGGTTCCACAGGATTTTGTTCTACTGGCAACTCTGCCTCTTTTGTTGCTGCAGCATCAAGAGAAAGAGAAGCCCTAAAGAAGGGCACAAGAACAATAAGCACAGGACGAGAAGGAAAAAGGAAGCAATCAATCTGGAAGAATTCAAGCTGAGTATGAAAAAGGACGAATTCAGAATTTCAAGAAGGATCATGTTTGATTGAGACTCCTATGACCATGACACCCTATAAGTTTGAAGAACAGACCTGCATGGGCCACCACTAAAACCTTGTCATGCCCCAGTACCGAAATATGGAGACGAACATGGCCAGCTACCCCGTATAAGGTTTTATACATCGTACGTCGATCACGGCTCTATAAGACAAGGGGGTGCATGCTATAATCAAGTCTCATATGGTCAAGAACTTCTATGTATCAATTATTCAAACAAGAAACAGTAAGCATAGAGAATATATGATAAGCAATAAGGCGTCCCAAACGCTTTCTCAAAATGTTCTACAGACCAGCTATGCAAAATAAGGAGCTCGAAGAGTAATAAGAGTATATGACAGTGATCAGCTGCAGTCTGATTTAATACAATTATGTAAGAAAACTAATGTCCAGACAAGCCGGCTAACAGGTGCTGGTGGCTAAACGCCCAAAAGAAGTAAATATTCAATGATGAGCAGGGAAGAAGAAAACCCACTCGCTATCCCTTGCGACCATATTCCTGGTGCACTCCATGAGTTGGAGGATAGTATACTGGATCCTCAGGTGCTGGCTCGAAACCTGGCCATGCAAAACCAGTAGGTTTAGACCCCAAATAGTAAGTACCATAAAGGAAGTATGAAATGGAGAAACAAAAATCCAAGAAAAATATATAATAAATACATAGGTTCAGTATCGTAACTTTGGTCCATGGCATATCCTGGCGCTAAGTCTCAACCCTATAACCAAACAAGGACAAGGGTTGAACCATCACACTTAGGTCCACTTTCCTAGACTACCAGCTGAATAATACAATCACAACCAAATCCATTTCTTCCTCAATCGGCCAATCATTTGTACGGCTTGCTATTTTTGTGGAGTCTAAGTTTATCTCAGAATAATGCATAATAAGTATACTCAGTGTCACGCCCCAGTCACAAAACACCGAGGTACTAGCCACGTGGCAATGGCTAGTAGCACACTCGAATGGACAAACCCAATTTAATGGACCCATTAAGGTGTACTTAAGCTGTAAAACAACAGTAAATGTCTATGATACTAATCTCATCCACAGCAGATAATCATAAAATAAATGTCAGAATAATCAAGATCAAATATATCCAACAAATCTCAATAAAAAGTCTCGGGGAACAACCCGATAATGAGTTTGATACATCAATTCAATAAATAGGAAACAACAGAAATAACTAGGTATAGATAAGCAGATACTCAGGAGAAATCATCGGCGATCGCCTCGTCCTCTGGTAATGGTACTACTCCAACTTCTGCTTCTGTCCCGTATACCTTGGGATAGATCTCCTCTGCTAAACCTAGGGATATAATCCGGATTTCGGGTCCTCAGGGGACATAGCAAGGTACAAGAATAACTTAAGCCAAATTAATGTAGTGCAGTAATAAATGAATCAAAATAGGGTAAACTATATACCCAGCTATGTGATATGCAAGTGAGAGCATCACTAGGACTCAGGCTGAGACTACTACAAGCTCTGTGTCGGGGAGCCGGTAGCAGTTATACTATGTAGTTATACTATGTAGTTATACTATGTAGTGGGCCTACGGCACCGTAATAAATATATATATAGTTAGCCTGTAGCATGTATGTCTCTCCCCCACCCAATGTAATCACACGTCTCAATGCCATGACACACAAGATCATATCTAATGCAGCAAGTCATAATGATATCTATGCATATATATAAAGTCTATATCACGAATCATGTATCCTATACAGAATCACCATGAATATCTCAGGAAGATTCTGTCTCATGAACAGTGTCAACTGTCCTATGGTATGACGTACTTGATAATGCAAGCACGAAAATGTATAGGGTCGCGATATCAATCTCTAGGTGACGCTACACAACTTCGCGTGCGGCATTGACACCCGAATCTGGTTCGGATGTTAAGTAATGTCACACGGTCCTAGGTTGAACAGATACATCATATAAATAAATCAAAGGAATAATATGTAGCAAGTACTGCAATATTGGCAAGGTACACTTGCCTGGTGCATGAATTCCAACAGTTGCTCCGGTATTCGTGGGATCTTCAAGTACTCCTCCGGTTGCTGAAATAAATACTACCATCATGTTCAGAAGATATGAAATAGCTAGGTTTGCCTGTCCATAAGTCCAATTTGGACATAGGGGCAAAATTGATCGTTTCTGGTCAAAGTGGGGTCCACATGTAGCCTACTTCGCACCGAAAAATGTGCCAGAGACAAAGTTCTCCAAATTCGTCAAACTTAGCGTCTACAAGTCTAGAACGATGATACGAACCCAACGGAATATCCATAACTGGATTCCGATGAGCCGATAACAAAATCGCCTATCAAGTGGAGTTATGGGGCCCACGATACGGGTTTTTGTCATCGTTCTCAAAATTGAACCAAACTTGGGTCACAGGACCAGCGTATTGCTACGAGTCCGATGGCGCAAGTTTTATTTCGAAACGACGAGCGTATACGAAGTTACAAGTTTCAGAATTATAACGCCCCGCAACCGCTCGGAGCGTTACGCTGAGTCGGACTGAATGAATCAAATGTTGGTTACATTTGAAATGTTAGATTTTGGGAAGAAGGATTAATCGAGTTGGTTTCAATGTGCAGATGCCTAGCGGGTTCGATGGAAATCAGGTGTTCGTTCAGAACAGTACTGAATAGCTGGATGGAAGCGATAATGTCGTCTTCCTTAACCCGATCGGTCGGATGATTTGGAGAGCACGGCCTGCTCGCACGGTCATACCAGTTGAGTAGATCGCGCTTGTATCGGACCACGGGTTCAAGGGATTGGCCATATCGGCAGGACAGGATGTTTAACGGGATCAAACATTGTGAGTGGGCTCTTTCCCTTCTCCTCTACTCCTTCATGCCTAATAATATGGAAAACACGTAAAAGGCTTGAATACTTGGGCTGAAACTCGAGAAATACTGCACTGAGGTGTGCATAGAGTGTACGTCGTTGGCTTGGTAGGATTGTGGCTTGAATATGATTTTATGCGTTGGATAGTTGGAGCGATAGTTGGATATTACATTTGAGGCAGTCGGTTGGATACTTGGGATTATACTTGGATGGTTGGAATGATACAATGAGGCAATGGGAATATCGGGAATTCGGGCGAGCGAGTGTGCATCCGTGCGCGAGTATCACTTGGTCGCTTTGTCTTGCAAAGCGAGCAGTTATGGTTCAAAACCGAACAACTGCATCGGCGAGGGTGTTGTGCCGCTTGATGGGGCATCGTGCCACGAATGGGGCATTGTGCAATGAAGCGACATTGTGCCATGGGTTTGCTTTGAGCATGGGTGTTGCACCAATTTAGACTCTGTGTTGAGAAGAGGCATCGTGCCTATGAAACACTTGATATTATGGTGCCTTGGGCGATATCTTGAGGTCGAGATTTGGATTCCTTGGTTGGATATGTTGAAAGAATGGTTATGGATATTTGGTTGGATATCGGTTGAACGAGTCTAGGATCGCTTGGTGGGGCGAGAATGTTCGATCCTCTCGTCATACCTACGTGTCTGCATAGTCACGGACAACCTGCGTGGCACAGGGTTTGGTTTCCTGGAACGGGATGAGGCACTGGGGCACCGGGACCGTTCCACCATGGAGGAAACAATGGGCATCGTGCGATTGGGCGCAGTGCTGGTAGTCCGATACCACCAGGCGGGAGTAGCTGCCCAACCCTGGATCGGGTAGGATTGCCCTATTGATCTTGGTCCGATCAATGTCCTTCGTGGCTTTTAGCCAGTGACTTCATATAGTATAGTGTTGGCTTGCTTTTCTTTTGTTGGTTTGGCTTTCGTGTAGGCGCGGCCACCTTGCCTTGGCAAGAGTGTGCACTTGAGATTGGAATATATAAACTTTGGTTGAGGATGGATATTGAGGCGAGACTGATGGTTCGAAATGTTATCGTGTAAGCGATGACATTGAGTAAGACGGGTCGGTTATATATTGCTTGTCGTTTGGTTTGAGTTAAATGCTTGCATGCTTAAACTGCTTTACAGCTTTCCTTAACATGTCATTCATATGCCATGAAACAAATCTAGGATTCAACTAGAAAGATCACCATATAACTGTGTGCATTCACTATTTTACTTAGTGTCGGCTTAGGCGAGTGGGTTACCCCGCTCACCAGTACGGTTGTGTACTGACCCACGTTAGTGGGCAATATTTCAGGTACACAAGCGTAGTGGCGCTGCTTGGATATACGGGACAAGATGTATGAACTGTAAGTACCTTTGTGGGCTAGAGAAAAGAGCAAGAGTATTTCATCGTCTCCGTGGCATCGCCTTTGTGGTATTGACTCGGGGCATTTTATTTGGACCCTATCGTGAGCTTCGCTGCGTATTACTCTGATGTGTGCTTGGTACACAACTTGGCTTCCGCTGTAACTTGGTTGTTTCGATGATAACTTTGGTGTTTAACAACATCGCCTTGTACGAACGCAACTCCAGGCTCGTACGGCATCACGTCCCGATGAGAATGATTGTCCCGCGGGAGAGCTGCAACGTGGTGATTTCACGTTCAGCAGGGACTATCGAGCCTGCGAAAGATTGGGGCGTGACAAGAATAGGGCCGATACGGGGCATTGTCGACGGATACTCATTGATTTCGGTGTGCACGTACATCCAAATCAACTTCCATGAAATCCCACACGTCCGTATTGACAGTGCGCACATTTCGGTAAAGTTCGCACACAACCAAGTCACCTCGTTTAGCGGGGGGCACCCAGTTCCAGGAAAATCAGGGTCTTAAATTAACCAAGCTTTTTGGTTAATTTTACCCTCGAATAAAATACAATCTACAACACAATAAATTGAACTAATATAGGGTTTTAAAACTAGGTTATACGGTCTAAATTACTGTTCAGGTAAAATTTAAAAATATTTAGCAGGTTGGTCGTAAAATAGCCGTGAACTAGGCAGTTCGGGACAAATTCTGAATTTTCAGAAATTGGGAAGTTTTTCCTGATTTTGCATCACAGTTTGCGACCGACACAGGTTACGATACGCCGAACCGATGGCACGGGTTTCGAGAGGGTCACGTAGGGAATATGTCACAGCAGACGGTTCGGAAAATAAGGTAACGAGGAGAGAGAAAAACTCACCGGAACGAGGAGTCAGAATCGACTGTATTTGGCGTACGCGAGGCAGCGCGTCGCCGTGACTACAGGGTGGCGGAGCTTACTGGCGGCGGAGCTGTTCTCTTCGGCGGCGGGTGAATTGCTCGTCGCTGGGTTCTTCGTGTCAGGGTGGAGTGGTCACCGGAGGAGGCTTCGTTGGTGAGAAGACGGTGATGGCGGAGAGACGGGCGGCCGGAGAAGATTGGTGAGGGTAGTGATGGTGGTGGTGTGGCTGTGGCAGCAGTTGCGGGTTACTGCGGTGGTAGAGCTCGGCGGCGGGGGCTTGGGGTCCGTCGGGTGCTGATGGCGGAGCTGGAGGGAAGCTCGGGTCGGCGGCTGCTGCGGGGAGACGGCGGTGGCTGTGGGGTTGACGGTGATGGTGGTGATCGGTGTTGTGGAGATGGGGGTTTAAGTAGGGACGATGGCCGTCGGTTACGGGTGAACGGTCGCGTGGGAGGCGGCTGCGGGAGAGGAAAAAACGACCGGGAAGTCGGGGCGGCAACGGGGGTTACGGGATTTGGGGGTTACTGTAGCAGGGTCCTAGCGGGTTGGGTCAGGGTAGGTGGGTTCGGGTCGGGTATGGATCCGACCCGATCCATTAGGGTTTGGGTTTAAATAGGGTTTGGGTTGGTTTATTTAGTTAAACCGGTTTGGTTCAACTGGATTTAATCCGGTTCAGGTTGGTTTGTTTTGGTTTAACTAAAAACTTTATTTTTAGGTCTTTAAAAATAGTTTTTGGGCCGAATAAATTCCATAAAATTACACTATGTCTAATATTTTATTTTACACCCAAAAATATTATTTTCATAATATTTTAATATTTAATAAAATCACAAAATTTATTTAATTCCAGAAAATATTTATTTTAATTAGTAAAAAAATCACAGAAATTTCTCGAAAATTTATTTTTAAATTTTAAAAAATTCTGGGTGTTTACACTTAGATCACGCCAGTGTCGAACATGAGCTAACCGAACCAAATAAATAAAATAGGCACTTGCAGGATGCACCAGTCCCCCTTAGGGCCACTACGATAAAATACGGTATTAGCGGTTCTATTATTCCTATAGTAAAACTATGGCTCGACATAATAATAATAGTCAGATACTGCACTCCACTAAGGTAGATGATATACAATATCTATCGTGGCCAGCCTACAGCGCACTTAGAATGAATCTTTGTAGGAAGGTTCGTTGGCATGATCTCGGGATACCGTTTCCTCCAAATGTTACTACCACTTTTAATTACCTAATTAGCCCTATGTTGTGCTTGAAATCTCAATGCGTGGTCACATAAATTTTTTCCTTAAGATATCGTACAAAGTACGGGCACGCTAGATACGAATCCATGGAATTCAAATCTAGATTCACCCGAGCGTGTATGCAACATTCAAACAAACAATATACTAGCCATGCTTTGGTAGTTGACTCGCTTATTATTCCCGTGCTGGAAAAATAATAAATATTTATAACATCACACGTTCAGGAATTTGGAGGCATTCTCGATGCACAAACCAAATACAATTACTTAACTTGTGACAGGATGTGTCATACCTCGGTGCACATTAAATCATGAATAATAATCAGGCAATAGTAGTATCAGCACGGATACAATATTTGAATCTAATTACCAATTATTCATTGGGTAACATGAATCAAGAAATATTCAATCAACAAGTAGGGCCGTACGGGTCTCTAGGTCGCATGGAAAGTCAGGCCACATGACAATCCAGGCCACATATGAAGTCAGGGTCGCATGGGAAATTAGGTCGCATATGAAATCAGGGATGCATGGGAAGTCAGGCCGCATGGAGTCAGGCCGTATGAACCATATGGCCGCATGCTTAGAGTTAAGGTCTACTTGTTGGGACAAGTGATGAAGTGACGGACAATAAATAAAGTGTCAGTGATGTGACATAAAGTGACTGATGTGACAAGCCATAAAGTGTGTCAGAAAGAAAAGACAAAACTATATAAATAAGTGCCAACGGTTCAAGGCCATGCGTCCAAAAATATAGGGGCCGCATGCTCTTCAGGCCGCATGGTTGTCGGTGACGCATGGGGTTCAATGTCGCATGGAGTTCTCTAGGACTTAGCAAATTTCTCATTCGTTCAGCAAGTGAATGCACAAAGTGTTCAAGGACACGTATAAATCAGCAGTCATATGTCCAACAAGATGGATGCATGATACCAGTATACGGAAAGAGTTTAGGCCGTATAACCCTCTCGGACAGCATGGCACTCTCAACCGCATATGCTCACTGGCCGCATGGGAACTTCGTCTTCTCCAACAGCAGGTTCGCTATGGCAAAAAAGCTCCAAAAACTAAAATCTTATTTTTTTTCCATAAAAATCTCATTTTAAGTCCAAATCGGGTAAACCAAATGCCAAAATGCTCTAAATTGAAAGCTCTATCATGTAAAAAAAATTGGTTTTCAAAGACACAAGTTTAATAGATCAAAACCAAGAAAAACTCATAAAATCCTATGTTTAGAAATATAGATCTACACTAAACCATCTATCAAAATATAAAACTCCAAGAACTAAAAGTTCTTAAAAATACATAATAAACATAATAAAAAAATAATATGGAAGATTTTTTTATTTCTTATGCAAGGTGTACTTGCCTATGAAATGGGAAGAGAAAGCTAAAGAAAGAGGAAGAAATGAAGAAGTGAAGAGAGGGAGAGAGAAAATATGTTATATATAGTAGGGTTTGAGGGTTGAACCAAAAGATCTTATGAGTTGAACCAACCTACAAAACAAACCATGAACCAGGTTAAACCAAAGAATGGGTCTAGTCTTCATGGACATGCAACCATGCTAAAATAAAAATATTCTAAATACGTATAACAAAAACGGGGAGTGACAGTCCTTGACCATTCTGAGCTAGTCGTGGGTACCGACTTCTTACGAGGAACAACTTGTGTCCATTTTCGAGCGAAGAGAGAATGTACTCAAGAACCGAACTATCCGTCTTGTCTGTATCGCTTGGGGGCACCACTCTTTGGGAGAGTCGACATGGAAACGCGAGAACGATATTCGGTCTCGTTATCCACACTTATTTAACTCGCAAGGTATATTTTTTAAATTTTTTTTTCTAATTTCGTGATCATTGGTCACCTTCCTAGAGTTCTATTAATATTGTTATGTGTATATTATTTAGTTTGCTTGTATATTGCCTGTGATTGCTTGTAGCTAGATGTGCTTGTCCTGATGTCTCTAGTTGCCTATGTCCTGGAATTCTAAGGACAAAATTTTTCTAAGGTAGGTAGAAATGTCACTCCCCAACCCCGATATACTTGGAATATATGCAAGCTAGCGCACTTCGGGTATGCTTCAAGTGCACGGTTGAATGGAGCTTTGTGCACATTGGCTAGCATTAATTGTGTTGTGGTGGTAGGTAGGGTGTGTGGATTGGATTTGTTGGAGAGATCCGACGGTTCACCATTCACCCCTTGCCTATATATATCCTTGTTCATTTCTCTTATTTTGCTCTTGGTTTATTCATAAGCAAGTACATCTTGCAAATATAAAGAAACATGATCGGCTATAGTTTTATTCTTAGTATTTGTTGTTATAATTAGTTTCTAGTAGCGTTCTGATTATAGTTAGTTCTTGGAGTTTTCAAATTTGAGGTGGTTAATGGTTTTATCTTGATTTTATTATGAGGGTTTTCATGAAGTATATTCCCTAGGTAATGATCCCCCAAAAATAAAATATTTTTAAAAGATGTTGTTTTCTGATTTCGAGCTTAGATTTTTTCTTGATTTCTGGTTCTTGTTGATTGAGGTAATGATCCCCCAAAAATGATCCCCCAAAAATAAAATATTCCCTAGGAGCACTGTCATAGTCTCGAGCTTATGCTCTGAGTGCATCAATGGTGGATCGGTTGGAGAAGAAGAACAGTGACAAGAAGTACACAGGAAGATTTGTATTATGGGCACATGTTAAGTGTGACCCGCAGTCTATGGGCGCATGTTGAGTGTGACCCGTATTCCATACTCGTGCGCACTTTAAGATTACTACAAATTTCTTGTAAAAGTATGTCAAAGGAATAAATTTTTGGAAAAATCTCTCTTGGCGCACTTTAGGAAGACTTCAACCTCTTGCGCATATTTTATGTATTAAAGAACGAACCAAGCAAAAGTACATTAGTCTACCTTTCAGCGTACTTCGGACCAACTTTATATTTGTTGGCGCACTTTTGATGGATTAATAAAACCACCGCACTTGTTATCTCTTGGCGCACACTTGCTCGGTTCAGCCTTGATAAGTGATCCTTGACTTTGGCATGTCTAGATTCCCGAGGCCCTCGATTGTCGTGCCGCCTGGGGACTCGTGATTTATTTTGTAATTATTTTGCACTCGTATAGTGCGACTATTCTCGTAGCTCTCAATTTTGTGTGCCATATCTTCCTATTATCAATTTTGTGCCCCATGTTATAGGTTTGTGCAGTATATAGTTGCTTACTCGTGCATAGTGCGCCACTATTCCTGACTATCCTATCTTATCACTTGCAAAGTGTGCCGACAAAGGACTTCTTATGATTGATTGTGCATGTATGGGTCCTGTTGTACACTTGATGCTTGTTCTAGATTAGTTGAGCTTAACCATGATTAATAATCTATTACCCCAGGAATTGAGGAATTAATGAGTGACTCGATCATATGAGATATTAGATTCCTAATTAATTATGACTTCTGACTTGATCAAAACATGATTCATGTGACCAACTGATAAGTTTGGTATCTTGACTTGGTTATTGTATTCGTGTTGATACACTTGTCCTTCTCGGCTTTTTGTAACGGCTATATTGTACACTTAGTGTGAAACATTGGCCAACATGTACATTGAACGTGATATGATGATTCCTGATAGGTGCATAATATTATATTCCTAAATTCTTGGCACGAAAATGATAATGGATGAGAACCATAGCGTAGCTAGATTATTGCTTGTTTGAATATTGTATCTACATTTAGGTGATTCCAGACTTGACTCCTTATATTAAATGGATTCTTATCAAATATGCCCGTACCCTGTACGACATCATTTAGGGGAATATTCCTATTGCCACGGCAGGTAATTCCATATCACTATCTGGTTAATTAGGTAACATAAAACCTGATTAGAACATGAGGAGGGAATGACATCCCGAGATCGTGTGTGATGGGCTGCTACGTATATGTCTTGTCTTACCACAAAAATTGCAGGTAGGACTCTCTAGAATATGGTACTGGACTACACTTTGTTGTTGTTGTTGTTGTTGTTGTTGTTGCTGTTGTTGTGCTACAAGGGGTCTAATTGGTCCTCCTTGTTGCGTCTTTGTTGGTCCTTGCTGAATTCTCTGTTGATTTCCTTTTCCTTTGCTGATGGCCTCCTTTCACTGCCACATTCTGAAATAGGGATATTTCCGTCTTTTTATTTATTTAATTTAATGTGTTAATATTATATAATATTTATTTATATTTAATTTCTTTAATTTTATTCGATTGTTGTACCTTACCGTTACTTCGATATTTGGAGCACTACACTAGCCTTTGCCTTCGTACAAATTTCACATCCTTGTCCTAGACGTGCCAGCCTTCTATTTTGATCATTGTGTAACTCATAATTATGCCTTCTTGTACTTTATTTTATATGCACAACATTCGTCGCAAACGATTATATTTAATTCTATATAAATCCAACTTTGTATCATTGTGCGTTCCAATCAAAATTAGAGGCACAATCTCGACCCTTTTTGTGCAACCCAAATTATGATAGTATTTTTTTCTGAGTCTTCTACATTCATGACACTTGTGTCCCACCTAATTTTAACCCCATGTACTTCTAATTAATTTTAGAACACCAATTATATTAATTTTAATTAAATTAATCCAAAAACCCTACCTTGTGCAATTTTTTAATTGTTGGGCACTTTTATGCAAAAGTGCATTGAGGTGTCTACATCCCATTAGACCAACACATGAAGAAATCCCATTTTCCTTCATATAATTTTTTTCCATAATTTTGGAGTGTCTAACACTCAACATCAACCCCTCATCAGACCTTAGCCCTTCATTTTGAAACAATGCAATCCTAGCCCTTTAAATATCTACATGTAAAGCCAAAACCCAATTCCAAGAAGTGTTGACCGGTCCAACACCCTAGGTCAACCTCAAAACACTACTTTTTAATATATATATATATATATATATATATATATCATCTTTTTTATATTTTTCCATTCACCATCACCTATACTTGACCTAGTCGAATCCCTCATCCCCCTCTATTATTCATCTTCCCTGTTCACCGAGACCAAAGCAGTCCCGTTGGAGCACAATCGCCTTCCTTCACCAACACCTCCACCGGATCCACTCGAGCTCTGTCTCTTCCCCTCTCAACCCACCTGTCATCATCCCAACCAGCTGAACCGCCGCTGCTCACCGCCTGATCACTCGTCGTGACACCCGCAGCCACCATCCCGTCGACGCCTGGACCCGATCCCCTCCAGCCCAACTCGCCTGACTTCTTCCCGTCGACTCCGCCATCTCCCTCTCCTTCAACTGTAACCCGACCACCACTCCACGACTGCCTACACCCGCCTGAAACCCAACAACCATCCACCCATCCACCCGACTACACCAGCCTGACTCCGTCATTCCTTACCTCACGATCGCCTGAACGCCACGCCACGTCGGACCTTGACGAACAGCAGCACCCTCCTCGACTGAACACCTCCAGCAGCTCGCTGAACCGACGACTCCCCTCGACTGGACCGGACCGAGCCTCTGCGTGATGCAACCTAGCTCCCTCTCGACGACTGAACGACCCCGTCTCCCCTCACGACTCGATGTCGAATACTCCCTCGTGCACGTGCACGTCGAGGCCAAGGTGCGAAGTATTTCTCTTGTGATTTTGTTCGCTTGTGAATAATGTTAGGATGTTAGCATGTCGTGTTGTGATAAGTTCATTAGATATTTATTGCGAGACCATGCAATAAACCCAAACTCGTATGCGTATACGTACGCGTATGTATATAGTATTCAATTTAGTATATATATATATTTTTTGTAGGAATTAAATGCTAATACTAGTTAGGACTATATATATATTTATACTGTATGCCCTAGTGTTAATTATGGAGATCTCGTATTTACATGTACCATGTGACCCTGAATATTGTGAGTTGACTGCCTTGTGTACACTGACGTACTGGCGAGACATGTGTTAGTGATTAACTGTCTGATTATGCACATCAATCAAAGATGTGACACCCGTGCAGATTAGACGCACACTTGACCCTGCTAGTTGACTAGTTGTCACCCTTGTGTAGTTCCGAACGTAGTGTAATTATGTTTGTATGTGTGCTAGTATAATGGCTGATGCTATATTGTATTATATTATATGTATATAGGACCATTGGATCGTCCTGTGAGACTTCAGGAGCAGGACATTGGTATTGTCCGCTCAGGATCCCAGGCGAGTACATTCTTTGATAGTTTCTTGTATATGATATCCTCTATGTTCATTGTATTTAGTGTAGATATCCATATTTCTTGACACGATGGTTACACGGATTGGTATATCCGGATCTCGTCATAAGAAATCAAAGACGTGACACCCGTGTACTACTGTTATTCCTTGTATATGGTGTATCTTGTACAAGTCTTGTTTCATTAATTATCTTGTGCATGTACAGACACTGATTCTCGGAGAGATTTGCTACCTTTCCAGAGAATCCCGTGCCATAGCTTACTATGGTTGGATCTACTATACCAGTCGGGGTGGGGAGTACTTTAGTGTAGATATGTGATCATACCCTTCATGTACAAGTCTTGTTTTCATGTTAGTGTTGGTCATACACCGCACGTATGACTAACCCGGCCATTATTCATGTACATGTTCCCAAGCCGATCATATGTTAAAGCTAGTACTCACACACTTAGTCATTAGTATTCTTGTTTATTGTCATATTGTTCATTCTTGTATTTATTTTCAGTATTTTCTTTATTGTGTATCTCTTGTATATATATATGCATCTTGTATATTTATATCTATTTACTGCTACATAGTTTATATCATTGATCTAGAACTGCTATTAGAGATGTACTTCGTTCCATCCTGACTGAAAATATTTTTCCAGACTGTGACTTAGAGGAGTGGTGTCCGACATATTATGGACCACAGGGAGAGTAGCTGCAGCCTTGGATCTTGTAGTTCAGTTGGGATTCCGGAAGGTCTAGCCGGGATCACTAGTTATTCAGTTAGTTTTCTTTTAGCAGATTATGGTACCGGATTTATTTCCGACATACTTTGAGACTTGGATGTTATTGTTTGAGTTAGATTATTTTGTTTAGACTTGTGTTGCATTTTAATTATTTATTTTCTTCGATATCTTATCATGCTTTAGTTCTGTGATTGAGTATTTGCATATTATATTATGTTATATGTGTCTCGTTATGGAGTTGGATATTCGTGTGAGATTGATTAGATAGTATTGTGACCTAGACAGTGTTCTACCGCCGATGTTGCGGCGTAAGCTGGAAGTACCCACGTACTTGTGCCCCATATTTCGGGTGCGGGTCGTGACACATTTTTAGTGGTGGCCCATGCAGGTCAGACTTCACAATTAGAGCGATATCGTGGTAGTGTGATGACTTAGTTGTACTACTGCGTGCCTGCGATAGGATCTTGGATATAGCATACTAGGATGAGAGTGAATACTCAATCACAACTAGGAACACTTCCAATCTATCTATCTTGTTATCCTTATTCCTTCTGAATATTGCTTCTTTTAGAATTTTACTGTCCTTCCTTGATAATATCATATTTATTGCCTAAATTGATCCTTTTCGGTCTCTCTTCAGGATGCCGCCGAAGACAAGTTTTTGAGAGTGGGAGCATCAACTTCAGAGGGGTCTGCCACCTCTCTACCTGACGGACAGACATCTGGAGTTCCTCTTCCCCCACCTGTTCTGAGTGTTGCCCCAGCTATGACGGAGAACCTTCCTCAACCACCTACTCTATTTCCCGGAAGTATGCCCGTTGATGGGGCACAGATGTTTACTTTGATCCAGGGCATGGTATATGCCCAGAGAGTGACAACAAAAGCTCAGCGAGTTCAAGCTGAGGTTCAGAGAGTACAGGTAGAGGCACACCAAGCATAGACTGAACTGATGAGAGAGAGCATAAAGAACGCTCACCAGATGGCACTATAGGCAGTTGAGAGAGTTTTCCAGCAGTATCCTGGCCAGCAGCAACAGCAGAGACCAGGCACTATAGTAGATTTCAAGAGGATGATGCCTCAAGAGTTCAAAGGCACCAAGGAGATACTCTACGCTGACGACTGGCTAGAGGATATAGAGAGGAGCCTGCGATTGGCCCAGATTCCGGAGAGCTTATAGATAGAGGCAGCCGGTAGTCAGATGTTCGATATCGCACTCATGTGGTATCGCACATAGCCGAGACTTACTGCACAAGGACTTACTTGGAAGACCTTCAAGGAGCTTTTTAAGGAGAAGTTCTTTCCCGATGTGGTCCTGGGAGCTTTGGAGAGTCAGTTCCATGACTTGGTCCAAGGAATCATGTTGGTCGACGAGTACGCCGCATAATTTGGTCGATTGAGCCATTTTGCGTCGTCTATGATTCGGGACCCAGGAGATCAAGCCCGAAAGTTTAGAAATGGGCTGACGAGAGAGATTAGGTCGCCCACTTCTGGTCGTTGTACCGCTACCTTTGGGGATATCTTGATGGATGCCCAGATTGCAGAAGAGGATCTAAATCTCAGGCCTAAGAGGAGTCACAATATTTCTGGAGATACGAGTGGTAGAGCAGGATCGGCCAAGCATCCCCATATTCAGCAGCAGCCGAGGACGTTTCAGTATAACTACCAGCAGCACTAGACATCGGTTTGTGTTTAGCAGGATCAGCAGACTTGTCATTTCTATAAGAAGCCAGGTCACCTCTGGGAGAGCTGTAGATTGAGGCTAGAACTTTGTTTGCGCTGTGGCGATACGGGACATTGAATGAGGGATTGTCCTCTAGTTTCTTATCTTCTCGGCCAGCATACAGCTCCAAATTATAGAGATCTAGTTAGGCCACCTGTGGAACCACAGATTTCTCAGCACCCGCGGAGGGAGCCACCCCAGCAGGACGGAGCATTTGCGATGACGGTCGAGGAGACCGATACTGCAAGCAATATGTTAGCAGGTTCTGTTCTTTTCCTTCCTTTTGTTTCTTTTCGTCTGTTAATTGATAGATTTCTTAGTACCGTAGCTTGTATCAGTGATTTTCTTGCTAGAATGTAGTTAGTAGTACACCCTGACAGAGACTGCAATACCATGACAAAACAGACCATAAACTACACATTTTTTTAGATTGTATGTTGTATGACTGTAGGTAGGATTTTCTTAGACTTGATTATTGGGGGTTTGACTGTAGTGAAGATTAATCAAGAGGTTATGACTGGACAGAGAGAGAAAAGGTGCCTTAAAATTCGAGGATAAAAATTAATTTAAATAAAGAGCTGAGAATTTAATATGGCAAGATTGACGATTTTGTTAAATCATAGATTTTTATAAAGATCATGATATGATTAAATTTATCATTAACTTTTGAGGAATTTAAGAAGATTATTATTATATGTATTTGATTGCAAGATATATATTTATATTTATATTTATATTTGAATGTGGTATTTAAAGATTTCATAAGTATTACATCATTAAGTATTGTGTGGAAAAAAAATCGAGAAAATAAGATCACTAATGGATTAGAACTAGGATTCAAATTTTGAGAGGAGATTTTAAATTTTCTAAATATACATTGATTGGATTTAAATTAGAGGATTGGATATTAAATTTTTGAGTATTTAGTTATTAACTTAAAATTTTGGAGGAGATTGCAATAAGAATGGAATTTGATTTTAATATTAAAAATTTTCAGAAATATGATATTTATAGAATTTTGAAAATTTTATGAAATAACAATATGGATTTACTTCGTAATTATATGGTTTGATGAATTTAAATTTGATGAAAAAAATAATATAAATAAATACAACAATTAAGAATTTAAAATTTCGAGGACGAAATTTTTCTAAGGAGGGTAGACTTGTCACTACCACATTCTAAAATAGGGGTATTTTCGTCTTTTCATTTATTAAATTTAATGTGTTAATATTGCATGATATTTATTTATATTTAATTGCTGTAATTTTATTCGATTGTTGTACCTTACCGTTGCTTCGATTTTTGGAGCACTACACTAGCCTTTGCCTTCCTACAAATTTTATACCTTTGTCTTAGACGTGCCAGCCTTCTATTTTGATCTTTCTGTAACTCATAATTATGCCTTCTTATGCTTCATTTTAGTCGCACAAACGATTATATTTAATTCTATATAAATCCAACTTTGTATCATTGTGCGTTCCGATCAAAATTGGAGGCACAATCTCGACCATTTTTGTGCAACCCAAATTATGATAGTATTCTTTTCCGAGTCTTCTACATTCATGACACTTGTGTCCCACCTAATTTTAACCCTATGTACTTCTAATTAATTTTAGAACATCAATTATATTAATTTTAATTAAATTAATCCAAAAACCCCACCTTGTGCAATTTTCCAATTGTTGGGCACGTTTATGCAAAAGTACATTGAGGTATCTACACCCCATTAGACCAACACAAGAAGAAACCCCATTTTTCTTCATGTGATTTTTTTTCATAATTTTGGAGTGTGTAACACAAAACATCAACCCCTCATCAAACCTTAGCCCTCCATTTTGAAACAATGCAATCCTAGCCCTTTAAATATCTACATGTAAAGCCAAAACCCAATTCCAATGAGTGTTAACCGGCCCAACACCCTAGGTCAACCTCAAAACCCTACTTTTTAATATATATATATATATATATATATATATATATATATATATATATATATATATATCCTCTTCTTTATATTTTTCCATTCACCATCACCTATACTTGACCTAGCCGAATCCCTCATCCCCATCTACTATTCATCTTCCCTGTTCACCGCGACCGGAGCAGTCCTGCCGGAGCACAACTGCCTCCCTTCACTAACACCTCCACCGGATCCACCCAACCTTCGTCTCCTTCCCTCTTAACCCGCCTGTCATCATCCCGACCCGCTGAACCGCCGCTGCTCACCGCCTGATCACCCGCTATGACACCCGCGGCCACCATCCCGTCGACGCCTGGACCTGATCCCCTCCAGCCCAACTCGCCTGACTTCTTCCCGTCGACTCCGCCATCTCCCTCAACCGTAACCCGACCACCACTCCACGACTGCCTACACCCGCCTGAAACTCGACCACCATCCACCCATCCACCCGACTACACCAGCCTGACCCCGCCGTTCCTTACCTCACGATCGCTTGAACGCCACGCCACGCCAGACCTCGACGAACCGCAGCACCCTCCTCGACTGAACGCCTCCAGTAGCCCGTTGAACCAACGACTCCCCTCAACTGGACTGGACCGAGCCTCTGCGTGACGCAACCGAGCTCCCTTTCGACGATTGAACGACCCCGTCTTCCCTTACGACTCGATATCGAATACTCCCTCGTACATGTGCACGCCGAGGCCAAGGTGCGAAGTATTTCTCTTGTGATTTTGTTTGTGTGTGAATTATGTTAGGATGTTAGCATATCGTGTTGTGATAAGTTTATTAGATATTCATTGCGAGACCATGCAATAAACCCAAACTCGTATGCGTTTACGCACGCGTATGTGTATAGTATTCAATTTAGTATATATATATATATATATATATTGTGTAGGAATTAAATGCTAATACTAGTTAGGACTATATATGTATTTATATTGTATGCCCTAGTATTAATTATGGAGATCCTGTATTTACATTGACCATGTGACCCTAAATATTGTGAGTTGACTGGCTTGTGTACACTGACGTACTGGCGAGACATGTGTTAGTGATTGACTGTCTGATTATGCACATCAATCAAAGACGTGACACCAATGCAGATTAGACGCACACTTGACCCTACTAGTTGACTAGTTGTCACCCTTGCGTAGTTCCGAGCGTAGTGTAATTATGTTTGTATGTGTGCTAGTATAATGGCTGATACTATATTGTATTATATTATATGTATATAGGACCATTGAATCATCCTACGAGACTTCAAGAGCAGGACATTGGTATTGCCCGCTCAGGACCCCAGGAGAGTACATTCTCTGATAGTTTCTTGTTTATAATATCCTCTATGTTCATTATATTTAGTGTAGATATCAATATTTCTTGACACGATGGTTACACGGATTGGTATATCCGGATATCGTCATGAGATGTTATTCCTTGTATATGGTGTATCTTGTGCAAGTCTTGTTTCATTGATTATCTTGTGCATGTACAGACACTGATTCTCGGGGAAATTTGCTACCTTCCAAGAGAATCTCGTGCCATAGCGTACCATGGTTGGATCTACTATACCAGTCGGTGTGGGGAGTACTTTAGTATAGATATGTGATCATACCCTTCATGTACAAGTCTTGTTTTTATGTTAGTGTTGGTCATACACCGCACGTATGACTAACCAGGCCATTATTCATGTACAAGTTCATAAGCCGATCACATGTTAAATCTAGTACTCACATACTTAGTCATTAGTATTCTTGTTCTTTGTCATATTATTCATTCTTGTATTTATTTCCTTTATTATGTATCTCTTATACATGTATATACATCTTGTTTATTTACATCTATTTACTGCTACATAGTTTATATCATTGATCTAGAACTGCTATTAGAGATGTACTTCATTCCATCCTGACTGAAAATATTTTTCCAGACTGCGACTTAGAGGAGTGGTGTCCGACATATTATGGACCACAGGGAGAGTAGCTGCAGCCTTGGATCTTGTAGTTCAGTTGTGATTCCGGAAGGTCTAGCCGGGATCACTAGTTATTCAGTTAGTTTTCTTTTAGCAGATTATGGTACCGGATTTGTTTTCGGCATACTTTGAGACTTGGATGTTATTGTTTGAGTTAGATTATTTTGGTTAGACTTGTGTTGCATTTCGATTATTTATTTTCTTCGATATCTTATCGTGCTTTAGTTCTGTGATTGAGTATTTACATATTATATTATGCTATATGTGTCTCGTTATGGAGTTGGATATTCGTGTGAGATTTATTAGATAGTATTGTGACCTAGACAGCGTTCTACCGTCGATATTGCGGCTTAGGCTGGACGTACCCACATACTCGTGCCCCAAATTCTGGGTGCAGGTCGTGACACCTCCTAAATCCTGGCCTCTGTCAATGCTTCCGTATAAGAGATCTGGGACTGTGATCTGGTATAGTGCTGAAACTCTTGAGTCAGCCCATGATGGAATCTCTTAGCTTTCTCCAAGTCATTGGGTATCAGAATGGCGCCATATCAACTGAGATAATTGAACTCCAAATCATACTCATTGACCGTCTTGTTCCCCTGCTCTAGATGGAGGAAATGGTTGTACAATACATCCTTCACAGTGGCCGAAAAGTATTTCTTCTCAAAGTACTCCAAAACCTGTTCCCAAGTCTAACGGGTACCCAATTGGCGCTCTATCGATTCCCACTAGTGTTGAGTGTTTCCTTCTAGTTGGGTCCTCATGCCTATCATCCATAAGTCCGTAGGCAACTATGACGCCTCCAAAAGCTTCTTGGTGCTGGTTATCCAGGTAGTGGCCTCCTCTGGACTCACATTGACTTTATATGGTTTAGCGCCCATATGTACAAAATTATTTACTGAACCAACACGCGCTTGTGGCATTGGAGCTAGTGTCTGAGCTGGCGTGGGTGCTGGTGCAGCTATCCTCTCAAGTGATGCCAGAAATCCCTGCCTCATCTCGATGGATTACCACCTCTGCTCTGTCGCTTGCTGTCTCTACTCTGCAGCCAGTGTGGAGACCAGCTGTCTCTGTTCCTGCATCATCATCTGAATGAATTGGAAAAGTTGCGTCTAGCCATCCTACGGTACTGGTGGAGCTGGGGGAACCAGGTTGTTAGTCTGTCCATCCGGTCCTGGAAGTCGAGGAGTCGTCAGTGATTGGCCATTGACCCCTGGAGATGTGTTTCCCCCGGTAGTGGTACGTCTGTTTCGTAGATTCATCTCTCTGCTAGATATGGGCGAAAGCTTTAGAAAAAGTACATGAATCAAGCATGATGCAAATATTTATTCAAATAGAACGTATTGGAAGGAAGGTGAGTTATAGTCAAATGTAGATGAGACCTAAAACTCTGATCCTAAGTGCAGGCCCACTCGGTACAGTTACATAACCGAAATGGCTAACTCGACCTACATGGACCACCACAAAAATATGTCACGCCCCAGTCCCAAAATACGTAGGACTAAGAATACATAAGCATGTCAGTCGTATATATATGGCAACTCCAATATCTAGAAATTATAACACATAAGTACGCTGTATATGAAAGATAATTCACAAGTGGTACATATATAAGTCACAAGCATACTAAATCTCATCCACAGTCATAAATCAATAAATAAACTAAACCAATAGATAAAAGTGATCAAGTCTGAATAATCCAAAATGATAGTCAGGTGCAGACACATCCACTACCAATAGCTATATCAAAAACTAAAAATGACTGAGGAGGACGAAACTCCAATATAAAACGCTAAATAAGGAGAGCAGCAACTAATAAGTCCATCAGCTAAGAGATGATCATGGATGCTCGAAAGGTAAGACCTCCTCGACAGAAGATAAAAAAAGTCAGGCCCTGGTATGTACTCCTGTAGATAGTCTCAATCTTCTATACCTAGAAAGGGTGCCAGGTCCTTAGAGGTACATAACAAGTACACAAGAAATTGACTTGCCACTATCTAAAATTTCTCATAAAGGAATATAGACACAGAAATATAAAAGGGTTTGACATTGTTAACCATTATATGTGCTCATGCAATCGAGGACAACATTCAACGCAAGGGAAGACTGACCATGAGTATACGAGTAGCGCTCAAGTGAGTCACTAGCAAAATACCGAGTAGTGCAAAATGTGGCACTAGCAAAAACTAATATAGACATGACACAATATTTCCCAAGTATCTAATGCATGTACTCCCCACCCAATGTATCTATAAGTCGAGTCTAAATCAACTAGGAATCTATTATAAACCATGTACTCATGTTAAAACAAGGGAGTAACGAATCAAGAATACAATCACAACTAATCAGGTAATAATACACAGACTCTAATTTCATGCATGCAACTTTTCGTGCCCAAATATGTGTCAACAAGATAGATCACTCCAATACTAACAATAATACGAAATTTAAAATAAACAAGACTAAGTAAATAATCAAAGAAGTATATCACATACAAGAAAATTGGACAATCACAAAAATATTGTAGTAGGGCAAGGTATACTTGCCTGGCAAACAATCTATGTAATATAAGCGTCCAGATATCAAGCACAAGGAACCGGAAGGTAGGGACCCTGAATGAATATCTCCGGACACTGAAATAAACATCAGCAATGTCTCTAGAATCAGCAAGATAGTCAGAAAACTCTACCCTTTCATCCAATTTGAACACGGGAGCAAAACGATAATTTCTTGTTAAAGTAGGGTCTACATGTGGCCCATTTTGCACCAAAATATGTGCCAGGAGTAAGGTCTCTAAATAGGGTAAATTATAATTCAAACAAATCATAAACGACGATACGAACTCGACGGTATGTCCAATTTTGGATTCTGGTGAGCCGATCACAATTTTTCCTGTCAAGCCAACCGTAGGGCCCATGAATAGGCGACTCGGTCAACTCTCAGAATCGTGTGAAACCTGGGTCCCAGGACCAGCGTGATACTACGGATCTGATGGCGCAAGTTTTGTTGCATTCTGACGAGCGTGCACAAACTAATGGAGAATTTTGCAAAACGTCGATACGGAGAACTATTCTCGGATACGGGTTGATTCCGGCGCATAAACACCCCCGAATCAACTTCTACGAAAGCCTTCATGTCAGAAGGTACCATACGCTCCTTTCGGTGCAACTGGTACGTGACATGGTGGTCCGAGTTTTTTGGATGCGCTCCGTATCACAAATTTTAGTTTTAAAAAATCAAGTTATTCGTCATTTTGGAATCAGAATAATTTAACCAACATTGTAAACTAATAAAACTAAAAGAACAGTAATAATCTTGGTTATTTTGTGAAGAAGTCCTTTCAATTAGATTTTGAAAATATTAAACGTGTTGTTGAAAAATTAGACAAGAACATGAGAGGTTGGAATGAATTTTTGAACTGTTTTTGAACAATTTTTCGGCCAACTTTCGGTCGATTTTCTGATCAATCCGGGGGTCCAAATTTTGTTCCACTTGAAGGGTTTCCTAGGGGGTCAGGTTGTGAGCGTGTACAGATAAACCGCTCATAAAAAGAATTAAAGACGAGGGAGATATCATACCATGAAGAAGAGGGTCTGGGGTTGACTACTGTCGCAGTACTGTTGAAATCGCGCTCGCGGGCCGCCTATGGCGGCTACGATGTCAGTCGTCGGCCGGTGTGCGACGGTCGGGGGTGTCGTGAAGTTGGGGAGCGTAGGGTTAGGGTTTGATTTTTCCATATATAGGGAGAGATATATACATAACGAGAGAGGAGGAAAGAAGAGCAGGGAGGTATATTGTTAGTTATTAGGATTAGGAATAGGTTATCTTTCTTTTCTTTTTCTTTTTCTTATCTTTTCCTTTTTCTCTTCTTATCTTATTTATATCTATCATAATCTATATATAAATATATAGTTATACATATATCTATAATAAATAGTAAAACAATTATAAAAAAAATTAGGAAATACATTGTGAATATAATAAATGGGTATTTTTATAGATGGGAATACACTATAAGCAAAATAATTATTATTAATAAAAAAATATTGTTAAATACTAAAAAATAAATGACATCATTATATTCTTAAAAAAAATTATTCAAACATAAGATTTGAACTTTATAACTAGGTAGACCTTCAAAAATATCAAAATACTAAGTATGCATTTAAAATAATTCTAGTAACACTTGTAACACTTTATTTGTTTAAGTAAATAATGCAAATAATTCATTTTATATTTAACTAAGAAAATAATAATAAAAATCTCAACGATTAAATAAATAAAAGAATACTTAAAAGTATAAATTAAAATGATGGGTTGCTAATTGTAGGAAGTTGGATTTGAAAAATAGTCTAAAATAAATACAATAATTATAAAATACACACAAAATACATATTTTTTGGTGAGGGGGTTTATAGTTGCTACTTGTTTGAATCATTGAGTCATAGTTGTTTTGAACACTGGGAGACTTGATTCTAGCATGTATCCCTTTGTCTTTCAACAGCCGAGACCGTCGTACGACGTTCTATACCTTGTACAGGGGAGCTGGCCTTGTCCGTCTTTGTATTCTAGTACTGAGGTGTGACAAGATTTTAGTGGTGGCCCATGCAGGTCTAATTTTTTAGACTTGTGGGGTGTCATGATCTTAGGAGTCTCAGTTAAACATGTTCCTTCTTGAATTCCTGAATCCATTATTCTCGATACTCAGCTTGAACCATCTGATTGATTGTTTCTCAGTTCCTTCCCATCCTGTTCTTGATATCTTTTGTCCCTTTCTTCCAGGGCTTCCCCATCTTCGGTTTCCAGAACATCAGGGGCATTGAGGCAAGATGGGGCAACAGCGTGAGGCAGTATTTCTTCAGGATCTGGTTTGGATCGAGCTAGTGGTTGGGCCCAAGTGAGACAGTGGCAGAAAATATTGAGCAACCTACTCCAGAGGTTCTGGCTCCCCCAGTAGTACCAACAATGCCAGCAACACATGATACCCCATCTTTATTAGAGATCATCAGGGGGATGATGGCCGTATAGCAGCATCATATGGTGGTACAGCAAGGCCAGTATTTGCGATAAATGTAGATATTTCTTTGAATTGGGCTATGCCTATACAGAGTTTTACTGCTGGCAGTAGATTTGCCTACAATTATCCATAAGCACAGACTCTGGGATACTATGAGGCATTTTTATTGTTGTCTTCCTGAAGCGCTCTATGAAGGCACATGCAGGTTCTTTTTTTCCCTGAGCTGTGTCGATGAGGGTGGGCATAGTCATGTCCATTTCACTGTCATAGAATATAAAAATAAAAAGTCGATGGAGGTCATCAAATAACATGATTAAATTGTCCGGAAGGCTGCAGAACAACTCATAAGCTATATCGATTAAAGCTCCGATAAATAGCTTAGTGAGCAAAGTATCGTCCCGTAGTAGATGTCCTGTTATAGAAGTTGTTTATGTATTGATAGGGTGATGTCTTCCCATCAAATAGAATCAAGTACTATGGCTTGTACTTAGGTGGAAAGACAACGTTATTCCACTCAGGAGGATAAGGTTGTCATATCCCGAGCTTCTGAAGATTTTCTCGATTATTTAAGGCATCTAATAGAGCATATAACTCCTTGTTAGCTTCTTGAGTGTTGTATGATGGTGGAGTGACAGTTGATTATAGAGTAGCTGCTGGTGGAATATGTTGCATCACTGGCAAAGTACTACCAAAGTTAAGAGGGGCAGGATTATTGGTCAGTGCCACAATCTCTTGATTGTTTGTTGAAGCCTATAGTTGTGGTGGTAACAGGGATTCCTTAATCTCCATTAACGCCTGATTCATTGTTTGACCAAACATTTTTAAGGCATTAATACGTTGATGGTCACTAGTTCCTTCTTTATTGTTATTACCAGATGTTCACCATTAAAGCAAGTTTAAGAAACTTTTGTTCAACAACCAACAAAAAAGTACAAAGGAGTCCTAGCCAAACAATCTAAGTACAATTTTTTTATTTGGGGAATGTGACGATGGAGATCGAGTACTAAAACGACTCTTTTACTCCGTTGACGGTTCGACGAGGGAATGAGGATGCTCT
The DNA here is from genome assembly GCA_036927795.1 of Iris macrosiphon. NCBI lineage: Eukaryota > Viridiplantae > Streptophyta > Magnoliopsida > Asparagales > Iridaceae > Iris > Iris macrosiphon. The sequence goes on from JAYESA010000002.1 coordinate 99,909,063, forward strand.
CTTTTCTTTTTTCTCTCTTGAGCTTGTGTGCATGTTCGTAGCTCTACCCCGGTCTCTCTGTGTGTGTCCCTGTTGGGTATGCTACCCGGCTATTTATAGCCATCACGTTGATGGGATGTACATGCGCATAAGTTATGCGTGCATGGATATTGAAGCTTCCAAGTCTTTATCTACAACTGCCACAGTGGACGCAGGTCACGGTTGAGTCACCATGTGGAGTCTTTGTTAGGATCCACTGGTGCTGAAAATCTAATCGATTTTCGTCCTTGGTGTGCACGACTTGGTCATCTCGACACGTGGCATGCACTTAATCGTGGAGAATCTTATTAGTTTTAACAGAAATATCTTGGCTTGAGAAGGTATTTCCGCGTTGAACACATGAGGTCTGGAATGCATAGGGACAGAGATGCATGGAACAAATACTTTATCGTGTGCATCGGGTATTCTTTTGCTCGTATTTATTCATGTGCTTCGTATGCTCACACTATACTCATGTGCTTAGTGTCCTTATATTATATTCATGTGCATAACATGTCATGATTGGATCCATGATTATTGGTTGAGATGAGAGAGTAGAAGTTGGTTATGTGATCAATCCCTTAGTATAATCATGTGTATATCGATTATATACCTCAAGTATAATCGAGTTACCTTATAATAATCATGTGCAACCCAAGCCGATCACATAACGAACTTGTGCTCTAAATCACATATACAGTATTCTAGTTTCTCTTACTTGCAGTTCATGCCATATTGCTTGTATTTATCTTTCAAGTTTTATTTTGTATTTACCTTCATGTTTCATCTATATTTCCATTTCCTAGTTACTTGTGCATCTTGTATTCTTTCCTATTACTTGTCATATATTCTCTACTATATATTTGAAACTACATTCAGAGTTTTGTACTTCGCTCCAATTCTGACTGGATATATTTTTTAGATGTTTGGTTAGAGGATTTGTGTCCTACATACTATGGGCCATAGGATGGTGAGCCATCTGAGATAGCACCATTAGAGCCGGATGATCTAGTACCAGCCGTCGAGGAGACTTAACTATTTCTTTATTGTACCGGATATGTCTCCAGCTTAGACATTTTGCCAAGTTATATATATTTGAGACTATTATGTTGTACTTAGATTATTAGACTTGATTTTGGATTATATTATGATTTTGAGACTCTATTTCTTCTATTCCATATTGTGCCATTATCTTTCTCTAGATATATAGTGTGATTGAGAATTGATTATCAAATTTATATATTGTCCTCCATTTGGAGTTGAGATATCATGGCAGGTACATTATATATATTGTTTAAGATGTGTAGTTAGTATTAATGACCTAGACAACGTTCTATCACTGATGTTGTGGCCTAGGCTGGACGTACCCACATACTTGTACCCTCACACCGGGTACGGGTCGTGACACACAAAATCAAGGCAAGCTCTCCGGGAGGCTCACGACGATGTTTGTGGTGCTCACCTGCCCGAACCTAAGCTTCAAGATCGCCTCCGACGTATGGGCTATTATTGGCCAACAATAGTGGTGGATGTCATTAATTATGCAAAGAAGTGGAGGATGTTTCAAATCCATGCAAAATTTATCTACCAACCTTCAGAGTTTCTGTACCCGACCATTGTGTATTGGCCGTTCTAAGCCTGGGGAATGGACATCAATGGACCAATCAGTCTACCTTCGTCTAAGGGGCACCGGTTCATCCTGGCTATAACAGACTACTTCTCTAAATGGGCAGAAGTTATTTCACTCGCAGAGGTAAAAAACTCTAACATAATCAGTTTTCTTAAACATCAAATTATCTACCGCTTAGGCTTGTCCCGCTGAATCATTCATGACAGCGGTCCACAATTTGTAAGACACGCTTTTTTCGGTTTTACGATAAAATTGAATTCAGGATGTAGCTTCAATTGCCTATAATTCAACAGCGAATGGATTAGCCGAACATTTAATAAAACTATCATCAAGCTCCTCAAAAAGTTAGTTTCAACCATCAAACATGACTGGAATGAGAAGCCGGGCGAATGTCTATGGGCCTACCGTACGACGGTCCGAACCCCAACTAGCAGCATGTCGTTCTCTTTGGTCTACGAAAATGAGGTTGTGCTTCCTTTAGAGACCCAAATTCCTTCCCTTCGGGTGGCCTTTTCTAATCAGCTAACCGACGAAGACAACCATCGTCGACGTCTACAGGAATTGGAGGCACTTGACAAAAAATGCCTCTGTACCCAACAGCGCATTGAGTTATATCAAGCATGACTCTCCATGGCCTTTAACAAAAAGGTGAAGGAAAGGATATTCCAGGTCGACGATCTCGCCCTAACCATGAGAAGACCGATGATCAGAGAAACAAAAAGACGAAAAAATTCCATCCCAAGTGGGAGGGTCCCTTTGTAGTGGAAACGGTCTACTCCAGCGGCACATTCAGGCTCTCCAAGCCTAATGGGGACTTGCTTATGATGCCAATCAATGGCAAGTTCCTAAATCAATATTATGCCTAAGTTAGGCCCAAAAAAATTATGTCATTAATATCCCTAGAAAAGGGACATGAAAGTGTAATATTCATGGCTGGTGTTTCCCCAACCAATTATTTCTTTTCGTAGCATGCAGACAAATCTTTTATCCGTACTCGGAGTTCCTGAATATGCAATGGGTAATAGATCCACAAAACTTCCCGAAGAAAAATAGTTTACGTTATTATCACCTCTGAACTAGAAGCCGTCTTTCCCATCAAAAGAAGAGAGTCATATCTATACTACCTTCGACTTGTCTCTTTTGTTACCTCCACAAAATTTCTACAAAAGCAAATGGTTCACCTCCATATTACCTATGAACTATGAGCTGTCCATGTTCCTCGTCAAAAGAAAAAGGCCATGTCCATTTTACCTCTGGCTCGTTTCCTTTTCCTTCCACAAAAATACTTTACCATGTTCGTACTCAGCAAACTTGCTTGACTATAGGTTCTACACTATAGTATCCCAACCATCACAGATGGTGTCTCCACCAAACCTCCTAAATAGAACTACTTTGACCTATCACCTTCATACTATCTCTGATAGGGCTTAGCGTTATCCCCGTTATGATGTTATACTACGTCCATATTACCTCTGGTGTAATACTTATAGTCGAGATATCCACGGCAACAATAAGAGTTCTAAACAGGAAATAAGGCAAAATTTTCATTAATATTCAAGAAAATGAGTACATATGGAAGTCCATTACATTTAAGAATTTTTTTTATTAATATTCAAGGTCATGAGTACATTTGAAAAGAAGGATACCCCTATGTGCTATTTTTGTTAACAATACATGTAAAGACGGTAGCTCAATGCATTCTGGGACATCACTTCAGCAAGACTCCTCAGTGCAAGCCACAGTGCGAGAAAATAATCCATACTGATGGATAGCGAGGGAGCTTGCAACACAAAGCCAAAAGGCCCAATTTTGTCGTGTGCAAGGACGTAGTTAGAAATTCATGTTGGGATAACTAGCACCATCTCTTCCATGCAGATGCGCTGCCAAGACCCGACCCAAGATCCAGCTATCACATCCAGGCCGTATACGGAGAGAAGCTACAGTAAAATAGGTTGGAAGATCATGGATAATCCTCTGGGTAATGTGCTTGTTCGTCACGAACAACGATAATTATAATATACTTCCGTGCTCCATCGGGACTCAAGCAATCCGAGAAATCCCCTGCAAGATGAGCACACACAGAAAGTCAGAATATTGGCAAAGAAAACAAAATATCAGAGGGAGTGCATATGTAATAACATGTGTCACTCTCACGACAGTCAAGCCATCAATGCGCTAAAGGAAGAGGCACACAGTTGCCAAGTCCAATCTATACACACGCAACCGCCACCATGGAGAGTTGGACCCACCCATACAGCGTGGTCGCACATAGCCTCTTTGCATATGCCTCAGAAGAGTGCCCAAAGACAACGTCACCCATGCCACTGAAGGAGAAATTCTTATCGTTGGAGCATCTTTACGTTAAAGTCCTCGACAAAGACCATGCGCTTCAGGCTGTGGGGAGCGGTTGCCCATGAACGGACGATCACAGATCCTTACAAGGAAACAGTACGAAAAAACCCTCACGCCCCCAAAAACAAGTGCAAGAGTTTCGCTCCTTACCTCTATCGATGGCAGGGATGTGGCTGACCATCAGAGGAAGAGGATCAACGAAGCGCTCGACCGATCTCCCTGCACTCAGCTTCCGTAGAGACATTAGTGGGAAAGAAAAATGTTACGCTTCCCCTTCCCTAGCCCTCTATTTATAGGCTTGAAAACCCATTAATGGCTTCTGAGTTGCTTGGCAGCAAGAACGAGGTGTCAGCCCCAGTCCCAAAATACGTAGGACCAGGAATATGCAACATGCCAGTTATGCATTCGACCAGACCCTGGTCGGACTCGAATATGTATAAGCTGTATAATAAAGGTCACTATCTAAATAATCCCATAAATATAAACATCTATGTCTCAATCCACAATGAACAGAAATATACAAGAAAGAGCTGCATGTGCTAAAGTCGGCCGCCCAATAACACACCAACTCGAATAGACTCGAGAAGAAATATGACTCTATAAAAACTAGGCTATAACAGCAGATGAATACAATATGAATAGAATAACCATAACGCTGGGTAGAAGTGATATGAGTACCTGGTACCAATGTCCGTACGTCAAGCAACTCCATCAGCAACTCCAAGGGCTCCGTAATCATCTATGCTGCAAAACTGGCAGGGGACCAGGTCCTCAGAGGGACTTAACAAGGTACAAAAATATAGCATGCCAAGTATAACAAAAAGAAGCAAGTGCAACGACGGTGTAATCTAGCATAACCAACTAAGTGAGACATAATTTAAAGACAATGTTCGACGCGTGGGCTATCCAAAATAAAACCGTAGCTCCGGACACGAAAACACACGGGACGTACTGCAGCTCCGGGCAAAGAGTCACACGGGTGATACAACTACTCTAGATACAGGATCACTACAAAAATAATACATATACATATATAAGCACGTGCAGAGGAGCCCAAACGTCTAGTAACTGTCTTCCCCTTCCCAAGCGGTCAACGATTGTGCGCTGAACCTGAACCTCTATCTAGCAGTCTCGTCATACTAAAGTAACTATCAGACAACGCGACCCTTAGGTCATCCCAGGTTCCGGTCATGATGTCAGTATCAGGATACAGAAAATCTGGCACGATGACGGTGTCTGAATGTGTCCTAGGGTTACGATATACACAGGTATGTACATCAAGGTGTTACGAACATCTATCATTCGTTACCAAACGTTACCGATGAAAGTCTGCACCCGGTTGTGACCCGGACGCGAAGTAACGATTCTAATCAAACTTGCGCACAATGCATATAATAAAACAATAGATATCTGGTAACTGAAATACAGGGTGTCAAGGTACACTTGCCTGGGTCCGGCTGCTGAAGAAGGAGATCTGGTACAACGTCCAAGTCCGTAGGTCCCGTAGTACCTAGAGACGAGGCACAAGCTCAATCAATAACTATCACGAGACTGAAATAAGATGTGACACACGTCTAATCTGTAAAACCCCTATTCCTAGAAATCGTATATACCTTCTTTTAATCATTAATTATTAATTTAATTATAATAATTAGTGTCTAATTAGGAGAAATAGATTTTTAATAATTTTTATTTTAGGTGTTGGGGCACTTAGAGGATTTATGGGACCATTAGGAATTTTTCGGAATTTATTTCATGTAGGAGACCCCTTGAGCAGTTGCTAGCTTAATAGTGTGCATTATTCTAATCTAAAATTTGTCTATAAGTATATATATAAATATATATATATATATATATATATATATATATATATAATAAGAAAAGAAAAGATTAAGAAAAGAAAAGAAAAGAAAAGAAAAATATAAACTATTAAATATATACTAACCATTCTAACAAAACTTTAGCAAAACTAAGTAAACCATTACTCCAACCAACTTAGCAAACCACAGCCGTAGCAAATGTGAGCCATTCCCAACATTACCATTCCAAAAAAATATATTCCCACGCGAGCACAGACCCCCCTTAGCCCACTCGGTTAATAAACAAACCGACCCCCTTATTCTATTCTCTCTTAAATACTTATATATATATATATATTCTATTTCTAAAACCCTAAACCTAATCATCCAGACTCTCCCTCTTCCTATCTAGACCTAGAGAGTGCCGCCACCGCAGTCGGAGAACCCTGCCAGGCCGTCCAAACAAATCCCGACGACCGCGACCCCGCGCACTGCAGATTCCCACAGCGAGGTACCTGTGTTCCGGAGTTGTTTTCTGTCGACTCGCTCAACCAAACGCCGTCCCGTCTTCACCGGTATGCTCACCCCTTAACCCTCTTCCATATCTGTATGATAGTAGACCTCGAACAACATGTGCCCATAGGCGAAAACAGCGCCAAAGTTGACACAAACAGACCGAATTCTGGGATCGTAGAAAACTGCGGTGACCACCCATGTCTCCGAGTTCGTATCTCCCACCACAGAGATCCGAATTCGATGATTTTTTTGGTATGCGTAGACCGCTTGACCTAGTTTAATTTTTGTTAAATAACCCTAGATTATTAACTGCTGTAGACATAATTAAATTCGTCACAAAATCTCGCGAACCTACTTTTCTATATTTCCAAAAGTTGTGAAACGGAGCGCGCTCCGCCAAACGGGACCGTCCCACCGTGTACCAAGTATACCGAACGGTGCGCGCAGCGTAACCGGACATATAAAAATTCGTGGAAACTGATTCGGACGCGTGTGCACGCCGGAACCAGCCCGTATCCGATGACACACCCCGTGTCGCAACTTTTGTGGAAGTCGCACACATTTTGTGCACGCTTGTCAGATTGCGACGAAACTTGCGCCACTGGACTCGTGGTAACGCGCTGGTCCTGTGACCCAATTTTCACGCAATTCTGAGACAGTTGACCAAGTCGCCAATTGGTGGACCCCATAGTTGAATTTTTGGACGAAATTGTGTTCGGCTCATCGGAATCCACATTTGGACATACCGTTGGGTTCGTATTGACATTTAGAGTTGTTTGACCTATAATTTGTCCCATTTAGAGACGGTTACCCTCGACACGCTTTTCGGTGCAAAGTGGGCCACACGTGGACCCCGCTTTTACCCGAAATTACCGTTTTGCCCCTGTATCCAAATTGGATGAAAGGGAAGTACTTTTTAGCTATTTTGCTTATTCTGGGAACGTTGGTGATATCTATTTCAGTATCCGGAGATATTTGTTCTGCGGCCATAGCTTTTGATCCTGTGTATTTGACTTCTGGACAGTACACCTTGCAGCTTTCTTACCAGGCAAGATACCTTGCCAAATTGCTTACAGTATTTTGCATGCTTAGTATATTTCTGTATATTTATTGCATTTTTGTATATTTATTGCATGTGTAGTTCCTTTCTGTTAATACTATATATTAGATATGTTGACACACACTTGACACTTAGTATCATAGAGGACAATCATTAGGCGTATGGGCTTTTAACCACTCTGGTAAACCATAGTAACTAGCACGCACTATGGTGGTCGTGTCCGATGGTCGCTACCCCCGAGGTATGTCGATTGATGGAGTCCGAGGGTCGCAACCCCAGAGGTATGTCGGCTGATGATGTCCACTAACGAGCGTATGAGTTGTGAGGATTAGATTGAGTAGCCTACCCTTGTCCATACGTCCAAAAGTTGTCCTCATTGCATTCATATAGATTGTCTTGTACAGCGTACTTATTTATTTTCAAATTATATACATGTTTACTGTATTCAAATTGGCTCGCTTTTCTGTATCTTGTTACGTCCCTCTGAGGACCTGGTCCTCTGCTAGGTGTATCTGTTCTTGAGTATTTGTAGGGACGCAGATTTGGATGGTTATATATGTTTCATGGATGTCCTCTCTTCGAGCCGTGATTGTTAGCTGGTATTCTTATATGGTGTTGTTGTGTTGTACTTATATTGTATTTGCTCTTATATTCGAGTTGGTAGTGGATTTGTTTCCATCCAACTATCATCCTGAGATACTTATATTGAGATCTAGTTATATAGATGCTGGTTATTCATTTATATTAATTTTCTGTGGATGAGATTTAGTTATACCTTGTGACTTGTGATACATTTTATACCACTTGTGGCTTTTATATTCATATTACAGCGTACGTATGGGTTTGGTTTCCATATATTGGAGTTGCCATATCCATGTGGCTGGTATGCTTACGTGTTCCTAGTCCTACATATTTTGGGACTGGGGCATGATATATTTTTGTGGTGGCCCATGCAGGTCGAGAGCATATTGTCTCGGTTATGTTACTGTACCGAGCAAGCCTGCAAATAGGATTAGAGTATAGGATCTCATCCACAATTGACTATGACTCGTATTTCTTCTAATCCGTTTTATTTGAATAATTGTATCCTGCTTGATTCATGTGCTTCCCTAATAGTTCCTTGAGTATAGCCCCCTCCTAGAATATAAAAGTCCCTGTTGTTAGATGATAAGTAGGGTAATCTTCCTATTAAGAGTACAACTAGAGTGTTGACACACCTTTAAGTTTAGAATATCTAGTGAACCCTAGAATTCCTTATCTATAGATTGGTTTCCCATTACCCCTTGATGTATTATGAGGACTTGTGAGTAGTATAGACACTACTAGAGTTAGTTAGAAGTTTTACCATAATGTTTGACCCTAGTATTGAGGAACCAATAGAAAACCAAAAATTGAAAATTAGGACTGAACCTAACCTTCATAGTTAGATAGTATTGGAGAGCTATAAACTTAGATCATTGTCTTATTATTAGTAGACAGCACCTTAAGAAGCCTAGAGGAATGTAATTAACATTTTTTCTTGATCATACCACGAACATAGCAACTAGCATACCACTCCCCCTTAGAAAACCATGATGCTATCTAGAGCCCCCTATTTTAATTTCATATGTTGTTCCTCTACGACCTTAACGTCCGCTAATTGCGCGATGACTAAATTTTGTTCCTCTATTCTTCAGCTTTTAACTCGTGCCATCTGACACTTCTGATTATAGACCAAGTGATTTTATTCTATGTTAGGATATATATAGCTTGCTAGGATTTTGGTTGTTACTATTGAATTTTTTGAATTGTGTGCTTAGTAGTTAGAACTTGATGGTTTAAGCTATTCTTGTAGATTGAGACCTGGTGCTTATCCCTTAGTTTTAAATTACGTAACCTGTACCCCCACCTCGATACGAGTTATATTCCCTTTCCCTTGAGGCCAGTAACTGTTCCATTCTTACTATTGACACTTGCACTAAGACTAAGACTTAGAACGACCATGACCTATGTAATGAAAGAGGATACCCTAATAAATACCAAGACCCCCTTCTCGTAGACCTTAACAGGAGTTTCTACTGTATCCTTAAGGCAATTACAGTATTAGTTTATTGTTATAAGTTTGGTAGTATACCCCACAACCTAGTATCACATAGTCTTTTGCCCTATTATTGAAGTGTGATTGAACAACATTAACTGTATGCTAGCTTAGGACAACAGTGTTTTTTTTATACTGTAGAACTTAGAGGATATACCCCTACTTTGTCGACTATCGACTTAGACAAGGAATTAGTATGACAACTGTAGAGATTATAGAGTCTTATCTTTTGTGAACTTGAATTGTTATGTACCTTCTTTCACCATAATCCAGTGTATTTATATTTGTTGTACTACCTTGATTTATGCTGCTATTATAGCCTAGTTTTTGCAAGCTTATTCTTTTATCGAGCTTGCTCATGGCATATGTATTATTGGGTGCACACAATGATACAATTGTCTAATCAGAATCGGTGTATTCAAGTCTAGCTAACCTTAGTGCGCTTGGTTCGCTCTTCGCATGACTACTTTACGTGGATTGAGATATATGGTAGTAGACGAATATACTTGCCCCTAGACATGTCAGACATATCGTATCGGTTACATAACTGTACTGATACGAGCATGTAATAAGAAATTACCAAAAATAGCATTTCAATCCACAACTGTCCTGACAACTCTCTTTTCGAATTCTTTAATCTCTTTGAGCCTCGTACTTGTATTCTATCACCTTCACCTTGAATTTTTATTATTGCTCTCCGTCATCCCCTATTTCGGAAAGATGAAACCTCATGCTGGTATAAGTTGACACTGATAGTACTAGATATACCCCATAAGGCTAATCACATGACTTAGTGACTCTCTTTTATAATTGATTAAGGGCATATCATAGGTGATATGTTTGGTGTTAAAACTTTGAGGATTGAATAACATGATTAAATAATTTGAGGAATAGTTTTCCTAGATGTACAACCTTAGGTGATAGATGGGTAAATTTTAAGTTCGGAAGATTGTTTAACCCTCACCCAAAAAAAAAAAAATATTTAGTCCTACTTGGCAGAGATAGTGAGATTAAGGCTAGATTGAGTCCAGTTAGAGATAGAACACAGTATTTTTATTTAATTTTGTAATAATTATATCACTTAGCGTACCTTACCGTGCTTCGATAATTGGAGCACTAGCCACTGCCTTCCTACAAATTCCACACCCTTATCCTAGACGTGCCCATCATCCAATTCTCATCTTTGTGCAATTTTCTAATTGTTGGGCGATTTTATGCAAAAGAGCATTTAGGTGTCCACACCATTGGACATGACACATGAAGAAACCTATTTTTTACGCTCATGTGGATTTTTCCATTATTTTTTTTGGGATGTGCAACGCGCAACATCGCCCACCCCTTTAAACCTAGCCTTGTATTTTAAACAATGTAAATCTTATACCATCATTGACTTTCTACCGTGGCTTAATTTTAATTTCGAGGACGAAATTTTTATAAGTTGGATAGAATGTAAAACCCCTATTCCTAGAAATCGTATATACCTTCTTTTAATTATTAATTATTAATTTAATTATAATAATTAGTGGCTAATTAGGAGAAATAGATTTTTAATAATTTTTATTTTAGGTGTTGGGGCACTTAGAGGATTTATGGGACCATTAGAAATTTTTCGAAATTTATTTCATGTAGGAGACCCCTTGAGCAGTTGCCAGCTTAATAGTGTGCATTATTCTAATCTGAAATTTGTCTATGAGTATATATATAAACATATATATATATATATATATATATATATATATATATATATATATATATATATATATATATATATAATAAGAAAAGAAAAGATTAAGAAAAGAAAAGAAAAGAAAAATATAAACTATTAAATATATACTAACCATTCTAACAAAACTTTAGCAAAACTAAGCAAACCATTACTCCAACCAACTTAGCAAACCACAGCTGTAGCAAATGTGAGCCATTCCCAACATTACCATTCCAACAAAACATATTCCCACGCGAGCACAGACCCCCCTTAGCCCACTCGGTTAATAAACAAACCGACCCCCTTATTCTATTCTCTCTCTTAAATACTTATATATATATATATATATATATATATATATATATATATATATATATATATATATATTCTATTTCTAAAACCCTAAACCTAATCATCCAAACTCTCCATCTTCCCATCTAGACCTAGAGAGCGCCGCCACCGCAGTAGGAGAACCCCGCCAGGCCGTCCAAACAAATCCCGACGACTGCGACCCCGCACACTGCAGATTCCCACAACGAGGTACCTGTGTTCCGGAGTTTGGGTAAGATGCAATGCGGTCTGGCTAATCATACGTGCGGTGTATGAACAATACTATTCAGTAAGCAGTACTTGATACAGTAGGGATATTGATCACATATCTATACTAATACTCCCCTACCCTCGACTGGTATAATAGATCCAACCACGGTATGCTATGGCACGGGATTCCCCAAGAAGATAGCTAGTCTTCCCGAGAATCAGTGTTTGTACATTTACAAGATAACCAATGAAACAATATTTGCACCATATACACCATATACCAAGGAATAACATCTCATGACGAGATCCGGATATACCAATCCGTGTAACCATAGTGTCAAGAGAAACATGAATATCTACACTAGATACAATGAACATAGAGGATATCATAAATGAGAAACTATCAAAGAATGTACTCGCCTGAAGTCCAAAGAATAGTCTTACAGATGTCTGACACGGTGCCTCAAAAACCTAGATATGGAATACAACATCAATACAAGGTTCCAGAAAGAAAATAAGTTAAACTAGTCAACTTCTAGGCCAATAAGTCAATTCTAAGTCAAAAGTCAACTATGGTCAACTCTAAGTCAACTATGGTCAACTATGGTCAAACCAAGGTCAAGTATCTATTTCTAGGTTGCACAAGTCTAACACAAAAATATTGGGTCAAGATACTAAAGTCTAAGCCAAGAAACCCACATCTTAAAATATTATGATACCGTATCTCCGGATACGTAATTCCCAAGGTAACACCTCAAAATAAATCAAATAAATATTTATATAGAATCATACTTTCAACATTAAAATAGGTACCATGGTTTTGAACCAACTTGGTATCTCAACAATAATCACAATTTGATACCCAAACCCAAAACTTTGGGTATCCCCATTTACCTTGGTTTCCTCAAGGTAATACCCAATACCTTGTTATATTAATTACCCTTATATATGTATAATATATATATATATATATATATATATATATACTAATATTATACATATAAGGAATTTAGCAATAATAATATATCATCTCAATATTAATACATATATATATATATATATATATATATATATATATATATATATATATATATATATATATATAATCTGCCAACCGTTGCTGAAAACTGTGTTGAAAAATACTAATACACTGATACGCTGGCTTTTAGTGACAGTTCTGCCTGTCACTGAAACCGCTGTCGCTGTTGCTGCTGAATTTCTACTGCTGCTGTTGTTTTGGTGACGGTTTACAACCGTCACCGATCCTGCTGTCGTTGCTGCTGCTATTAAATTTCACGCTGCTGTTGTATTAATGACAACGACTGCTGTCATTAATAGCCCGCTACTGCTACAGCGGCTGTTGTTGTATTAAATGACAGTGGCTGCTGTCATTAATACCTCCGTCGCTAAAAACATGTATAAAATATATATATATATAACATATATATATATATATATAACATATATATTTATATATAAAACTCATAATATATATATATATACCAATAAACTATACATACACCTTCCCTAATAATAATATGTACATACTAGGACATAGCCTCAACACACACATGCATAAATACATTATAATTATACATCTATACATATATATAAATAATCCTATAACTATAAATAATATATAAATAATCCTATATTATACATCTATACATAGAGAGAAATTTTCTCCTCTTTTAATATAGGCCGGCCCCTTTCCTCTCCCTCAAGTAATCATGTAATGTCCATTATACCCCTTGGGGCCTCTCATGAAGAAATAATTAAGGAAGGAAGCTTCTAGTCCAATAATTTAATTAATTTAATTCATCTCCTTAACAATGGGCTTTCTAAATGGGCTAAGTCTAACTAATTAATTCATGTTGGTCCATGGGTCCAAACTAAACTAGTTAGGTCCATTAACACAAGTCCAAATTAAATAACTAATATCTAATAACAATTAAATAATACAATAAATAATTATTTATCAAGCACAATAATTAATTAAATAGGAAAATTACTAAAATATCCTTTCCTAGAAAATATGGTAGTGACAGGTGCTGGTGGTGTGAAGCGGTGGTGCTGGTGGTATGAAGTGGTGGCCGGAGGTGATATGGTGAGTGGCAGCTGCGGGTGGAGGAACGGCAGCTGCGGGTGGAGGGTGGCGGTCGATTGGAAGCAGCGTGGCCGGGTTATAATCGAAGGAGAAGGTCGAGGGGAGATCGTCGGTCGAGGTGGGTGCGGGTGGCGTGTCTTACCAGAGGGGGAGTTTGTGGTGGTGTGGGTGATGATGGTGATGATGATGACAATGAGGATGAGGCAGGGTAGCCGGAGGGAGAGGGCAATGGCTCGCCGGAGTAGAGTAGCTCGAGGTGGTCCGCTGACGAGACAGAAGGAGGCTCGACTGGAGGTTGGCCGGTTCGGGTTGTCGTGGTGGTTACGGTGAGATGTTAATGGTGAGGGCTGCTGGAATTCGACGTGGTGATGTGATGCGGTCAGCGGGCTCGTGGGGTGCAGCAGCTCGTCGGAGATGCAGGGCCGGTCGGGCTGGCAGTGGGTGGCCGGGTGGTGGAGTTTAAGTGAAAGAAGGAGGAGGAGAAGAAGAAGAAGAAGAAGAAGAAAAAGAAGAAAGAAAAAAAAAGGAAAATCTACGGTTGTGGGTTTGTGAGGAGGGAGGAGGTGGGGGGTTTCCCAAGTTTGGGGATTATGGCCGGTTGGTATGTGTGCATGAAGAGATATTATATAGGGGAGGGTGATGGGGAGTGTGTGGTGAGGATTGGAGATGATTTTGAATGAGTGGCTAGGATTCAACATGAGGGAATTGTGTTCACACAATGTAGAGAGTGGGATGAGGTTTGAACCGGTCAAGGGTTGAGGGCTTCTCCATTTGGTTTGAACCAATGGGGTGATGACACTTAGTACAACTTTTGCAAATAAATCCCTTAAATTTGGGTATTTGCACAGACACATAAAATAATAAAAAATTGGTGGAGGAATTGGTGTTTGGTGTTTTGTAGGGTGAGGGGGTATTGTGTGTTTTGCATGGGTTTAATTAATGGGGTATTTGGATTAAATTGGGATTAAGTTGGGATTAGTCAAAGTTGGTATCCCCAATTAAATTAAGATAAAATGTCATATGCTCTTAAATTAAATGGGGGCACATGGGGTCTCAATTGGAAGTGACACAAAGGTCATAAAAGGTGTAGGCTTGGTGTCAGTCTTGGATGCTTTAATTGGTCCGGCTCAACGGGTTGAGTCGGTGTCTCAAAATTGATGGCAACGACACAGGTGTGCGACACAGGTTTAAATAACGGGTTTCGGTTACGGATGGTTGTGCAATTTAATTAGAGCACAAGGGATTATGATTTTGAGTGACAGAAAAGTCCAGCGCCTAAGTTGGCGTGTCAAGTCTAGAATGCAATAATTTATTGGAAGTTATAAGCTCATGTTAGGCTCCGAATATTGCAACAACAGTAAGGCACATCAAGGGTTTAATTAAAGAAACAAACATCAGCAACCTTAAGTCTAAACCTCAAATACCTGCTGCTAAACCAAAATTTTCTAACCTAAAACCAGACTATCTATAAAATAAATGAGGAAGTTTACATCCTTCCCAACTTAGAAAAATTTTGTCCCCAAAATTAAAAGTAAAGCACGATAATAGCTACAAGAATTTAAAAACAAACTGGTAATCAAATACGGTACGTAAATTTGTACATCAATCCTCAAATAAGTACAGAAAATATTGCCGAAAAGAATCATCGCGCTCCCAGGTAGACTAGCCTGGCGAATAATGCTTCCATGTAACTCTGACCCGTCGAATAGTCTGACCTCTCAAAGTCTTCTCACTGTGATCGAGTATCTCCACTGGCTGCTCCACGTAAGATAAACTGGGCCCGACTGTAATCTCTGAATGATCAAGCACGTGGTTAGGGTCTTCCACGTATCTCCTTAACTGCGATACGTGAAATACGTCATACACTCCTTCTAATGATGGAGGCAATGCAAGACGATAAGCCACTTCGCCAACTCGTTCCAAGATGTCAAAAGGTCCGATGTACCTCAGAATCAGCTTGCCTTTGCCTCCGAATCTGATGGTACCACGAGTAGGAGATATCTTCAAAAGTACATAGTCACCTTACTTGAACTCCAAAGGTCTGCGGTGCACATCTGCCTAATGCTTATGTCTGTCATGCGCTGCACGCAGGTGGCTCTGTATCTGTTTTGCTTTCTCCACTGTCTGTGTCACCAACTCTAGATCAAGTATCTGACGCTCTCCCATGTCACTCCAACATATCGGTGATCTACACTTTCTGTCATACATTGCCTCATAAGGTGCCATCTGTATGCTGGCCTGGTAACTGTTATTGGAGAAGAATTCCACCAAGTGTAGGTCTGGAGAAGAATTCCACCAAGTGTAGGTAGTCCTCCCAAGATCCTCCAAAGTCGATCATGCACGCTCTCAACATATCCTCTAGTATTTGTAATGTGCGCTCTGAGTGGCCATTGGTCCGTAGATGATATCCAGTGCTAAACTTGAGACGAGGTCCTAGACTATCCTGTATAATCCGCCTAAAATATGACGTGAACCTGGAGTCATGATCCGATACAATGCTGACAGGCACTCCATGTAGTCGTACTATCTGCCTCATATACATGTCAGCTAATATCTCCATGGACTACCCAACTCTGAAGGGCAAGAAATGTGCAGACTTGGTGAGTCTGTCTACGACAACCCAAACTGTATCCTTCCTGCTAGGGCTCCGCGGGGATCCTGTGATGAAGTCCATGGTAATGTGTTCTCACTTCCACTCGGGAATGGGAAGCGGCTATAATAGTCCTGCAGTCCTTTGATGTTCAGCCTTGACTTGCTGACAGACCAAGCATCTCGCCACGAATCTTGCAATCTCTCTCTTCATCCCATGCCACCAGTAAAGTTGTCTCAAATCTCGGTACATCTTCGTACCCCCAGGATGAATAGAATAAATATAGTTATGAGCCTCGGTCATCAACTCCTGACATAGCTCGTCACTCGGAACGTATAGGCGATCTCCACACCTCAATGTTCTATCTTCATGAATCCTGAGTCCCTTCTGTATGCCGGCCTCTGTCCTCTCTCACAGTCGTCAAAATCTCACATCTGTAGGCAGGGCTGCCCTGATCCTCTCAACCAATGTAGACTGAACCTCGTGACTAGCCATCTGTCCATCCATGCCTAGCAATACAATCTCTATCCCGAGCTCCTGAAGATCCTCTAGAAATTGGCACTGAGTCATCAAAAAGTATGCCATGGGCTTCCTGCTTAAGGCATCTGCTACTACATTCGCCTTGCCAGAGCGGTACTACAACTCTATATCATAGTCTGTCAACAACTCTAGCCATCGCCTCTGTCTCATGTTGAGCTCCTTCTGATAGTGTAGACATACTTTAGACTATTGTGATCTGCGTAAATCTTAACACGCTCTGCATAAAGGTAGTGTCGCCATAGCTTTGGTACAAATATTACTACAGCTAGCTCTAGATCGTGCGTCGGATAGTTCTTCTCATGAACTCTCAGCTGTCTCGATGCGTAGGCTATCATTTTTCTGTGTTGCATCAATACACATCCTAATCTGCTCCCAGACGTATCACTGTACGCTACAAATCCTCCCGATCCTGAAGGAAGTGTCAAAATTGGTGCTGATGTCAGACGCTTCTTCAGCTCATCGAAAGCCATCTGACACTCTTCGGTCCAGATAAACTCCTCGTCTTTAAGCGTCAGTAGCGTCATAGGTGCAGCGATCCTCGAAAAAAATTTCACGAACCTCCGATAATATTTGGCAAGTCCGAGAAAACTCCTAATCTCTGTAACTGATGTAGGGGTAGGCCATGTCTCAACTGCAGCTATCTTCTCAGGGTCAACTGATAGTCTATCTCTAGTGATTATTGTAGAAGCATGAAAAATATACTGGGAAATTATACGCGTAAAAGCCCCAAACATACATGAAGCTCGCATAAAACAGAAGCTTCAGAACTATACGCGTAAAACAGGACTTCAGAACTGCCCGCGTAAAGCAGCGCTTCAAGCCTGTTTTGGCGTAAAAGGTTGCTACACCTCCCTCCGGCGTAAACTATGTCTGCTTTTAATACAGCGTGAAGTTGTACGAGGAACTCTTTGTATTCCTCAAATAAACCTGTCAGACAGAACAGTGAACCTGACTCCTTACAAAGAGTACTGCACGACGATCGAGAGGACGGCTGTAATGATGATTCTGCATAGAGCCCCAGATTGTCGATTAGTGGCATATCCTGGATACAAGTCGTTTTTACGCAATCAAGGAATACGCTGCCTATTTTACACAGGCAGAAATGAGCCTTTACGCTCAAGCTGAGATGAAACCAAACGCCACATCAAAAGCTGTTCTTTGTACAGAACTCGAGGCACGTCTCTGCAGTTAATACGCGAGATGGGGGCAGATCTCTATATTTAATGCACGAGATTTTGTTCTACTTTTAATGACTGGGAGAGCTAAAATTAGGGCTAATATGCTCACGTCACTATCCCTGCATATTACGCCAACCAGACTATTTTCAACTATAGGAGCACACCGTATGCTATCTCCTCGAAATATGCCAACCAGGCTATTTTCAACTATAGGAGCATGCCGTATGCTATCTCCTCAAAATATGCCAACTCAGGCTATATTTGCAAGGTACGTGATAAGGCTATTTGGCCCAGAATACGCTCAAGACCTCAGTCAGGAAGGATAATTGACTAGTTTACGCTGGTTACCTATTACCTATGCAGCATCAAGCTTTACGCAAAATTTGGCTTTTACGCCAACAAGACAGCTATTAGGCTTTTACGCCAACAGGATAGCTACTTGGCTTTTACGCCAACAAGACAGCTACTTGGCTTTTACGCCAACAAGACAGCTATATGGCTTTTACGCCAACAAGATAACTATTTGGCTTTTACGCCAACGAGACAGTTATTTGGCTTTTATGCCAACCATCTTTACGCGAGGGGCAGTTACCTACGTGGCTTGCATGTCGTGGTCTTCGAGAAGTAGTTATACGCGTCACCTCATAATGGGACACGCGTCACACGCGGATTCAGGAGATCATTCAGACATGGGTAGCAGTTATTATAACCGCCACGTAAAAGGTGCAACTCTCTCCACTAATTGGCTTCTACACCGACTGATCAGTTACTGTGACTGATCTCTATAAATAGAGTTCCGGTCACAGGAGAAAGGGGTCAAGGAGGGGAGGTCGAAAAAAGGTCAAAAGAGAGAAGATCAGAGAGAGAGAGAGCATATACAGAGAGTGTTGATTGACAACTTTGGCAACGAGAGTTCAATCCCTCCTGCAATCTTTGAAGCTTCTTCTTCTTCTACAGCACTTCTTCGTCATCGTGTGGTCCAAGGGACAAAGTGATCGACCGCAGATCAGACTCCTATAGCAATATTTCCCCAGAATCATTTTTATTGTACTTAACATCCTCGTATAGGATTAATTGTACTCTTTTTTTTCTTGTTTGTAAACAAAGAAAGGGTTTCGTATAAACCTAGTTTCATTTCTCTGTTTATCATCAAATACAAGATGGCGACTCTGCTGGGGACTGCTTTCTCATCTGACGAGAAAGTCATTGCTCAACACGATGTTGTATCCGTCGGATCAATGAAGAAGACGTTGGTCGTCCAATTCGACCAATCGGCTTATGAAGACATGCTTCGCGCAGAGGGTAGCTCTTATTCCCTCTCTATCCAGGACAAAAGGAAGCTGCGTAAAGTATGGATGCCCCGGACATCCTCTACCCTTCCTGCAGGCTCTCTCTCTCCGACCAACAAGGTTGTGACATCATGACCTATACGCTCTGTGCGTAAAAATCTGTCTCCCGTCTGTGACGTGGCAGACAAAGCTTCTGGCAATGCCCTAGTGCCAATCCAGAAGTCTACAACGCGCACTGCGCGTAAAACTTCGTCTCCCGTCTGTGACGTGGCAGACAATTTCTGACAAGATCTCAAAGCCAATTCAGAAATTTCAAACGCGCCCCGCGCGTAAAACTTCATCTCCCGTCTGTGACGTGGCAGACGAAATTTCTGACAAGGCCTCAGTGCCCGCGCAGAAAATTCAAACGAGCCTTGCGCGTAAAAATGCATCAGGTGGACCCTTGGATCACATCAAGGGAAAACGAGTGGCGAATCTCCCGACCACTAGAGTTGTACGCCACCAAGAGAAGAAGATTACGCGTAACGCTGGAGGCTTTCTGAGGACTCTACCTGTTTTACGCGAATCTATACAAAGCTCCAGATTACGCTAGGATAAGCCCATCCGCGTAAAGAAGACCTGCTTCATGGGGAAAAATGCTCCTCAGACGGATGATGGATCGTATGCCACTCACATGGGCGAACTGCTGTATACTTATGGCAGAGAGAGGGTCATGGTTCCCAATATCCACGCTCCTACTGATGTAAAAAGGCAGAATAAGCCTTCTTCTTCTTCTTCTTCTTCTTATGTTAATCCCCCTGATTTGCGTGATTTCTTGATCCAGAAGCCCAAAGATAGGGGATCTTCTAACATGTCTATTACACCCCCTAAGGAGCATTGTTGTAATAGTCATAAAGTTGTAGTTAACTACTGTTGTTCTAAGGCAAAACGGTCAGTTTTTGACCGGTTGAACTACTCTTTGTTCCTACAGGAAGAAGAGCCGACATTCGCATCAGTGAACATGGCTTCACACATTCCTAGAGGAAGGTCAAATTCAAGACGTCATCCCTCTAGAACTCCAAGCCAAAGGACATGTCACGCCCCGATCTCCCGTAGGCTATTTCGGCCGTCCCCGCTAGGCGGAAATCACCCTCGCCAGCGCTCCCGCGGGACGATCGCTTGACCCATCCGGGCGTGATGCCGCACGAGCGTGAACCACGCCCGTGCAAGGCCATGGTTCATTGGCTGGCGGTAAGAGTTCTAAGCCACAGAGTCGCACAGATTGTCCGAGTGCAGCGGAGTCATGAACGCATAGCGATTCGGTAATAGGTTCACTGGGTCGACAAATATAGCGGAAGCATTGAAACACAAGTTTGAAGTAAAGCAACTCTTTTATTGATATAAATATGTGTTACAGGCGGCGTATAGCTGAGATTACAAGTCGCTCAAGCCTCTCTCTGAAACAGTAAAAGCGTGCCAAGTGGCTACATTTGTGGAATGATTGTTCAGGCGATGTTCAGGCGACGCTCCAACATTATGTCTTGTATATGTACTTCAGTTCTGGACGCACCGTTGCTTCGGAGTGATCTCCATGCCTTAGCACGCACGTTGGAGGCATCCGCACCGAACGAGGTTCTCCCGCACCCTGCATACAAACTGGTGGATTATCAGTACATTGAATGCACTGGTGGGGAAGCTACTCGCCCGCTCGACAAATCCAAACACGTAATATAAGTTTCGTGCACCAACTATTAAGTTGTCTTTCTAGTTGCCTTAGGATCAGTTTCATGCAAATATTGAATAGCCCAACGTGTCGGGCAGTGCGTCGTGCAACATGAGAGGAAACACGGCGAGACTTACCAACTTACCATCTCCTTCCCTGTCCAAGGCAAACATTGAGGCAACTTGTTAATTCGAGCAGAAGCATGTATAAACATTCAGGAGGCAAAGCATATGCAAACACGAGGGTCGTTTTAACATGATCGTTCAGGTGTTCAGTTGTTCATTTATGCGATGCAGTGACTCGCACGCGGATAGCCGCTAAGCGAGGATGACTTATCTATATGAACATGAGTCGCTGGCATAGCCATAAAGGACACTAGTCTTAAACGAGAATAGTTTGCAATGAAAGTACAGTAGGCGCTACAAGCTATCTCGTTTAGTACAGTAGACTATACAGTAAAGTTCAGCCATGGAGCGGATGGTATGCAGCGAAAGAACGGTGGGCGTTGCACACTATCTCGTCCAGTACAGTTGGCTGAAACAGTGGAGTTCCATCCGGATCGGAGCGGCCCTAGTGCCCCGGAGACCGTCCGTGGAACTATACCTCGTTTCCGAGTTGTCCGCGACATGCAGGTCAGGGTCTTTTCCAATTTCACGTGATACTCGAGTACTGTAAAACAGGAGTACAGTGGTACAGTAGAACAGTAGTACAGTGGTACAGTATTACAGGAGATGTTTGAATCATGATTCTGTACAGTGATTAACTTGCTTGATGCATTTCCCTGGTTCGGGGATGCCTTGGGTGACCTAACGGTCCCGGATACTTGCAGGTTCATTCAGGCACGGAACGACTACGTAGTAGTCTTCCAGGATGTAGATGAAAATACGGTAACATTCAAGCAGACAAGCATGTGTTTCTAAGGAACATAAGCAGGCACGTTTGCTCAGACCCGAAGGTAAGCCGAGAGTTGAAACCGTTAAGGGACTTAACATGCGAGGGTCTGAATATAAGCAGTATTTCAATTTCCATGTTCTAGCAAGCAATACAAGTTGGGATTATTCCCTTAGCTAGGTACGTTGGATTTATTAGCATGCAGGGGGTGAATCACCTAGCGACTAGCATGAACATTCCAGATTTTATGTGTGCTGGCTAAGCAAAGACAAGTTCACCGTAGCCACCCATCTTAGCGACGATTCGCCTCGGTAGAGCGATACGTCAAGCGAGCCTCTGAAAGCCTAAGCCGGATTCCTGTAGGGACAAGTCTGGATATCCTTTGCTTCTTGTTTGAGGCAAAGCAGGTCGGGACAGTTGCACTTTTGTCGTTTGAGACGGCAGTCCGCTAGAGCGGAACGGGGTGTTACAGGAGATTCGACAGACACCTTGAGAATATTAAAGCAGGTATTTTTTGAAACACCCACTCGAGGTCACGACAACCGGCTTCATATTCTTCTGATTCTGACACTGGGGGTCGCCAGTTTCCCGAATCTAATGCTGAAAGTATAGACTCGATCTCTACAGAGATCTATACTAATCCCTCAGTAGCATTAGAGAAATGGGAGTTTATGCCATTGCAGATGAACATGAAGAGGCTTCCCCATCAGGAAGTACTGACCAACGCATCGCTTTATTGGAAGCATCGCTTAAAGAGATGCATTCCATGATGGAGAGTATGCGTCAGATGATGGTGACTCAACATGCAGCTGCAATAGCTCAAACATCGGTTCCTCTGACTCAACTATGTGTGGGAGTGGACCTACCACCATCCAACGCAAACCAGGAGCCTATTCTAAATCAAGAGTCAGCGGCTCCTCAACTTCTTAACTCGAAGAATGTATTGCCTCCTGTTGGAGTTACAATACAACCGATCTCTCACCACTCCGCGGTCCCTCTCCCATCTGAAGATTCGATGCAGGCAGTTCGGGAATTGAAAGCCCAATTTGATGCCTTGAAGCATAAGGATCAGCTCAAGAAGTTGGGAATCAACCAGCCATACCCAGCTAGCTGGGACGAGATCCCTTTCCCACCTAAATACAAACCACAGGCTTTGATTTTATTTGAGGGAAAGATGTCACCAAGCCAGTACATGAACTACTTTAGCATGATGACAGTGTTGTTGCAGGGGAATGACGCCCTTCTCACTCGAGTATTTAAAGGCTGTCTATCTGGAGTGGCCCATCAGTGGTACCGTAGTCTTGCGGACAATTGCATTACATCTTTTGAAGATTTCAAGACTCTGTTCTTTGCTCGATTCTACGAAGGAGGAATGGACATGTCTATGTCCTCGCTCATCGAAGTAAAGCAGAAGGAGAAAGAGAGCGTTCGTACTTTTATCGAACGTTTTCGTCAGGCTACTTTGCAGATGCCTCCCAGAGTTCCGGATTCAGCCTTGGTAGATATTTGCAGGAAGAACCTTCTCCCGCTGATCTCAGTATTCACAGGACCATATCAGTTCCATTATTGGCCTTCGTTTATCATCTCAGCGGTAGCCGCTGAACATAACAGTCAAAAGGCGCATGACAATGGAATCATGATCTCTACCTCTGATAGAGGAAAGCGGTCATCTTCCAATAACGATCATGCTCGTAGTTCCTGTAATGCCCTGCTCCAAACGGTTACTTATGGAACACTTCGCTGCTTCGACTCGGTTGAGAATCGAGTCTCGGAGAAACCTTACCGCCAATCAACACGGACGAAGTGCAATGAACCCTTCGAATTAATCGAACGGCTTCTATTGAAATGAGTCCAAGAGTTTTCGTTGGTTGCTTTGCTTTTTGGTTTTGTGTTGCTTTGTGTTTTGAGTTGCTTTCGATGACTTGGTTTTCATGATTTTGCCTTCTCGCTTGCGCGTTCTTTTCGAATCGTAAGGGAAAGAGATTGAAGTATGCTAACCAAGTATTATTGCATTTTCAGGAAGCATAACCAAAGAGTGAATGTCGCCTAAGGCTTCCCCATCCTCTCGTTCGATTCATTCGGTGAGTGGCTTAGGCCCTTCGATGAATCCTTTAAGTCTGCATGCCTAATAAAGAATCTCTAGTTCACATATATATGCTGCCTCACTAAAAAGATAAGCTAAAAGAGAAAGAAAGTATTGCATGCTTCAAGTATAGAACTACTAACTTACTAGTTGCTTATGGAATGCTTAACTGTCCCTTGTATGCTGTGCATTGAGTATTGTGGCGAGAAGACTCTGGACTTGAGCTTGAAAATGAGAAAAAGAGATAGACTTGTTGTGCATTGTTCATCAGTTGCATGATAGCATATTTTTCTGATAGGGCTTGCATTCATGCATTTGGTCAGGACAACTTGTGCACAAGGTTTATCTCTCGAGCGGTCCCTGGGGCACTGGGGATCGTTCGGCCGGAAGAGATCTAGATACCTGAGGCTTGTACGTCCTTGGGTAGACCGAGACTCGTCTATTAGTGAGATGGGCTTGTACGTCCTAACTACTAATCCCGTGGAGGGGACCATCATATAGTTAGGGCGCATGCTAGGTTTACCTTCTTGCATACCTAACACTTGATGCCTTTATTGATTCATAAGTTATTCATATGCAAATTGTGGCTAACTTGTGTGTCTGCTGCAGGGATAACCGCTCGGCCGTGGGTAAGAAATATCATATGCATATGCTATATATTGTCTATGTTTCCTTGCATGAATTGTTAAAAAGAAACTAGACAACCAGAAAGACCACCTAATAATGCTAGCTTCATATGCTTTACTTAGTGTGGATTTCTTAGGTGAGTTTAGCCACGGTCGCTCACCAGTATATGTGGTAGTACTGACCCACGTTTGTGGGCAAATATCCAGGTGCTGGGAGCGAGAGTTTGGCAAGCATCCTGAACCTGAATCAGCGTGTGCGCACCCTTCCCTAGGACTGTGTTCGTGCTGCTTCCTCTACTGCTTACCTCTCCAGTGGGCTACTCTTCTTCTGCTAGATGTTTTGGTTATTTTGGTCCTACTACAAGGGCATAATGTAATGGGCGTTGTGGCTAGTTTTGGGAATGTAAAAAGAGTTGTAAGCCTTCTAAGGCATATTTTGTAACTCAGCCAAGCAAGCATTTTGTAATCCAAATCTTCAGTATTCAATAAAATGAAAGTATTTTATGTGCTATCAAATGTGTTCAACTTTGGTTCTCTGCATTTTTACTCTGTGCCTGTATAAATATATATTCGTCTCTCTTGTGTCTTGTGCAGGTACTTTGCCTGGTGCAAGCGCAACTTAGGCTTGCACGGCATCGCGCCCAAGCGAGGACGAACGGTTCCGTAGGGACCAAGAGAGGACGAATGGTTCCGTAGGGACCAAGCGAGGACGATCGACCCTACGGGATCGGGGCGCGACAGTTCCAAAGGGAATGAAGCTCTGGCGATCAACACGTCTAGGCAACATACTCTGGTGACTACGCAGACGAATCCTGGGACTTCCAGGCCTAAAGAAGAGTATTCTTTTGACGACGACGATATCCCGAGCATATTCGATTGTCTAGTCAAAAGTGGCAAGCTACTCTCCCCGAGGTAAAGCGGCCAAATGAAGTCGGCAGTACCAATAACCCTAAGTACTGTATTTTCCACATATACATACATCACCCCACAAAGGCATGTTATGTACTAAAAAGGAAAATCCAGGAGCTGGTCGACGCAAAGGCCATTACTCTGCGTAATAGCGAGAAGACGGTCACTGCCAACATGATCTCGCTCCAGTTTGGCAATCTGCCCCCTCAGGAAGTCCCGAATGGGGTAGTACCTATTCCAAGGGCGATGATGAACATTGTTAATCTTCCTCCAACCATGGATCAAAATCATGACCTGGTACCCCTAACTACCAAGAGTGGGGAGATCATGTGGGTCCACCCTGATCTGGTGTCAGAAATTGGGGAAGAGACTCAAGCTGCTAAAGCTAAGTCTAAAAAGAACTCAAGATGCAAACCATGCCATATGATTGCAATATCTCCGACATCAGAAGAAGAGGCTTTGGCAACCGGAACCCGGTCAGGCAAAACCTACCTCAAGGACTATGGAGAGAACCAAGGGGAATCAACGGCAGACACTTCAGCTGCAAACCTCCAGAGCCTGAACCTGTTATACCAGAGGCAGGTCCTTCTAGACCAACTTCGGTGGACAAGGGCAAGCAAAAAAAAAAGTTCATTTTGATAAACCTTTGAAGGATATTCAAAACAAAGGTTTAGAAAAACTATATAACTTCGATATCTTGGCCCAGTTGGCTAACACTCCAGCCAGATTATCCATTTTTGAGCTCCTAAGGCTATCCAAAGACACTCGTCAAGCCTTGAGTGAAGCATTAATGCAGGCGGATGTATGCTTCACTCAGCTCAAGTCCCCTGATAAAGAGCCTGTGGCATGTCCTCAATGCCATAGTATGATGGAAGTGGTCCCTACTATCACTTTCACTCAAGAGGACATGTTGTTGAAACATAACAAGCATGACAGGCCTCTTTATTACACTGGATACGTTGGCTCCATGGAGGTAGACCGGATTCACATAGATCCGGGATTGTCGATCAGCATTATCCCTCACAGTCTGTTAAGACCGTTGAGAATCCTTATAAGCGAACTGGCTTACACTACCACCACAATCGTGGGCTTTAATGCCAGGAAAAGCAAACCATTGGGGAAGATTCGTCTGAGGATCCAGATTGGTGACCTTAGATCAGTGGCTACATGCTACGTCATTGATTCAGAGGTGTCTTACAATATTCTGTTGGGCAGACCTTGGATCCACGATCATAATATTGTTCCTTCCACTCTACATCAATGCTTCAAATATGTAGACGCCCAAGGGGCAGTGAAAACAGAGTTTGCTGATCTCAACCCATTCAAAGGAGTTGAATCCTACTATTCTGATGCCATGTTGTACACCCAAGACTACATGAAGGAGGTGTCAAGCAAGACGGAAGAGGAATCCTACCAGGAGCCAGGAGAACCATCTACTGAGCAACCTTTATCAATCCAGGTGAAAGGGCGGACTACCCGTCTGAAGGTCATGGAACCCATGGATATCCACTTGAGCAGAACCAAATCGGAAGGAGAAAGTGATCGTCTAGTGATCACTCGGAACCAGAAGCCCCCATCTTTGGTCATCAACCTTAGGCGCAACAAGCAGCTGACTGATGTAAATACAATCGGGAACGTGGTTTCTGACGATAATAAAGATTCTCTTTGCCAGTATACTGATGCTCAATTTCCTAATCAGGAATCATCTCCCCATAACGATATAGAACCTATAGCATAAAAATTCTTGGAAGCTATAGATTCCTATCATCCGTATGTATGGGAAGTAGCGTCAACATCTAATGTCGTCACGACATATGGGCCGCATGAAGATTCTATCTTTATTGTTCCACCTACTGGCAACAATCAACATCCAATAGTCTTTGGTCGCATGCGGAACAGACCGATTGTACAAGAAGATTATCACGAGTCTGATGCTGGGAAAATACAGGTTCACAGATATAGCCCACAGGCTTTGAAGATTATGCAAAGCATGGGTTATGACTTAAAGTTGGAGCCAGGCCTCAACTATGGAAAAGGCAGATGAATGTCGTTGTATGGTGAAACCTACTGTCAACGAACTCGTTTTGGGTTAGGGTATACCACACATCTTGCAACTTCCAATGACTCTGAGCCAAGTGAGGAGACCATTTCATCTTTTTAAGACGATTTGTCATCCTCCGATTCAGAAGATGAACTCGATCAGGTATTATCAGTAAATATGGTGTTGACAGATTCTCTCGAAACAGAGGGACAAGAATCTGAACCATTGGAAGATGAATCCTGGGCTCAGCAAATGGATACACAATGGGAACTCCGGTTCGAGCAAAGAGAACCACCCACTGAAGATAAAGTTATCCAAGTCGAAGTTGGGGATGAATTTTCATCAAAGCCGATATTTATCAGTAACAATCTTTCCGAAGAAGAAAAGGAAGAAATAATCTAGCTGATAAAAGAATATATCGATGTCTTAGCGTGGAATTATAAGGATATGCCAGGTCTTGATCCTAAAGTGGCTACCCATAAACTCAACATACGGCCCAATTCGAAGCCTGTAAAGCAACACCAACGCCGGTTCCGCCCGGATATGATGGATGCCATCGAAGCTGAAATCAAGAAGCTAATAGCCTGTGGGTTCATCCGGGAAGAACAACATCCTGATTGGGTCGCCAATGTTGTCCCGGTCATGAAGAAAAATGAAAAAGTGCATGTTTGCATCGATTTTCGAGATCTGAATGCAGCCTGCCCTAAAGATGAGTTCCTTCTTCCTATCACAGACGTCATGATCGATAATACGTGTGGTTTTGAGCGCATGTCTTTCATGGACGGATTCTCAGGATATAATCAGATTAAGATGAATCCTGAAGATGAGAAGCATACTGCCTTCCGTACATCATTGGGGGTATATTGCTATACGGTTATGCCTTTCGGACTGAAGAATGTCGGGGCTACATATCAGCGAGCAATGAGTAACATATTCCATGAGCACTTACGCAAAACAGTGGAATGTTACGTAGACGATATTGCTGTCAAAAGCCGCCTCAAGGATAATCACATCCAATACTTGAAGACAGCATTCGAGTTGATGCGCCGACATCAACTCAAAATAAATCCTATAAAATCCTTTCTCGGTGTGTCCAGTGGCAAATTTCTGGGATTTGTCATTACCCCTAAAGGCATTCAAGTTGACCCTGATAAAGTAAAGGCTATCCTAGAAATGCGACCGCCCCATAATCTGAGGGAACTTGAGGGATTTCAAGGTCGTCTGGCTTATATCAGGAGATTCATATCCAACCTCTCTGGGAGATGTCAACCTTTTTCTCGCCTGATAGAAAAAGGTGTGTCATTCATATGGGACGAAGCCTGTCAGCAAGCGCTTAATGATATCAAACGCTATCTCACTAATCCTCCAGTTCGGGTGCCTCCCGTCATAGGAAGACCATTTTAGCTGTATGTTAGAGCAATGGATCATTCTTTAGGGGCTCTCCTCGCACAGAAGAACAATGAGGGTCATGAACAGGCTATTTACTATCTAAGCAGGATGATGGTCGGAGCTGAACACCGGTACAATCCAGTGGAAAAAGAATGCTTGGCCCTAATGTTTGCCATTCAGAAGACGCGACATTACGTTACGGGCCAGACTATTCATATCATCTCCAGAATCAATCCTCTACGGATATTGATGAATAAGCCGAGTGTTCTTAATTCCCGACTCGCGACTTGGACGATGTTATTAACACCGTATGATATGGTGTATGTCCCTCAGAAGTCCATCAAAGGTCAAGCCTTGGCTGATTTCTTAGCTGCTCATCCAATTCCGGAAACCTCCAAACTATACGAGGACATTCCCGACGAAGTTGCAGAATGTAATTCCGCAATGGAAGGTGATATATGGCAGTTATTCTTCGATGGTGCATCCAGGACAGGTCCCAGGGGAAACGTGGTTTCAAGAGTAGGAATTGTCCTGGTGACTCCTGATAAACTCGTCATCTATCGAGCATATTCTATTAGCGAACCCTGCTCTAATAATGTGGCAGAGTATAACGCCCTACTAATCGGGCTTCAAGTCGCTAAAGAATTGAATGTTGAATACCTTGAAGCTTTTTGGTGATTCTCAGCTGATTGTCAATCAGGTCAGAGGAATATATGAAGTTCGCAATCCAGACCTCATTCCTTATCACCAAGCAACGATCGAGATTGCCATGTCTTTTAAAGGATTCTTCCTAGAACACGTGCCTCGATCTCAAAATTTGGAAGCTGATGCTCTGGCCAGCCTAGCTGCAGATCTAGCTATTCCTATAAGAATCCTTCTTAACAGAGATTTATTCTGTGTGAAAAATAATTTTCACATAGAATGCAGCTACGCTGTAAACACGGTTCCTCCTAAAAGAGACTGGAGAAGTCCCTTTATAGACTTCGTGTCATACGGAATCTTACCAGAGGATCCTAAAGAAGCCGTATCTATCAAAAGATGATCATTACGCTTCTATTTTGATGCTTCTTCACAAAGTCTATATCGCCGAATATACGATGGACTGCTATTACGATGTCTCTCTGACGATGATGCAAAACGGGTTATCCGAGAAGCTCATGACGGTGTATGTGGAGCACATCAACCCGGTCCTAAGTTACAGGATCGTATCAGGAGAATGGGCTACTACTAGCCTACCATGAATGCAGATGCCGTGAAATATGCAAAATAATGCAAAGCCTGTCAGGTTCGTGCGAATTTTATACATCAGCCTTCTGAGTATTTACATCCTACGATTGCATCATGGCCCTTTGAAGCATGGGGTATGGATATCATTGGTCCTATTCACCCGTCATCTTCTAGAGGACATCGGTTCATATTGGCTATCACAGATTATTTCTTCAAATGGGCGGAGGCGATCCCTCTTACTGAGATGAAGACATCTAACGTGATCAGCCGTATCAAGCATCATGTAATTTATCGCTTCGGGATACCCCGAAGGATAATTCATGATAACGGGCCTCAATTCATCAGCCAAGTTTCACCGATTTTGCGATAAGAATCGAATACAGAATATGGCCTCGACGGCTTATAATCCTGCTGCTAATGGTTTGGCGGAAGCCTTCAACAAAACCTTCATCAAACTTTTGAAAAAGTTTGTCTCTTCGAATAAAAGAGATTGGAATGAGAAACTGGGAGAATGTCTCTGGGCATATCGCACAACGATACGAACACCAATAGGTTGTACCCCATTTTCATTAGTTTATGGGTGTGAAGCAGTTCTCCCCATTGAAATCTAAATTCCATCACTCAGAATAGCAGTGGCTAATGAGTTGACTCAGGAAAATAATGATCACTTAAGACTTCAAGAGCTAGAAGGATTAGACGAGAAACGCCTTCAAGCTCAACAGCGCATTGCGTTCTACCAAGCACGCATTTCCAGAGCTCTTAACCAAAAAGTAAAGGAAAGAGTGTTCAAAGTTGGTGAGCTAGTTTTAGCTGTGAAGAGGCCAATGATCATTAAACACAAAAGTAAGGGCAAGTTTCAGCCCAAATGGGAGGGCCATTATGTGATTGAAACCACGTTCTCAAATGGCGCTTACAGATTAGCCAAGCCTAATGGAGATTTAATAATGGCTCCTATCAACGGCAAATTCCTGAAGAAGTACTATGCTTAATCTCCCTTGCTTAAAAGAGGTATGGTGAAGATTTCATTCTGATGATATTACATACAAAGATTGGTTGGATCATATTCTATCATGTTCTTATGACCTCTGAATAGATATGTTTGACTAATTTGAAACTTCAAAACCTATCACGTCCATATTACCTCTGATAGTGTTTTGTATACAAATTTAGTTGGAGTATATTCTATCATGTCCATATAACCTCTGAATAGATATATCCAACTGAAACTTACCGAAAGTATATCACGTCCATATTACCTCTGATATCACTTTCATCTTAGCTATCATTTATATTCAAAAGTGATAGGTCCACAAAATCAAAAAAAATATCTTTATTATCTCTGGGAATAGCAAAATTACAGAAAAAGCAAAAAGGTACATCATTAGGGAGGAGCAGTTAAATTCCTAATCTGTCGCGCCAAAGCAGCCATCCTCTCATTCTTGGAGTTCAAAATATGGTTGCGAGCCCGTTCCATCCTTGTCTCGTCGTCGTTCAAGCGAGATAGTTCGGATCGAGCATCAACAAAATCGGCGTGGATGGCACCCGCATGCGTCAAGTTCTGTTGAGCTATCTCCACTTGGCCCTTAAATACATCACGAGCTGCCGATGTCTTGAGAAGCCTCTCCCTTGCCTGAGCGAGTTCAGCTTCCAAATCTTGAACCCTCGCTTCATCTCCCTCAAATTTGGCCTGGCACTTAGCTAGCTAAGGAATAAAATCCACCAAGACAGCCTGCTCTTTATCCATCTCTTGCTGCTGTTCCTGGATAGATTTGTTTAGAGTTTCTATTTGCTCAGCAAGTTTTGCAGTTAAGGAGTCATACTCAGCTTGAACCAGATCATCGATGCTGCCTCGGGATAGTTGTAAATACTCGTTAATGGGTTGTTCTAAACCATTAACTATTTGCTCTAGCGCATCAGCTCTTTCAGCATCACTGAAATTTCTAATCTGCACTATAGGAAGATTGGAGGACATCTTCAGAGCATCGAAACCTAGGTGCTCTCCAGCACCATCGATATCAACTCTTTCAAAGTGAGATAGAATATGCTAGTGTATTGATCCACTAGCATAGTAAAGCTCGAATGGACGTTGGGAGTGGCCGCAATATCAGTAAGTCTTCCTCCATGAATGACTGCAGAGGAGGTCACCACGGTTGTTACTTCAACGGATGGCGCGACAAAAGAAGAGACACCAACAACAGTTGAAGTTGCTAGTATACTCAACGAAGGAGGCACGGACGAGATGGTGGGTTCATCCTCCCCTGATGTTATTTGAACTCCCACTGGCGGGATGACACCCGAGAATGTTGCGGATGAGAGATCGGTATTTTCAAAGCACGCTTCTTCGACGTCGATCACCACCGTTTCATTAAATGGATCCGCAACAAAGTCAGAAGTTGCGTCAACTCCGCTCTCCCCAGAGATGTCTTCACCTGAAAAGAAGACAAGAGAAAGTTAATATCAATTTGATATTAATTTTCCTAAAGAAAGCGTGAAGACAACATTTACCCATGACCGATGGCATGTATGTTGCGTCTGCAGCCTGTATAGCTAAATCATTTCTTAATGATGCTAAACAAGCTGTCATACCTGGAGAAGAGGGTGCACCAACTGACGTTTGAGGGAAGTCATCCCAGTCATCACCCAGATCCACTCGAGGTTCATCGGGTGGAATCTTGCTGGAAATACTTACAGACGAAGGAGGGGTTACTCCCGTTATTGGTCTGGATAAAGGTATATTGATTCTGAATATGCTCGGTCTTGAAGGCGACCTCGAAGCACTACCAGTAGCGGTAGTAGCAGCAGCGATCGCGCGCAAAGAATCTCCAGCACTGTCAGCCGGAACTGTGGAGGCTCCCTATCTAAAAGGCGAAGGACCTCGGATCAAAGAATCATCCCCAAGTGGGGAAATAACAGGCTCACTCCTAGAAGTCCCCTTGGTGGAAGCCTTCTTAGGACCTCTGACCGTCTTCTTCTTGCGAGGGGAAGGCTCTTTCTGAGTGGAAGCCTTCCGTTTATTGGAGATAACGAGAGGCTCTGCTGGCGGAGCTATTACGCCTCTCGGTATTATCAATAAGAACTTGTCTGCACCAGTAGGGTCTTCACCTTCATCAGATGAAACAGACGGTATCTCCTCCCTTCCAGTGGACCTATGGGTGGGCATCCTGAAACTTCCATGCACATCAAAATCACGATGGAAGGTGTTGATGGACACATAAAACTGCGCGTACGAATGAAGAATGCGCAACTCCATAGAGAGAAGTCGCGGGCACAGCAAAAATTGCACCAGTACAACCCGTGATGAAGTACCGCCATCCTCTGGCTCCATCAATAAGTCCACCTTTGGACTTGAAGCTGGTTATGGGATTCCCCACATGCAACTAGTCGTACCCAAATTGTCTGGCGAACCGGCTGGGCAGATAAGGCTCCAAGTAGCAATGGTCCTCACTTCTGTACAGCAGGTGGGAATGTCTAATGCAGACCAACCAATAAAAGGCTTCAGGAGAAAGAATAGTTCTCCCTTGACCTGCATCCTTAAGTTTCGTCCCCTGTTGATTGATATGTACAGGGGAACGATACAGAAGAGCTTCCAGTCATGGGCAAAATTTAATGCTCGCCGGCAATCTACGACACTCGCCACATTCCAAAGGAAATTCTTGTAATTCAACAAGAAGTTATTTCTCGAACCGCTGGCAGGACCAGGAGACATCACCTTGATGTTATGAAGGATTAACCATCCCATCAGATATAGGAATGGTAATTCCACTCGGAGAAATCCTT
Organism: Iris macrosiphon; assembly: GCA_036927795.1. NCBI lineage: Eukaryota > Viridiplantae > Streptophyta > Magnoliopsida > Asparagales > Iridaceae > Iris > Iris macrosiphon. The sequence goes on from JAYESA010000002.1 coordinate 99,943,109, forward strand.
CACGCTGCGTATCATCAGCTAACAGCCCATCAGTAATGGCCCTCAGGCCAGCTTGTATTCTACATACCATGGCAGGAAGCAAGCTGCTCGAAACACCAACCGTACTGCGGGCCATAAGGTGTTGCGATGAATGTGATCCGTAGACGCGATGCCAGGCACTACCCATCGACGTAACCAGACAAAGAGGAAGCCAGCCAGTTGAGCCTCCCTTGACAGAGGCTTGCGACAATGCCTCATATAACTGAAGGCTTTAGTGCCTGCAGGATAACCCCCTATCTCCTCATCGAGAATATAATCTGAAGCCCCTGCATCTTCGATGAGATCATCGACCGTGTCGGTACTAAGCATGCTCAGGAGGTTCAGAGACTTATCTCTGCTATCTACAACCTTGTCCGGCTTAGCATTTCTGGCCTGATGGAAGAAGAGGTAGGATACTCATTTATTGATATGAGCCAAATTAGAGGGCTCTTTGTAGAAAGTAGTGCATGCAAGGTAGTGGCTCATCAGCCCCTGGTACACTGCCACTGCCCGAGGGTTTGTATCCCTCAGCTCCCTGCTTATGGGAACATACTCTTCATAAGGAGTGTCTCCCATTGGCAGCTTTGAAATCTCCGTCATCTCATGAAGGGCTAAGCCCAACTCACCTAGCGGAGTGGCAAAAGTCCCAGTGAGCGAGTTGTATCGCTCCATCAAGGCTAAGAACAAGTTGGGGTTGACAGGCAGCCCAACACTAGTGGCGCTCACAGCCGCAAACAAACCAATACTTTTCAGTTCCGTCTGGAAGTGCTTCAGGGCTCAGGCAGTTAAACTGGCCCATCGAAGGTTCACGGGACTAAGCCATGTCATGACCCAATTCCGTAGAATCACTTAAGGCGTCCCTCGAATCGTGACCGCCGTGCGGGCCTGGGATTGCGCCCGCACAAGGCTTTAATGATTTGCATAGCAAGCACATATTCAGAGTACGCAGATAAATTGAAACACAGATTTGAAACATAGAAAAGTTCTCTTTATTGATAATGAACATCTATTACAAACTCTTGAACGAGTTAGCTAATATGCCGAACGGCTTACAAAAGAGATGACTCAAAATGAGATAGCAGTCCTGTACATTACATCCTTTTATAAACTCAAAACGATAAAGACCTCCAGGCTGGAGGACGACTTTGCCACGGAGCTGCATTTGTGTATGAAGAGTTGCAGCTTCGGACTTCAAAAGGCTACAGGGGCACGGTGAAGATGCGCCAACAGCTGGACTGGATCGGGAAGACGACTTCGGCTCCTCGCTCGGTTCGCCTTAGTGCGGAGAACCTGTTTCAACGAGGGTCAGCATATCGAAACATGCTGGTGAAGGCGAGCTAGCCTGACTATACCAATCAACACGTTGTTTTAATGAAGCAAGCATATTTGTGGGTTTCTATCTTGCCTTAGTTCATTTACAAGTAAGCAGCATATTGAATTCACTTAAATGAATGTGCCACCGTTAGGTGGATTTTACCTGACCGTCTGAATTACCTGCACAATACTTACCATGCCTTCCCTGCCACAAAGACACAAGTTAGTATGCAACAGGTTTAAATATACACGATGATCACTGGCATGGTTGCCATAATGGACGTAGCCGGGGACAAGGATAGCATGCTACGAGAGAACACGATTGCGCTGCAAGCTATCCGGTCCCGAACACGAAGACTACACACGAGTTCCGCCCGGATCGGATCGGTGCCAGTGCCCCAGCGACCGTCCACAGAACCAATATCTTGTGCACAAGTTGTCCATGATCGAACACGATGAACAAGTTAACAGTCATGCATTTGAGGCAACACGAGTGCAAGAACACGAGTACACGACAAGCAGTATTGCATGATTTATTTTGTATAGCCTCCCTGAACAATTATGCATATACAAGATGTGTTCTATACTTAGTACGTTTTATAGAACATTTGCACGAACAAGCATACGATAAGGCAACAGTTCACAGGTTTGATTGACAAGCATAATAACCAAGTATATTTGTCTTTTATCTTGGTTTCTTTTATTATTTTTTGGTATCGTTTGATCGGGGCATAGAAGAGTATAGATTGATTAGCTGTGAAGCTTGGAAGTAGGACTAGCTAATCGGGTTGGTAGCCACTCACTTAGATTTTGGAAAGAAGAAGGAAAGAGGCGCTTCACGACTCCGCTCGCAAGCCGCCTACTGCTCGTTCACCTGCACACGAACAGCTCGATTAATACTTCTTCCTCTCTTTCCATTCTCGGAATAGAAGTGCAAGTCAATGAACGACAATACTGCAAACCATCGAAACCGTTCAAGGAAAACAAGCAAATCCCAAAACCAACTCAAAGCACGAAAGCAACAAGCGACATCGAAAACCGAGGCAATAAAAGAATGCAGCGGAGAGGTCCCTCCTGACTCTGCCGCTAAGCCGATCCTTGGGGCGCAGTCCACTGAATATGGGAATCGATTCCGAAGAAACAAATCCATAACGAGGACGAGTTCTTAATTCAATCTATCCCGATCGAACGATACTGACTTGTGTTTCTTAGCCGCGCTCTCCGCATCGGGAGAACGGGGCGCTACAAGCCATCCACTGGTCCGAGGGTTGACCTTAGGGTACACTCCTCCCTGTCCCATAAAGTCATTGCAGAAAGTCGATATTTGAACCGGCTGGATCAATAAAGTGTCCTCACTCGGGACGCAACCCGGCAGTAATCCCCTGAAAGGCATAACAGGGCCTGAAGGTCTGCTCATAAAGGCTTATTGGTTCAATCATTTGTTGTATAAGATCTTTTCCGGCCGGCCATGAAGATCGGGAGTCAGAGACCATATCATCTTCCTAGGATGTGTGGCATGGAAGAATTCCGAGATAGGATAATCTTTGGGCATCCGGGGCAGATACATGACCGTACCCTCAGCAGTAAACACCCAATCCTCCTTCTTGGGCTTAGTCTGGGATTGTTTGTCGATAACATCCCCGAATAAGAAACCTGGTTTCTTATATTCAGTCCCATCTATGTATGTCAGGGGCTCCCCACTGATCATACTCAGCAGCATTCATTCTCCTTGGGACGAGATCAGAGTTCCCCTTTCTTGAGGATACTCATTTCCAGAAATGGGGAATGTCACATGGGACAAGTCCTCCAGATAGTTTGAGTTCAGCATCCCGATAGCAAAGCCCATCACTTCAGCCAAAGGAGGGATCTGCAAGTCCACTCAAAATGCAAGAAAACAAGTTAGTTTACGCTAGACGCTACACTCTTGCAGGATACGCCAAAGACTAACAGTCTGAGCTTTTACGCCGGACTACAAAAACTTGAGTCTTACGCTGGAATCTATTTTTAGTACGCAAAACTCAAAGTTGGCATTATACGCCAAGATCTAACAGTCTGAGCTTTTTACGCCAGACTACCAAAATTTGAGTTTTTACGCCGGAATTTATATCTAGCACGTAAAAACTCAAAGTTTGTAGTATACGCCAAATTTCGATAGTCTGAATTTTTACGCCAGACTACAAAAATTTAGAGATTTTTGTACGCTGACACATTAGGAATGTGGGCGTAATAATAAAATATCTCTGTGAATCATCTTTCTCGAAGAGGTTCTTAGCACAGAAGATGACCTTGCGCGTACACGCACAACATGTGCTAAGGGTTTTTTCTCTCGAAGTCTTTACCTGTAATGTCCAGAGCACAGCTCGACGGTGGAGCACTGCGTTCAGAGCGGGACTCACTCAGCCTAATGGGGGTTGCTCGTGCTTGAGCAGTGGAGCGAGATGAGGAAGCGACCTTCTTTCCCTTAGCAGTGGAAGCTTGTTTGGGTGCCATGGCGAATCTGAGTTCTCAGGAAAGAGATGAAGAAGAAAGGTTTTTGGAAAGCAAGGGTTTTGCGAAGACAGATAAAGAGTTTCTCTTTCAAGACCTTGGGCTATTTATAGAGTTCAAATAACTCTTCGAATCCCTAACCAAATCCGATATTTAATAGTCGGTTATGATTTGGGACCACGTCAGCCTATCATTTGAAAAAGAAGACGGACAGTCATGTTGTGTAACGGATCCGAATTTTATGCTCAGAGGCCACAAATCTACGATTTTACGCTCAGAGGCTACAAATCTATGGTTTTATGCTCAGGAGTTTTTACGCTCAGAGGCTACAAATCTATGGTTTTACGCTCAGGAGTTTTTACGCTCAGAGGCCACAAATCTATGGTTTTATGCTCAGGAGTTTTTACTCTCAGAGGTCACAAATCTACGGTTTTACGCTCAGAGGCTACAAATCTATGGTTTTACGCTCAGGAGTTTTTACGCTCAGAGGCCACAAATCTACGGTTTTACGCTCAGAAGCTTTTACGCTCAGAGGCTACAAATCTACGGTTTTACGCACAGAAGCTACAGATCTATGATTTTACGCTCAGAAGCTAACAGATGCTATGGTCTATGACTTTTCGAGAAAGGCCGATTACAAGGGTTTACGCTGAAAATGCTCCTTTTTGGCAACAAAACATTCCAAGTGCCTAAAACACACAGAGGTCAGCATTGAAGATGACTCTACTTCTTGAGCCATTGGAAGTTCATTCGAAGTCTAGTCAGAATCTTTTACATCTAAGTTCAAGTATGACCTGTTTGGCGGACATTTCTCGCCCTATTTCGAGGGTTTTTTGGGGAAACCATTCTTGAAGATGATGGTCTGAACAGAAATTCTTCGTATCAGAGAAATGACAGTTCAAAAAATTTTATGCGACTCCTCGTCCAAAAATATCATGACAGTTGGATCTTCAAGACAACTTAATGCTAAAGAGCTTTTTACGCATATTTCGTTACGCGTAAAAGTCAGGACGTGACCAGATAAGCGTTTAGCAGAGTCAGCGTAAAATTATTCAGACGTATCGAAGCTGCACATTATCAGACTTCCTTACAGCAAATATGGCAAATCAGCAATGCGTAAAAGAAGACAAGTTTATTGATCATGATTTACATATGATGGAAATCCAGTTTACAAAGAATTTTTCATTTTCATGATTACATATGATGAAAATCTTTTTTCTACAAAGGATTTCTCATTTTCATTTAAGATCACGTCGAGAATCTGTTATACCAGGTTCTCATATTGGTGGAGATCTTTTTCTTCTTCTACGGTACTTCATCGGCTTCTACGGCCGATGAACAAGAAAATAATTAATGGCGGGAGGATACAGAACTGGGCCTGCATTATTCAAGCCCACCCTCCATACGCCATGGCAGCTACATCCTAGAAATGTGTTAGGGGTTCAGACCCAACACAATACTCAAAGACAGGACCAAACTGCCAACCTTCGCCCAGCGCCATAATGGGAGAAAATACAGCTAGCAAGCTGTGTGGTCTAATGCGACCCTTCCTCTCTCCTGGACGAATCGCCATATAAAATTGCTGATTATCCCGAGCAAAGGAAGCTATGATATCCTTCCATGATCCATCGTTGCAGAGGACATTTGCTCAAAGATGCCTCTTTTTACGGCTTCTTACATCCTGGAAGAGCATGATCTTCTTCTTCCTCAGGTCAACCCAATGGATCTCGGCAACCATCTCTTTTGGTGAAGGAACTATGGAAAGACAGGTTCACTCACTTGCCTTTATATAGGCAGAAGAGAACATATCAAATCCCAACAACTCCCTAAAATTCGCCGAGAAATCAGCCTCGCAGAACGAGTCAAATTTGACCGTTTCATGCTTCATTCAAAGTATTTCAAATTACGAGAAATTTGAAAACTTTGAAGGGGGTCTTGTAGAAGCATAAAAAATACGCTGGGGAATTATACGCGTAAAAGCCCCAAACATACATGAAGCTCGCATAAAACAAAAGCTTCAGAACTATACGCGTAAAACATGACTTCAGAACTGCCCGCGTAAAGCAGCGCTTCAAGCCTGTTTTGGCGTAAAAGGTTGCTACACCTCCCTCCGACGTAAACTATGCCTGCTTTTAATACAGCGTGAAGTTGTACGAAGAACTCTTCATATTCCTCGAATGAACCTGTCAGACAGAACAGTGAACCTGACTCCTGACAAAGAGTACTGCACGACGATCGAGAGGACGGCTGTAATGATGATTCTACATAGAGCCCCAGATTATCGTTTAGTGGCATATCCTGGATACAAGTTATTTTTACGCACTCAAGGAATATGCTACCTATTTTACACAGGCAGAAATGAGCCTTTACGCTCAAGTTGAGATGAAACCAAACGCCATATCAAAAGCTGTTCTTCGTACAGAACTCGAGGCACGTCTCTGCAGTTAATGCGCGAGATGGGGGCAGATCTCTACATTTAATGCACGAGATTTTGTTCTATTTTTAATAACTTGGAGAGCTAAAATTAGGGCTAATATGCTCACGTCACTATCCATGCATATTACGCCAACCAGGCTATTTTCAACTATAGGAGCACGCCATATGTTCTCCTCGAAATACGCCAACCAGGCTTTTTTCAACTATAGGAGCACGTTGTATGCTATCTCCTCGAAATACGCCAACTCAGGCTATATTTGCAAGGTACGTGATAAGGCTATTTGGCCCAGAATACGCTCAAGACCTCAGTCAGGAAGGATAATTGGCTAGTTTACGCTGGTTACCTATTACCTATGCAGCATCAAGCTTTACGCAGAATTTGGCTTTTACGCCAACAAGACAGCTATTAGGCTTTTACGCCAACAGGATAGCTACTTGGCTTTTATGCCAACAAGACAGCTACTTGGCTTTTACGCCAACAAGACAACTATTTGGCTTTTACGCCAACAAGATAACTATTTGACTTTTACGCCAACGAGACAGTTATTTGGCTTTTATGCCAACCATCTTTACGCGAGGGGCAGTTACCTACGTGACTTGCATGCCGTGATCTTCGAGAAGCAGTTATACGCGTCACCTCATAATGGGACATGCGTCACACGCGGATTCAGGAGATCATTCAGACGTGGGTAGCAGTTATTATAACCGTCGCGTAAAAGGTGCAACTCTCTCCATTAATTGGCTTCTACACTGACTGATCAGTTACTGTGACTGATCTCTATAAATAGAGACTTCTGGTCACAGGAGAAAGGGGACAAGGAGGGGAGGTCAAAAAAAGGTCAAAAGAGAGAAGATCAGAGAGAGAGCATATACAGAGAGTGTTGATTGACAACTTTGGCAACGAGAGTTCAATCCCTCCTGTAATCTTTGAAGCTTCTTATTCTTCTACAGCACTTCTTCGTCATCGTGTGGTCCAAGGGACAAAGTGATCGACCGCAGATCAGATTCCTATAGCAATATTTTCCCAGAATTATTTTTGTTGTACTTAACATCCTCGTATAGGATTAATTGTACTCTTTTTTTTCTTGTTTGTAAACAAAGAAAGGGTTTCGTATAAACCTAGTTTCATTTCTCTGTTTATCATCAAACAATTATGTGTCCCCGGAAGGATACTCTATCCAAACAGAACTCATATTTGCTGAGCTTGGCATACAGCCTCTCCTGCCTCAGTGTCTCCAACACGATCCTGAGATGTCTCTCGTGCTCCTCCTGGCTCTTGGAATATACCAAGACGTCGATAAACACAAGCTTGAACTTATCTATGTACTGGTGGAAAATATTGTTCATCAGACTCATAAATACTGTTGGCGCATTAGTTAAACCAAAAGGCATGACTAGAAACTCATAGTGTCCATACTTCGTCCGAAAAGCCGTCTTCGGAATGTCCTCTCTCCGTACCTTGATCTGATGATAGCCTGACCTGAGATCGATCTTCGAGAATACACATGCGCCACTAAGCTGACAAACGTTCTATCTCGTCTTTCTTCGGCACAATTAATGATACAAGCCCGAATGAATCCCTTGTCTAAGAGATCCTCTACCATGGACTTTCAATTCAACTAACTCCTTCGGGTGCTAGTCTGTAGACGGGGGAAATAACTGGCTCGGCTCTGGGAGTCAACTCTATCTCAAACTCTCTCTCTCTCTCTCTCTCTCTCTCTCTCTCTCTCTCTCTCTCTCTCTGTCTGTCAGATGGCAGGCCTGAAAGATCCTTTGGAAACACATCCTCAAATCCTGATATAATGCAGGGGTATACCATTTCACCTTCTGCAATGTGTGCCTCTAAGGTAGATGGGCACCATACTCCCGGGATCCCTGAAGAAACTCAAATTCAGGGTAATCCGGTGGTCTAAAAATAATGCAACCACGTCGACAATCTAGCGTCGCGTGGTATTGGCTCAAACAATCCATGCCTAGGACAATGTCATAGTCTAGACTTAACCTCCTAATAAATTCTCCCATTCTATTTTCAACACCAATCCTCCAAAAGAAAAAAAAATTCCCTACCTAATGTATAATTACTCTTCTCCTCAAATTTCTTCCCACAATTGTATTCCTTAAATTTCTCCTTCCGTTATTTATCTCTCCAAGTCACATAGTACAATAATGGTATCACCCAAGTACATGCTAGAATTTCTGGTATCAGATCATTATCTTCCAGGTGAGAGCCTAAAATTCTATCTCCTCTAGCTCATAACATCGTTCCTGATATTGCTATTATATACAATAACTAATTTCTAGCTTCGGGCTATGCACTTCCATAAATTTTTCTGGAGGGTTATGATCAACAACCTTTCTAGCTCCCAGTACTTCCCAAATTACTTCTATCTCAAGTACGGGTAGGGTACTACTAGGTCCAATTCTCTTGCTAACCTTCCACACTAGTTCTAGCATCTAAAAGAACCTATCAGCCTACCCTACTGAGGGTAACAATCTTCTCAGAGATTATTGCACATATCATGTCTTTTGTCGTCTGAACTACGATCTTCTTCTGGAGGAAACCATCAAGCGCAAGTGTTCGTCCTTCCAAAATAATAGGAGATGAGAAACAATGATAACGATATTGACAAAAACTGAATGATACAATTAGGAGTCCAATGGCGATAATCAATTACGAAGGGAGTTTTAAAAATCGATTATGGATTGAGCCAATTCAACAATAATTTATAATATATATTCCTAATTTACAGGCTCATTTGGCACAGTCCGGTGACCAAGACGATTTAAATTGGACCTACATGGGCCACCACAAAAATATGTCACGCCCAGTCCCAAAATACGTAGAACCAGAAATACGCAACATGCCAGCTACGCATTCGACCAGACCCTAGTCCGACTCGAATACGTATAAGCTGTATAATAAATGTCACTATCTAAATAATAAATGTAAACATCTCTGTCTCAATCCACAATGAACACAAATATACAAGAAAGAGCTGCATATGCTAAAGTCGGCCGCCCAATAACACACCAACTTGAATAGACTCGAAAAGAAATATGAGTCTATAAAAACTAGGCTACAATAGTAGATGAATACAATATGAATAGAATAACCATAACGCTGGGTAGAAGTGATATGAGTACCTGGTACCAATGCCCGCACGTCAAGCAACTCCATCAGCAACTCCAAGGGCTCCGTAATCATCTATGCTGCAAAACTGGTAGGGGACCAGGTCCTCAGAGGGACGTAATAAGGTACAAAAATACAGCATGCCAAGTATAACAGACAGAAGCAAGTGCAAAGACGGTGTAATCTAGCATAACCAACTAAGTGAGACACAATTTAAAGATAATATTCGACGCAACCGAGCCTATCAATAATAGAGAGGTTAAACGGGCCTTTAAGTTAAGAAAAAAGCCTTTACTTTAGGCAAGACAGAGAGAGTTTTGCAGGGACAAATAAGCTAGAGCTAAAAAGGTTCCAATTCAAAACTAACCTTTCTGCTGTTCTAAGCGGATCTGGCTTTCAGCTTCAAAGGCAGGGCTATCAAAAATAAAACCGTAGCTACGGACACGAAAACACACGAGACGTACCGCAGCTTCGGGCAAAGAGTCACACGGGTGATACAACTACTCTAGATACAGGATCACTACAGAAATAATACATATACATATATAAGCGCGTGCAGAGGAACCCAAACGTCTAGTAACTGTCTTCCCCTTACCAAGCGGTCAACGATTGTGCATTGAACCTGAACCTCTATCTAGCAGTCTCGTCATACTAAAGTAACTATCAGTCAACGCGACCCTTAGGTCGTCCCAGGTTCCGGTCATGATGTCAGTATCAGGATACATAAAATCTGGCACGATGACAGTGTCTGAATGTGTCCTAGGGTTACGATATACACAGGTATGTACATCGAGGTGTTACGAACATCTATCATTTGTTACCAAACGTTACCGATGAAAGTCTGCATCTGGTTGTGACCCGGACGCGAAGTAACGATTCTAATCAAACTCGCGCACAATGCATATAATAAAACAATAGATATCTGGTAACTAAAATACAGGGTGGCAAGGTACACTTGCCTGGGTCCGGCTACTGAAGAAAGGGATCCGGTACAACATCCAAGTCCGTAGGTCCCGTAGTACCTAGAGACGAGGTACAAGCTCAATCAATAACTATCACGAGACTGAAATAAGATATGGCACACATCTAATCATATGTTCAAACTTAGTTACAACTCATATGGATACGAAGCTAGAGGGTTGACCAAGGTTGACTCGGGGTATGTTACATCTAATCCAATTAATCATCTATACAATATCATCAAACCCAACCTCAATCTTACTATATTCATCACGATATTCAGTTAATCAAACCTTGATCAAATCCTCAGTTTCATCTGGTCTTCATAGACATTATCATTACGTTTAATTATCATCCTTGACTAAATTAATAATTAATCATTAAACCCTCAAACATATACAATCTTTCCCATTTCTCAATAAAAACTACTACTTAATTATGTTCATCACTATTCATCAATCCTCAATGAATGGCTATTAGTTCGATATTACACACTACTACACAAACAATCACCTGCTCCTCAATGATAAATCATAGCATCATTTCTCAACACTTTAAATCTGCTCCTCACAATAATCAATACGCATAAATTAATTAGATGCATCACTCTAACTTATCATGCCTAGCATATCTGCAACCCTACTCTCACTATACCTATAATTCCCAAGCCTCGAAGTATATATTCTATAACATCGTTTCCATAATAAACTCATATACCAACTATACTTGTTATAACATGTATTCACACAATTCATGCATTATCCCTAACCCTAACTAAGTTCACATATAAACCAAAAGCCATACACAATACACAACCTAAAAAGGGGGGAGAGTTCACCTTGGCGGCGGCACGACGGCACGCCGGGGTGGTTGTTGGCAGGAGGGGTGTTGATGGTGGTGTTGATGTTGATGGTGATGATGAAAAGTGGTGGTGCTGGTGGTATAGAGTGGTGGTGCTGGTGGTATGAAGTGGTGGTGCTGGTTATGTGAAGTGGTAGCCGGAGGTGATGTGGTGAGTGGCAGCTGCGGGTTGAGGAACGACAGCTGCGGGTGGAGGGTGGCGGCCGACTGGAAGCAGCATGGTCGGGTTACAGTCGGAGGAGAAGGTCGAGGGGAGATCGTCGGTCGAGGTGGGTCCGCGGGATGCGTGTCTTGCCGGAGGGGGAGGTTGTGGTGGTGTGGGTAATGATGGTGATGATGATGACGATGGGGATGAGGCAGCATTGTCGGAGGGAGAGGGCAGTGGCTCGCCAGAGTAGAGGAGCTCGAGGTGGTCCGCTGACGAGACAGGAGGAGGCTCGACTGGAGGTTGGCCGGTTCAGGTTGTCGTAGTGGTCACGGTGAGATGTTAATGGTGAGGACTGCTGGAGTTCGATGTGGTGAGGTGATACGGTGGAGTCGTGGTTCGGCAGCGGGCTCATGGGGTGCAGCAGCTCGCCGGAGATGCAGAACCGGCCGGGCTGGCAGTGGGTGGCCGGGTGGTGGAGTTTAAGTGAAAGAAGAAGAAGAAGAAGAAAGTAAAAAATAAAGAAAAATCTATGATTGTGGGTTTGTGAGGAGGGAGGATAGAAAAGGTGGGGGGTTTCCCAAGTTTGGGGATTACGGTCGGTTGGTATGTGTGCATGAAGAGAGATTATATAGGGGAGGGTGATGGAGAGTGTGTGGTGAGGATTGGAGATGATTTTGAATGAGTGGTTAGGATTCAACATGAGGGAATTGTGTTCACACAATATAGAGAGTGGGATGAGGTTTGAACCGGTCAAGGGTTGAGGGCTTCTCCTTGACACCTAATGCAACTTTTGCAAATAAGTCCCTTAAATTTGGGTACACAGACACATAAAATGATGAAAAATTGGTAGGAGAATTGGTGTTTGGTGTTTTGTAGGGTGAGGGAGTGTTGTGTGTTTTGCATGGGTTTAATTAATGGGGTATTTGGATTAAATTAGGGTTAAGTTGGGATTAGTCAAAGTTGGTATCCCCAATTAAATTAAGATAAAATGTCATGTGCTCTTAAATTAAATGGGGGCACTTGGGGTCTCAACTGGAAGTGACACAAAGGTCATAAAATGTGTAGGCTTTGTGTCAGTCTTGGACCCTTTAATTGGTCCGGCTCAACGGGTTGAGTTGGTATCTCAAAATTGATGGCAACGACACAGGTGTGCGACACAGGTTTAGATAACGGGTTTCGATTACGGAAAGTTGTGTAATTTAATTAGAGCACAAGGGATTATGATTTTGAGTGACAAAAAAGTCCAGCGCCTAATTTGGCGTGTCAAGTCTAGAATGCAATAATTTATTGAAAGTTATGGGCTAATGTTGGGCTCTGAATATTGCAACAACAGTAGGGCACACCAAGGGTTTAATTAAAGAAACAAACATCAGCAACCTTAAGTCTAAACCTCAAATACCTGCTGCTAAACCAAAATTTTCTAACCCAAAACCAGACTATCTATAAAATAAATGAGGGGGTTTACTCGAGGAATGAACTTGACAGTCTGTCAGTCGTACCAAACAACCCCATGCACCAAGTAACTAGCTACGCCAAGATAAGCGACCTCATGCTCAAGATAGTCAGATGCGCCAAGCAACAACATATTCCTCAGATGCGCCAAACAGACGGATGCGATGAACATGCTCCACTGATGCGCCAAAGTAGTTCCATGCGCCTATCTCCTATATGCTTATGTTCAAAGTAATCCAAACTTAAAATTTTAATAAAGTTTAAAGTTTTGAAATTTTGAAGGGGATATTGTAGAAGCATGGAAAAATCCAAAGCTAAGCGCCTAATGGATCCAGACCCATGCGCCAACCGCAGTGCTAGTGTTCCCATGTGCCAAAAAGTGTCATACACCACTATTATCCTAGCGTTCCTAGGTGCCAAGCAGCGCCATGCGCTTCTATTACCCTAGTGTTCCCATGTGCCAAGTAGCTTCATGCGCCACTAGTGTCGTAGTGTTCCTATGTGCCAAGCAGCGCCATGTGCCACTGTTGTCCATTTATCTCTATGCGCCAGGTGAACGTACTCTCCAAGTGCAATCAAAGTCATCATAAATGGAAGATTGTTAGGTTTATATACTAAAATTATCACTTGGTATTAACTACATTTCCTTATTTTAAATAAGAATCATATGGGCAAATGTTTGCATAATGTATTTGTTATAATGTTAATGCAAGTGTCGGATATTCTATATTGTAGATAATATGGTGTGTGATGTCACACAGAAGATCATATTATCAGTTTCCTATGGAATATATAAATAGTTCATAACCTAGATGGACTTGGATAAACCATTGGAAAGGTTGTAGTATAATCTGGTATTAGTCTATCTTGACGATAGGTTTACACTAGTACACTTTGTGTGTATTGAACATGACCACTTGATGGTGTTCTCTTTGTACTGACTACATAAGAGAACAAACACCTATGTTATTATGGATGATTGTGCTCTTAATTCGGATATAATAACAGACATGTATATGAAATATGCATTACTTTGACTCATAAAAGAGTAAGATTCATTATGGGTCAATAATCTCTATGAATTGGGTAATAACATTGTGTGTATGATGGACTGTTGATTATAAAAGGAATCCATGTCCCGATACATAGGGTTGATGAAGTCCCCTCAAAAGATGTTGATAAATAAAGTGGATTATATCCGACATAACAAATAAAGTTGAGTGGTACTACTTAAACCTTGTAGGTGGATTATATCCGACATGACAAATAAAGTTGAGTTGTACTACTTAAGGATAAAAGATGTTGATCAATATAGTTGTCAGTAACTTAATTTGATCGACGGACATTCAATATCTTAACATGCGGAGACAAACAAGCATATAATAAGAAGGATCCCATAATCATAATTTAGGATTAGGAAGGTAGTGCAACAATAGATCTTTAGTGAAACGAGCTATTGTTAACGTGTCAGGGTTGTGTGTTTGGACTGAACATGGGATATCCAGATCCGTTAGAAGACCTAACCCTAATTTCTCCTCATGCTCCCTACCATAGCCTATATATATCATCTATACTCTGGCCGTCATGGTCATAAAAAGGAAGCAGCTTTCTATAAATTCATTTTTCACGTAAGGAGAAAAAGAGGGTCGGCCAAGAAGAAAAAAAGGTTAGAAGATCGTCATCCACACGACGTCCAATCCCGATGCATAAAAGATTGAATCCGGATATAATAACAGGCATGTATATGTAGTGTGCATTACTTTGAATCATAAAAGTGTGAGATTAATTATGGGTTAATAACCTCTATGAATTGTGTAATAACATTGTGTGTATGATGGACTGTTGATTATAAAAGGAATCCATGTCCCGATACATCGGGTTGATGATATCCCCTTAAAGAACTCATAGGAATTTTTATGTAAACCCTACAGATGGATTATATCCGATATTACAAATAAAGTTGAGTGGTACTACTTAAGGATAAAAGATGTCGATCAATATAGTTGTCAGTAACTTAATTTAATCGACGGACATTCAATATCTTAATATGGGGAGACAAACAAGCATATAATAAGAAGGAGCCCATAATCGTAATTTAGGATCAGGGAGGTAGTGCAATAATAGGTCTTTAGTGGACCGAGCTATTATTAACATGCCATGGTTGTGTGTTCAGGCTGAACATGCATACCCAGATCCGTTAGGAGACCTAACCCTAATTTCTCCTCATGGTCCCTGTCGTAGCCTATATATATCCTCTATTCTCTGGCCGTCATGGTCATAAAAAGGAAGCAGTTTTCTCTAAATTTATTTTTCATGTAAGGTAAGAAAGAGGATCGCCCAAGAAGAAGAAAAGGTTGGAAGATCGTCACCCACACGACGTCCAATCCAAGGAAGGAATACGTGCAAAAGATCTTGGGGTCGCTAACTGATCAAGGTTGCTGAAAACCTTCATCTTCTTCTCCCTACTTCAGGTATAATTCATGAACCCTAGTTTCCGCCTTTGAAGGGTTAGATCATGTATTAAACTTGTTAATCTTCTATCGATCGATATGCACATCAATCGATGGTCTTGGGGATCCCCAGTTTCATCAATTGGTATCAGAGCCGGTATTGGATCTACGTTTCGATTGTTAAATCCATGTTGTCCAATAAAATTAACATTAAAAAAGAGTCAGTAGATATAGATCTGTTCTAACTTGGTTTTACAGGCATCTTAGATCCAACTATTATGGTCTGTGTGCATATTTTGTTTCTGTGATTTAAACCTACGGTATATCGTGATTATTATTGTTCATACATGTAATTAAAATCACGATGGTTGATCGTGCTTATTTATTTAATTTTTTTTAATCTAGATTTTGTGTAAACTCCTTCGGGGGTCATAGGATTGATGTAATTTTAAATTTTTGATCTATCGTGATGGCGATGGTGGTTGTTTCTGATACGGTACGAGATGCTATTTTTTAGCAGTCCGGAGGTTGACAGATGATTTTTAATGAAAGAAAAAGTCTGGAGGTTGAACCTCGAATAACTCTGCGCAGAGCAAAATTCTAGATTCGGCAGTTAAGGAAGAAGCAGGATATATGGCCATAATAGTGGGATATTTATTTATTTTTTATTGCTATATCTTCTTATTCTGTTATGTATGTTTATTATTCTTTGGATGTTTTCTATAAACTAAGACTACATTAATAATGGACAACATGGACATACGTCAACTAGTAGAAAAACCCTCATTGTTAAATAACTAAGTAGGAGAGGGAATTTATTTAGTATAAATCTCATGGTCTCCATTTGTAGGTGATATAATTATACTTGCGTGATGGCTTTAGTTCCTTCGGCCATATCGGATGAGTATAATTATGGATCACCAGTACAGACTTTTTTTGGGATAATTATAGAAAATTATCTAGTGTGTGTTTACTTTTTTATCTGAAATATTCATTACGAAGTAATGGACTTAGTATTAAGTAATGGTGCACACTTAGATACAAATAAATGTAACCTCTCTATCGGAGTCACTGCTATTATTTGTAGGATTGAACTAAAAACCAACAAATTAATTTTATTTGTCATAAAGTTAGGTTGACATGATAGTAAAATTAATAGGAAAAACATCCTTGGACAAATACTGAATTAGTATACGTCCACACTATCGTGACATATTAAATTCATGGTGTTTAAGGTGTTGGTGAACTTTTTATTATTGTTTTGAGGGAATCAATATATTTTTAGTTCAAAAAAAAATTCCTACATAACTATTATTTATGTGATTCTCAGAATTTCAAAAATGGGTTCATTTAGTCCACTTATGGTGATTCTTAAAGAAAATAAACTTACTGGCACGGTGTTACATTCTGAGATGAGATGGCACGGTGTTACATTCTGGCATCTATATCAAATGTACTACAGCATCAGCATCAGGCCATGGTCACATCTTATGACATGATGTACAACCTCAAGGAACTCTTCAGACATCAGAGTAGGGCAGCTAGGCAGTTTGCTATAAAGAGTTTGATAAATACGACCATAGCTGAAGGGACACCAGTAAGGGATCATGTTCTCAAGATGATGGGTCATCTGAATGAGATGGATATCCTTAGAGCTAAAATCGATGTGGAAACCCAGGTCGATATTATTCTCGGGACTCTGCCTAAAAGTTTTGACATGTTTTGCCTTAACTACAACATGAACAAAAGATTTTACAGTTTGGCAAAACTTGCGAAAGAACTGTAGGATGTTGAGGCTCTCATGAGGCAGAATGGCCATATTTATGTTACTGAAAAGGCTTCTTCTTCTAAGTCGAAAGGCGATAAAAAAAGAATAACATTCAGAAACAAGCAAATTCAGCAAAGAAGGGAATGGGACCTCAAGGCATTGTGAAAAACCCGAAAGGCAAGTGTTTCAAGTGCAAAGGGTCAAGACATTGGAAGAGTGAATGTCCACTTCTCAAACAAGGAAATAAAGAATGTATATCTTATTTACTAATAGCTGAAACATATTTAGCGGTGTTATCTACCGGCACCTGGTGTGTAGATACAGGAGCCACTAATTATGTATGTAATTCATTATAGGGGTTCCAGGAAATCAGGCGGTTTAGTGATGGAGAGATAAGCTTGTTCATGGTGACGCTACAAAACTAGCAGCCATTGTAGTAGGAGATGTTATTTTATCTTTTGGTAGAAATAAGTCTTTGACATTAAGAGATTGTCTTTATGCACCTTCACTTAGAAGAAATTTAATTTTTGTTTCTATGCTAGTTAAGGATGGATATTCAGTTTATTTTAATGACAATATTGTTATTACAAAAATAAGTATTTTATCTGTTCTGGTGCATTAGTTGATAATTTGTATGTCATTAATCCTATTTTACCCATAATGCAACTTATGAAAATGAATAACACGTCTTCTAACTTAAATAAGAGCAAAGAACCTTCTTATATGAACCAAACATATCTTTGGCACTTGCGATTGGGACATATTAATCTAAGAAGGATTCAAAGACAGGTTAAAGATGGAACTTTGAGTTTATTGGAAGTAGAGGCACTTCCAGTCTGCGAATCATGTTTGAAAGGTAAAATGACCAAAAGGTCTTTTACGGCAAAGGGGTATAGGGCCAAAGATGTGTTGGAATTGGTTCATTCTGATTTGAGTGGGCCTATGACTGTCCAGGCTAGAGGTGGCTTTAAATATTTTTTTCACATTTATTGACGATTATTCAAGGTATGGATACATTTATTTAATGCACCGTAAGTCTGAATATTTTGAGAAATTAAAGAGTACAAGGCTAGAATGAAGAAACATCATGGAAAATGTATCAAGTCATTACGTTCATATCATGGTGGCGAGTTCCTCTTTTGAGATTTTAGGGACTATTTATCAGAAGCTGGGATTACATCCTAATTGACTGCACCTAGAACACCCCAATAGAATGTAATAGCAGAAAGAAGGAATGGGACTCTTATGGAGATGGTTAGATCAATGATGAGTTATTCGGATTTACCATATTCATGACCTAAATGCTATCTTGGGTATATCTTGCTCCCAAACTCTTACTTGATGATACAATGTTCGAAGGTCGATCTTGGAGAAAACCATGGCTTTACTTAGTTGATCAAACAAATCATCGATCCTTGGTAATGGATACTTATTCTTCACGGTTATAGCGTTCAACTGTCTGTAACCGTAATGACCCATCCTTCTTCTTCACTAGAACAACTGGCGCTCCCCAAGGTGATCCACTGGCTCGAATAAACTTATTTTCCTTCAGTTCTTCTATATGTTGGTACAATATGTCTAGCTCTGATTGTGCCATTTGGTAAACTTTACAAGATATTGGTCCTGCTCCAGGAATATACTCTATACAAAACTCAATATCTCTTACTGGGGGTAACCCTGGTAGTTCTTTTGAGAAGACGTCTACGTCCTCCTTAACTATCTCGGGAAATTGTTCTTCTGCTAACACTATCGCTGCCATCCTCTCTTCATGCTGGTCTCCCACAGATCTGTCAAAGGTGAAACCATTCATGCCCGGGATACTAAATAATACACTACCCTTATGGCAATCTATCGTAGCATGACTGTCTCTCTGCCAGTCCATGCCTAAGATAAAATCAAAGTTATTCATAGTTATCCATAGGGAATTCGATCAATCATGCTGGAGGTAAATGCCCGCACAATATGACCAGACACACTATACATATCCTACTAACTCCTACGAGCCCATTACTAGTGAGTATATTCAACCTCTCTGGCAATGCCTCAAACTCTAATCCAATAAGTGTCGCGAATCATGCAGATACAAATGAATGAGATACGCCTGAATCAAATAATATTACAGCAGGAAAAGATGTGAAAGAAATATTACCTGCCACCACGTCGCCCGATGCTAAAGCCTTCTCCAAAGACAAGGTGAATGTCTGCCCTTGGCCCTGTTGTGCCCCTCGTTGTTGTCTCCCTTGGTGATGTTGTTATGGCCTCTGCTGGCCCTGTTGTTGGTTCTACTGCTGCTGGTATATCTCATCTTGCGTCAGTAACGGACGCCGAGTTAAGGGCTCCACTACTATCGGTGGCCCTCTTTGTTGTACTGCTCATGGTGCTGGAAGCGCTGGGAGTTGCTAAACTGGCCATCCTGGCCTTTGCATTATTGGACAATTGATAATCCGATGATCTGGACTGCCACACCTCATACACAACCCATTTGTTGCCCTACATACATCTCTAGTGTGGCCTTCTTTGCCACAATAAGTATATCCCACTGGTGCTCCCTGGAGTTGTTGTTGCTGATGTTGCCATGGCTGCTGCCGAACCGGTACTGTCACCTTCGAAACTGTCGCCCTCCTTGGCGCTGAATCATGGATGCGAACGCCAGGTGATGGTGCTGACGTCCGAGGTACTCCTCCACCTCCTCTTGTACTCTGACTATGAGACCTTTTATGTCCTCTTGTCCTTGCCGATAACCTCTGCATGGTAAGCTCGTGCCTCCGAGCTGCTACCAGTACTTCTTTATAAGTCTGGTAGTCGTGTCCCTCTACCAGTTATAGAATCTCCAGATAAAGTCCTTGTTGGAACCTCATTGATCTATCCGACTCTGTAGCCACCATAGTCGGAGCGAATCTACTCAGCCTACAAAACTCGGCTGCAAATCCATCAACTGTTCTACCAGCCTGCTTGAGACCGATAAATCTCTGTTGGAGCTTATAATGTGCTACGACTCTAAAGTACTTGGCCCGGAATCGAGCCCTAAAACTGTCCCAGGAGATAGGATGCCTCAAGACAACCTCTATTGATGCCCACCAGTCACGGGCAAGGTCTTGAAGCTGCAATCAGACCTGGTCAACTTGTTCATCAGCCGGAACCTTTTTCGCCGCCAGAATAACTTTGATGTCTTGGATCCATGCATTTGTCATGATGGCGTCCTCCATATTGTCAAAGTATCTCGGGTTAAGTCAAAAAAATCTAACTGACGCTCCCAAATCAGTTATTCCTCCTCTTTCTAGGGCCGTCTGCAAACCCTGACTCAACAAGACATTCTGCTCTTATTGTTGAAATTGTTGATGTTGTTGCACTACCATCTGATACTACTGTGTAGCCATCATTCCCCGGAGGATCTCCAGTAATGTCGGGGTAACAAGTACCAATTGTACTGGTGGTACTACTGGGGGGTACGGGAATCTTGGGGGCTGGTTGCTCAACATGTCCAACTTTTGTTTCTACCGTGCCAGCTGGTTCAACTACTGGTTCTGCTCGAATTTGACTCTGAACAGGTGCTACCTCATGTTGTTGCCTAAGGGAACCTTGTCATGCTATGCCTGCTGCTCCAAAAATTGAAGAAGTCCTAAAGAAAAGGACAAAAAATATTAAGAACAGGACGGGAAGGATCAAGAAACCAATTGATTCGATAGTCAAGCAAGGCTTCGAGAAGAACGAATTCAGGATTTCAAAGGTATTTGTTTGATTGAGACTCCTATGATCATTACACCCCATGAGTCTAAAAATATAGACCTACATGGGCCACCACTAAAACCTTGTCACGCCCCAGTACCGGAATATGGAGACGGACATGGCCAGCTCCCCCGTACAAGGTATAGAACAACGTACGGCGGTCACGGATGTAACTAAATAAGGGGGTGCATACTACAAGCAAGTCACTTAGGGTCATATAGCATATCTATTGTCTCAATCAGTCAAGCAAGAACAGTAAATATAGAACATATATGACAAGGAAGTAAGGCATCCCAAATGTCCTGCCACGATATTATGGAAACCAGCTGTGCAAAATAAGAAAGCTGGCAGAGTATCAAAAGTACATGACCATGATTAGCTGCAGTCTGATTAATTATAATCATATAGGAAAACTAAATGTCCAGACACGACTAACAAGTGTCGATGGCTAAACGCCCAAAATAAGTAAAGTGTGCAATAACGAACAAGAAAGAAGAGACCCACTCGTTACCCTCAGTGGCCATCCGCCTGATGCGTGCCATATTTCAGGGGAAAGTACGCTTGATCCTTGGGTGTTGGCTCTAAACCTGGCCATGCAAAACCAGTGGGGTTAGACCCCAAATAGCAAGTACCAAAAGAAAGCACGAATAAAGACATAAAACCAGGTTTATGAAATATATATATATATATATATATATATATATATATATATATATATATATATATATATATATATATATATAGTTTTGTCTCGTAGTTTTAGTTCATAGCCTATCGTGACACAATAATCTAACCCTACAACCAAACAAGGACAAGGTTTAGACCATCGCATCATGATAGTCCATGTCCCTAGACTATTTGACAGCAGGTACAATACAAAAATAATCTCAGTTACATAATTGGCCAATTATTTATACGGCTTACTAGATGGAGTTCGGGTTATCCTAAAGATATTATGCATATAGGAATCCTCAGATCGAACCAGGTACTAGCAAGGTTAACTGAGCCATAAATTATCGTATAGCACATAGTATTGCGCATCGGTCCCTCGTAAGGCCACCGTGCTAAGATCGCATAGAACACATAGTATAATATAATAGTCGGATATTTCCATCCACTAATGAGGACTTAAATAATATCCATGAGGACTAGCCTGCACACCCAAATTCAGATGACTGAAGGTGGCTAGTTAGGCATGATCTCGAGATTTTATTCCCTCCCAATGCTCTACAAGTTTAGTTGCCCAGTTAACCCAATTGTTAACTGGAATCATATAGCGTGGTCACATGGTATTCCCCTTATATGACGTATCATAGTATGGCCACGCTAGATACAAATCCACTTGTCACTTTGCAGTTCAACTTAGCTTCACCCCAACGTGATGCAACAATCAACAGATCCTAGCCACGCTTGGTCATTGACTAACCCTTATGTCCATGCTAGAGATTAAGTCATATCATATGTCACGTAGTGTATAGGTACACCGCAGTGTAAACATGTAATATAATCGCGTAGGAACACTTAGCACATAGGAACACATAGCACGTAGTAAGTATATCAGCACGGGTACAAGTGGCCGGGTCATGACGCATATATGGGTTTAATACTCTTGTTCTCATAAGAGTCACACATACATCCCATAGAGTAAAGGAAAATTTAAACAAAATTAGTCTAATAAAGCGTATGCAAGGGGCCGCATGCGAGCATAAGGATCAAGGCTGCATGGGGGTCAGTTGTCACATAGAATTAGTTTTGCATAGGTCTAGGCCGAATAGGATCAGTTGCCGCATAGGAAGTCGGGTCGCATAGCCACATGGGTCGCATGGTCGCATGAGTTCAGACCGCATGGCGGCATGCATTCAGGCCGTATGGCCGCATAAGTTTAGGCCGCATGGGTTACATGGTCGCATGGATCTATCGACCGCATGGGACTCCGTCTTTTCCAGGCAGCAATTTTAGCCATGGCGAGAATTCCAGAAACCAAAATTTTGTTTTCTTCATAGAAACTTCATTTTAACTCAGAATTGAGTGAACCAAAATCCAAAATGCTCGAAATAAAGTGCTTCATCCATTCAAAAACTATTTTTCAAAAATACTATATTTTAGTAGATCAAAACCACTAAAAACTCAAGAAACCCATAAAAATTCTAAACTTAGAATGAAGATCTACTCAAATCCATCCATTAAAACTGAAAACCCCAAGTACTAAAAGTGTTTAGAATAATCATTAGCACATAATAGACTAATAAAATACAAGAAAAAAGCAATAATCAAGGATGTGCGACATGTATCGATTTTGCGCTACAACTTGGTTTCGGTAGGGAGGGTGGGGGATGATGGATGTCGTAGTTTTTTTTGGGACAGAGATTGGATGCTTACGAAGGATTCCCAACAGCTGGCTCGAGAAGATTTATGTTATGGCATGTACAGGCTCAAGCCGCTGAGTTGTACAGGTATGCCACAAATATCGGATGGAGGCTCGAGGGTATTCGACACGAGTTGGATCATCGGAAACTTGCTGAGGAGGGGCTTCGAGATACTTTGAGGATTATGGAGGATTCGGTTCATCGAGACAAAGCGACGAATGGTGATGAGCCAAAGATTGAGGGTCAGTATGTTGGTCCCATGACATCTGATCGGTCACCAGGTGAGAGTTGCTTCACCAATCCAATTTTGGCGACTGGTGCTTTGCTAAAGCTTCTGTCATGCCCCAGTCCCAAAATACGTAGGACTAGGAATACGTAAACATTCCAGCCGTATATATATGGAGACTCCAATATATGAAAACTATAACACATACATACGTTGTATTATGAATAATAATTCACAAGTGGTATATAATTGTCACAAGTCACAGGACATAACTAAATCTCATCCACAAAAATCATAAAGAAATAAATGATCAAATATGTCAATGAACCAAATATGAACTAGTCGAGAAGAACTAATAGTTGGATGGAGACAAATCCATAACCAAACTAGAATATAAAAGTAAATATAACAAGTACATCATCTAATGATCAAAGAGGCTCGAAGGAAAGACCTCCTTGAAAGAGAATGAAGTAGCAAGTCCTGATCCGTGCTCCTGCGAATAGTCATGATCGTCTACACCTGGAAAAGGACCAGGTCCTCAGAATGACGTAATAAGATACATAGAAGCATGCCAATAAAATACTAAAAATAAACATCCAAAGGGTCGTCTAACCGCCTATGTGAATGCACTTTGAGAATAAATTTCCAACACGTGGGCTATCTGGCTAAAATGGGATTGGCATGATTCTCTCGAAGAATCAGGGGCCTAAAAAGCATGACGTCTTTTGAACGTCAAAGGCCGCATGTTGATAATATAGGGGTCATCTGACCACGCATCTCCGGCGGAGCGTGCGAGTTACACAAAGAAAGTACAAAGGAGCCCAAACGTCTTACTTATTGTTCTCCCCACCCCATGCTCTATTCATGCCATATCCTTGACATGATGAGACCTCTAATAACTGCCAAGTGTTCTAACATATCTCTATTAGCAGTTATTTTTTATCGCACGTCCCATACGTACTGATGATCAGTCAATACGTAAGTCCATGATCTATATGAGACTCATAACTCGTGTAAAAAATGTGTCACGGCCAAATGAAACATAAGAATGCCTTATGATAATGGGGTGGTCTCGTAAAACTGGGTTAACATGCATATATATAATAAAGACAAAATACGATGCCACCGTCGTTACACCCAAGTTATTCTTGGACACGCAGTTTTTATAGCAGTTAAAATATATGAACTAAATAATAGAAATAAAATACATGCACCATATGGAATGTAAATCACAGTACAATGACAAGGTATACTTATTTGGCAAGAAAGCCGCATAGTGTAAGCGTCCAGACGTCAAGCACAAGTGATCAGAAACTATGGCATCCGAATGAACGTCTCCGGATGCTGAAATAAACATCACCAAAGTCTCCGGAATCAACGAGATAGCTAGAGTACACTACCCTTTCGTCCAATATGGATACACGGACAAAACGGTAATTTCGGGTCAAAGCGGGGTCTACATATGGTCCACTTTGCACCGAAATGTGTGCCAGAGATAAAGGTCTCTAAATGGGATAAATTATAGGTTAAACAAATTCTAAAAAACGATACGAACTCAACAGTATATCCAATTTTGGATTTTGGTGAGCTGATCACAAATTTTTCCTTCAAGTCAAATCGTGGGGCCCGCAAATAGGCGGCTCGGTCAACTGTCTCAGAATCATGTGAAACTGGGTCACAGGACCAACGTGATACCACGAATCCAATGGCTCAAGTTTTGTCGTATTTCGACGAGCATACACAAAGTAGGGTGGTGGTTTGCAAAAGTCGTGATACGGGAATTTTTTACGGATACGGGTTGATTTTGACGTGCACACACGTCTGAATCAACTTCCGTGTAAGTCTATACGTCAGGATATATCATAAGCGCCTTTCGATACAATTGGTATGCAATGAGGCGGTCCTTTTTGGCGGGGCGCACTCTGTATCACAAAATTTTAGTTTTAAACTCTCAAGTTCTTGGTCGTTTTGGAGGCCAAATAATTTAACAAATAAAATAAACTAATAAAAACTAACAGAAAAGTAAAATTCTTGGTTATATTTAGAAGAAAACATTTTAATTAGATTTTAAAAATATTAAACGGGTTGATGGCAAATTGGGCATGAACATGGGGGTTTGGATCAAATTTTTGGACTGTTCTTGGACAGTTTTTCGGCCAACTTCCGGTCGATTTTTCGACCAATCTAGGGCACGAAAACTCGTCCCGCTTCTAGGAAATCCTAAAGGGTTAGGTTGTGAACGTATACGGACAAACCTAGAAATCCTAGAATATAAAAGTAAATATAACAAGTACATCATCTAATGATCAAAGAGGCTCGAAGGAAAGACCTCCTTGAAAGAGAATGAAGTAGCAAGTCCTGATCCGTGCTCCTGCGAATAGTCATGATCGTCTACACCTGGAAAAGGACCAGGTCCTCAGAATGACGTAATAAGATACATAGAAGCATGCCAATAAAATACTAAAAATAAACATCCAAAGGGTCGTCTAACCGCCTATGTGAATGCACTTTGAGAATAAATTTCCAACACGTGGGCTATCTGGCTAAAATGGGATTGGCATGATTCTCTCGAAGAATCAGGGGCCTAAAAAGCATGACGTCTTTTGAACGTCAAAGGCCGCATGTAGATAATATAGGGGTCATCTGACCACGCATCTCCGGCGGAGCGTGCGAGTTACACAAAAAAAGTACAAAGGAGCCCAAACGTCTTACTTATTGTTCTCCCCACCCCATGCTCTATTCATGCCATATCCTTGACATGATGAGACCTCTAATAACTGCCAAGTGTTCTAACATATCTCTATTAGCAGTTATTTTCTATCGCACGTCCCATACGTACTGATGATCAGTCAATACGTAAGTCCGTGATCTATATGAGACTCATAACTCGTGTAAAAAATGTGTCACGGCCAAATGAAACATAAGAATGCCTCATGATAATGGGGTGGTCTCGTAAAACTGGATTAACATGCATATATATAATAAAGACAAAATACGATGCCACCGTCGTTACACCCAAGTTATTCTTGGACACGCAGTTTTTATAGCAGTTAAAATATATGAACTAAATAATAGAAATAAAATACATGCACCATATGGAATATAAATCACAGTACAATGGCAAGGTATACTTATTTGGCAAGAAAGCCGCATAGTGTAAGCGTCCAGACGTCAAGCACAAGTGATCAGAAACTATAGCATCCGAATGAACGTCTCCGGATGCTGAAATAAACATCACCAAAGTCTCCGGAATCAACGAGATAGCTAGAGTACACTACCCTTTCGTCCAATTTGGATACACGGACAAAACGGTAATTTCGGGTCAAAGCAGGGTCTACATATGGTCCACTTTGCACCGAAATGTGTGCCAGAGATAAAGGTCTCTAAATGGGATAAATTATAGGTTAAACAAATTCTAAAAAACGATACGAACTCAACGGTATATCCAATTTTGGATTCTGGTGAGCTGATCACAAATTTTTCCTTCAAGTCAAATCGTGGGGCCCGCAAATAGGCGGCTCGGTCAACTGTCTCAGAATCATGTGAAACTGGATCACAGGACCAACGTGATACCACGAATCCAATGGCTCAAGTTTTGTCGTATTTCGACGAGCGTACACAAAGTAGGGTGGTGGTTTGCAAAGTCGTGATACGGGAATTTTTTACGGATACGGGTTAATTTTGACGTGCACACACGTCTGAATCAACTTCCGTGAAAGTCTATACGTCAGGATATATCATAAGCGCCTTTCGATACAATTGGTATGCAATGAGGCGGTCCTTTTTGGCGGGACGCACTCTGTATCACAAAATTTTAGTTTTAAACTCTCAAGTTCTTGGTCGTTTTGGAGGCCAAATAATTTAACAAATAAAATAAACTAATAAAAACTAACAGAAAAGTAAAATTCTTGGTTATATTTAGAAGAAAACATTTTAATTAGATTTTAAAAATATTAAACGGGTTGGTGGCAAATTGGGCATGAACATGGGGGTTTGGATCAAATTTTTGGACTGTTCTTGGACAGTTTTTCGGCCAACTTCCGGTCGATTTTTCGACCAATCTAGGGCACGAAAACTCGTCCCGCTTCTAGGAAATCCTAGAGGGTTAGGTTGTGAACGTATACGGACAAACCTAGAAATCCTAGAATATAAAAGTAAATATAACAAGTACATCATCTAATGATCAAAGAGGCTCGAAGGAAAGACCTCCTTGAAAGAGAATGAAGTAGCAAGTCCTGATCCGTGCTCCTGCGAATAGTCATGATCGTCTACACTTGGAAAAGGACCAGGTCCTCAGAATGACGTAATAAGATACATAGAAGCATGCCAATAAAATACTAAAAATAAACAT
The DNA here is from genome assembly GCA_036927795.1 of Iris macrosiphon. NCBI lineage: Eukaryota > Viridiplantae > Streptophyta > Magnoliopsida > Asparagales > Iridaceae > Iris > Iris macrosiphon. The sequence continues at coordinate 99,970,802 of JAYESA010000002.1, forward strand.
CCAAAGGGTCGTCTAACCGCCTATGTGAATGCACTTTGAGAATAAATTTCCAACACGTGGGCTATCTGGCTAAAATGGGATTGGCATGATTCTCTCGAAGAATCAGGGGCCTAAAAAGCATAACGTCTTTTGAACGTCAAAGGCCGCATGTAGATAATATAGGGGTCATCTGACCACGCATCTCCGGCGGAGCGTGCGAGTTACACAAAGAAAGTACAAAGGAGCCCAAACGTCTTACTTATTGTTCTCCCCACCCCATGCTCTATTCATGCCATATCCTTGACATGATGAGACCTCTAATAACTGCCAAGTGTTCTAACATATCTCTATTAGCAGTTATTTTCTATCGCACGTCCCATACGTACTGATGATCAGTCAATACGTAAGTCCATGATCTATATGAGACTCATAACTCGTGTAAAAAATGTGTCACGGCCAAATGAAACATAAGAATGCCTCATGATAATGGGGTGGTCTCGTAAAACTGGGTTAACATGCATATATATAATAAAGACAAAATACGATGCCACCGTCGTTACACCCAAGTTATTCTTGGACACGCAGTTTTTATAGCAGTTAAAATATATGAACTAAATAATAGAAATAAAATACATGCACCATATGGAATGTAAATCACAGTACAATGGCAAGGTATACTTATTTGGCAAGAAAGCCGCATAGTGTAAGCGTCCAGACGTCAAGCACAAGTGATCAGAAACTATGGCATCCGAATGAACGTCTCCGGATGCTGAAATAAACATCACCAAAGTCTCCGGAATCAACGAGATAGCTAGAGTACACTACCCTTTCGTCCAATTTGGATACACGGACAAAACGGTAATTTCGGGTCAAAGCAGGGTCTACATATGGTCCACTTTGCACCGAAATGTGTGCCAGAGATAAAGGTCTCTAAATGGGATAAATTATAGGTTAAACAAATTCTAAAAAACGATACGAACTCAACGGTATATCCAATTTTGGATTCTGGTGAGCTGATCACAAATTTTTCCTTCAAGTCAAATCGTGGGGCCCGCAAATAGGCGGCTCGGTCAACTGTCTCAGAATCATGTGAAACTGGGTCACAGGACCAACGTGATACCACGAATCCAATGGCTCAAGTTTTGTCGTATTTCGACGAGCATACACAAAGTAGGGTGGTGGTTTGCAAAAGTCGTGATACGGGAATTTTTTACGGATACGGGTTGATTTTGACGTGCACACACGTCTGAATCAACTTCCGTGAAAGTCTATACGTCAGGATATATCATAAGCGCCTTTCGATACAATTGGTATGCAATGAGGCGGTCCTTTTTGGCGGGGCGCACTCTGTATCACAAAATTTTAGTTTTAAACTCTCAAGTTCTTGGTCGTTTTGGAGGCCAAATAATTTAACAAATAAAATAAACTAATAAAAACTAACAGAAAAGTAAAATTCTTGGTTATATTTAGAAGAAAACATTTTAATTAGATTTTAAAAATATTAAACGGGTTGGTGGCAAATTGGGCATGAACATGGGGGTTTGGATCAAATTTTTGGACTGTTCTTGGACAGTTTTTCGGCCAACTTCCGGTCGATTTTTCGACCAATCTAGGGCACGAAAACTCGTCCCGCTTCTAGGAAATCCTAAAGGGTTAGGTTGTGAACGTATACGGACAAACCTAGAAATCCTAGAATATAAAAGTAAATATAACAAGTACATCATCTAATGATCAAAGAGGCTCGAAGGAAAGACCTCCTTGAAAGAGAATGAAGTAGCAAGTCCTGATCCGTGCTCCTGCGAATAGTCATGATCGTCTACACCTGGAAAAGGACCAGGTCCTCAGAATGACGTAATAAGATACATAGAAGCATGCCAATAAAATACTAAAAATAAACATCCAAAGGGTCGTCTAACCGCCTATGTGAATGCACTTTGAGAATAAATTTCCAACACGTGGGCTATCTGGCTAAAATGGGATTGGCATGATTCTCTCGGAGAATCAGGGGCCTAAAAAGCATGACGTCTTTTGAACGTCAAAGGCCGCATGTAGATAATATAGGGGTCATCTGACCACGCATCTCCGGCGGAGCGTACGAGTTACACAAGGAAAGTACAAAGGAGCCCAAACGTCTTACTTATTGTTCTCCCCACCCCATGCTCTATTCATGCCATATCCTTGACACGATGAGACCTCTAATAACTGCCAAGTGTTCTAACATATCTCTATTAGCAGTTATTTTCTATCGCACGTCCCATACGTACTGATGATCAGTCAATACGTAAGTCCGTGATCTATATGAGACTCATAACTAGTGTAAAAAATGTGTCACGGCCAAATGAAACATAAGAGTGCCTCATGATAATGGGGTGGTCTCGTAAAACTGGGTTAACATGCATATATATAATAAAGACAAAATACGATGCCACCGTCGTTACACCCAAGTTATTCTTGGACACGCAGTTTTTATAGCAGTTAAAATATATGAACTAAATAATAGAAATAAAATACATGCACCATATGGAATGTAAATCACAGTACAATGGCAAGGTATACTTATTTGGCAAGAAAGCCGCATAGTGTAAGCGTCCAGACGTCAAGCACAAGTGATCAGAAACTATGGCATCCGAATGAACGTCTCCGGATGCTGAAATAAACATCACCAAAGTCTCCGGAATCAACGAGATAGCTAGAGTACACTACCCTTTCGTCCAATTTGGATACACGGACAAAACGGTAATTTCGGGTCAAAGCGGGGTCTACATATGGTCCACTTTGCACCGAAATGTGTGCCAGAGATAAAGGTCTCTAAATGGGATAAATTATAGGTTAAACAAATTCTAAAAAATGATACGAACTCAACGGTATATCCAATTTTGGATTCTGGTGAGCTGATCACAAATTTTTCCTTCAAGTCAAATCGTGGGGCCCGCAAATAGGCAGCTCGGTCAACTGTCTCAGAATCATGTGAAACTGGGTCACAGGACCAACGTGATACCACGAATCCAATGGCTCAAGTTTTGTCGTATTTCGACGAGCGTACACAAAGTAGTGTGGTGGTTTGCAAAAGTCGTGATATGGGAATTTTTTACGGATACGGGTTGATTTTGACGTGCACACACGTCTGAATCAACTTCCGTGAAAGTCTATACGTCAGGATATATCATAAGCGCCTTTCGATACAATTGGTATGCAATAAGGCGGTCCTTTTTGGCGGGGCGCACTCTGTATCACAAAATTTTAGTTTTAAACTCTCAAGTTCTTGGTCGTTTTGGAGGCCAAATAATTTAACAAATAAAATAAACTAATAAAAACTAACAGAAAAGTAAAATTCTTGGTTATATTTAGAAGAAAACATTTTAATTAGATTTTAAAAATATTAAACGGGTTGGTGGCAAATTGGGCATGAACATGGGGGTTTGGATCAAATTTTTGGACTGTTCTTGGACAGTTTTTCGGCCAACTTCCGGTCGATTTTTCGACCAATCTAGGGCACGAAAACTCGTCCCGCTTCTAGGAAATCCTAGAGGGTTAGGTTGTGAACGTATACGGACAAACCTAGAAATCCTAGAATATAAAAGTAAATATAACAAGTACATCATCTAATGATCAAAGAGGCTCGAAGGAAAGACCTCCTTGAAAGAGAATGAAGTAGCAAGTCCTGATCCGTGCTCCTGCGAATAGTCATGATCGTCTACACCTGGAAAAGGACCAGGTCCTCAGAATGACGTAATAAGATACATAGAAGCATGCCAATAAAATACTAAAAATAAACATCCAAAGGGTCGTCTAACCGCCTATGTGAATGCACTTTGAGAATAAATTTCCAACACGTGGGCTATCTGGCTAAAATGGGATTGGCATGATTCTCTCGAAGAATCAGGGGCCTAAAAAGCATGACGTCTTTTGAACGTCAAAAGCCGCATGTAGATAATATAGGGGTCATCTGACCACGCATCTCCGGCGGAGCGTGCGAGTTACACAAAGAAAGTACAAAGGAGCCCAAACGTCTTACTTATTGTTCTCCCCACCCCATGCTCTATTCATGCCATATCCTTGACATGATGAGACCTCTAATAACTGCCAAGTGTTCTAACATATCTCTATTAGCAGTTATTTTCTATCGCACGTCCCATACGTACTGATGATCAGTCAATACGTAAGTCCGTGATCTATATGAGACTCATAACTCGTGTAAAAAATGTGTCACGGCCAAATGAAACATAAGAATGCCTCATGATAATGGGGTGGTCTCGTAAAACTGGGTTAACATGCATATATATAATAAAGATAAAATACGATGCCACCGTCGTTACACCCAAGTTATTCTTGGACACGCAGTTTTTATAGCAGTTAAAATATATGAACTAAATAATAGAAATAAAATACATGCACCATATGGAATGTAAATCACAGTACAATGACAAGGTATACTTATTTGGCAAGAAAGTCGCATAGTGTAAGCGTCTAGACGTCAAGCACAAGTGATCAGAAACTATGGCATCCGAATGAACGTCTCCGGATGCTGAAATAAACATCACCAAAGTCTCCGGAATCAACGAGATAGCTAGAGTACACTACCCTTTCGTCCAATTTGGATACACGGACAAAACGGTAATTTCGGGTCAAAGCGGGGTCTATATATGGTCCACTTTGCACCGAAATGTGTGCCAGAGATAAAGGTCTCTAAATGGGATAAATTATAGGTTAAACAAATTCTAAAAAATGATACGAACTCAACGGTATATCCAATTTTGGATTCTGGTGAGCTGATCACAAATTTTTCCTTCAAGTCAAATCGTGGGGCCCGCAAATAGGCGGCTCGGTCAACTGTCTCAGAATCATGTGAAACTGGGTCACAGGACCAACGTGATACCACGAATCCAATGGCTCAAGTTTTGTCGTATTTCGACGAGCGTACACAAAGTAGTGTGGTGGTTTGCAAAAGTCGTGATACGGGAATTTTTTACGGATACGGGTTGATTTTGACGTGCACACACGTCTGAATCAACTTCCGTGAAAGTCTATACGTCAGGATATATCATAAGCGCCTTTCGATACAATTGGTATGCAATGAGGCGGTCCTTTTTGGCGGGGCGCACTCTGTATCACAAAATTTTAGTTTTAAACTCTCAAGTTCTTGGTCGTTTTGGAGGCCAAATAATTTAACAAATAAAATAAACTAATAAAAACTAACAGAAAAGTAAAATTCTTGGTTATATTTAGAAGAAAACATTTTAATTAGATTTTAAAAATATTAAACGGGTTGGTGGCAAATTGGGCATGAACATGGGGGTTTGGATCAAATTTTTGGACTGTTCTTGGACAGTTTTTCGGCCAACTTCCGGTCGATTTTTCGACCAATCTAGGGCACGAAAACTCGTCCCGCTTCTAGGAAATCCTAGAGGGTTAGGTTGTGAACGTATACGGACAAACCTAGAAATCCTAGAATATAAAAGTAAATATAACAAGTACATCATCTAATGATCAAAGAGGCTCGAAGGAAAGACCTCCTTGAAAGAGAATGAAGTAGCAAGTCCTGATCCGTGCTCCTGCGAATAGTCATGATCGTCTACACTTGGAAAAGGACCAGGTCCTCAGAATGACGTAATAAGATACATAGAAGCATGCCAATAAAATACTAAAAATAAACATCCAAAGGGTCGTCTAACCGCCTATGTGAATGCACTTTGAGAATAAATTTCCAACACGTGGGCTATCTGGCTAAAATGGGATTGGCATGATTCTCTCGAAGAATCAGGGGCCTAAAAAGCATGACGTCTTTTGAACGTCAAAGGCCGCATGTAGATAATATAGGGGTCATCTGACCACGCATCTCCGACGGAGCGTACGAGTTACACAAAGAAAGTACAAAGGAGCCCAAACGTCTTACTTATTGTTCTCCCCACCCCATGCTCTATTCATGCCATATCCTTGACATGATGAGACCTCTAATAACTGCCAAGTGTTCTAACATATCTCTATTAGCAGTTATTTTCTATCGCACGTCCCATACGTACTGATGATCAGTCAATACGTAAGTCCGTGATCTATATGAGACTCATAACTCGTGTAAAAAATGTGTCACGGCCAAATGAAACATAAGAATGCCTCATGATAATGGGGTGGTCTCGTAAAACTGGGTTAACATGCATATATATAATAAAGACAAAATACGATGCCACCGTCGTTACACCCAAGTTATTCTTGGACACGCAGTTTTTATAGCAGTTAAAATATATGAACTAAATAATAGAAATAAAATACATGCACCATATGGAATGTAAATTACAGTACAATGGCAAGGTATACTTATTTGGCAAGAAAGCCGCATAGTGTAAGCGTCCAGACGTCAAGCACAAGTGATCAGAAACTATGGCATCCGAATGAACGTCTCCGGATGCTGAAATAAACATCACCAAAGTCTCCGGAATCAACGAGATAGCTAGAGTACACTACCCTTTCGTCCAATTTGGATACACGGACAAAACGGTAATTTCGGGTCAAAGCGGGGTCTACATATGGTCCACTTTGCACCGAAATGTGTGCCAGAGATAAAGGTCTCTAAATGGGATAAATTATAGGTTAAACAAATTCTAAAAAATGATACGAACTCAACGGTATATCCAATTTTGGATTCTGGTGAGCTGATCACAAATTTTTCCTTCAAGTCAAATCGTGGGGCCCGCAAATAGGCGGCTCGGTCAACTGTCTCAGAATCATGTGAAACTGGGTCACAGGACCAACGTGATACCACGAATCCAATGGCTCAAGTTTTGTCGTATTTCGACGAGCGTACACAAAGTAGGGTGGTGGTTTGCAAAAGTCGTGATACGGGAATTTTTTACGGATACGGGTTGATTTTGACGTGCACATACGTCTGAATCAACTTCCGTGAAAGTCTATACGTCAGGATATATCATAAGCGCCTTTCGATACAATTGGTATGCAATGAGGCGGTCCTTTTTGGCGGGGCGCACTCTGTATCACAAAATTTTAGTTTTAAACTCTCAAGTTCTTGGTCGTTTTGGAGGCCAAATAATTTAACAAATAAAATAAACTAATAAAAACTAACAGAAAAGTAAAATTCTTGGTTATATTTAGAAGAAAACATTTTAATTAGATTTTAAAAATATTAAACGGGTTGGTGGCAAATTGGGCATGAACATGGGGGTTTGGATCAAATTTTTGGACTGTTCTTGGACAGTTTTTCGGCCAACTTCCGGTCGATTTTTTGACCAATCTAGGGCACGAAAACTCGTCCCGCTTCTAGGAAATCCTAAAGGGTTAGGTTGTGAACGTATACGGACAAACCTAGAAATCCTAGAATATAAAAGTAAATATAACAAGTACATCATCTAATGATCAAAGAGGCTCGAAGGAAAGACCTCCTTGAAAGAGAATGAAGTAGCAAGTCCTGATCCGTGCTCCTGCGAATAGTCATGATCGTCTACACCTGGAAAAGGACCAGGTCCTCAGAATGACGTAATAAGATACATAGAAGCATGCCAATAAAATACTAAAAATAAACATCCAAAGGGTCGTCTAACCGCCTATGTGAATGCACTTTGAGAATAAATTTCCAACACGTGGGCTATCTGGCTAAAATGGGATTGGCATGATTCTCTCGAAGAATCAGGGGCCTAAAAAGCATGACGTCTTTTGAACGTCAAAGGCCGCATGTAGATAATATAGGGGTCATCTGACCACGCATCTCCGGCGGAGCGTGCGAGTTACACAAAGAAAGTACAAAGGAGCCCAAACGTCTTACTTATTGTTCTCCCCACCCCATGCTCTATTCATGCCATATCCTTGACATGATGAGACCTCTAATAACTGCCAAGTGTTCTAACATATCTCTATTAGCAGTTATTTTCTATCGCACGTCCCATACGTACTGATGATCAGTCAATACGTAAGTCCATGATCTATATGAGACTCATAACTCGTGTAAAAAATGTGTCACGGCCAAATGAAACATAAGAATGCCTTATGATAATGGGGTGGTCTCGTAAAACTGGGTTAACATGCATATATATAATAAAGACAAAATACGATGCCACCGTCGTTACACCCAAGTTATTCTTGGACACGCAGTTTTTATAGCAGTTAAAATATATGAACTAAATAATAGAAATAAAATACATGCACCATATGGAATGTAAATCACAGTACAATGGCAAGGTATACTTATTTGGCAAGAAAGCCGCATAGTGTAAGCGTCCAGACGTCAAGCACAAGTGATCAGAAACTATGGCATCCGAATGAACGTCTCCGGATGCTGAAATAAACATCACCAAAGTCTCCGGAATCAACGAGATAGCTAGAGTACACTACCCTTTCGTCCAATATGGATACACGGATAAAACGGTAATTTCGGGTCAAAGCGGGGTCTACATATGGTCCACTTTGCACCGAAATGTGTGCCAGAGATAAAGGTCTCTAAATGGGATAAATTATAGGTTAAACAAATTCTAAAAAACGATACGAACTCAACGGTATATCCAATTTTGGATTCTGGTGAGCTGATCACAAATTTTTCCTTCAAGTCAAATCGTGGGGCCCGCAAATAGGCGGCTCGGTCAACTGTCTCAGAATTATGTGAAACTGGGTCACAGGACCAACGTGATACCACGAATCCAATGGCTCAAGTTTTGTCGTATTTCGACGAGCATACACAAAGTAGGGTGGTGGTTTGCAAAAGTCGTGATACGGGAATTTTTTACGGATACGGGTTGATTTTGACGTGCACACACGTCTGAATCAACTTCCGTGAAAGTCTATACGTCAGGATATATCATAAGCGCCTTTCGATACAATTGGTATGCAATGAGGCGGTCCTTTTTGGCGGGGCGCACTCTGTATCACAAAATTTTAGTTTTAAACTCTCAAGTTCTTGGTCGTTTTGGAGGCCAAATAATTTAACAAATAAAATAAACTAATAAAAACTAACAGAAAAGTAAAATTCTTGGTTATATTTAGAAGAAAACATTTTAATTAGATTTTAAAAATATTAAACGGGTTGGTGGCAAATTGGGCATGAACATGGGGGTTTGGATCAAATTTTTGGACTGTTCTTGGACAGTTTTTCGGCCAACTTCCGGTCGATTTTTCGACCAATCTAGGACACAAAAACTCGTCCCGCTTCTAGGAAATCCTAGAGGGTTAGGTTGTGAACGTATACGGACAAACCTAGAAATCCTAGAATATAAAAGTAAATATAACAAGTACATCATCTAATGATCAAAGAGGCTCGAAGGAAAGACCTCCTTGAAAGAGAATGAAGTAGCAAGTCCTGATCCGTGCTCCTGCGAATAGTCATGATCGTCTACACCTGGAAAAGGACCAGGTCCTCAGAATGACGTAATAAGATACATAGAAGCATGCTAATAAAATACTAAAAATAAACATACAAAGGGTCGTCTAACCGCCTATGTGAATGCACTTTGAGAATAAATTTCCAACACGTGGGCTATCTGGCTAAAATGGGATTGGCATGATTCTCTCGAAGAATCAGGGGCCTAAAAAGCATGACGTCTTTTGAACGTCAAAGGCCGCATGTAGATAATATAGGGGTCATCTGACCACGCATCTCCGGCGGAGCGTGCGAGTTACACAAAGAAAGTACAAAGGAGCCCAAACGTCTTACTTATTGTTCTCCCCACCCCATGCTCTATTCATGCCAAATCCTTGACATGATGAGACCTCTAATAACTGCCAAGTGTTCTAACATATCTCTATTAGCAGTTATTTTCTATCGCACGTCCCATACGTACTGATGATCAGTCAATACGTAAGTCCGTGATCTATATGAGACTCATAACTCGTGTAAAAAATGTGTCACGGCCAAATGAAACATAAGAATGCCTCATGATAATGGGGTGGTCTCGTAAAACTGGGTTAACATGCATATATATAATAAAGACAAAATACGATGCCACCGTCGTTACACCCAAGTTATTCTTGGACACGCAGTTTTTATAGCAGTTAAAATATATGAACTAAATAATAGAAATAAAATACATGCACCATATGGAATGTAAATCACAGTACAATGGCAAGGTATACTTATTTGGCAAGAAAGCCGCATAGTGTAAGCGTCCAGACGTCAAGCACAAGTGATCAGAAACTATGGCATCCGAATGAACGTCTCCGGATGCTGAAATAAACATCACCAAAGTCTCCGGAATCAACGAGATAGCTAGAGTACACTACCCTTTCGTCCAATTTGGATACACGGACAAAACGGTAATTTCGGGTCAAAGCGGGGTCTACATATGGTCCACTTTGCACCGAAATGTGTGCCAGAGATAAAGGTCTCTAAATGGGATAAATTATAGGTTAAACAAATTCTAAAAAATGATACGAACTCAACGGTATATCCAATTTTGGATTCTGGTGAGCTGATCACAAATTTTTCCTTCAAGTCAAATCGTGGGGCCCGCAAATAGGCGGCTCGGTCAACTGTCTCAGAATCATGTGAAACTGGGTCACAGGACCAACGTGATACCACGAATCCAATGGCTCAAGTTTTGTCGTATTTCGACGAGCGTACACAAAGTAGGGTGGTGGTTTGCAAAAGTCGTGATACGGGAATTTTTTACGGATACGGGTTGATTTTGACGTGCACACACGTCTGAATCAACTTCCGTGAAAGTCTATACGTCAGGATATATCATAAGCGCCTTTCGATACAATTGGTATGCAATGAGGCGGTCCTTTTTGGCGGGGCGCACTCTGTATCACAAAATTTTAGTTTTAAACTCTCAAGTTCTTGGTCGTTTTGGAGGCCAAATAATTTAACAAATAAAATAAACTAATAAAAACTAACAGAAAAGTAAAATTCTTGGTTATATTTAGAAGAAAACATTTTAATTAGATTTTAAAAATATTAAACGGGTTGGTGGCAAATTGGGCATGAACATGGGGGTTTGGATCAAATTTTTGGACTGTTCTTGGACAGTTTTTCGGCCAACTTCCGGTCGATTTTTTGACCAATCTAGGGCACGAAAACTCGTCCCGCTTCTAGGAAATCCTAAAGGGTTAGGTTGTGAACGTATACGGACAAACCTAGAAATCCTAGAATATAAAAGTAAATATAACAAGTACATCATCTAATGATCAAAGAGGCTCGAAGGAAAGACCTCCTTGAAAGAGAATGAAGTAGCAAGTCCTGATCCGTGCTCCTGCGAATAGTCATGATCGTCTACACCTGGAAAAGGACCAGGTCCTCAGAATGACGTAATAAGATACATAGAAGCATGCCAATAAAATACTAAAAATAAACATCCAAAGGGTCGTCTAACCGCCTATGTGAATGCACTTTGAGAATAAATTTCCAACACGTGGGCTATCTGGCTAAAATGGGATTGGCATGATTCTCTCGAAGAATTAGGGGCCTAAAAAGCATGACGTCTTTTGAACGTCAAAGGCCGCATGTAGATAATATAGGGGTCATCTGACCACGCATCTCCGGCGGAGCGTGCGAGTTACACAAAGAAAGTACAAAGGAGCCCAAACGTCTTACTTATTGTTCTCCCCACCCCATGCTCTATTCATGCCATATCCTTGACATGATGAGACCTCTAATAACTGCCAAGTGTTCTAACATATCTCTATTAGCAGTTATTTTCTATCGTACGTCCCATACGTACTGATGATCAGTCAATACGTAAGTCCATGATCTATATGAGACTCATAACTCGTGTAAAAAATGTGTCACGGCCAAATGAAACATAAGAATGCCTTATGATAATGGGGTGGTCTCGTAAAACTGGGTTAACATGCATATATATAATAAAGACAAAATACGATGCCACCGTCGTTACACCCAAGTTATTCTTGGACACGCAGTTTTTATAGCAGTTAAAATATATGAACTAAATAATAGAAATAAAATACATGCACCATATGGAATGTAAATCACAGTACAATGGCAAGGTATACTTATTTGGCAAGAAAGCCGCATAGTGTAAGCGTCCAGACGTCAAGCACAAGTGATCAGAAACTATGGCATCCGAATGAACGTCTCCGGATGCTGAAATAAACATCACCAAAGTCTCCGGAATCAACGAGATAGCTAGAGTACACTACCCTTTCGTCCAATATGGATACACGGATAAAACGGTAATTTCGGGTCAAAGCGGGGTCTACATATGGTCCACTTTGCACCGAAATGTGTGCCAGAGATAAAGGTCTCTAAATGGGATAAATTATAGGTTAAACAAATTCTAAAAAACGATACGAACTCAACGGTATATCCAATTTTGGATTCTGGTGAGCTGATCACAAATTTTTCCTTCAAGTCAAATCGTGGGGCCCGCAAATAGGCGGCTCGGTCAACTGTCTCAAAATCATGTGAAACTGGGTCACAGGACCAACGTGATACCACGAATCCAATGGCTCAAGTTTTGTCGTATTTCGACGAGCGTACACAAAGTAGGGTGGTGGTTTGCAAAAGTCGTGATACGGGAATTTTTTACGGATACGGGTTGATTTTGACGTGCACACACGTCTGAATCAACTTCCGTGAAAGTCTATACGTCAGGATATATCATAAGCGCCTTTCGATACAATTGGTATGCAATGAGGCGGTCCTTTTTGGCGGGGCGCACTCTGTATCACAAAATTTTAGTTTTAAACTCTCAAGTTCTTGGTCGTTTTGGAGGCCAAATAATTTAACAAATAAAATAAACTAATAAAAACTAACAGAAAAGTAAAATTCTTGGTTATATTTAGAAGAAAACATTTTAATTAGATTTTAAAAATATTAAACGGGTTGGTGGCAAATTGGGCATGAACATGGGGGTTTGGATCAAATTTTTGGACTGTTCTTGGACAGTTTTTCGGCCAACTTCCGGTCGATTTTTCGACCAATCTAGGGCACGAAAACTCGTCCCGCTTCTAGGAAATCCTAAAGGGTTAGGTTGTGAACGTATACGGACAAACCTAGAAATCCTAGAATATAAAAGTAAATATAACAAGTACATCATCTAATGATCAAAGAGGCTCGAAGGAAAGACCTCCTTGAAAGAGAATGAAGTAGCAAGTCCTGATCCGTGCTCCTGCGAATAGTCATGATCGTCTACACCTAGAAAAGGACCAGGTCCTCAGAATGACGTAATAAGATACATAGAAGCATGCCAATAAAATACTAAAAATAAACATCCAAAGGGTCGTCTAACCGCCTATGTGAATGCACTTTGAGAATAAATTTCCAACACGTGGGCTATCTGGCTAAAATGGGATTGGCATGATTCTCTCGAAGAATCAGGGGCCTAAAAAGCATGACGTCTTTTGAACGTCAAAGGCCGCATGTAGATAATATAGGGGTCATCTGACCACGCATCTCCGGCGGAGCGTGCGAGTTACACAAAGAAAGTACAAAGGAGCCCAAACGTCTTACTTATTGTTCTCCCCACCCCATGCTCTATTCATGCCATATCCTTGACATGATGAGACCTCTAATAACTGCCAAGTGTTCTAACATATCTCTATTAGCAGTTATTTTCTATCGCACGTCCCATACGTACTGATGATCAGTCAATACGTAAGTCCGTGATCTATATGAGACTCATAACTCGTGTAAAAAATGTGTCACGGCCAAATGAAACATAAGAATGCCTCATGATAATGGGGTGGTCTCGTAAAACTGGGTTAACATGCATATATATAATAAAGACAAAATACGATGCCACCGTCGTTACACCCAAGTTATTCTTGGACACGCAGTTTTTATAGCAGTTAAAATATATGAACTAAATAATAGAAATAAAATACATGCACCATATGGAATGTAAATCACAGTACAATGGCAAGGTATACTTATTTGGCAAGAAAGCCGCATAGTGTAAGCGTCCAGACGTCAAGCACAAGTGATCAGAAACTATGGCATCCGAATGAACGTCTCCGGATGCTGAAATAAACATCACCAAAGTCTCCGGAATCAACGAGATAGCTAGAGTACACTACCCTTTCGTCCAATTTGGATACACGGACAAAACGGTAATTTCGGGTCAAAGCGGGGTCTACATATGGTCCACTTTGCACCGAAATGTGTGCCAGAGATAAAGGTCTCTAAATGGGATAAATTATAGGTTAAACAAATTCTAAAAAACGATACGAACTCAACGGTATATCCAATTTTGGATTCTGGTGAGCTGATCACAAATTTTTCCTTCAAGTCAAATCGTGGGGCCCGCAAATAGGCGGCTCGGTCAACTGTCTCAGAATCATGTGAAACTGGGTCACAGGACCAACGTGATACCACGAATCCAATGGCTCAAGTTTTGTCGTATTTTGACGAGCGTACACAAAGTAGGGTGGTGGTTTGCAAAAGTCGTGATACGGGAATTTTTTACGGATACGGGTTGATTTTGACGTGCACACACGTCTGAATCAACTTCCGTGAAAGTCTATACGTCAGGATATATCATAAGCGCCTTTCGATACAATTGGTATGCAATGAGGCGGTCCTTTTTGGCGGGGCGCACTCTGTATCACAAAATTTTAGTTTTAAACTCTCAAGTTCTTGGTCGTTTTGGAGGCCAAATAATTTAACAAATAAAATAAACTAATAAAAACTAACAGAAAAGTAAAATTCTTGGTTATATTTAGAAGAAAACATTTTAATTAGATTTTAAAAATATTAAACGGGTTGGTGGCAAATTGGGCATGAACATGGGGGTTTGGATCAAATTTTTGGACTGTTCTTGGACAGTTTTTCGGCCAACTTCCGGTCGATTTTTCGACCAATCTAGGGCACGGAAACTCATCCCGCTTCTAGGAAATCCTAAAGGGTTAGGTTGTGAACGTATACGGACAAACCTAGAAATCCTAGAATATAAAAGTAAATATAACAAGTACATCATCTAATGATCAAAGAGGCTCGAAGGAAAGACCTCCTTGAAAGAGAATGAAGTAGCAAGTCCTGATCCGTGCTCCTGCGATTAGTCATGATCGTCTACACCTGGAAAAGGACCAGGTCCTCAGAATGACGTAATAAGATACATAGAAGCATGCCAATAAAATACTAAAAATAAACATCCAAAGGGTCGTCTAACCGCCTATGTGAATGCACTTTGAGAATAAATTTCCAACACGTGGGCTATCTGGCTAAAATGGGATTGGCATGATTCTCTCGAAGAATCAGGGGCCTAAAAAGCATGACGTCTTTTGAACGTCAAAGGCCGCATGTAGATAATATAGGGGTCATCTGACCACGCATCTCCGGCGGAGCGTGCGAGTTACACAAAGAAAGTACAAAGGAGCCCAAACGTCTTACTTATTGTTCTCCCCACCCCATGCTCTATTCATGCCATATCCTTGACATGATGAGACCTCTAATAACTGCCAAGTGTTCTAACATATCTCTATTAGCAGTTATTTTCTATCGCACGTCCCATACGTACTGATGATCAGTCAATACGTAAGTCCGTGATCTATATGAGACTCATAACTCGTGTAAAAAATGTGTCACGGCCAAATGAAACATAAGAATGCCTCATGATAATGGGGTGGTCTCGTAAAACTGGGTTAACATGCATATATATAATAAAGACAAAATACGATGCCACCGTCGTTACACCCAAGTTATTCTTGGACACGCAGTTTTTATAGCAGTTAAAATATATGAACTAAATAATAGAAATAAAATACATGCACCATATGGAATGTAAATCACAGTACAATGGCAAGGTATACTTATTTGGCAAGAAAGCCGCATAGTGTAAGCGTCCAGACGTCAAGCACAAGTGATCAGAAACTATGGCATCCGAATGAACGTCTCCGGATGCTGAAATAAACATCACCAAAGTCTCCGGAATCAACGAGATAGCTAGAGTACACTACCCTTTCGTCCAATTTGGATACACGGACAAAACGGTAATTTCGGGTCAAAGCGGGGTCTACATATGGTCCACTTTGCACCGAAATGTGTGCCAGAGATAAAGGTCTCTAAATGGGATAAATTATAGGTTAAACAAATTCTAAAAAACGATACGAACTCAACGGTATATCCAATTTTGGATTCTGGTGAGCTGATCACAAATTTTTCCTTCAAGTCAAATCGTGGGGCCCGCAAATAGGCGGCTCGGTCAACTGTCTCAGAATCATGTGAAACTGGGTCACAGGACCAACGTGATACCACGAATCCAATGGCTCAAGTTTTGTCGTATTTTGACGAGCGTACACAAAGTAGGGTGGTGGTTTGCAAAAGTCGTGATACGGGAATTTTTTACGGATACGGGTTGATTTTGACGTGCACACACGTCTGAATCAACTTCCGTGAAAGTCTATACGTCAGGATATATCATAAGCGCCTTTCGATACAATTGGTATGCAATGAGGCGGTCCTTTTTGGCGGGGCGCACTCTGTATCACAAAATTTTAGTTTTAAACTCTCAAGTTCTTGGTCGTTTTGGAGGCCAAATAATTTAACAAATAAAATAAACTAATAAAAACTAACAGAAAAGTAAAATTCTTGGTTATATTTAGAAGAAAACATTTTAATTAGATTTTAAAAATATTAAACGGGTTGGTGGCAAATTGGGCATGAACATGGGGGTTTGGATCAAATTTTTGGACTGTTCTTGGACAGTTTTTCGGCCAACTTCCGGTCGATTTTTCGACCAATCTAGGGCACGGAAACTCGTCCCGCTTCTAGGAAATCCTAAAGGGTTAGGTTGTGAACGTATACGGACAAACCTAGAAATCCTAGAATATAAAAGTAAATATAACAAGTACATCATCTAATGATCAAAGAGGCTCGAAGGAAAGACCTCCTTGAAAGAGAATGAAGTAGCAAGTCCTGATCCGTGCTCCTGCGATTAGTCATGATCGTCTACACCTGGAAAAGGACCAGGTCCTCAGAATGACGTAATAAGATACATAGAAGCATGCCAATAAAATACTAAAAATAAACATCCAAAGGGTCGTCTAACCGCCTATGTGAATGCACTTTGAGAATAAATTTCCAACACGTGGGCTATCTGGCTAAAATGGGATTGGCATGATTCTCTCGAAGAATCAGGGGCCTAAAAAGCATGACGTCTTTTGAACGTCAAAGGCCGCATGTAGATAATATAGGGGTCATCTGACCACGCATCTCCGGCGGAGCGTGCGAGTTACACAAAGAAAGTACAAAGGAGCCCAAACGTCTTACTTATTGTTCTCCCCACCCCATGCTCTATTCATGCCATATCCTTGACATGATGAGACCTCTAATAACTGCCAAGTGTTCTAACATATCTCTATTAGCAGTTATTTTCTATCGCACGTCCCATACGTACTGATGATCAGTCAATACGTAAGTCCATGATCTATATGAGACTCATAACTCGTGTAAAAAATGTGTCACGGCCAAATGAAACATAAGAATGCCTCATGATAATGGGGTGGTCTCGTAAAACTGGGTTAACATGCATATATATAATAAAGACAAAATACGATGCCACCGTCGTTACACCCAAGTTATTCTTGGACACGCAGTTTTTATAGCAGTTAAAATATATGAACTAAATAATAGAAATAAAATACATGCACCATATGGAATGTAAATCACAGTACAATGGCAAGGTATACTTATTTGGCAAGAAAGCCGCATAGTGTAAGCGTCCAGACGTCAAGCACAAGTGATCAGAAACTATGGCATCCGAATGAACGTCTCCGGATGCTGAAATAAACATCACCAAAGTCTCCGGAATCAACGAGATAGCTAGAGTACACTACCCTTTCGTCCAATATGGATACACGGACAAAACGGTAATTTCGGGTCAAAGCGGGGTCTACATATGGTCCACTTTGCACCGAAATGTGTGCCAGAGATAAAGATCTCTAAATGGGATAAATTATAGGTTAAACAAATTCTAAAAAATGATACGAACTCAACGGTATATCCAATTTTGGATTCTGGTGAGCTGATCACAAATTTTTCCTTCAAGTCAAATCGTGGGGCCCGCAAATAGGCGGCTCGGTCAACTGTCTCAGAATCATGTGAAACTGGGTCACAGGACCAACGTGATACCACGAATCCAATGGCTCAAGTTTTGTCGTATTTCGACGAGCATACACAAAGTAGGGTGGTGGTTTGCAAAAGTCGTGATACGGGAATTTTTTACGGATACGGGTTTATTTTGACGTGCACACACGTCTGAATCAACTTCCGTGAAAGTCTATACGTCAGGATATATCATAAGCGCCTTTCGATACAATTGGTATGCAATGAGGTGGTCCTTTTTGGCGGGGCGCACTCTGTATCACAAAATTTTAGTTTTAAACTCTCAAGTTCTTGGTCGTTTTGGAGGCCAAATAATTTAACAAATAAAATAAACTAATAAAAACTAACAGAAAAGTAAAATTCTTGGTTATATTTAGAAGAAAATATTTTAATTAGATTTTAAAAATATTAAACGGGTTGGTGGCAAATTGGGCATGAACATGGGGGTTTGGATCAAATTTTTGGACTGTTCTTGGACAGTTTTTCGGCCAACTTCCGGTCGATTTTTCGACCAATCTAG
Source organism: Iris macrosiphon (assembly GCA_036927795.1). NCBI lineage: Eukaryota > Viridiplantae > Streptophyta > Magnoliopsida > Asparagales > Iridaceae > Iris > Iris macrosiphon. The sequence goes on from JAYESA010000002.1 coordinate 99,989,296, forward strand.
GGCACGAAAACTCGTCCCGCTTCTAGAAAATCCTAGAGGGTTAGGTTGTGAACGTATACGGACAAACCTAGAAATCCTAGAATATAAAAGTAAATATAACAAGTACATCATCTAATGATCAAAGAGGCTCGAAGGAAAGACCTCCTTGAAAGAGAATGAAGTAGCAAGTCCTGATCCGTGCTCCTGCGAATAGTCATGATCGTCTACACCTGGAAAAGGACCAGGTCCTCAGAATGACGTAACAAGATACATAGAAGCATGCCAATAAAATACTAAAAATAAACATCCAAAGGGTCGTCTAACCGCCTATGTGAATGTACTTTGAGAATAAATTTCCAACACGTGGGCTATCTGGCTAAAATGGGATTGGCATAATTCTCTCGGAGAATCAGGGGCCTAAAAAGTATGACGTCTTTTGAACGTCAAAGGCCGCATGTAGATAATATAGGGGTCATCTGACCACGCATCTCCGGCGGAGCGTGCGAGTTACACAAGGAAAGTACAAAGGAGCCCAAACGTCTTACTTATTGTTCTCCCCACCCCATGCTCTATTCATGCCATATCCTTGACATGATGAGACCTCTAATAAGTGCCAAGTGTTCTAACATATCTCTATTAGCAGTTATTTTCTATCGCGCGTCCCATACGTACTGATGATCAGTCAATACGTAAGTCCGTGATCTATATGAGACTCATAACTCGTGTAAAAAATGTGTCACGGCCAAATGAAACATAAGAATGCCTCATGATAATGGGGTGGTCTCATAAAACTGGGTTAACATGCATATATATAATAAAGACAAAATACGATGCCACCGTCGTTACACCCAAGTTATTCTTGGACACGCAGTTTTTATAGCAGTTAAAATATATGAACTAAATAATAGAAATAAAATACATGCACCATATGGAATGTAAATCACAGTACAATGGCAAGGTATACTTATTTGGCAAGAAAGTCGCATAGTGTAAGCGTCCAGACGTCAAGCACAAGTGATCAGAAACTATGGCATCCGAATGAACGTCTCCGGATGCTGAAATAAACATCACCAAAGTCTCCGGAATCAACGAGATAGCTAGAGTACACTACCCTTGTCATGCCCCAGTCCCAAATTAACGAGGGACTGGACACGTGGCAATGGCCAGCAGCACACACCGATGGACAAACCCAATTTAATGGATCCTTCGGAGTGTACTTAAGCTTTATTATATTAGGCAGGGTTTACTATCTCATCCACAGAACAGCATAAACTAAAACAAAACAGAATTAAATGCTGAAAGTAAAGTTACAGACGAATATTTAGCAAGAAATAATACTAAGTCGGGTGGAGACAAATCCACTACCGACAAACAAGAAAATAAAGACAAGAAAGAGATAACTAAAACATGCTAGAAAGTAACTAAGAAGCAGGGCCATCAACTGCAATCAAACTCTCGTCTGGTGCTGGTCCTTAAGCTGCGGTACTCCTCGTCTGCTAAATCTGAAGAACAAAACCAGGTCCTCAGGGGACATAGCAAGATACAAAAGAATACGAGCCAAATATAGTAAATGACATGCAAGATAGAGAAGAAAGTAAACACAAGCAAATAGGACACGAGAAAATCACTACATCTAAGACTGTGGCATGCCAGTGATGCTATCAAACATGACTATAAGCAATCGGGGTAACTGCATCTCAATGGGAGATCACGATCCTATAGAAAGCAGTCCAACGGGGACTCACAGTCTATAGTATGGCTCTTTCGTAGCCCATCGGGAGCTCACGAAGGAGGTAGTCAAATGAACAATTCTCTATTGCAGTACATTGTGTACTCACAATCGAGATTGCTCAAGTGTAGTCAATGTCCAATAACTTCATCTAGGAACTAAGAAATTAGTCAAGTCAACTCCAGGAATGCAGAGTAAACAATATGTCTATGGAACAAGTAGTGATCCAAGGAAAAGAGCAAATAATGTACATGCACGCAAAACGAGGAAATAAAACTAGAGCAGCAGGAATAAATCAACAAGCATCAAGAACTATATATGACAGGAAAGTAACAACTGAAAATCATGCAACATTGTACAAATATCTTGCACAAAAATGAAAAGTAAAACCAGGAGGCAAGTATCAAAACAGCAGGATTTGGCAAGGTATACTTGCCTGGGTTTTGTCTCCAATTGTAGCTCTGACGTCAGCGGGGATTGCAGGCAGTACTCCGGTTGCTGAAACAGACATCACCATTAGGTCCAGAAAATATTAATCAGCTAGAAACGCCTGTCCTTGAGTCTAATTTGGAGACAAGGGCAAAAACGTCATTTTCGGATCAAGGCGGGGTCCAAATGTGGGCCGCTTTGCACCAAAAAACGCGTCAGGGTCAAAGGTCTCAAAAACAGTCCAACTTAGTGTCAACAGGTCAAGAACGATGATACGAACCCAACGAAACTTCCAGAATTGGATTCCGATGAGCCGTTCTTAAAATCGCCCGTCGGGTGGAGATTGTGGGGCCCACGACACACGATTTTGTCAACGTTCTCAGAATCGAACCAAACTTGGCTCACAGGACCAGCGTATTGCTACGAGTCCGATGGCGCAAGTTTTGTCTCGATCCGACGTGTGTACACTAAGTTACAGCGAGAAACAGAAGGGTCGGATACGGGGCGGTGTTCGCGGATACGCACTGATTCCGGTGTGCACGCACATCCGAATCAGCTTCTACGAAAACCCGCACGTCCGTATCAATGACGCGCACGTATCTGTGAAGACCGCACAGAACCAAGTCATCCCGTTTGGCGGGGCGCACTCAGTTCCGGGGTAAAACAGGACGTTGGTTTTCCTATTTTTGGATCGCGGTGTGCGATCACCACAGGACGCGATGCCCCGAGCGGTTTGTCCGGGAACCGAGAGGGTCATACAGGCTTCGCGATGCAATTTACAGAATCAAAATCCGAGCTACGAGCAAGAAGTTACGGGTACCTGAACTGGGCTTCAGAAAACCGAATTCTTCGTGTCCTTGTGTCTCGAGTTGTGCCCTGTGTCCAACTGTCACTGCTCTGTGTCGTGTCCAGGCCGTGTCTTGGCCTAGGGTTAGGGTTTCGATCTTCACCGGAGTCGGCTGTGCCCGCCGGAGGGTCGCTGCTGCGGTCGGCGTCGCCGGAGGCGGGCTGGGGAGTCCGTAGAGGAGGCGCTGGCTAGGGACGGTGGCGGAGCTCAGGGAGAGGGCGGCTAGGGCGCTGCTGAAGGCGGCGAGGCGGGTTCTACTCGAGGGAGGCCGGCCGCTGGGCTAGGGAGCGGGTTAGGGCAGAGGACGGCGAGTCGAGTCAGGGCGACCGGGCTGCACGGCGAGGACGAGACAGGGGCGAGGCGCTGGGGAAGACGAGGCCGGCCGGAGTTGGGGGCAGCGGGGAGGAGATGAGGGTGGAGGAAGGTATTTAAAGGGGGCGGAGAGGAGATGACCAGTCGGCGGGTGCGGGAAGTCGAAGGGGAGAAGCCGGAGAAGAAAGGGCAGCCGGTGGGAAGGGAAATCGGAGCAGGGCAGCGGCCGTTCCGGCGGCGATCGGGTTTCAGCGGTTAGGGAGAGGAGAAGTTGCGGGTTGGGTTTGACGGGCCGGGTCGGGTCTGACCCGGATCCGACCCGTTAAGGGTTGGGCCGGTTCGGGCAGACCGGCCGGTCCGGTTCGGTTCAGATTAAAATATTGGTTTGGTTTAATTTGGTTTATAAAACAATAGTTTTTAAGGCTTTTAAAATCCATCCGGGGTCCAATAAATTCCCGAAAAATTACCCTATGTCTAGTTTTCTATTTTACACCATAAAATATTATTTTCATAATATTTTAATATTAATTAATAACATTTAAAAATCCGTTAAAAATTAAAACAACTGATTTAAATTACAGAAAAATCCAAGAAAATTTCAGAAAATTCAGAAAATCCAAATTTATCAAATTTTAAAAATCAGGGGATTACAATCTACCCCCCTTAAGAGGATTGCGTCCTCGCAATCAAAGATTAACCGGTCAACAGAGATGACTCGGTTACAACCATTTGTTCGAAGTACATCAAAATCAAGAAATTTCAAGGTTGAGAGTAATACTTAGGAAAATTATTTCCCTAAGCATTAAATGTTATGCAATTTCCCAAATGTGGGAAATCTAGAAAATTACAGTTTTAGAAAACCAGGTTATCAAAAATATATCAGGTTATCATTTCTAAAACATTCTAAATTATAAGTTCAAAATTACTAGGTTAACACTAGGTTATCAATTATTAGCAAGTTAAAGTTACCAGGTTAAGTCTGGAGTCACGAACCAGCAGGCACAAACTACAGAAATGCTAGAAACGGAACAACTATAAAGACTTACTCGCACTAGCTACTCCTTGGTTCTGCGTATCTCCCACAGTCATCGCGAAAACTTGGCCGCGTCCTTGAGGTGGTGCTCTCTGCTGTTGCTGGACTTGCTGGTAGGGTGCTGTTTGAAGTACCAAGGGTGGCCTTGGTTGATGCCCTCCTGGTGCTGGTAGAGCTTGTTGGTTTGCTCTTGGTGCTCCTTCTCGACGCTCAGGGCATTCCTTTAATAAATGCTGACTGGATCCGCAAACTATGCATAATTTCTTCTTTCGCCTGCACTCGTTCTCAGTATGGCCTCGCTTGCGATAATATGGACAGACAGGTATTGCCTGTGGAGATGCTTCTGGTGGCTGGTGAATGTGAAGTCTCTTTACAACTTCTTCCTGTGGTGCTCCGACTGTTGCTGATGTGGTTGACCTCTTCAGATTGGTCTCTCTCCTGATGACGCGCTCCATGCGTCGTGCTGCAGCAAGAACGTCCGGATAAGATGTAGGCGCAACGGATCCAATCAGTTTCTGCAGCTCAATGTTTAGTCCGTCGAAGAACTTCTCAGCCTTTTCTTCTTCTGTCTGAATCAAAGTAGGGGCAAAACGACTCAGACGAATGAACTCTGCGTTGTACTCTTCCACTGTCAGATTGTCCTGAATGAGGCGATTGAACTTGTCCCGAAGTTCTGATCGAGTAATGGCTGGAATGTACATCTCCAGAAAGAGTCTAGAGAACTCTTCCCAAGTGACTCGGTCTGGTCCGAGCCGGGTCTCTTCAGATAGCCACCAGTGATGAGCATTGTCCGTCAACTGCATTCTGACGGTAGTCATCCAACGCTTCCTTGGAAGTTCAGCTGCTTTTAATTGATGTTGTGTGTTGGTGAGCCACTCATGAACTTCTGTGGGCTCCTCTTTTTCTGAGAAGGTACGGGGCTTCAGCTGGCAAAAATCGGCGATAGAACCCGTTGTTGGCCGTCGTGCCTGCTCTAGTACGGTTACTAAGCTGCGACTCCAAGCCTCTTGTTGAGTTTGCACTATTGCATAGATCATTTGAAACATCTGATGCCCGTCCATGGCCTGCCCTGGTGGAATTACGGGCAATTGTGTCGATGGTGGATTGTTATCTTGCTGGATTCTCGTGGCATGATGACTTGCTTGTTGAGCTGATCGTCCTTCATCAACTGGTGTCGCTTCATCTTCGTTGGTTACCACAACATCTTGTGGTGATATTGCAGGAGCCTCGTCGTTTGTTCGTGAATCCATAACTCTGCAACCAAAAGAAACAATGAGAGACGTTCAGGAATCAAGGCAGGATACAATTCAAGAAATTGATTCGAATCTGATATAGATATCAAGAACGTTTCAAGCAAGTGGATGAGATCCTAAAACTATCCTATCTTTATTGCAGGCCTGTTCGGTCCCTAAGTTGAAACCGAACAATTTTAGTCGTTGACCTGTATAGGCCACCACAAAAACCATGTCACGCCCCAGTCCCAAATTAACGAGGGACTGGACACGTGGCAATGGCCAGCAGCACACACCGATGGACAAACCCAATTTAATGGATCCTTCGGAGTGTACTTAAGCTGTATTATATTAGGCAGGGTTTACTATCTCATCCACAGAACAGCATAAACTAAAACAAAACAGAATTAAATGCTGAAAGTAAAGTTACAGACGAATATTCAGCAAGAAATAATACTAAGTCGGGTGGAGACAAATCCACTACCGACAAACAAGAAAATAAAAACAAGAAAGAGATAACTAAAACATGCTAGAAAGTAACTAAGAAGCAGGGCCATCAACTGCAATCAAACTCTCGTCTGGTGCTGGTCCGTAAGCTGCGGTACTCCTCGTCTGCTAAATCTGGAGAACAAAACCAGGTCCTCCGGGGACATAGCAAGATACAAAAGAATACGAGCCAAATATAGTAAATGACATGCAAGATAGAGAAGAAAGTAAACACAAGCAAATAGTACACGAGAAAATTACTACATCTAAGACTGTGGCATGCCAGTGATGCTATCAAACATGACTATAAGCAATCGGGGTAACCGCATCTAAATGGGAGATCACGATCCTATAGAAAGCAGTCCAACGGGGACTCACAGTCTATAGTATGGCTCTTTCATAGCCCATCGGGAGCTCACGAAGGAGGTAGTCAAATGAACAATTCTCTATTGCAGTACATTGTGTACTCACAATCGAGATTGCTCAAGTGTAGTCAATGTCCAATAACTTCATCTAGGAACTAAGAAATCAGTCAAGTCAACTCCAGGAATGCAGAGTAAACAATATGTCTATGGAACAAGTAGTGATCCAAGGAAAAGAGCAAATAATGTACATGCACGCAAAACGAGGAAATAAAACTAGAGCAGCAGGAATAAATCAACAAGCATCAAGAACTATATATGACAGGAAAGTAACAACTGAAAATCATGCAACATTGTACAAATATCTTGCACGAAAATGAAAAGTAAAACCAGGAGGCAAGTATCAAAACTGCAGGATTTGGCAAGGTATACGTGCCTGGATTTTGTCTCCAATTGTAGCTCTGACGTCAGCGGGGATTGCAGGCAGTACTCCGGTTGCTGAAACAGACATCACCATCAGGTCCAGAAAATATTAATCAGCTAGGAACGCCTGTCCTTGAGTCTAATTTGGAGACAAGGGCAAAAACGTCATTTTCGGATCAAGGCGGGATCCAAATGTGGGCCGCTTTGCACCGAAAAATGCGTCAGGGTCAAAGGTCTCAAAAACAGTCCAACTTAGTGTCAACAGGTCAGGAACGATGATACGAACCCAACGGAACTTCCAGAATTGGATTCCGATGAGCCGTTCTCAAAATCGCCCGTCGGGTGGAGCCTGTGGGGCCCACGACACACGATTTTGTCAACGTTCTCATAATCGAACCAAACTTGGCTCACAGGACCAGCATATTGCTACGAGTCCGATGGCACAAGTTTCGTCTCGATCCGACGTGTGTACACTAAGTTACAGCAAGAAACAGAAGGGTCGAATACGGGGCGGTGTTCGCGGATACGCACTGATTCCGGTGTGCACGCACATCCGAATCAGCTTCTGCGAAAACCCGCACGTCCGTATCAACGACGCGCACGTATCTGTGAAGACCGCACGCGACCAAGTTGTCCCGTTTGGCGGGGCGCACTCAGTTCCGGGGTGAAACAGGGCGTTGGTTTTCCTGTTTTTGGATCGCGGTGTGCGATCACCACAGGACGCGATGCCCCGAGCGGTTTGTCCGGGCACCGAGAGGGTCATACAGGCTTCGCGATGCAATTTACAGAATCAAAATCCGAGCTACGAGCAAGAAGTTACGGGTACCTGAACTGGGCTTCAGAAAACCGAATTCTTCGTGTCCTTGTGTCTCGAGTTGTGTCCTGTGTCCAACTGTCACTACTCTGTGTCGTGTCCAGGCCGTGTCTTGGCCTAGGGCTAGGGTTTCGATCTTCACCGGAGTCGGCTGTGCCCGCCGGAGGGTCGCTGCTGCGGTCGGCGTCGCCGGAGGCGGGCTGGGGAGTCCGTGGAGGAGGCGCTGGCTAGGGACGGTGGCGGAGCTCAGGGAGAGGGCGGCTAGGGCGCTGCTGAAGGCGGCGAGGCGGGTTCTGCTCGAAGGAGGCCGGCCGCTGGGCTAGGGAGCGGGTTAGGCAGAGGACGGCGAGTCGAGTCAGGGCGGCCGGGCTGCACGGCGGGGACGAGACAGGGGCGAGGCGCTGGGGAAGACGAGGCCGGCCGGAGTTGGGGGCAGCGGGGAGGAGATGAGGGTGGAGGAAGGGATTTAAAGGGGGCGGAGAGGAGATGACCAGTCGGCGGGTGCGGGAAGTCGAAGGGGAGAAGCCGGAGAAGAAAGGACAGCCGGTGGGAAGGGAAATCGGAGCAGGGCGGCGGCCGTTCCGGCGGCGGTCGGGTTTCAGCGGTTAGGGAGAGGAGAAGTTGCGGGTTGGGTTTGACAGGCCGGGTCGGGTCTGACCCGGATCCGACCTGTTAAGGGTTGGGCCGGTTCGGGCAGACCGGCCGGTCCGGTTCGGTTCAGATTAAAATATTGGTTTGGTTTAATTTGGTTTATAAAACAATAGTTTTTAAGGCTTTTAAAATTCATCCGGGGTCCAATAAATTCCCGAAAAATTATCCTATGTCTAGTTTTCTATTTTACACCATAAAATATTATTTTCATAATATTTTAATATTAATTAATAATATTTAAAAATCTGTTAAAAATTAAAACAACTGATTTAAATTACAGAAAAATCCAAAAAAATTCTAGAAAATTCAGAAAATCCAAATTTATCAAATTTTAAAAATCAGGGGATTACAACCCTTTCGTCCAATTTGGATACACGGACAAAACGGTAATTTTGGGTCAAAGCGGGGTCTACATATGGCCCACTTTGTACCGAAATATGTGCCAGAGATAAAGGTCTCTAAATGGGATAAATTATAGGTTAAACAAATTCTAAAAAATGATACGAACTCAACGGTATATCCAATTTTGGATTCTGGTGAGCTGATCACAAATTTTTCCTTCAAGTCAAATCGTGGGGCCCGCAAATAGGCGGCTCGGTCAACTGTCTCAGAATCATGTGAAACTGGGTCACAGGACCAACGTGATACCACGAATCCAATAGCTCAAGTTTTGTCATATTTCGACGAGCGTACACAAAGTAGGGTGGTGGTTTGCAAAAGTCGTGATACGGGAATTTTTTACGGATACGGGTTGATTTTGACGTGCACACACGTCTGAATCAACTTCCGTGAAAGTCTACACGTCAGGATATATCATAAGCGCCTTTCGATGCAATTGGTATGCAATGAGGCAGTCCTTTTTGGCGGGGCGCACTCTGTATCACAAAATTTTAGTTTTAAACTCTCAAGTTTTTGGTCATTTTGGAGGCCAAATAATTTAACAAATAAAATAAACTAATAAAAACTAACAGAAAAGTAAAATTCTTGGTTATATTTAGAAGAAAACATTTTAATTAGATTTTAAAAATATTAAACGGGTTGGTGGCAAATTGGGCATGAACATGGGGGTTTGGATCAAATTTTTGGACTGTTCTTGGACAGTTTTTCGGCCATCTTCGGGTCAATTTTTCGACCAATCTAGGGCACGAAAACTCGTCCCGCTTCTAGAAAATCCTAGAGGGTTAGGTTGTGAACGTATACGGACAAACCGCTCGAGAAAAGAATCAAAGATGAGAGAGAGATATCACCTCGAAGAGGGGGATGTCGGCCTGCGGCTGCTGTCAGTCCGCGCGGCCTGCGGCTGTTGCAGCGTCGGTCGTCGGCCGGTGAGCGGCGGTCGCCGGCGTCAGAGGGGGTCGACGGAGCTGAGGGTAGGGGATTAGGGTTAGGGTTTAGGTTTAGGTTTCAGTTTTGATATATATATATATATATATATATATATATATATATATCGAGAGAGAGAGTGTCACGTCCCAGTCCCAAAATACATAGGACTAGGACACATAAGCATGCCAGCCGCATGGATATGGCAACTCCAATATATGGAAACCAAATCCATACGTACGCTGTAATATGAATATCAAATCCACAAGTGGTATAAATCTATCACAAGTCACAGGGTATAATCTAAATCTCATCCACAGAAAATCGAATATAAATAAATAACCAGTATCTATGAACTAGATCTAGACACAAAGTATCTGAAGATAATAGTTGGATGGAAACAAATCCACTACCAACTAGAATATAAGGATAAATATAATATAAGTACACCACAACAAACACGCTATAAGAATACCAGCTATCAATCACGGCTCAAAGAGAAGACCACCTCGAAACATAGGTAACCATCCGAATCTGCGCTCCTGCGAACACTCAAGAACAGATACACCTGGAAGGGGCCAGGTCCTCAAAGGAACGTAACAAGATACATAAAACACATGCCAATAAAGTACTAAAATAAATATCCAATGGGGTCGCCTAACCATCTAAGTGAATGCAGTTAAGAACAACTTTCCCCACAAGTGAGCTATCTGGCTGAAAACTAGGATTTGGCATGGTTCTCTATTGGAGATCCAGGGGCCTACAAAGGCACGTCGTCTTTCGAACGCCGGAGGCCCGCCTGATAATAATATAATATATAGTGGTCATCACCACCCGTATCTCCAGCGGAGAATCCGGGCGCACAATAGAAAAAGTGCAAAGGAGCTCAAATGCGGTACTTGTTGTTCTCCCCACCCCATGTTCTAAGCATGTCACATCCATGACACAATTTGGTTTATAGCCTATTCTTAGTACTCTATCCCAATCCTGTAACCAAACAAGGACAAGGATGGGACCACCGTACTACAATAGGCTATGTCCATAGACCTCTATTAACTGCTAAGTCTTCTAGCATACAAAGTTTCTATTAGCAGTTATCCCTAACGCACGGCCCATACGTACAGGAGGCCAGACCTGTCACGCAGTCCATGATCTATATGAGACTCACACTCATGTAACAACTGTGTCCCGGCCAATGAACCTAATGATGCTACATGATAATGGGGTAGTCTCATAAACAAGGTCAATGCATATACATAATAAAAATATATCGCGACGACACCGTCGCGTGCATTTTATATAACAGTTAAAATATATGAACTAAAGACAGAAAAAAAGATGCATGCAACATATGGAATATAAATAATATTACAATGGTAAGGTATACTTGCCTGCTCTGAAAAAGGATGAAGTCACAACTCAAGGCGTCGTTCGATCTACCCGTCACATAAATTAAACAAGTTAGGTTACAAAAGTGGGTAAAAAGGTTCCTCCATTTTAATTAATTTTTAATTCTTAATAAATAACCTAAAATAGTATTTTAATCTTATTATAATCTGATTTTATTGTTAAACCCAAATTTTGGTCCAAAAAAGTCAACTTTACGGATTTGTGATCCATGGCACGCAAATCGAGACAATCCGTTGACCAAAAAGTCAACCACTCAAATCCTAGATTTGTGTGTGGAATCCTATAGATTTCAATGCTACATGAACGCTGGAATCGACAGTTTCATAAAATCACAAGTCGGTAAAGAGTTATGGCTACAATGGCGCATAGATGATAGTTTTTGGTGGTTTTCTATTTACGTCTACGTTGCACAAATTTTACAGTAGAATAAAATTATATTTTAAATTCTGAAAAAATACTTTTCTGGACGTTCATTATGTCAGCTTTTCGAAACTTCAAACGGTTCGTAATTCTGAGTTCGAGATCTCCCAAAATCTCGAAAATACGAAAATGTATCTGATTTTGGATAACTGGCACTTTCGGAATATTCTGGAAAAATAGGTTCTGAAATTACTGAAATAATTTATATATTCATAAAACTAACCTTGATATAATTCTAACAAAAAAAACTGGAGCGCGTTTGGAGTCCGGAACTAGGAGATATCGTCTTTTTAAGTCGTCATAACTACTAGAAAATGAGGCTGAATTTATAACGAATTTTGACTATTTTTGGACGAAAAAGAGAGGAGTTTGGGGATAAAAAATATGAAAGATGAGTTTATTTCATAAGTTTAATAGGTATTTATAATGGTGAAGATTGTTTAATTGAATAAGACTAGGATTGGCTAATTTGGATATGATTAGAATCAGTTTAAATAAGGATAGGATATGCATGAAGTTGTTTTACTAGTAGGCTCAGGATTTGAATTAATTTAAAATAGAGTTTGAGTTCATCTCAATAATTTATAATATTAAATAGAATTAAAGATAATACAAATAATTTATATATAATCTTATTAATATCTATTAACACTAAATTAGCTCTATATAATATTAAGACTTTATATATCCAAATAAATCCTCAATAATTCCAAAAATCCAATAATTACTTAAAATTCTAAATAAATTACAGAAAAATATATTTAAATATTTTAACTCTAAATTAAATGTTTGGTAGTAACAACATTCAAGTATGGTCTCATAGTAAATCATGAAAGTCCTAAAAATTTATGTTTCCTAAGTTTTAATTACTAAAAATTCTAGAAAATCTCCAAAATCTAAAATAACCTAAAATAATTCTAAATAAATATTTATATAAGTAAATATACTAAAAATTTTATTTTCTAATTAACTAAGAGAATACTCTAAAGAAATTCAACATCTATAATAATTATAATAATATAAAATACACACAAAATACCTATTTTGGGTGAGGGGGTTTACAGAGAGAGAGGGGGGGGCCTGCGGGTTGCTAGTGTTGGGTTAGGAAATAGGAAATAATTAGTTTAGGTTTTTATACTTTATTATTATTGTTATTGTTATTGTTATTGTTATTGTTATTTTCTTTTATTTCTTTTTCTTTTGTTTTCCTTTTCCTTTTTATTTATTATTATCATCATCATAATCATTATTATTATTATTATTATTATTATTATTATTATTATTATTATTATTATTATTAACTATATATTTATTTACATATATATTTACATATATAGATGAGGTTATAAAAAAATCCAAATAATATTTGCATACAAAATAAATTCTAGAAAGATCCAATTGACCCGAATTCATAAGACTGATCTGTCAGTCGAAAGTTGAAAAAGAAACGTGGAATTTCTCATTTTGACGGTCCAGCTCTAATAACTCATTTGATCCGAGACCATTAGTAATTACTTCCAACAAAGAAAAAGCATATATATATATAATCGAACTTTCTTTTTATGTTTTTTATGTTTGTTATTTAAAGAAGCTTTCCGCTATTTTCCCATTTTTCAAGTCCCCAGTGGGACGAGGTGTCAACGCTATTATTTCTTTGATGTTATCTTTATAGTGTCTTATTATACTATACGATATAGTTACAAATCGACAGAATAGAATGTAGTTGTAGAATAATTTTAAATCACATATGTATTCTCTGTCTTAATAGATAGATATCTTTATTTAGATACTTTTTTAGATACTTAAAGTTAATAACTAAGTAATCAATTTTACCTAGTCATTCCTTTTGACTAACCAACTGTCACTTTTTTAATATTTTCTATATTTGATAAAAAGATAGTTCAGAATAATGAAATTTCAGTAGAGCGTATGATGTCGATGGCCCGAGGTAGAGCACTCAATGGGCTAGGGTGGCCCCAATTTTGCTTTACCAACCCCAGGAAAACTTCGAATACAGGCCGTCATCGTTTGTACAGACAGACTTCTTGGGCGCTAAGATCCAAAGTCGAGAGGGAAACAGCCCAGATCGTACGCTAGCTATCCTATATCATTAATGTCCAAACCACGATGAAGTGTCCTAATAAAATCATTGGGTTTTAATTAATTTGAAGAAAATAATCTAAAACAAATACAAGAAATACAAAATACACACAAGATACCTATTTTTGGGTGAGAAAGTTTACAATCTACCCAACTTACAAGAATTTCGTCCTCGAAATTAAAAATAAGGCATGATTTGCTAAATCCTTCACATTCGTATATAAGACAAGTCAATCGCAATCTCATCCAAAAATTAAAATAATCACTGTTTAAATGAAAATCTAACCTATCGTAATCTCTTCTCGATTTTTAAATAATCAACATCCAAATCTAATTCAAATCTATATGACATCCCACATCAAAATTTAAATCACGATTTTCAACTATCATAATCTCCTCTAGATTTTAAATGATAAATAATTCTAATCAAATTTTATTCCTATTTGTAACTTAAGAATTTCGTACTCTTCAAATTTTAAATTCAATTTCCATCCTCAATATTTCAAATAGGTGATCCAACAATCAAAATTTAACTTTTAATTTAAATCATCAAATTATAAAATTTTGAATTCAATCCATCAATGTTCATGTTTAGAGTTCTATTTTTTTCCTCAAAATTTAAATAGTTAATTCAATCTCCAATATTCAAAATTTAAATCATGTGCTCAAATTATAAATATTTGGTCCGCAATATCAAGATTTCAAAATTCATTAAATCCTTATCATCTTAGTCATTCTTCTAAAAATTTCTCAAAATTAAAATGACTTAAATCTCCCAATCTAATCTTACTTGATCACAATCTAAAAAAAATTCACCTAAAGTTGACAATACAACTCCTACCCAACTTAGAATTTACCGATCTATCCACAAGACTATACCTTTAAGAAAGACTTCCTCAAATTATTTAATCATGTTATTCAATATATCCTCAAAAAAATTTAACACCAAATATATCACATATGATATGCCCTTAATTACAAAAGATAGTCATAAAGTAATATGATTGGCCTATGGGGTATATCTAGTACTATCCGCGTATCAAACATATAAGCACGAGCGTTCGTCTTTCCGAAATAGGGGAAGACGAAAAAAAACAACAATAAAGAATTCAATAAGGAGGTGATAGAATACAAGTACGGTGTTCAAGGCGATTAAAGAATTCAAAAGGGAGTTGTCAAGGCAGTTGTGGATTGAAATCTTTTTTTTTTGGTAAATTCCTATTTGCTTGCTCATATCAGTACAGTTATGTAACCGATACGATATGCTCGGACATATCTAGAGGACAAATATATTCGTCTAAGAAGCTAAGCCAATTACATCTCAATCCACGTAAAGTAGTCATGCGAAGAGCGAACCAAGCGTACTAAGGTTAGCTAGACCATAATACACTGATTCTGATTTAGACAATGTATTAGTGTGGGCCCCTAATAATACATATGTCATGAACAAGCTCGATAAAGAATAAGCTTGTAAAACTAGGCTGTAATAGCAGCATGAGTCAAGATATTCCAAATAACATAAGTACGCGGGATTATGATGAGTGAAAGATACAAAATAATTCAAGTTCATCAAGAAGATAAGACTCGTCCGGTGTTGTGCCTCTACAGTTGCCATACTAACTTCTTGTCTAAGTCTCTAGTCGACCAAATGGGGGTATGGGCCTCTTAGTTCTATAGTCTGGATAAACATTATCTTCTTATGGAAGCCTATAGTTGGTGTCATTCAATTGTACTTCATTAATGGGTCAAAAAGACTATGTGATACTAGGTTGTGAGGCATACTACCCAACTTACAAGAATCAACTAATACTGTAACTGCCTTAAGGGGATTCTACAAAATAACCTTGTCCTTGTAAATAAAGTAGAAACTCTTGTTAGGGTATACGAGGGAAAGATCTTGGTAACTATTAGGGTATCCTATGGCATTATATAGGTAATTGTTATCTTAAGTCTTAATCATAGTGCTTATAGAACAAAAGCGTTAATATTAAGAATGGAGAAGTTATTGGCTCTCAAGTAAAAGAGGATATAACCTGTATTGAGATATGTATACAAATTACGTGATTTGAAACTAAAGGATAATCATAAAATCATAATCTAAATGAGCAACTCAACTATCAAGTTCTAACTACTAAGCACAAAATTTTAAAATTCAAGATTAACAACTATAATCCTTGCAAACTATATATCCTAACATAAAATGAATCACTTGGCCTACAATCAGAAGGGTTAGGTGGCACGAATTGAAAGATGAAGGAAATTTTTTTAGCCATCGCATAAAAAGCGAGCGCTAAGGTTTCGGAGAAACAAGATATGAAATTAAATAGAGAGACTCTTGATAATATCATGGTTTCTTAAGGAAATGTGGTATGCTAATCTCTGTGTTCGAGATATGATCAAGAAAAATATTCTATTCATTCAATGGGTTTTAATTGGGTAAAGAGCTATGACAATTGATCTATGATAGAGGGAGGGATTAATACAAGATGGAAAAGTATATAGATAGTTGGATGAGATGGCAGGGTCGGTGACTCATGGAGACTCAAGTATGACTCAACGATGATCATAGATTCTAGGGGACCTACTAAGATGGAGGTAGGGTACCCTTACTCTTACTAAGGTATTGGTTCATTCCTCTTGGTTTTCTAAGGTACTGTTCTGCTAATATCATGACAAGAATCTAAATTTATAGTCCTCTTATATTATCACACTATGAAAGTTAGGTTTAGTCCTAATATTCAACCTTGGATTTCTATTGGTTCCTCAATACTAGGGTCAAACAATATGGTCAAATTTCTAACTAACCCTAGTAGTATCTATACTACTCTCAAGTCATTTATAAATATATTAAGGGATAATGGTCAATTAATTTACAGGTGTTGGATGCTAGGGTTCATTAGGTATGCTAAACTTTTAGGAGCTGCCAATATTCTAATTTATTTTTCTTAGTAGGTATGTTATCATAATTATCTCCTAACCCTAACAATAAAGATTCCTATATACCGGTAGGAGGCTATATTCAAGAAATTATTAAGGAAGTATATTAAATAGGAAGAGGTGAAGAAACAAGGATACCGATGTCAAGAGAATTAAGCGAGTACAACTTCGAAGGTCAAGGAAGGTAGGTGAGTCATAGTCAAATGTGGATGAGACCTAAAACTCTAATCCTAGGTGCAGATCCGCTCGGTACAGTTACGTAACCAAAACGGCTAACTCGACCTGCATGGGCTACCACAAAAACATGTCACATCCCAGTCCCAAAATACGTTGGACTAAGAATACGTAAGCATGCCAGCCGTATGTATATGGAGACTCCAATATATGGAAACCATAACACATATGTACGCTGTATTATGAATAATAATTCACAAGTGGTATATAATTGTCATAAGTCACATGGCATAACTAAATCCCATCCACAAAAATTATAAAGAAATAAATGATCAAATATGTCAATAAACTAAATATGAACTAGTCGAGAAGAACTAATAGTTGAATGGAGACAAATCCACTACCAAACTAGAATATAAAAGTAAAGATAATAAGTACATCATCTAATGATCAAAGAGGCTCGAAGAAAAGACCTCCTTGAAAGAGAATAAAGTAGCAAGTCCTGATCCATGCTCCTACGAATAGTCATGATCGTCTACACCTGGAAAGGGACCTGGTCCTCAGAGGGACGTAACAAGATACATAGAAGCATGTCAATAAAATACTGAAAATAAACATCTAAAGGGTCGTCTAACCGCCTATGTGAATGCACTTTGAGAACAACTTTCCAATATGTGGGCTATCTGGCTAAAATGGGATTGGTATAATTCTCTCGAAGAATCAGGGGCCTAAAAGGCATGACGTCTTTTGAACGTCAGAGGCCACCTATAGATAATATAGGGGTCATCTGACCACGCATCTCTGGCGGAGCATGCGGGTTACACAAGAAAAGTGTAAAGGAGCCCAAATGTCTTACTTGTTGTTCTTTCACCTCATGCTCTATTCATGCCATATCCATGATACGATGAGACCTCTAATAACTGCCAAGTCTTCTAACATATCTCTATTAGCAATTATTTCCTATCGCACGTCCCATACGTACTGATGATCAGTCAATACGTAAGTTCGTGATCTATATGAGACTCATAACTCGTGAAAGAAATGTGTCACGGCCAAATGAAACATAAGAATACCTCATGATAATGGGGTGGTCTCGTAAGACTAGGTTAACATGCATAATATATAATTAAGACAAAATACGACGCCACCGTCGTTGCACCCAAGTTATTCTTGGACGCGCAGTTTATATAATAGTTAAAATATATGAACTAAATAACCGAAATAAAATGCATGCACCATATGGAATGTAAATTATAGTACAATGGCAAGGTATACTTGTCTAGCAAGAAAGCTGCGTAGTATAAGCGTCCAAACGTCAAGCACAAGGGATCAGAAACTATGACATCTGAATGAACGTCTCCGGATGCTGAAATAAATATCACCATAGTCTCCAGAATCAACGAGATAGCTAAAAAACACTACCTTTCGTCCAATTTTGACACAGGAACAAAACGGTAATTTTGGGTCAAAGCGGGGTCCACATGTGGCCCACTTTGTACCGAAATATGTGCCAAAGGTAAAGGTCTCTAAATGAGACAAATTATAGTCCAAACAAATTCTAAACGATGATACAAACTCAACGGTATATCCAATTTTGGATTCCGGTGAGCCGATCACAAATTTGCCCTTCAAGTCAAACCGTGGGGTCTGCGAATAGGCGGCTCGGTCAACTGTCTTAGAATCGTGTGAAACTTGGGTCACATGACCAGCGTGATACCACGAATCCAATGGCATAAGTTTTGTCGCATTCCGACGAGCGTACACAAAGTAGGGTGGTGGTTTACAAAAGTTGCGATACGGGAATTTTTTACGGATACGGGTTGATTCCAATGCGCACATACGTCCGAATCAATTTCTGCAAAAATTCGCATGTCAGGATATACCACACGCGCCTTTCGGTGCAATTGGTATGCATTGAGGCGGTCCCATTTGGCGGGGTGCACTCCGTATCACAAATTTTTATTTTTAAACTATCAAGTTTTTGGTCGTTTTGGAGGCCAAATAATTTAACAAATAAAACAAACTAATAAAAACTAAAAGAACAGTAAATTCTTGGTTATATTGAGAAGAAAAACTTTAATTAGATTTTGAAAATATTAAACGGGTTGGTGGCAAATTGGGCATGAACATGGAGGGTTTGGGTCGAATTTCTGGACTGTTCTTGGATAGTTTTTCGGCCAACTTCTGGTCAATTTTTCGACCAATCCAGGGCACGAAAACTCGTCCCGCTTGGAGAAAATCCTAGAGGGTTAGGTTGTTTTAAACACCCTATTTTTCAGAATAATTTTAATATGATTTTTGCCAATTTTTCGATATTTTCTGGATGAAGAACCAAGGTAATTATGAGCAAAAGATTTTTTATGCAGTTAATTGATATTAAAATATTATGGAAATAATATTTTATGGTGTAAAATGGAAAACCGGACATAGAATATTTTTCTGTGAATTTATTGGACTCCGAAAACGCGTTTAAAGCCCTAAAAACTATTGGATATAAACCGAACCAAGTCTAACCAAACCAAACCTGACTGAACCGAACCCAATAGGGCTGAACCAAAATCGCATATTGGGTCGGGTCGGGTCGGATCCGAGCCAAACCCGACCCGGACCCGAAACCCGAGTGGAAACCCTAGCCCGCCGAATTTACTGTAGACCTCCTATAAAATCTTCTCGATTTCTGTGCCCAGCCTCGGAAACCCTAGCCGACCCCCCGCCGTCATCTTCTCCGATTAGCATCCTCTTCCCCGCCGCGAGCCCAGCAACCAGACCCCTCATCGACCCCATCTCCTCAGCCCTAACTCCTCCACGCCGCTGTCGTCAGGCCGCCGCCCGACTTCCTCGCCAGTCGATGACTCTCGGCCGTTGACCTCCCCGTACAGAACCCTTCGACGATCACGACCCGACTCCACGGCCCCTAGTCCGCCATGCTCAGCCACCTCTTCCTCCTTCCTCCGCAGAGCTGCCCCGCACGCCGGACCCCGACCATCTCCTCCAAATCCCCCGCCGGAAACCTCTACCCGACCACCGAAGTGTAGCCGCCTCCCCTCGTCGTGCCCCGCCCTTGCCAGCGCCGCCCCGGACGCCCTCTCCTCCTCCTTCCTCCTCTAGCAAGCCCTAACAGCAGCTCCGAGCGTCCCTACCTCGCCGCAGCCTCGCCGTGCAGCGCCGCCGTCTCCCTCCAGCGCTTCCCCCGAGCCGCTCGGCCTCTCCGCCGTGCAGCGTCGCTCTGCCGACGAGCCAGCCCCGAGCCGCCGCCTCCAGCCGACAGAGCCTAGCCAAAACCCTAACCCTAGACACGACTCAGACACGACGCGAACATGTGAGAATCAGTCTTCACGGAGCCCTGTTCAGGTAACATTTTCTCTCACCTCGTAACCCCATTTTCGATTCCGTCAGTTGCAACGCGTAGACTGTATAACCCTCTCGGTGCTCGTGCAACCCGCTCGGTGCGTCGCATCCTGTGGTGATCGCACACCGCGATCCAAAAACAGGAAAACCAACGCCCTGTTTCACCCCGGAACTGAGTACGCCCCGCCAAACGGGACGACTTGGTCGCACGCGGTTTACCGAAACGTGCGCGACGTTGATACGGACGTGTAGGATTTCATAGAAGTCGATTCGGATGTGCGTGCACACCGGAATCAACGCGTATCCGCCGACAACGCCCCGTATCCATCCATTATAGAATACGCTGTAACTTTGTGTACACACGTCGGATCGAGACGAAACTTGCGCCATCGGACTCGTAGCAATACGCTGGTCTTGTGACCCAAGTTTGGTTCGATTCTGAGAACGTTGACAAAATCGCGTATCGTGGGCCCCACAGGCTCCACTTGACGGGCGACTTTGTGATCGGCTCATCGAATCCAATTCTGGAAGTTCCGTTGGGTTCGTATCATCGTTCCTGACTTGTTGACACTAAGTTTGGTGAATTTGGAGACCTTTGACCCTGACACGCTTTTTGGTATAAAGTGGCCCACACGTGGACCCCGCTTTGGCCCGAAAATATCATTTTTGTCCTTGTGTCCAATTTGGACGTAAGGACAGGCATTTCTAGCTATTTGATATCTTCTGAGACTGTTGGTGATATTTATTACAGCTTTTGGAGTAGTACCTACAGGATCCACTGATACAGGGACGACTGTTGGTATTCAAACACCAGGCAAGTGTACCTTGCCAAACTCTGCTGTATTGTTACATATTTTCCTTGCTTCATTTATATTGCTGTGCATGCTTAACTTAGGACCGTGTGACGTACTTAGCATCCGATTATTAGTCGGGTGCCAACACCGTACGCGGTGTTGTGTATTGTCATCTAGAGATGGATATTCGTGACACTTTATCTTCTCGTACTTGTCTTACCAAGTACACTTTGACCCAGGATACTTGACACTGTTCATGAGACAGGATATTCCCGAGATATTCGTGGTGATTCTGTATAAGATACAGGACTTGACAGAGATATTATATTCCTAGACATTTATGACTTGTTGCATTAGTTATGATCCCGCTTGACATGGACATGAGACGTTATGGTCATGATATGCATGGTTACATTGGGTGGGGAGAGACATACAGGCTACAGGCTGATCATATATATAAACCCCTATTATTGTGAGGCACGAGACTCTAAAGCCCGAGCTTGGCCCATTACTCATTATTACTGCTGCTACCGGCTCCCCGACATAGAGCTTGTAGTGGCTTCAGCCTGAGTTCTAGTGCTGCTCTCATCTTGCATATCACTTAGCTGGTTATTTAGTGTTCCCTTATTGTTCCATCTATTGCTGGAGAGACCCACAGGCTACAGGTTGACTATATTATGCCGGCTACTCAGTCTCCCGCTAAGCTAGACCACCTCATGATATCACTGCTACCGGCTCCCCTACACAGAGCTTGTAGTTGTTTCAACCTGAGCACTATTGATGTTCTCTCTTGCATTTCACACAGATGTTTACATACTTACCCTATTTATCTCATTATTTGCTGCACTGCTTATATTTTGGCTTGTATATTTTCTGTACCTTGCTATGTCCCCTGAGGACCTGGATATGGATTATGTCCCCAGGATTTGAGGACGAGACCTATCCCGAGGTATACGGGACCGCAGCAGGAGCTGATCCAGGAGCTGTACCGCCATCCGAGGACGAGGTGTTAGCCGGAGACTTTTTCTGAGCATCCATGTTTCATGCTCAGCATTTATTTATTTCAGTCATTTATATTCTGGTCAGTTGAACCATTGTATTAGATATTTATCGGGTTGTTTCCCGAAGCACTTTGTTGAGACTAGCTGATGATTTACATTCCTTATTTATTCTATGGATCATATTTTATATCTTGTGTGGATGAGATTAGTTGTGCCATGTTGTCGTAGACTTAATTTTACAGCTTAAGTATGCCCTGGTGGATCCATTAAATTGGGTTTGTTCATCGGTGCGTATTGCTGGCCATTGCCATGTATCTGGTCCCTCGGTATTTTGGGACTGGGGCGTGATAGTTGTGAACATATACGGATAAACCGCTCGAGAAAAGAATCAAAGATGAGAGATATATATCACCTCGAAGAGGTGGACGTCGGCCCGCGGCTGCTGTCAGTCCGCGCGGCCCGCGGCTGCTGCGGCGTCGGTCGCCAGCCGGTGAGCGGCGGTCTCCAGCGTCAGGGGAGGTCGACGGCGCTGAGGGTAGGGGATTAGGGTTAGGGTTTAGGTTTCGGTTTTGATATATATATATATATATATATATATATATATGTGTGTGTGTGTGTGTGTATATATATGTATATATCGAGAGTGAGAGAGAGAGAGAGAG
This sequence comes from Iris macrosiphon, assembly GCA_036927795.1. Taxonomy (NCBI): domain Eukaryota; kingdom Viridiplantae; phylum Streptophyta; class Magnoliopsida; order Asparagales; family Iridaceae; genus Iris; species Iris macrosiphon. Next base: position 100,011,762 of record JAYESA010000002.1, read on the forward strand.
AGGGGGGGGGTCTGCGGTTTGTTGGTGTTGGGTTAGGAAATAGGAAATAGTTAGTTTAGGTTTTTATATTTTATTATTATTATTATTGTTATTTTCTTTTCTTTCTTTTTCTTTTTCTTTTTCTTTATTATTATTATTATTATTATTATTATTATTTTATTATTATTAACTATATATATATATATATATATATATATATATATATATATATATATATATATATATATATATATATATATATATATATATATATATATATATACATATATAGATGAGGTTATAAAAAAAATTCAAAGATAATATTTGCATACAAAATAAATTCTAGAAAATTTTACTTTGTAAAGCTTTAATAAAATACTACACCCAAAATATTTTATAAAAAATTTGTAATTAATAATTATATATTTATCTAGTTATAATAAATTAAATAACTGTATTATTCAATTATCTAAGTAAATAACTAAATGGATATCCAACAAAATAGGATAATAGTAAATAATATGTGAATCTTACAAAAAGAGAAATTGCCTAATTTGGTATGGAGAATTATGGGATGCTAATGGTAGGAAGTTGGGATTGAAAAATATTCACAAATAAATTATATATATATATATATAATATCTAAATATTTAACACAGAATCTATGGTTGTTACACTAATGTCATACTAATGCTAATGGATCGAATTTTTGTGCCACGAAAAGATCCTACAGGTAGTGTCTCCTGTGTAGGCTACTTCCTATGAAAGACGATACAGATTTTGGGGCTATCCTATATCATTAATGTCCAAACCACGGTGTCCTAATAAAATTATTGGGTTTTAATTGATTTGAAGAAAATAATCTAAAACAAATACAAGAAATATAAAATACACACAAGATATATATTTTTGGGTGAGGGGGTTTACAGCTTCACGGAGCGACATTGGTTTCAGCAGTTCGAGGCCAGGGAGGAGATCAAGGTTTGTAGCAAACTCAATCTGAGGCGGGGGCGCCACCATTCACACAATTCTGGGGGAGCTGTAGGTCATCGACGACATGCACAGTACGTGATATTCTGTTGGAGGACGCATGTGTATGGGGGAGCTTCAAGTTCGGACACAAATGTGGGCAGATTCAAGAGTTCAGATCTCGGAAGAATCGCACCCTTCGCTTGGTTGGGCCAGCCAAGGGTGAAGAAGCTCGTCGGAACGTTAACACGTTTCGGTGGAAGTCGAAAGTCGGGGACAGGCAGCCAAGACTCACGGTGAAACTGATAGTCAGGGACTTTGGTCCCAACCGTGTCATTGATGTCGGCAGGATCCCAGTGGTACAAAAGTGCTATGTATGACAGCTAACGTCGACGTGACGGTCGAGGAGCTGGAGACGATTGAAGATGCAAAGCAACTCGGGGGATCGGATATCGGTGGCAGGGGGAGCAGGAACTCTATCGCAGGACGACATGTATGAAGTCCAGTTGAGAAACCATGGGGTCAACACCCTCTCATCAGACTGGAGGGGGGAGATTGTTGGGGTCCAGTTTGGATTTGGTGAATTTTGGAGCCCAAATATGGTCAAAGATTTGATTTGATATAATTTGGAAATCTACATTAAATGTAAGATTTGATTAGATTTTAAATTTGACCATATTTGGACGTCCGTAATTGGTGTTGGACTATTTTAGGTGAAATATGATTCTTATTTTAAGGTTTTCTATTTAGGAAATCCTATTATGACCTAAAATATGATTTCTCATCCTATAAATATAGGAGGGTGGAGGCACAAAGCATAGCACAAGTTGGAGATTCGGGGTGCTCGTCCATAGGAAATCTAAGAGAAAGTCCGTGCTTTGCTCTTAGGACTTCACCATCCAAGACAAAAGGAAGAAAGAGATATGATCGAGGAGTCGTCGCCTTCGCTTAGGGAGATTGCTACGGGTTGGTGAGTGGTTTCAATTGTAATTATTTTTTCTTCTTTAATGTGGTGAGTGGGTTGAATCTATTAGGCAAAGAGTTCAAAATTGATTTTGTCAATTTTGTAATTTCAATTGAGTTATAATGGCTGGGATTTGTCTAGGTGAGCCATATACTTGTCTTTATCTGTGTTTGGTGTTCGTTAGACATGGATTAATTATCTCAGATGGATGGCCTAAATTTTTGCTGCGGGCACTCTTAAACACGATGTCTGAACGCTTACCGGTCGTGTCCGATTCCCAACAAATCCATGGTACACAAAAAATGATTCCATTAATTTTGCCGATACAAGACCTGAATTAGAAGAAGATTCATCCCAGAATTCCCCAAAAGAGCTGCTGCTGCTGCTCTCTGCACAGGATGAGCAACCTGAGAGCCATCTTTTGCCGACCCAACCCATTAATCTCCTCCTTCATCATCACTTACCGACGGGCTCACAAGTCCCAGCTCCCCTTCACTTCCTCCACTTCCCGAAACCCTAGGATCCCACTCCTCCCCTACCTCCCGACGATCTACCGGTACAGTTCCAAGAGTAACTCAACGAGGGTCTCCAACTGGAACTCCGAGAGGTCCCCCTACGAAACCCTAGGTAAAATGAATTCGATCGATTCTGTTTTGGTACAATTTTGGCAATTGGGTTGCGGGTTTTGATTGAGTTGTTTTTGTAGAGCTGGAGAGAGATGCCGACGAGGAGAAGATCAAGTCTGCGTACAGGAGACTAGCCAAGTTCTATCACCCGGATGGTACCAAAAATTTTCTTTTCTTGTTATTGTTCTTGTTGATTTGTTTGCTGCAATTTATGTTTTGGGGAAGAAGAAGATTTCAACTCAATTCGTATTAATTAATTTGAGACTTTTTGGACCAATAGTTGCATTATTCTTAGGGGGTTATGTTCCCATGGCAATCTAACGGTTGGTCGGTTGGTATGAAAACGGTGCAGTGAGGTGGCACATACAATATTTTTTCTCGTTTGCTTGTCTGTAAATGGTGCAACATTTGTTGCTGTAAGAAGCTTGCTACAGAAAACTGGACTCAGTGTCACAAATCTTCTTTTCCTTCTCCACATCCAAATTTAAAGAGGACGTGGACTTTCTATGGTTCATGTTGGATATGCATTTTTCATCTCCTTGCCCACTTTCCAGCAACCAAATAACTGTTACCGCAAGTACACTGTTTGGTAGTCTGCGTCGCAAGATTTACTAATCCAGTGTTTGGAATAATGCAACTAGGATACTTTGTTGCAACTTTTGTTGGTCAATGGAAAGTACAATTTGTTAATTGGTTGGGACTTTGTGACACTTAACGACCATAGAAAAGAGAGAAAATGATGTAAAATTTGCTGCCACAAGTGGTATCGCGGCCATTCGAGACACAACAAAAGTTGTAGCATTTGGAGGAGTTCTTGCAAATTTTGTTTAAGTAATTCACACTACTTGCAACAAACCAAACACTGCAACACATGTTGCAGCAGAACCACTTACAGACAAAAAAACAGCCCCTTGGTGGCAGGATACATAAATTTCCCAAAGTTTGTGTGTTGACTGATATTTTTTTTTTCTTGACTTCGGTCAATCTATGAGCCGAACTAAGAACATTAAAGGAGACCCTAGAACTAGGGGTCGACGTATACAAACATGAGACTACAAGAAAATAGCCCATAACAGATCAGAATGGAAGAAAAATGATAATTTGGTAGAGGCATTTTATTGTCTATTGTTTATCAGTTTGGAACTTTCTTCTACACTTCTGGTAGTTAACCACATCTCCACAATAATATCTTTATCTTTCCTTTCAAAACATCTTATGGTCAAGGACTCATGTCCATTCCTTATACGGTTATACCATGACGAGTCATGGATCAAATTTGCTATTATCACTATGGTAATGCTTGAGAGTTATGTTTCTCTGAATCCCCCCTATTAAGATGATTTGGGGATACATATGCATCGTGATGAAAAGCGAGCACTTAGGTCATGTAGGTCCCGCTTAGACTATTTCAGAACAAATCCATGCCTTGGTTGACTTCCTTGGGGTGTATGACTCATCGTGGCTACTAGTGCCTGCTCTACCTTTTGCGTGTTTAGGCCCCATCCAGCCTCAATTAGCTCATCTGGACGTGAGTGGGCCTTTGGACAGGGAGTAACTTATACTTCATTTTTAACTTTCTTATTGTCAAAGGTAAATGCATGATTAATTGTGTACTTCCGATATTAGTACTAATGATTAATTGTGTACTTACGATATTAGTACTTGATGTAAATGCTTAATCAGTTAACCTGGATCTTTAATTGCTTGATTCGTTGTTACTTAGGGCAGGTAGGATTCCAGTTTGGGGGATGCCGGTGATTGCTCAAACGTTCATTTCCAGATGCTCGTTGGTCGAGCGTTCCTGGAATGGGTATTTGAGCCCCCAACTGAGTGGGAGCATTTGACTGGAAAGGAAACAGAGGGCTAGCTAAATAGCCCATTATGTTTGAGCTCCAAATGGAGCCCTAATGAAACGTAACTACAATCTGAACTGGCTCCTAATGCTTAATCTTGAATTTTTATGTTTATTATATTTTTAAAGTCATTTTCTTATTTGCTTTTTAATATTAGTAAAACCTTTATGATGCCTAATTTGAGCTTAATGTCCACATAGGCCCTTAGTTGTATATTGATTTTCTTATCTTTTCATATTTCTAGAATATGCATACTCTCTAGGTTGTTCTTGATGTATTGAAGTAATCTTTTCGAGCATATTCATACATCATCTTTCCACCCTTTGAGATATTTTTCACTGCTTCAGCCATATGTACCATGGTCAGGTGGATAGGATTTCCTAAAACACCCCACACACATACACTTTCTAGTGCACATATGATAGTATGGCCAGAATATTGATTAATTCCTCCACCTATCTACTCTTTTCACCAGTCATGCATGTCCTGATCATTCTTTTTCCTGAAGTATATGATGGCAGAGGAACTCTAGAGGAAGGAGAAACAGCTGAAGCTCGGTTCATTAAAATTCAAGCTGCTTATGAGCTACTCATAGATGATGAGAAGCGGGGAAACTATGACAGAGAAAATCGTGTTAATCCAATGAAGGTACACTTTATTATGTTTGCAGTATTTTACTCTCATAGAGTTCACTATGTCTTGTTACTTATTGTGTATCCTATTAATGTTTGTAACTGTTTATTTTTCTTTCATGTTGTACATTTGATAAGTGTATGTAACGGTGATAAATGGAAGTAATGGTAATTGAGATTTGTTTGTTGATATGCTGTTTCTTGTGCACTATCATAAGATGGAGGTGATTAGGATTGGTGTGCGGGTGCTTTCTTTTGTGTGTTTGTGTGTTGAACTATAAATGTAGTAGTAGAAATGTGTAGAATGACATAGTGGTATTTAATATATCTAACTGATTTGTTGCTCATGTTAAGGTGTCTAGATATTTGTCATGTTGAAGTTGTTTTAATATCTAGATAACTGTTTAATGGGTACCTATTGATGCTAGTAACCTAACCATGATGCAAATCAGTGGGTAGGTTTCGGGCACTTACAAGCTTGAATGTGGGTGGATTAATTAGTTTAGACAGCCAAATTGTTTCTAGTTGGGGCTTCTTTTTCCTTGGGAGACGTAGTTACAGTTCATCTTCTTAATTTTGATTGAACCGTCAAAATATTATGTGAATTTCTTTTAATATGCTTCTAACTTTGGAATATAGTTTTAATCTGTATAACCTTAAAATTTTGGTCCAAAGCCTTTGTTACAAACAAAGTTGACAGCACATTTCTTTGTTATGCTCTGTTGAGGTGAGGTTTATAATATCTTGATTATGTCGATGGTGGATAATATTTCTTGTGTAGGCCAGTGTTGGGTTTAAGGTTAAAACTTAAAACTCATGGGCAACATTCTATCTTGCCAAATAGTTCAAAGAAAAAAGTACGAACTTTGAAGCTAAAAGATGTCAAGGAGGGAGTGAAGTAAATTGCTACGCTTCCAAAGTATGAAGCTAAAGAGGTGTCAAGGAGGGAATGAAGTAAATTGCTATGCTTCCAAAGCAATTGGCTCAAGACTTTCTTCGATCTTCAGATGTTTCTGAAGACTTTAGACACTTCTGTAGCTCGTGGTGAAGTTGTGAAGTATACATTCTTTGATTATGGAGCAGTTTTAACAAAAAATAATATTAATATAGAATTATATTCCTTTAAAAGGAAATGCCTACAAGAGTTTACTGTAAACACATGCTAAATTTAACTCTTATCACCATCATTTTTAGTAGAGTTCAATTTTCTTGAATGTTGATTGCTAAGTGCAACTGAAAATATTTCTGGTTATCAATATTGCATCTTGCATTTGAGGTTAGAATCGGTTGATATTGTTATGAAGTGTTCTTTTCAGTCACATACTGACATCCAATTATTAACATCTTTTCTAGGCTTCACAAGCATGGATGGAATGGTTGATGAAAAAGAGAAAAGCTTTTGATCAGCGTGGTGATATGGCCATTGCAGCCTGGGCCGAACAGCAACAGCGTGAGATGAATATCCGTGTTCGCCGTCTATCACGCTCAAAGGTGGATACTGTACTTTTCCTCCCTACTTTCCTTATACGTAGTATTATTGTTTCTTGCCATTTCCTTATTGAAATAACTTCCTGACCTTTTCACATTCACAAGGTTGTCTCCTTCACTGGTTATTTTGGCTCGGTTAGTTACCACTTGTATAAGAAATGACATTCAGGTGGAATATGTCATGTTCATGTAGTTAGTAATAAAGCTATTTCTTTTTCTTTTTTTTCTAAAAGAAAAGGAACTCGCATGAACTTCTTTGTGATGGTGTGATCTATCTTAACCTTCTCTTAACCCTGCCTGTTACTTTTAGGTAAAAGCTCTGATGCATTACACTATGCTTACAATATGTTTAATATTCAGCTGTTTTGGCTTTAAAGTTCATTCTGAGTTTATTCTGCGGTACATCACACTATGGTTACAGATCTGGTATTTTTCAGTCCTTTTTAAGTATATTCTCAATTTTGTATTCCTCTACAGACTTTAAATTTCATCAAAGAGGGTACTTGAAGTAGGGCACATTGACCATAAGGAAAGTTCATATGTTGAGAGTTTGAAGAAGACTTCAGACAGTACTTTCCACTGGCTTTCAAGTAGGGAAGAAAACATAATTTTATTCTAGATGTTGAAGAGGAATTAAGGTTAGGAGTCTTGAGTACCAGAATACATGATTTAAAGAGGACAATTTTTTTTTTCTTTTTTACGTATGAATGTGCTATATTGTTTAGTGAAGGTATATAAGCCCAATCGTAAGATGTCCTAACAAAGACACATGCATGTTATTTAGTTATTTCAGATTTGTGATGAAACTTTCAACAAGGACACTGAGGACCATGATTAGTTGGCCATCTCTACGAGCTGGCAGTATAGAAGTGGTGAAAAATTATATGATGTTTCCGTGCGTGCTCAAGAGTGCGTGCTCAAGAGACTTGAGTTAGAGAGGAAACAAATTTTATTTGAACTTGTTGACAGACTGGTTTACAAGGAATGTAAATGCTACATCGTGAGAACAAATTTGAGATTCTGGGAAAGTGAGACGGTGGAGATCGGATTAGAGCGACCATTTTACTAAGTTGACTATCGGACACAGCTATGGATGTTAAATATAGTGGGGACGAGCAGGAGCTTAGTATCGAGGCTACTATCTGCTGTCATGTTGGCCGTCCTTTGAAAATTGCGAAGTGCCAAGTATTTATAGAAGGATGATCGTCCGGTCATAGCCTCTGTGTGGGAAGCTTCCATAGACGATCGTGGCCTATAATGGAGGAGACATTACCCACGTTCCAACGTAACCGGTAGGAATCGTAGCCTTAGAGAAGAGCGCTTCCTTCTGGAGATGCTAGGTGGCTTGCGGTTTGATCGACATGATCATGGGGGAAGGATGGTGTCCGACGGTTGGCGAACGGTTATCCACGAACACGGTTAAGCAGGTGCTCTTGGCGGAGATGTGACAGTTGTGGGGTGAGCGGATAGAGTATATCCCCACGTAATCAGCTGTTAGTGGGAGTCGTAGAGTGGAGGATTCACTGAGAAAATAAAAGGCGTTGGGTCCCTTTCCGCTGGTAGAAGATCCGTGGAAGTAAGTTTTCCTCATGGGAAGAAGAAAATTTTTGTCGTATGCGGGATGTGCTGACGTGGCTGACTGTCTGACGGCTTGACAATATATTTGAAATGATGCACCGTTTGCAGCGTGATGACTTAATAGTCCGTCACGTGATGGTGACGTGTCGAGCCTTTTTCTTCTGTTGGAGAGTATTGGCTTGAGTCTTCAGCGGGTTGTTGTGGTTTGAGTCTTCCGTTGGAGCCACTGATCCGAGTCTTCCGTTGGGACCTTTTGTCGTTGCTTTTCCGTTGGTGTAAGATGTAGACTTTAGAGATTTATTATGCTTCTACAATGTTGACGACAACAGCGGTTCGATATGAGGGGAGTGAATTTTGCGTCCTCGTTCAGCATGATCAACAATGTTGACGACAACACCGGTTCGATATGAGGGCTCATTGTAGCAAGGTGCACTGTGCGAGCCAGCAGGATTCTCTGAGACAGTCTCTTCGAACTTCTGTTGACCGAATTTCATAATCAGGACATCGGTACTATTTCTCATCGATAGTGTGTCGGATTGCGTCACCGCTTTCTCGTTGTAGGAGAGTCTTCTCCAACAGAGTCGCCACCTTGTTTCCGTGCTCAAGAGACATGAGTTAGAGAAGAAACAAATTTTATTTGAACTTGTTGTTAGACTGGATTATAAGGAATGTAAATGCAACAACGTGAGAACAAGCTCGAGATTCTGGAAAAGTGGGACGGCGGAGATCGGATCAGAGTGACGCCTTTACTCTATTGACAATCGGACATAGCTATGGATGAGAAATGTAGTGGGGACGAGCAGGAGCTTAGTGTCGATGCTACTGTCTGCTGTCGCATTGGCCGTTCTTTGAAAGTTGCGAAGTGCCAAGTATTTATAGAAGGATGATTGTCCGGTCATAGCCGCTGAGTGGAGAGATTTCTTAGGCGATCGTGGTCTGTAATGGAGGAGACATGACCCACGTTCCAACGTGACCGGTAGGAATCATGGCCTTAGAGAATATCACTTCCTTCTGGAGATGCAAGGTGGCTTGCAAATTGATTAGTTATACCTCACGACAGGATCGTGGGGGAAGGATGGTGGCCGACGGTTGGCGAATGGTTGTCCACGTACACGGTTACGCAAGATCTCTTGGCGGAGATGTGACAGTCGTGGGGTGAGTGGGTAGAGCATATCCCCACGTAATCAGCTATTAGTGGGGAGTCGTGGAGCAAAGGATTTGCTGAGAAAACAGAAGGCCCTGGGTCCCTTTTTCCGGGTAGAAGACCTGCGGAAGTAAGTTGTCCTGGGAAGAAATAAAATCCCGTCATATGCAGGATAGGTTGACGTGTGTGATGGCTTGACAGTAGATTGGAAATGATGCGTCGTCTGTAGCACGTGATGACTTGATGGCCCGTCACATGGTGGTGACGTGTCGAGCCCTTTTTTCGTTGGAGATTATTGGCTTGAGTCTTCCGCGGGTTGTTGTGGTCTGAGTCTTCCTCTTGGACCTCTTGACGTTGCTTTTCCGTTGGTGCAAGATGTAGACTTTTAGAGATTTTTCATGTTTCTATATATGAGAGAGAGAGAGAGAGAGAGAGAGAGAGAGAGGGGGGGATGGGATTGTAGATGTATTGCATGCAATTTAGCAAGAACTTCTTTAATACAAATTGCATATTTCTATAAATCTCGATAAAAATAAAATTAAAAAAAAGAAGGTAAAAAGGATGAAACAGAAACATCTCTTCAGGCACTCCAGTTTTCTCCTGAAATGTGATGCCATGCTATGGTCACAAATTGGTTTTTAAGCTTCCAAGTTTTGAATCCTTCAGTTTTCAAATTGGTTTAAGCTTTCATGTTTTGAATCCTTTGTCTTAGCAAAATCCAATAAAAATAGGTTTAAATATGGAAAACTTATAAAGCTCAGAAGAAATGATAAAGAGACTTTAGAATTTAAAATAAATATTACATTTAAAACAGGAAAGTAGAATACTTGAGAGAATTCAAATGTCTGATTATAGATTTTTTATGCAAGTGGATGCAAAGTGGAGTATCCACACAGGTCATGTCTGTAACTAACACGGAGTACATAAAAATGGAAGCAGAGCCATAGGCTATCAATTTATTTGAGTTTATATATTCATAAATAGTTCAATAATGAAAAAAAAAAAAGAGTTCAATAATGAAGGATTTAGTAACTGTAATTGTGGAGACATATGCATGGGATGCAAATGGTAATCAGTTGAGCTCCAATCCATATACCATAACCAAATTTCTTGTCCATTGCACTCTTCCAGTGGTTTTTTGATCTCTCATTCTTTTCTCTCATAAAAGTCTAACCATGTCACATAAAATGCATGGAACAATCTGCTGTTCTAATTATCTTGGTTACTTTTGGTAGGAAGTATGCTGCATTTAGTATTTGAGTTGCGAATAGAAAGAATCCTTATTACTTCGTTTCTATGCAGATTGACCCTGACGAAGAAAGGAGGATATTGGCCCGGGAGAAGAAGGCATCCATGGAGAATTTCTCTACTACCCTGAAAAGGCATACACTTGTCCTGAAAAAGAGGGACTTGATGCGGAGAAAGGCCGAGGAAGAAAAGAAGAAAGTCATCACCCATCTCTTAGCTGCAGAAGGTCTCGAGCTTGACACAGATGACGAGGATGAGCCAGCCTGAGTTAACGTGTAATGTATGTGTTTGCCTTGTACATAGCAACACTAAGTTATTCATCATTTGGCCCTTCAGCCGTCATAACTGCCACCTGAAGGGTCCATCCATACATTGTGTATATATGTGTATTGCGGAATTGGAGAAGAGAGAGCAATCAGCAGAAATTTATATATATATATATATTTTTTAATTATTCAAACTGTGTCATAAGCTTGTGTTTACTCTCCTGATTAGAGTGATAGGATAGCTGGTTGCACAAATATCTATTTGATTCAATGTATGATCGCTTCAGTCTCTAGAGTTATAGGATCCCTCCCTGTTGAGTTTGCGGTAGTTGATAGTCACTTCTTTGAGGCGTCAACAATGTATGCATCAAGTTACTTCGGACGGTTGTTCCGGCTTGTAGAAAAAAGCTAATGATGAGAAGAATGTTGGATAAGTTGATTGCTAAACTGGAGACCATGCATGGAACAACTGTGCCTTTTCATTTCCAAAACGCAGTTGTATCAAGGGTTTGAAAACTGGTTTGAGTGAAAGGTTCACGATCCAACTGGTAACTTTGGCAACGTCATAAACATTTCAATTATTTTACAAAATAATTTTAGTACTTCTTTTTCCTGAGCTGTTCATTTGTGCAATGGCACTTCTCGAAATAAATTATAAGTTGAGGCAAGTCTTTACGGGTAAATTAATGTTGGGTTCCAGTCTCGATTCAAGGTGTGGAAGAGTAGTCTCGTGAAGCGTCAACGGAAGCTCACGGGAGAGATTGGTAGCTGAATCGGGACTCAAACAGAACCAAAATAGTAGCAACAGTATACTGGTGGCATATCGTCAGTATACCAGTATTTGGATATTTCGCCACATAACCTATTCTAAAGATTTGGCGGTACACTGCGGTATACTGTCTATTGGGATTCGGTTTAGGTGTGAGCCAAAGTCAGCATATTTATGACAGTGTGATCTAGTCTGGACGGTCAGGATTATTGTTGGGCTAATTTAGAAATTTGTAATCCTAAATTAGAGTTTCTTAATCTATAAATAGAGTTTAAAAGAGGGAGGGGGGGGGGGGGGGGGTGTTGGAGTTGCTTATAAGAAGCTCACGGGGGAGATTTAAGGAAGGAAGTCCAAAGAAATCTAAGAAAAAAACTCATACTTTGTTCTTAGGGCTCACTTTTCAAAATATACTGAAGGAAAGATCTGTTTGAGGAATCGTCTATTGCGTTCAGAGATATCATCGTAGGATTGAGTGCGTGATTTCAATTGTAATCTTCTTCTTTCTTGATAATGGTGAGAGGTTGAACTTGTGGGCAAATGGTTCAATGTATTTGTAATCAATTTAGTATAAGTGGAATATATAGATTGTGATTTGTCCAGGTGACATTGTCATCAAACATATACTGTGTTTGATTTGTCTTGGTGCTTGTGTGAGACGGATGTTCGTTGTCTTCGGGTGGGTTGGTGTTTTTTTCGTATCATTTTTCGGCCAATAATTGATATCAGAGATCTCAGGTTTTGAAAAAAAAAGGTGCAACCATGTCTCCGGAGCAGATAAACACACGTATGGTTTGAGGGACTGATATGACAACTCTAAAGGGGGGTGAATAGAGTGCAGCGAAAATAATTATCCAATAAAAATTTAAAGGCTAAGTACCAACTAAGATATAGTAGTAACAAGAAAGTATATGGAAATGTAAAGTAGAGTTCAGAAAGCAAACGCAAACACCGAAATTTTATACTGATTTTTCTCGTGGAGGACTAATCCAGTTCCGAGAACTCTTGCTCGGAGTTAAATCCACTATTGTCACAAATAGCGAATACACCACAAGCTTTGATCCGAAATCTTGTCGACTTCTTACAACCACGTGCTTTAATCCGAAGGGTAGGCCGACTTCAGACTTTGCAAAAACAAACTTAAATTTTCAAGGTCGTTGTAGAAGCATGAAAAATATGCATCCATGCGTCCAACAACCATGCGCCCTAAAGTAAAACTCAGAAAAGATTGGGTCGCAGAATCACCCTACGATCCAATAAGACGATATCCATCTGTCCCAATCAGCCAAAGCAGCTTTGGCCGCAGATGGACCTGACATGGCATCCTAGCAACAGGATTGTCTCTGACACAGAATCCTGACAAAGATGATTTTCTGAATGCCTCAAAAGACATGAACACACTAAACGACAGAAGTCTCACATCAGTACAAAACTTTACTCTCGATGGATGTGCAGCGCCACGTGTACAACATAACTGGCCCCATGCGTCCCAGACTCCATGCGTTCCATGCATCTCTGGTCCCAGACTCCATGAGTTTCATGCATCTCTGGCCCCATGCGTCCCAGACTCCATACGTTCTATGCGTCTCTGGTCCCATGCGTCCCGGACTTCATGCGTCTCATGCATCTCTAGCCCCATGAGTCCCAGGCTGTATGCGTTATATGCATCCCAGACCCCATGCGTCCCATGCGTCCCAGACTCTATGTGTTCCATGCATCTCTGGCCACATGTGTTTCAGACTCCATGAAGATCAAATCATACTCTTACGACAAGAATGATTCTCTCCAACCAAGTGTGGACTATATGTCAAGCTGACCAAGTCACGCCCACAAAGGACGATAACCACCCAGATCATCAGCAACAGAAAATCTCAACAAGCGCCCACGTGACATCCTGGCTCACTCACGGTTACAGCTGCACCCTATTAAGGGGGAACATGTGGCACCCTCTAGCATCCACGTGGCCCAACAGATGCGCGCCCAAGGATGACTATATATACCCGGGTGGCATGCCCAAACAAGGGGAGAGGCAGGGGTCGCCAACAAAGGGAGAGAGGGGGCACACGGAGACGAGCAAAAGGAGAACATAAGCTTCTTCACCCTGCATCGGATTGTCAACGGAGTAAAGGAGCCGCCACAACGCTCTTTGTCCATCGTCATACCCCAGATCAAAATATTTTACTTAGATAATTCTGTTTAAAATTTTTTGTACTCTTTTTCGTTCCTTAAATACAAAGTTTGCAATAACTGATTTAATGGCGAACAATATGGCCACTCTGTTAGGGACCTCTTTCTCCTCTAATGAGAAAGTTGTGACGCAATCTGATGCAGCCAAACTCGAATCAACTCAAAGAATGCTGGTGGTCCGCTTTGACTAGCAGGCTTTCGAGGAGATGCTCTTGGAGGAAAGCGTTAGTCCTTCGGCAAGGCTAGCAAAGCCCAAGAAGACCCGCAGGACGTGGGTAGCAAAGGATGTTGTGCCTCACCAAAATACGGAGCCTGCGCTCCCTGTCTCTCTCTCTACCGCAGGGACCACACATCATGCGTCCACTACTTATGCAGTAGCCCCTTCCAACAAGAAGGGTGCTCAGCACAGAAGACCCGCAGGACGTTGGTAGCAAAGGTCGATGCACCTGCGGAGCATGCGCTCCCTGTCTCTCTCTCTGATACTGAAGACGCACAATATGCGTCCACTCAGACTGTCTCCACTCATGCGGCCTCCTTTCCTGAAAAGGAGAATGCTCAGCATCCGAACACTAGTAGAGAAAAATAATACGATGCCAAGAGTTTCAGGGTTGATGCATAACCCATGCGACCACAACGAAGGATGCAGAAAAGAAAGAAGTATGTGGTTTCCAGCTCAGTCGCATGCGTCTCTGACACCCCCAGAAGCTGTCTTTGACAGAATCTCATCCGGCCGTGCTCCCATGTACCGCTTCGAGGAAAATCAAAACTTGGACTCTTCGTACTACGCACCTGCACGTGCTAAGTCAAAGAAGTCTAGGGCAGTGCGAGCTCGTCAAGCTCAAGCAACTGTCCATTTGGCTGACCGTCAGCGGGCACCGCTAACCGTTATGTGGACCCCTAATAGAAAGTTATATAAAATCGTCCCGTGCGTCCAGCCCGCTGCGGCAAATGGGCAGGGTCCGTCTCAAAAGTCTTCCACTAATGATCTGGGAATGTTCTTGTACGAACCCTAGATCATGGAGCGAAAACAACACCTACACACCCATGCGCTCGGTCTACCCGGACTCATAACAAGGGTGTAAAGGTAGATCAGCCCTAACTTGATTTGCGCAACGTGATCAACCACAAGTACAAAGCGAGGAAAGTAACCACGACATATGAGGTGTCCTATTTTGGATACCCCTATGCCAACATCATCATCAACAATTGCTGTGCTAAAGCAGTAGTGCCAACAAACATGCAGTCAGTATTCCAACGACTGCATCCGAAGGCACCTAGCTGGCAATAACCAGGAAATATGGTGCAAACACCATAGGGGGAGGAGCTACCATTCGCCTCATGTTATTCTACTCAGAAGGACTCTTCCACCGTGCGAGAAAGGAAGACCAGCACCTCCAGTCCATCACTTTCAACCAGCGAATTGAGAAGGCGACTACCAGGAGGACCAGCAGCGGGACCTGCAGAAGGAGTTTTCCAAGACACCCGCTCGAAGAAAAATCTATTAGCCGCTGGGGGTAGTTCTCCCTCAGGACCCCTGGGGTTGCACAAGCTGGGGGTAGTGATCCCCTGGACCTATACAACAACCCGGCGTTCAGAGAAGGCGGTGATTCCCATGGAACAAACTCCGATGTCCCCGGGGGTGGTAACCCTCGTCAAGAGGACGTAGCCTCCTACGCTGGGGGTAGTATTCTCCCCGAATTCGGGGAGCAGGCGACGCTACCTGATGACTACTCCTGACAAGAATCTGAGACGGAAAGTGCGACGTCCATTGCCCCGTCTATCTTTCCCCATGTGAGGACCGTATATATGGCAGGGGACAATCACGAAGGCAACATCGACCGACAATGCCTCTAGGCTCTCGAGGCCATGATGCAGACGGTGAGTTCATCAATGCAATCCCTGACCCAGCAAATGCTGGAAATTAAAGCAAACTTGATTTTCCAACCAACAAAGGCTTTTGGATAAGCAATCTTGGACCCTGGGACCAACACGAACTCCGACACAACTGCTCTACCCATAGGATGTAATCACTCTTTGCTTGGCTCATCTGCCCCTTTCGTCTGAGACGAAGCCAGAGAAGCAATGAGGAAAGTCCGAAAACTCTGGGCTCACCTAGATTCCATGGGCAGCCAAGACTCACTACGTGAGCTCGGGATACGACAACCATACCCCCACAAGTGGAGAGATGTGTTGTACCCGCCCAAGTACAAGCCCTTCAACTTGAACCCATTCGACGGGAAGACTTCCTTCCATCAATACATGAGCTATTTTGAGACTACAACAGGGCATTTATCTCACAGTGACACACTCCTCACCAAGCTCTTTGTAGGTCCATTATCGAGGATTCGACTGGTTTTACAGCCTATAAGATAACTGCATCTCATCGTTTAATGACCTCAAGAATCTTTTTCTTAAAAGATTCTATGATGGAGGAAGCGACATGACAATATTCTTCCTGATGGATGTTACCCAAGGGGAAAGAAAACTCGTCCAAAATTATATCAAGCATTTTCGACAAGCAGCTGAGGTTTCCCCCAGGCAATCCCGAGTCGATACTGATGGACATGTGCCGTAGAAACTTACTTCCAGCAGTCAGCCTCTGGATGGGCGACGATAAGTTTAAAGACTGGACGACATTCATCATAAGCACCGTCAGCGCTGAGAAGAAGGTCAAGGACGCCCGACTCTTAGAAATACAGATCCCTGTCGTCGATGATAGGGGAAAATGTCCCAATAACAACAATAGCAGCTGCGATAGAAAAGGGAAGCAGGCCTTGGTGTCCAACTTAACCAAAAAGCCCGAGCAAAAGTCGGTTAAGGTTCCAAAGCCCAAGGAAACTTACTCCTTCGAAGATGATGACGTCATGCCCATCTTCGACGTACTGATGAAGGGTTGTAAGCTCCGGCTCTCCGACGTCAAACGCCCTATTGAGGCAGCCGAGGAGAATAATCCAAAGTACTGTAATTAGCATCGTTACGTCCATCATGTGATGCTGGACTACTACACGCTGAAGTGGTACATCCTTCGTCTGCTTGACACCAAGGCCCTCACCTTGGATATCGATGACAAGACTGTTGCCGCTAACATGGTATCGCTCCAGTTCGACAACTTTCAGGCGATAAAAGCCCAGGACTGGTTAATCTTAATTCTTCGGGCAACGATGGAAGTCATTAATCTTTCGCCAGCTCTTGACAAAACGTCCGGGATGATACCTCTTACCACGCCACGTGGGGCGCTCACATGGGTGACCCCGATCTTGCTCCAGAATTGATGCAGTAGACAACACCTTCTGCCACCAAGTCTAAGGACAAGAAGTCCAAGTCCTGCTACACGGTTTCTCTCCCATCTGAGGAAGCTATAGTAGGAGAAATAAGATCAAGCCTGGCATACCAACGCGAGTATGATACACCTGACGATGGTGTACTCTCAACTATCATGTCGACCTTCTCTGATCCGGGTCCATCCCAGCCTCCGCCAACGGATAAATCCAAGCAGAGAGATACTCTCTTCGATAAACTGATGCACAAAGATACACCCCAGGGGTTAAAAAACTCTACTACTTTGACATCTTGGCCCAACTGGCTAACACTCCAAGGAAGCTGTCACTATTTGAGCTTTTGCGACTCTCCAGAGACACTCAGGCCACTCTGAGTGAGGCTTTGTAGAATGTCGACATCTATCTGGTGCAGGTCAAACCGCCAGCTGAGGATCTGGCTGCTTTTCCCCACTGCAATAACATCTTGGAGGCAATACCCAACATTACATTTTCGTAACATGACATATTGCTAAAAAAATAACCGGCATGATTATCCCCTGTATTACACAGGGTACATTGGTGCCGTCCAGGTGGACTGGATGCACATTGATCCCGGTTCATCAATCAGCATTATCCCGCGGGGTCTGCTTCAGACCGTAGGCATTCTGATGTGTCACGATCTACACCCGGTGTAAGGGTACAAGTCGAAAACAACGCCCAGCCTATATCGCAGAATCGGCGGTAGAACGCTGTCTGGGTAATCTATATAACAATATAATAAACCACCAACAATGATAATATACTCAATCACAGATCTAAGATGGAATGAGCACGAATCAGATAAAGAATAGAAAAGTCACAATACAACTCATGAGTCTAAAATAATACATCAATGAGTCTGAAAGAAATAACAAATAAGCTGGAGACAAATCCAGTACAAAGAATACTAAGAAGCTATCAAACCCGGGTCAACTGTCTCAGTTGGGATAAGTCCCTCCTGAGCCAGGGTCTCAGACTCTAGACCCACAACATCCATAATAGGTAGGGTACCACTCCTCAGTGTCATCTGAAAAAATATATCCAGTCAGGAAAGGAGCAGAGTACATCTCTAACAATAGTTCTAATCAATGATAAAAACTATGTAACAGTAAATAGATGTGAATATACAAGATGCACAATAGATACAATGAGATATATACAATAAGGAAATACTAGAATAAATACAATAATGAACAATATGCCAATGAATAAGAATACTAATGACTAAGTGTATGAGTACTAGCTTTAATATGTGATCGGCTTGGGAACATGATATAATATATATGGCCTGCTAATCATACGTGTGGTGTATGATCAACACTATTCAATAATAGTACTTGATACAATAGGGGTATGATCACATATCTACACTAAAGTACTCCCCACCCTCGACTGGTATAATAGATCCAATCACGGTATGCTATGGCACGAGATTCCCCAAGAAGATAGCTAGTCTTTCCGAGAATCAGTGTCTGTATATGTATAAGATAACCAATAAAACAATACTTGCACCATATAAACCATATACCAAGGAATAACATCTCATGACGAGATCCAAATTTACCAATCCGTGTAACCATAGTGTCAAAAGAACATGGATATCTACACTAGATACAATGAACATAGAGAATATCATAAATGAGAAACTATCAGAGAATGTACTCGCCTGAAGTCCAAAGAATAGTCTCACAGATGTCTGATACGGTGCCTCGAAGACCTAGATATGGAATACAACATCAATACAAGGTTTCAGAAAGAGAATAAGTTAAACTAGTCAACTTCTAGGTCAAAAGTCAATTCTAAGTAAAAAGTCAAACTATGGTCAACTATGGTCAAACTATGGTCAACTATGGTCAACTACCTATTTCTAGGTTGCATAAGTCTAACACAAAATATTGGGTTCAAGATACTAAAGTCTAAGCCATAAAAACCATATCTTAAATATTAGGATACCGTATCTCCGGATACGCGAATCCATAGGTAAAACATCACTATATATATCAAACAATTATTAATAATATAGAATCATAATTACAACATTAAATAGGTACCGTGGTTTTGAACCAACTTGGTATCACAACAATAATTCAAAAATTTGATACCCAAACTCAATACCTTGAGTATCCCCAATTACCATGGTTCCTCAAGGTAATACCCAATACCTTGTTATATTAACTACCCGTAATATATATATACATACTACACTAATTATTATACCATAATGTAGTTAGCAATTTAGGAGATACATTACTCATATATTAATACTAATATATATATATATATATATATATATATCACACACACACACACACACACACACACACACACACATATATATATATATATACACACACACACACACACACACACACACACACACATATATAAAACTGCTAAACTGTCGCTAAAACTATTCCTGCTGTCACTGAAAGCTGCTGTTTATTAGGATATACTGCTGTTTTAGTGACAGTTTCCTGCACTGTCGCTAAAAACTGTCACTACAACCCCTGATACGCTGCTGTTTCAGCGACAGTTTTTTTGAAACTGTCGCTGGCTACTGTCACTGCTTCTCGTTGCCGCTGCTGCTGCTTTTCCGTGACAGATGGCTGTCGCTGTTGCCTCCGCTGCTGCTGTGCTGTTTTGCTGCTGCTGTTGCGACGCTCTGCTATGTCACCTTTGCTGCTATCGTTGATACATACATATATATATATATAATATATATATATAATAACCTATGTATATATATATAATCCATAATATATATATATATATATATATATATATACACCATATGCATAATTACTACTAATAATTATACATACACCCTCACCTAGTATTATGTACATAATATTATATAGCAACATACACACACACACAGAGTAATATATATATAGATAACTATACATGTATGTATATGTATATATAATCATTTAACATACATATATAAATATAAATATAACAATATAAAATATCTATTTTAAACATATGTATATATCTATACATGCTCCAATATATATATACTTACACAATAATACATATAACAATATAGTATCATATATATACATAGTTACAACTATATAGAATATATGTACATAATAAACACACATAATAATAATAACATACATATATATAGTAACATATATATAAAACAACATATATACATGTTTACACATAACATATATACTATATATACATATACTACAATATATATATATATATACATGTCAAAGAATAGCTACATACAGTATATACACATATAGTACATACATAATACATAGATCTAAGACACAATAATACATAAATTGTCATGCCCCAATCTCCCGCAAGCTCAATAGTCCCCGCTGAACGTGAATCACCACGTTGCAGCTCTCCCGCGGGATAATCGTTCTCTTTGGGATATGATGCCGTACGAGCCTGGAGTTGCGCTCGTACAAGGCGATGTTGTTAAACACCAAAGTTATCATTGAAACACCCAAGTTGCAGCGGAAGTCAAGTATTGTGTACCAAGCACACATCAGAGTAATACGCAGCGAAGCTCTCGATAGGGTCCAACGAAGTGCCCCGAAGGCTATGCCACGAAGGCGATGCCACGAAGGCGATGAAATAACTCTTGCTCTTTTCTCTTGCCCACAAAGGTACTTACAGTTCATACATCATGTCTCGTATATCCAAGCAGCGCCACTACGCCTGCGTACCTAAAATATTGCCCACAAAGGTGGGTCAGTACACAGCCGTACTGGTGAGCGGGGTAACCCACTCTTCTAAGCCGACACTAAGTAAAATAGTGAATGCAAACAGTTAAATGGTGATCTTTCTAGTTGAATCCTAGATTCGTTTCATGGCATATGAATGATATGTTAAGGAAAGCTGTAAAGCAGTTTAAGCATGCATGCATTCAACTCAAACCAAATGACAAGCAATATATATCTCCAACCCGAAGGAAACTAGCACGCAACCCGTCCTACTCAAGCCATCGTTTGCACGATAACATTGAACCAACAATCTTGCCTCAAAATCCTTCCTCAACCAACGTTTATATATTCCAATCTCGAGTGCACACTCTTGCTGAGGCAAGGTGGCCGCGCCTACACGAAAGCCAAACCAACAAAAGAAAAGCAAGCCATCACTTATACTATATGAAGTCACTGGCAAAGCCATAAAGGACATTGATCGGACCAAGATCAATAGGGCAGTCCTACCTGATCTAGGGCTGGGCAGCTACTCCCTCCTGGTGGTATCGGACTACCAGCACCACGCCCAAAAATATGATACCCATTGTTTTCTCTATGGTAGAACGGTCCCGGTGCCCCGGTGCCTCATCCCGTTCCAGGAAACCAAACCCTGTGCCACACAGGTTGTCCGTGACATGCAGACACGTAGGTATAACGAGAGGATCGAACATTCTCGCCCCACCAGGCGATCCTAGACTCGTTCAACCGATATCCAACCAAAGCATCCATAACCATTCTTCCAACATATCCAATCGAGATATCCAACCAAAGTTTATCCAACCAAGGATTCCAAAACCGAACCTCAACTTATAGCCCAAGGCACCAAAATATCAAGTGTTTCCATAGGCAAATGCCTCTGCTCAACACAGTATTTCATATTGGATGCAACACCCCAACTCGAGACAAACCCATGGTACAATGCCCCAACCGTGGCATAACGCCCTCGCCGATGCAGTTGTTCGGTTTCGAACCGCAACTGCTCGCTTTGCAAGACAAATCGACCAAGTGATACTCGTGCACGAATGCACGCTCGCTCGCCCGAATTCCCGATATTCCTAACGCCTCAATGTATCATTCCAACTTATTCAAGCATAATCCCAAGTATCCAACCGACCGCCTCAAATGCATAATCCTAACTCTAGTTCCAACTATCCAACGCGCAAATTATTTCAAGCCACAATCCTATCCAAGCCAATGACGTACACTCTATGCACGCCTCAGTGTAGTGATTCCCAATATTTTAGCCCAAGTGTTCAAGCCTTTTTCGTGTTTTTTATATTATTAGGCATGAAGGAGTAGAGGAGAAGGGAAATAGCCCACTCACAATGTTTGATCCCGTTAGACATCCTGTCCTGCCGATACGGCCAATCCCTTGAACTCGTGGTCCGATGTAAGCGCGATCTACTCAACTAGTATGACCGTGCGAGCAGGCCATGCTCTCCAAATCATCCGACCGATCGGACTAAGGAAGACGGCATTATCGCTTCCATCCAGCTATCTCAGTACTGTTCTGAACGAACACCTGATTTCTCTCGAACTCGCTAGCCATCTGCACATAAAACCAACTCAATCAATCTTTCTTCCCAAAATCCAACAATTCAAATGTAACCAGCATTTGTTTTATTCGATCCGACTCAGCGTAACGCACCGTGCGGTTGCGGGGCATTACATAATATACCACTTAGAATCAGGTTCATCCATGAACCGTGCTGGTACTCATTCCTATCACATGCCGCAATCCAATTCCATAGATCTGCTCTATGAAACTCACATATTCATGATCTAGACTCCGCATCTTGCTCTGCTGAACGCTCGTACAAATTTTACGAATTCTTACATCCTCCTTGCAGCTAAATACGAATTTTTCGTATCGCTTAGTTTTGGATCATACACATATTTAAGGCGTCCCTAAAATGCATGCATTTCAGCCGAGCTTTGCGATAGTAAATTTGAACAAGTTACAAGGGTATCTTTATGTTCGAGGCATCCATTTCTTTACTTCCAATTAAACCAAATCATGATTTCCATTCCAACATATTCGATTGAGCACTATTCTCAAATATGATAATTTTCCACCGACTCAATGAGTTCGTGTTCCAACTCAATCCATCCAACTATTTCTGAAATCCGTACTAGCAATATCTTAAAATATATCTTATGCACCGAACGATCATCTTAACCGATACTACCCAAGCTAGACGACTTACCCAAATATCAAACTTTGCTTAGATCAGCTCAGTCCAACACCTTTTTCTGCCATCTCAATATCTCACTGGGTGAACATCTATATCGAGGTTCGTGTGATCCACGAAGATCTCGCTGCCACGCCAAAAGATAGTGTCGCCACGATTTCAACGTGGATACACTCGCCACAATTCTTAGGTTGCGCATGGAATAGTTTTTCGCGCTGCTTCCACTGTCTCGAATTATAGGATATCACCTTTGCCTTCCGAACGAGCACGCTTCCCAGACTAAGTTCTGAGACATCTTGTAAATCTGAGGCACGTCTGTCCCTTCCAGTATTCATAAAGATTTGATCTGAACGAGCCGCTGCTTTAACTTCACGAGCTAGTTTCATAGTCATCAATTCATATGAATGCTATTTCCTTCCAGGGCACGATGAGTCAGAGGCGATGCCATCGATAAAAATCTGTGACTCTGAATCTCATCAGTTGACTAGGCTACTTCCACCATCGCTTCGATCTTCCGGCTGCATCTTCAGCTGAAGACTATCCCAAGGGTCTCTTAAATCCAACACTCAGTCAATAAGCCAAATCTCATTGCTCACATCTGCCCTCGACGCATTTCTAAATATGCCGCCTCAAGGGTCGTTCTATGGGTCTACCATATTCATTTCCGATTCAGCGGACAAGTCGCTAGGGTCAGCTGTCCCGAAGCTACGCTCGATAATTGTAAGTCATCACAATGGACAGTTACTATGAACCATGCTATATCTCATCTCCAAATCCGAATCAAAATCCAACCATTTCATCCGAGCAAACTTTCGGATCCGAGAACCACGCTCGTTGAAACCGTCTTCCATCAATCCGCCGTTCTGTCCTGAATCCATCAAATTTCTGAATTGCCATATTCGTCTACTCGCACTACCAATTGCAATGATTCTCAAAACTCAAGACTTGCTCAAATTCTTATCCGTTTGCCGCATTCCATATTGCATTTCCAACTTACTCGAGCAGTACAGTGATTTGTTCCGATGTTTCTTCCACATTTAGCTATCTTTAACAGTCTGTCCACCACAATCTTTGCCTTCCGTTGTTGTCACAATCCGTCCACGTCTTCCGGAGAATCCGTCTACGTTTGTTGCACCATCTTGCCTAAAATTCCACTTTCGCTAAACCTGAGTTGACTTCTCGAGCAGCAATTTCCAAAATCCTTCAAGTTTGTGTGAATCTATCGCATTGTCCCTCCAAACCAAATCGTGTTTCTTTGCTCAACCATCAGCACAAATACGTTGCCCAAAATTGTAGTCCATGCTCGCTATCCTTCAATTAACCCATCGCTCGTTCAAGCGTATCCCAACTGTTCGTTCCGATCTCGTCCATCTCTTAAGCCCAACGATACTCCCATTTGCACCAGTCCATTCTCGATATACTCAACTCAATATTCGCTTGCTTCATTTTCATTCTTCTCAACTCAACCGACGTGCACCAACCAACTTGTATTCTCGTTACCCGAGTCCGTTCAGGCAATTCCCATTGATGTCCAACCAAAATATTTTTAATGCCTTGCTCACTTATGTGGTATCCCATATACCACTCTGAATCAAGTCGCACTCGTATTACAATTTCTTTGCACTTATCCAAAATCCGTTCGAACCATCCCTTATGTGTGATCATGCCTTTCCCAATTCGAGTCTGACACAAAACTCAGGCAATGCCTGAATTATCTAAATATTTCTATCAGTCTCGCGATGCAACTCGTGCTATATCCTGTTCTCAATAATTCTAACAATTCTCAAACCGTCTGATACTTTCGCTATACGAGCAATCGTGCAACGATTGTCTTCCAAGTAGTCCAACCCAAAACCCAATTATTTCCACACATTTGTTGTACGAACAACTCGTGCCAACTCTATTCTGATATTCCCAAACCAAACTCAAACCTGCTCAACCGATGTGCCACAGCCAACATTCTAACTTTTATCCAACCATTTCGCTAGACGAGCAACTCGTGCAACGATCCATTCTTATCGAATGTTTCTACTCACAATATGATGCATTACCAAATCTCGTATGCCAACCAACTGATCCATTGAGGCAATCAAAAACTTCCTGAATGACAAGCCAAGCCAACCCAACGAAAGCCTACAACTTGTTGCACAAATGCAACAACGCCACCCAACTTGCTGCACGAATGCAAAAACGCCTAACGAGGCTAAGCGATCTATCGAAAACCAACCAAGGAAACGCAACCAAGAATAATATGCAGCCACAACCAGCAATATATTGTCACGACCCGCACCCGGGGTAAGGGTACTAGTCGGAAACAACGCCCAGCCTATGCCGCAGAATCGGCGGTAGAACGCTGTCTAGAAAGTCTATCTAATATAATGAACCACCAAAAGATAGTGTACTCAATCACAGAACTAAGATAGAATGAACACGAATCAGATAAGAATAGAATAGTCATCAACTCATGAGTTTAAAATAATACATCAATGAGTCTGAAGAGTAACAAAAATAAGCTGGAGACAAATCCAGTACAAAAGAATACTATCATACTACAAGCTACACTCCAGGTCAACTGTCTCAGTTGGGATAAGTCCCTCTTGAGCCAGGGTCTCCGAATCTAAACCCACAACATCCTGGGGTCCATAATAGGTAGGGTACTCCTCAGTGTCATCTGGAAAAATATATCCAGTCAGGAAAGGAGCAGAGTACATCTCTAACAGCAGTTCTAATCCATGATAAAAACTATGTAACAGTAAATAGCTGTGGATAAACAAGATGCACAAAATAGATACAAGAGATATATAGACAATAAGGAAATACTGGAAAGAAATACAATAATAAACAATATGCCAATGAAACAATAATACTAATGACTAAGTGTGTGAGTACTAGCTTAACATGTGATCGGCTTGGGCAAGATACAATGCGGCCTGGCTAATCATACGTGCGGTGCATGATCAATACTATTCACTTACCAATACTTTATTCAATAGGGATTTGATCACATATCTATACTAATACTCCCCACCCCCAACTGGTATAATAGATCCAACCACGGTATGCTATGACACTAGATTCCCCAAGAAGATAGCTAGTCTCCCCGAGAATCGGTGTCTGTACATGTACAAGATAACCAATAAAACAATACTTGCACCATATACACCATATACCAAGGAATAACATCTCATGACGAGATCCGGATATACCAATCCGTGTAACCATAGTGTCGAGAGAAACATGTAAATCTACACTAGATACAACGAACATAGAGGGTATCATAAATGAGAAACTATCAGAGAATGTACTCGCCTGAAGTCCAAAGAACAGTCTCACAGATGTCTGACTCGGTACCTCGAAGACCTAGATATGGAATACCACATTAATACAAGGTCCCGGAAAGAGAACAAGTCAAACTAGTCAACTTCTAGGTCAATAAATAAATTCTAAGTCAAAAGTCAACTATGGTCAACTCTAAAGTCAACTAAAGTCAAACATGGTCAAACCAAGGTCAACCTCACAAAAAATCTATATAAATAATATAGAAATAAAATACAACAATTTAGGAATCAAAATTAGATCCCAATTGATACCCACACAAAGTATACTAATAATACAATTAATGCACACTCTAAATAATGTATATACAAACCAATATTATACAAATAAAATAATATATTATTATTAGTATTATACCTCACAAAATACCTATATATATACATATATATATATATACAAATATAATATATAAAATATAAATTAAATATGCCAAATTGTCACTGAAAATAGTGAGCTAAAAATACAAATTAAATAAAACAGCTTATAGTGACAGTCTCAACTGTCACAGAAAATCTGTCACAGAAACTCTATATATAAACCACTGCTGACACAGTTTGATGACAGTTTCAAACTGTCACAGAAAACCGTCGCTGAAGGATTTGCCGCTCAAAACTGTCCACAGCATTAATGACAGATCTGTCATTAATGCCGAACCACTGTTACAGCGGCTGCTGTAACCGATCGAAATAATGACAGTTTTCAACTGTCATTAAACCTACTGTCACCAAAAATAAAAAAAAAAATATATATATATAATATATATATATAAACATATAAATTAATTTATATATATATATATAATAATTAATAACTATATACTCATATATATACAATTAAATACTATTAGTTACAAAACACAATGCACATATTAATGTACGTATTTTACATGGCTAGAAACACACATAAAAATACATTCATTAAATCCAAATAATTACATAATAATTATATTTAATATAATTACACATTTAAACACATAAATATATTTTATAAAATATTTATGTATAATTTATTTTATTAACAAGTATATATATAATTACATGCAAGAAAGCTACATATTATATTTGTACATCATATTAGCACACACAAAAATATATAGATCTATGCTACAATAATTACTATAATAAATACACAAAATAAATATATAATATCTATATATATTTACTAATTATAATTGAAGAATTTAAACCATACATAATTAGATCTATTCAAAAATCCACACAATTGGAGAGTATCACACCGTATCCCACTAGATCTAGGATACGCATGTGACACGAGTCCAACACACAACCAATTGCACCCCGAAGGATACAAACAAATCACAAATAATATTTATGAATAAATCAAAGTGTCAAAAGTAGATCTATGTGTCCGTGTCAAAATACGACATGTTCAAAGCCCCGTGTCGGAGAAAAACCCCCCAAAATGACACGTATCACCAAATAGTTGGGATACGAACCACATGTACCAAATTATGGACACGACACTAGCCCCAAACACATAAGCTCATGTCCAATTGATCTATAGGATCAATTGATACACACAACAAAATGTAAATTCGGAATTCCAACAAAATTAACACAAAAAGCACCATAACTTTCTCCATGGGTCTCCTATGAACACAAAACAAAGTCCTATGGGTAGTACATACATATAGGTTGATTTTACATGATTAAATCTCATATTTAGAAGCTATTTAAATGGGAAAATCTGAATTATACCTATTGGGAGATGGATTCCCAATGAAACCTCCAATTGAGAAGAACTTGCTTCCAAATTGTAGATCCTTGCTCCTCTTTGTAGATCCTTGCTTCCTTCTTCTAGATCCTTGCTTCCTCCTTCTCTAATGGTGAATTGGGAAGAATTTGGAATGAATTTGGTAGGGAATTGGAATGGGAATGGAGGGAATTTGGGAGTGGGAAATTCTAGATCTAGATTTGGAATGAGAATGAGAGGAGAGAGAAATTTCCCCCCTCTTTTAATAGGTCGGCCTTGCCCCTCTCCCAAGCAATTGTAAAATATCCATTGTACCCCTTGGGGCCTCTCATGAAGAAATAATTAAGAAAGGAAGCTTCTAGTCTAATCACTTAATTAATTTAATCCATTTCCTTAACTATGGGCTTTCTAAATGGGCCAAATCTAACTATTTAATTCATGTTGGTCCATGGGTCCAAACTACACTAGTTGGGTCCACTAAAATAAGTCCAAAATAATTAAATAACATCCAACAACAATTAAATAATACAACAAAAATTATTTACCATGCACAATATTTATTTAAATAGGAAATTACTAAAATACCCTTTTTCCTAAAATGTGGTAGTGACAAGTCTACCCTCCTTAAAATAATTTCGTCCTCGAAATTCAAAGACGAAAACTACCCCCAGAAAAACACAGAACAGAACTAAAGAATCACAACTAACTAATGAACAGAACATAACAATGAACAGAACATAACTAGAATAACATACCTCAAGGTACAAATAAATATGGATAACGCTCTCGCATGTCATCCTCTCTCTCCCAGGTAGACTCCCCCGGAGAGTGATGCCTCCATGCTACGCGCACCAAAGGAATAGTCTGGTTCCTCAGCACCTTCTCTCTCCGATCCAGAATCTCAACTGGCTGCTCTGGATAGCTAAGAGTAGGGCCCACCTCTATCTCCGAGTGATCCAATACATGACTAGGATCTGCCACGTATCGTCTCAACTGTGACACATAAAACACGTTGTGCACTCCCTCCAATGCAGGTGGCAAGTCTAGTCTATAAGCAACTGCACCGACCCTCTCTAGAATAGTGAAAGGTCCGATGAATCGCGGACTAAGCTTTCCGCCTCCACCGAAGCGAATCGTGCCTCGTGTCGGAGAAATCCTCAGAAACACCAAACCACCCACCTAGAACAAAACACCATCTTAAGAACTTAATCTATAACAAACAAGAACAAGCAGAAACAAAATCTAAACTATACCTCAAACTCCAAAGGTCTCCGATGGCTATCGGCCCAATGTCGTTGTCTGTCCTGCGCCACTCGAAGTCTGTCTCTGATCAAATGAACCTTCTCCGCTGCATCCACAACCATCTCTGGCCCAAGCAAAATTCTCTCTCCAACATCGTCCCAAGACAAAGGAGTACGACACCTCCGACCATATAGAGCTTCAAAAGGTGACATCTCTATACTGGCCTGGTAACTGTTGTTGTAAGCAAACTCTACCAAATGGAGATGGTCCTCCCAAGAACCCCCGAAATCTAGTACACAAGTGCGCAACATATCCTCGAGAGTCTGGATAGTCCTCTCTGACTGCCCATCTGTCTGGGGATGATATGCAGTACTGAACTTGAGCTGAGTGCCCAAACTCTCCTGCAAACTCCTCCAGAAATGAGAAGTGAAACGACTATCTCGATCTGAGACTATGCTGACGGGAACTCCGTGTATCCTAACGATCTGCCTCACATACATCTCTGCCAGCTTCTCCATAGACAAATCCACCTTGAAAGGCAAAAAGTGGGCCGACTTGGTCAATCTATCAACAATGACCCAAATCGCATCTTTTCCTCCAGGAGATCGTGGAAGTACGGACACAAAATCCATAGTAATGTGTTCCCACTTCCACTCTGGAATGGGTAATGGCTGAAGTAACCCTCCTGGCCTCTGCCTCTCGGCTTTCACCTGCTGGCACACTAAGCATCTGGATACAAACTGTGCCACTTCCCTCTTCATGCCATACCACCACACACTCTCTCGCATATCCCGATACATCTTGTTAGCACCTGGATATATGGAATACTGAGAGCGATGCGCTTCCTGCAACACCTCCTCGCGCAACTTCCCACTAGGCACACACAATCTAACTCCATGCCTCAAAGATCCATCCTCTGCAATAGTGAAATCATCCTCCAATCCTGCTCTCACCTGAGCTCTGATACTCCTCAAAGATACATCATCATACTGTGCTGCCTTGATCCTGTCCATCAAATCTGAGTGTATCTGCAATCCCCACATCTGCATAGCACACCCAGGAACAATTACCTTAATGCCCAAGCTCTCCAAGTCCTCCAACAGATATCGATCCTGCGTCAGGAACATAGCTACCGGATACCTGCTCAAAGCATCGGCAACTACATTGGCTTTCCCAGGATGATATTGCAAAGAGATATCAAAATCCTTCATCAATTCCAACCACCGACGCTGCCTCATGTTCAACTCCTTCTGCGTGAAAACGTACTTCAAGCTTTTGTGGTCTGTGAAGATCTCCACACGCTCTCCGTACAAATAATGTTTCCACAACTTCAGGGCGAATATGACAGCTGCCAACTCCAAATCATGGGTAGGATAGTTCTTTTCATGAGGACGCAATTGTCTGGATGCATAGGCAATCACCTTCCCATGCTGCTGAAGAACACAACCTAAACCCTTCCCCGATGCATCACTATAAATAGTGAAACCTCCGGACCCTGATGGCAACGTCAAAATAGGAGCAGACGTCAACCTCTTCTTCAACTCCTCAAAAGCAACCTGGCAATCCTCCGTCCAAACAAACTCCACATCCTTCCTTGTGAGTCTGGTCATCGGCTCGGCAATCCTCGAAAAATCTTGCACAAACTTCCTGTAATAGCCTGCCAATCCCAAGAAACTCCTGATCTCTGCTACCGAACTCGGAGTCTTCCAAGATTCCACTGCTGAAATCTTCTTCGGATCCACTGAAATACCATCACCAGTCACAACATGCCCCAAGAATTCTACCTTGTCCAAGAAAAACTCACATTTGGACAACTTCCCATACAGCTTCTCCTTCCTCAGCACATCCAACATAATCCTCAAATGCTCCTCATGCTCCTCCGGTGTCCTCGAGTATATGAGTATGTCGTCGATGAACACCACCACGAACTTGTCAAGGTACTGGTGGAACACCTTGTTCATCAAGTTCATAAATACCGCCGGTGCATTAGTCAAACCAAACGGCATCACCATAAACTCGTACTGACCATACCGAGTTCTAAAAGCAGTCTTTGGTATGTCCTCCGGCTTCACTTTCACCTGATGGTAGCCTGATCTCAAATCTATCTTAGAAAATACCTTCGCACCACTCAACTGATCAAACAGATCATCAATCCGTGGCAAATGATACTTATTCTTGATAGTGAGATTATTCAAAGCCCTGTAATCAATGCACATGCGCACCGATCCATCCTTCTTCAGTACAAACAATACCGGGGCTCCCCATGGTGAAGAACTCGATCTGATAAACCCCTTATCCTGCAATTCGTCCACCTGCTTCTTCAACTCGACCAGCTCGCTGTTGTTTACTCTATAGACATATTGCGAAATTGGTTCTGCACCTGGCACCAAGTCTATAGAAAATTTAATATCTCGATCTGGTGGCGATCCTGGCAATTCCTTAGGAAATACATCCAAGAATTCTGCTATCAACGGATGTGGCAACTCCTTGTCTTCTACCATAGCTCCACAAATAATGCCTTCGTCCTGCTCCGTAGCTCCTCTAGTAAACTCGAACTCTGGCTCTTCTGGCGGACCAAACAAAACTCTACCTCCTCTACAGTCTATGCTAGCACGGTGCCTACTCAACCAATCCATCCCAAGTACAATGTCATAGCTTGGAAGTGGCATTACAAGTAGACACGCACTCAACTCCCGGCCTCCCAGAGTAACTCTCCGATCCTTACAAATATCATTAACCAGGATAATGCCTCCTCCGGTCATGATCTTGCAAGTCCTAAGCAAAAACTCAGCTACCAAACCATGCTTCAGAGCAAAAGAAACAGATACAAAACTATGGGAAGCACCACTATCAAACAAAGCTAAAGCTGGAATGGAATCAAGAAGAATAGAACCTGCGATGACATCTCCTGTGGGTTCCTCCTCTTCGACGGTCATAGCAAACGCTCGTCCCTGCCGAGCACCTCCCTGCTGTTGATGCTGGACAAAATGCTGCTGCTGTGTCGGAAGCGGTCCCCTCGGCTGTGCTGCAGGTGGTCTCGTCTGTGTCCTCGGAGCTGGAGCTGCTCCTTGAACTGCACGACGAGGACACTCCCTCGATTGATGCCCTTCACTACCACAATACAAACAAACTCCTAGCCTCCTCCTGCAAACTTCCCGGATGTGGCCGGGCTTCTTGCAGAAGTTGCATGGGGCCTGCTGTAACTGCCTCTGCTGCTGAGGTGCCTGGTAAAAAGGCGCTCTAGCTGGAGTCTGGTTCTGCTGTGGCTGCTGGAAAGGTCTGGACTGGAAATGAGGACGTTTGGCAGATACTGCACTGCCGTTGGCCCCCAGAAAAGAATCACGGTCTCTCTTGGTCTTCAAACCCAGATCCCGCTCAACCTTGCGTGCCTCCGCAAGTATCTCCGAGTATGTCTCATAAAAAGATGGAATGAGGATCAATATGGCACAAGATGTAAGACATCAAGGAAATGACAGTTTAAGGGATCAAGTATCAATATCAAAGGAGAATAGTTGAATCAAAAGAATTTTCCTAGATGTGATTGAGTATCTCAGCCTATATCCTATATCCTATTGCAGGCTCGCAGTAGTACAACTAAGTTGTCGCACTACCACGACATCACATACTTGTGAAGCTAGACCTGCATGGGCCACCACCAAAAACGTGTCACAACCCGCACCCGGGGTAAGGGTACTAGTCGGAAACAACGCCCAGCCTACGCCGCAGAATCGGCGGTAGAACGCTGTCTAGAAAGTCTATCTAATATAATGAACCACCAAAAGATAGTGTACTCAATCACAGAACTAAGATAGAATGAATACGAATCAGATAAGAATAGAATAGTCATCAACTCATGAGTTTAAAATAATACATCAATGAGTCTGAAGAGTAACAAAAATAAGCTGGAGACAAATCCAGTAAAAAAGAATACTATCATACTACAAGCTACACTCCAGGGTTAACTGTCTCAGTTGGGATAAGTCCCTCTTGAGCCAGGGTCTCCGAATCTAAACCCATAACATCCTGGGGTCCATAATAGGTAGGGTACTCCTCAGTGTCATCTGGAAAAATATATCCAGTCAGGAAAGGAGCAGAGTACATCTCTAACAGCAGTTCTAATCCATGATAAAAACTATGTAACAGTAAATAGCTGTGGATAAACAAGATGCACAAAATAGATACAAGAGATATATAGACAATAAGGAAATACTGGAAAGAAATACAATAATGAACAATATGCCAATGAAACAATAATACTAATGACTAAGTGTGTGAGTACTAGCTTAACATGTGATCGGCTTGGGCAAGATACAATGCGGCCTGGCTAATCATACGTGCGGTGCATGATCAACACTATTCGCTTACCAATACTTTATTCAATAGGGATTTGATCACATATCTATACTAATAATCTCCACCCCCAACTGGTATAATAGATCCAACCACGGTATGCTATGGCACTAGATTCCCCAAGAAGATAGCTAGTCTCCCCGAGAATCGGTGTCTGTACATGTACAAGATAACCAATGAAACAATACTTGCACCATATACACCATATACCAAGGAATAACATCTCATGACGAGATCCGGATATACCAATCCGTGTAACCATAGTGTCGAGAGAAACATGTAAATCTACACTAGATACAACGAACATAGAGGATATCATAAATGAGAAACTATCAGAGAATGTACTCGCCTGAAGTCCAAAGAACAGTCTCACAGATGTCTGACTCGGTACCTCGAAGACCTAGATATGGAATACCACATTAATACAAGGTCCCGGAAAGAGAACAAGTCAAACTAGTCAACTTCTAGGTCAATAAATAAATTCTAAGTCAAAAGTCAACTATGGTCAACTCTAAAGTCAACTAAAGTCAAACATGGTCAAACCAAGGTCAACCTCACAAGAAATCTATATAAATAATATAGAAATAAAATACAACAATTTAGGAATCAAAATTAGATCCCAATTGATACCCACACAAAGTATACTAATAATACAATTAATGCACACTCTAAATAATGTATATACAAACCAATATTATACAAATAAAATAATATATTATTATTAGTATTATACCTCACAAAACACCTATATATATACATATATATATTTACAAATATAATATATAAATATAAATTAAATCTGCCAAATTGTCACTGAAAACAGTGAGCTAAAAATACAAATTAAATAAAACAGCTTATAGTGACAGTCTCAACTGTCACAGAAAATCTGTCACAGAAACTCTATATATAAACCACTGCTGACACAGTTTGATGACAGTTTCAAACTGTCACAGAAAACCGTCGCTGAAAGATTTGCCGCTCAAAACTGTCCGCAGCATTAATGACAGATCTGTCATTAATGCCGAACCACTGTTACAGCGGCTGCTGTAACCGATCGAAATAATGACAGTTTTTAACTGTCATTAAACCTACTGTCACCAAAAATAAATATATATATATATATAATATATATAAACATATAAATCAATATATATATATATATATATATATATATATATAACAATTAATAACTATATACTCATATATATACAATTAAATACTATTAGTTACAAAACACAATGCACATATTAATGTACGTATTTTACATGGCTAGAAGCACACATAAAAATACATTCATTAAATCCAAATAATTACATAATAATTATATTTAATATAATTACACATTTAAACACATAAATATATTTTATAAAATATTTATGTATAATTTATTTTATTAACAAGTATATATATAATTACATGCAAGAAAGCTACATATTATATTTGTACATCATATTAGCACACACAAAAATATATAGATCTATGCTACAATAATTACTATAATAAATACACAAAATAAATATATAATATCTATATATATTTACTAATTATAATTGAAGAATTTAAACCATACATAATTAGATCTATTCAAAAATCCACACAATTGGAGAGTATCACACTGTATCCCACTAGATCTAGGATACGCATGTGACACGAGTCCAACACACAACCAATTACACCCCGAAGGATACAAACAAATCACAAATAATATTTATGAATAAATCAAAGTGTCAAAAGTAGATCTATGTGTCCGTGTCAAAATACGACATGTTCAAAGCCCCGTGTCGGAGGGAAAACCCCCAAAATGATACGTATCACCAAATAGTTGGGATACGAACCACATGTACCAAATTATGGACATGACACTAGCCTCAAACACATAAGCTCATGTCCAATTGATCTATAGGATCAATTGATACACACAACAAAATATAAATTCGGAATTCCAACAAAACTAACACAAAAAGCACCATAACTTTCTCCATGGGTCTCCTATGAACACAAAACAAAGTCCTATGGGTAGTACATATATATAGGTTGATTTTACATAATTAAATCTCAGATTTAGAAGCTATTTAAATGGGAAAATCTGAATTATACCTATTGGGAGATGGATTTCCAATGAAACCTCCAATTGAGAAGAACTTGCTTCCAAATTATAGATCCTTGCTCCTCTTTGTAGATCCTTGCTTCCTTCTTCTAGATCCTTACTTCCTCCTTCTCTAATGGTGAATTGGGAAGAATTTGGAATGAATTTGGTAGGGAATTGGAATGGGAATGGAGGGAATTTGGGAGTGGGAAATTCTAGATCTAGATTTGGAATGAGAATGAGAGGAGAGAGAAATTTCCCCCCTCTTTTAATAGGCCGGCCTTGCCCCTCTCCCAAGCAATTGTAAAATATCCAATGTACCCCTTGGGGCCTCTCATCAAGAAATAATTAAGGAAGGAAGCTTCTAGTCTAATCACTTAATTAATTTAATCCATCTCCTTAACTATGGGCTTTCTAAATGGGCCAAATCTAACTATTTAATTCATGTTGGTCCATGGGTCCAAACTACACTAGTTGGGTCCACTAAAATAAGTCCAAAATAATTAAATAACATCCAACAACAATTAAGTAATACAACAAAAATTATTTACCATGCACAATATTTATTTAAATAGGAAATTACTAAAATACCCTTTTTCCTAAAATGTGGTAGTGACATATATAGACTTATTGCATGAAACATCCAATGCGGTACCGAGTAGAGTCAAGAGCTAAACGACACGCGAAAGCTATTTTAGAGTTTGTGATGAAGCGAAGGACCAAGTTTGAAGAAATGAACCAGGTGCTCTGATACCAATCTGTCATGCCCCAATCTCCCGCAAGCTCAATAGTCCCCGTTGAACGTGAATCACCATGTTGCAGCTCTTCTGCGGGACAATCGTTCTCTTCAGGACGTGATGCCGTATGAGCCTGGAGTTGTGCTCGTACAAGGCGATGTTTTTAAATACCAAAGTTATCATTGAAACACCCAAGTTGCAGCGGAAGTCAAGTATTGTGTACCAAGCACACATCAGAGTAATATGCAGCAAAGCTCTCGATAGGGTCCAACGAAGTGCCCCGAAGGCAATGTCACGAAGGCGATGGAATAACTCTTGCTCTTTTCTCTTGCCCACAAAGGTACTTACAGTTCATACATCATGTCTCGTATATCCAAGCAGCGCCACTACGCCTGCTTACCTGAAATATTGTCCAGAAAGGTGGGTCAGTACACAGCCGTACTGGTGAGCGGGGTAACCCACTCGTCCAAGCCGACACTAAGTAAAATAGTGAATACAAACAGTTAAATGGTGATCTTTCTAGTTGAATCCTAGATTCGTTTCATGGCATATGAATGACATGTTAAGGAAAGCTGTAAAGCAGTTTAAGCATGCAAGCATTCAACTCAAACCAAACGACAAGCAATATATATCTCCAACCCAAAGAAAACTAGCACGCAACCCGTCCTACTCAAGCCATCATTTGCACGATAACATCGAACCAACAATCTCGCCTCAAAATCCTTCCTCAACCAACGTTTATATATTCCAATCTCGAGTGCACACTCTTGTCGAGGCAAGGTGGCCACGCCTACACGAAAGCCAAACCAACAAAAGAAAAGCAAGCCATCACTTATACTATATGAAGTCACTGGCAAAGCCATAAAGGACATTGATCGGACCAAGATCAATAGGGCAGTCCTACCCGATCCAGGGCTGGGCAGCTACTCCCTCCTAGTGGTATCGGACTACCAGCACCATGCCCAAAAATGTGATACCCATTGTTTCCTCCATGGTAGAACGGTCTCGGTGCCCCGGTGCCTCATCCCGTTCCAGGAAACCAAGCCCTGTGCCACACAGGTTGTCCGTGACATGCAGACACGTAGGTATGACGAAAGGATCGAACATTCTCGCCCCATCAGGCGATCCTAGACTCATTCAACCAATATCCAACCAAAGCATCCATAACCATTCTTCCAACATATCCAACCGAGATATCCAACCAAAGTTTATCCAACCAAGGATTCCAAAACTGAACCTCAACTTATAGCCCAAGGCACCAAAATATTAAGTATTTCCATAGGCAAATGCCTCTGCTCAACACAGTGTTTTATATTGGATGCAACACCCCAACTCGAGACAAACCCATGGCACAATGTCCCAACCGTGGCATAACGCCCTCGCCGATGCAGTTGTTCGGTTTCGAACCGCAACTGCTCGCTTTGCAAGACAAAGCGACCAAGTGATACTCGTGCACGGATACACGCTCGCTGGCCCAAATTCTCGATATTCCCAATGCCTCAATGTATCATTCCAACTTATTCAAGCATAATCCCAAGTATCCAACCGACTGCCTCAAATGCATAATCCCAACTCTAGTTCTAACTATCCAACGCACAAATTATTTCAAACCATAATCCTATCCAAGCCAACGACGTACACTCTATGCACGCCTCAGTGTAGTGATTCCCAATGTTTTAGCCCAAGTGTTCAAGCCTTTTTTGTGTTTTCGATATTATTAGGCATGAAGGAGTAGAGAAGAAGGAAAAGAGCCCACTCACAATATTTGATCCCTTTAGGCATCCTGTCCTACCGATACGGCCAATCCCTTGAACCCGTGGTCCGATGTAAGCGCGATCTACTCAACTGGTATGACCGTGCGAGCAGGCCATGCTCTCCAAATCATCCGACCGATCGGACTAAGGAAGACGACATTATCGCTTCCATCCAGCTATTTCAGTACTGTTCTGAACGAAGACTTGATTTCCCTCGAACTCGCTAGATATCTGCACATGAAACCAACTCAATCAATCCTTCTTCCCAAAATCCAATAATTCAAATGTAACCAATATTTGTTTTATTCGATCCGACTCAGCGTAACGCACCGTACAGTTGCGGGGCGTTACATAAATATTGTCACAACGTATATATATATATATACATCACAATGACAAGAGAAATAGATCTAATATTTAAATTATACCAACACATAGATCGTATCACTCCGTATTCTACTAGATCTAGGATACGCTTACGACACGAGTCTACCACACATCCAAACGTACCCCGAAGGACACGAACAAGTCATATATCTTATTTATGAACAATACGAAGAGTCAAAAATAAATCTACGTATCCGTGTCAAAATATGACATGTACAAAGTCCCGTGTCAGAGGGAAAACTCCCAAATCAATACGTATCACCAAATTGTTGGGATACGACCTACACGTACCCAATTTTGGACACAATACTAGCCCCAAACACACAAGCACATGCCAAATTGATCTATATGACCAATTGACACACACAACAATTGTCAATATCGGAAATTTCCCAAAATTGACACAAAAAGTACCATAACTTTCTCAATAGACCTCCTATGAACACAAAACCAAATCCTATGGGTAGCCTATGCATATGGATTGATTTTCCATGGTTAAATCTCAGATTTAGAACCTAAATTAAGAGAAAAATTGAATTGTACCTATTGGGAGATGGATTCCCAATGCAACCTCCAAATAAGATAAAATTGGCTCCAACTTATAGATCCTTGCTCCTCTTTGTAGATCATTGCTTCCTCCTTCTAGATCCTTACTCCACTAGCCTCTAATGATGATTTGGGAAGGAATTAGAATGAAATTTGGTAGGAAAATAAAGTGGGAATAAAGAAATTGGGTTGAGAGAAATTCTAGATCTAGTTTCCAAATAAAAAGTGGAGAGAGAAATAAATTCCCCCTCAAGCTACTATGAATTGTCCAATATAACCTTTGGGCCTCTCATGAAGAAATAATTAAGGAGGAAAGCTTCTAGTCTAATGGTTTAATTAATTTAATCCATCTCCTTAACAATGGGCTTTCTAAATGGGCTAAATTTCTAATAATTAATTCATGTTGGTCCATGAGTCTAAACTAAACTAGTTAGGTCCACTAACACAAGTCCAAAATAAATAACTAACATCTAACAACAATTAAATAATACAATAAATAATTATTTATCATGCACAATATTTAATTAAATATGAAATTACTAAAATACCTTTTCCTAAAAAATATGGTAGTGACACGATGCATCGCCTGGTAGCCACTAATACTGCCATCATTGGCTTCAACACAGGCATGAGCTACCCTGTAGGCAAGATTCGCCTGAAATGCCAGATCGGAGACTTGAAAACAGATGTCACTTGGTATGTCATTGAAGTAGATGTATCTTACAGTGTCTTGTTCGGACATCCATGGATACATGAATACATGATCGAGTCATTGACCCTGCACCAGTACCTGAAGTACGTCGACCAATACGTCACGGTTAGAATGGAGTTTGCTGATGTCTATCCGTTCAAAGGGATCGAAGCATATTACTCTGATTCAATCTTTTATAAAAAGGTCTACCAAGATGAAGGTGGCAATGACGCCGATGATGAGGTGAGGCTGGGACAACACCAGAAGAGCCCTTGAGAGTCCATCTAAAGGCACGCACTCCCGACACAACCTCTCCCCCCATCGTAAAACTACACAGGAAGGTACCCGAATCTCTGGTTGTCCGTCTTCATAGGACGTATTGATCACCGAAGGAAGGTCTGGCGCCATCCACCACATCCGAACCTCTAGTCGTTCGCCTTCACAGGCCGAGTCGACCTCCAAAGGATGCTCCGCTGCCTCCTACCACGTCCGAACCTCTGGTAGTAAAGCTGCGCCAGAAACCTCCAAAGTCGTCGCTCGCACTAGGGGTAGATCTCGGAAAGGACGAGCTGGAGGAGTACGTAGTTGGTTACGCAAACGTCCCTTCTCTAGACGGTATAATTCCTGGAGAAAAGATACCTTATTTTATGAATAAAGGGCTATCTTTGAACTACTCTAAAGTTGCACACATAAGCACACTGTATTCTAGGGAGCACTGTCTAGGCCTGCGCCTGCAGACACAGGTGACTACTACTTGTGCAGTAAACCAGATCCTTCCTAGCCAAGGTTCCTACTTCACAGTTCTAGGAGGAGGAGAGACAAACCTATCATCTTCGGCAGGGTTGAATACCCCCAGTCCTTCATCCTGGAGGAACAAGAGACATAACCTGATACCGACAAAATACAATTCTACTGGTTTTAGTGGTCAAGCCAAACACCTCATCCAGAATATGGATTATGATCTTAAAAGCATATGAGGTCTGAATTATGGGAAAGGTAGACGACTGTCCTTGCGCCTTAATGCTCCGGTAGGCAAATTCGAGGATTACTACCATAAGACCAAGCACGACTTAGGGTACGTTACACCTCTCACAACCCCGAAGGCTCGGATGAAGAAGATGAGTTACACTCTCACTCTTCAGAGTCTCCCTCTTGGGACTCCGACTTCTGTATCGGGAAGATACTCAAGCAAACATTGTCTGCCAATATGGTATTAGCTAACCCCGAGGGAGACGATGAGGATCCACCGAAACCCTTTGAAGTAGAACCATGGGCCCAATGCCTAGACGCACAATGGGAGATACGATTTGAACAACGAGAACCTTCTACCGAGGACGAAGTCATACAAGTCAATCAGGGTGACAAATCCTCCCCTAAACCTATCTTCATCAGCAAGAGTCTGTCTGATGAGGATCAGGAATCCCTGCTACAGCTCGTCAAAGAATAAATTAATGCCTTTGCCTAGAGCTACAAAGACATGCCGGGACTGGAGTCCCAAATCACGGTCCACAAGTACAATATCTCTTCAAACGATAAGCCTGTCAAACATCATCAACGATAATTTTGGCCGGACATTATAAACGCCATCAAAGCTGAAATCAATAAACTGATAGCTAGTGGCTTCGTCCGTGATAAACAACACCC
Source organism: Iris macrosiphon (assembly GCA_036927795.1). Classification (NCBI taxonomy): domain Eukaryota; kingdom Viridiplantae; phylum Streptophyta; class Magnoliopsida; order Asparagales; family Iridaceae; genus Iris; species Iris macrosiphon. The sequence goes on from JAYESA010000002.1 coordinate 100,053,167, forward strand.
AGATTGGGTAGCCAACATCGTGCCCGTCGTTAAAAAGAACGAGAAGATTCGGATCTGTAGTGACTTCCATGATCTAAACACGACATATCCTAAGGGCAAATTCTCCCTTATGATCGCAGACATAATGATCGACAACACGTGTGGCTTCAAGCGCATCTCCTTCATGGACGAATTCTCAGGCTACAATCAAATTAAGATGTCTCATGACAATCATAAACATACACCATTCCGAACGTCGATAGGAGTATACTGCTACACACTCATGCCCTTCGGTCTGAAGAACGCGGGTGCTACATACCAGCGAGCTATGAGCACCATCTTCCGTGAGCATCTATGCAAGACGGTCGAGTGTTACGTTAATGACATCTCCGTCAAGAGTTGCTCCAAAGATGATCACCTCAGGGACTTAAAGACTGTGTTTGACCTCATGCATGTGCACCAGCTCACGATGAACCCTACCAAATCTTTCCTAGGGGTCTCCAGCGGCAAATTTTGAGATTTTGTCCTAACTTCGAAGGGTATCCACATAGACCCTGACAAGACCAAAGTGATCCTTGAAATGCGTCCACTGAAGAACCTCAGAGAACTTCTCTTCCTTCAAGAAAGACTGGCCTATATCAGGAGATTCATATCAAATATCTTCGGACTTTGTCAGCCGTTAACGCAACTCATGAAGAAGGCAGTCTCCTTTGTCTGTAACGAAGAATACCAGCGTGCCTTCGACGACATCAAGGAACATCTCGTGAGCCCTCCAGTATTGGTATCCCCAATCATGGAGAAGCCCTTTCTGCTCTATGTACGAGCAATGGATCACTCCCTCGACGCTGTGCTAGCCCAGACAAGCGACATAAGTCACAAGGAGGCCATCTACTATCTCAGTAGGATGATGGCCTGCGCAGAGTATAAGTACAACCCCATCGAGAAGGAGTGCCTTGCTCTAGTCTTCACTATCCAGAAGACCCGACATTATGTAGTTGGACAAACCATCCACGTGATCTCGTGAGTTAATTCCCCCAGGGTCCTCATGAAGAAACCTGGAGTGCTCAACTCTCGCCTAGCCACATGAAAAATAATGTTGTCACCATACAACATGGTATTCGTCCTACAGAAGGCGTCCAAAGGTCAGACATTGGCATATTTTCTTACAGCCCACCCGGTGCCAAAAACTTCAAAACTCTACGAGGAGATCCCCGACGAAGTAGCAGACTCCAACACCGTGACAAACACATAAGCCGTTTGGCGAATGTTCTTTGATGGTGCTTCGAGAACAGGGCCCAAAGGCGACATCGTCTCTGGAGTCAGGATAATGTTTATCTCTCAATATGATCTGGTTATCAGCCGCACCTACTCACTCATAGAGCCATGCTCCAATAATGTGGCAGAGTATAACACTCTCATTATTGGACTCCAACTCACTAAACAAGTGGGAGTCGACCACCTGGAAGCCTACGACAATTCTAAACTAATAATCAACCAAGTCTGAGGCGAGTACGAAGTCCAGAACGAGGACTTGATTCCCTACCACCAAGCTGCGCTTGGATTAATCACCACCTTCGAGGGGTTCTTCATAGAGCACATCCCTCGACTGCGAAACATCAAGGTGGATGCCCTAGCCGGACTCGCAGCCTCTCTAGCTGTTCTGGTCAATACCCACGAACTGATCACCGTGATAGGTCGGGAGCTGGTCTGCCCGAAGAATAATCTCTCTCTATGTCGGAGCTACTCACTAGGGACGAGCACTGAATCACAAGACTGGAGACTTCCATTCATCGACTATGTTGTCTATGAAATTCTTTCCGAGAACCCAAAGGAAGCCACTTTGACCAGAAGATGTTCCCTCCGGTTCTATTACGATACGGCCACCAAAATATTGTATCGTCGCTCCTATGACGGTCTTCTGCTACGATGCCTATCGAATACAAAAGTAAAGCAGGCTCTCCGCGAGGCTCACGACTAGGTTTGCGGTTCCCATCAGCTCGGAACCAAGCTACAGGACCGCCTCCCGAGAATGGGTTACTATTGGCCGACAATGGTAGAATACGCCGTTAACTAAGAAAGGAAGTGTCAAGCGTGCCAAATCCATGCTGACTTCATCCACCAACCCTCGGAGTTTCTACATCCGACTGTTGCATTCTGGTCATTCGAAGCCTGGGGCATGGATATCATAGTACAAATTAGTCCACCTTCGTCTAAGGGACATCGATTTATCCTCGCCATTACTGACCACTTCTCCAAGTGGGCGGAAGCCGTACCACTTGCTGAAGTCAAGACATCAAACGTGATCATCTTCGTCAAGCATCACATCATAAACCACTTTGACTTTCCATAAAGGATCATCTATGACAATGGTCCACAGTTTGTAAGTCACACTTTTTATCGGTTTTGTGATAAAAACCAAATTCAGAATATAGCCTCAGCTGCCTATATTCCAGCAGCAAATAGTCTAGTAGAAGCCTTCAACAAGACCATCATAAAGCTTCTTAAAAAGTTTGTATCATCCAACAAATGCGACTAGAATAAGAAGCTGGATGAATGTCTCTGGGCCTACTGTACAACGGTCCGGACAGCTACTGGCATTACGCTTTTGTCTTTGGTGTACGAAAGCAAAGCAGTCTTCCTGCTCGAGATCTAAATTCTTTCACTCCGAGTTGCTCTCGCCAACCAATTAACCGTCGATAACAATCATCGCCGACGGCGAAAAGAGTTAAAAGAACTCGACAAGAAATATCTCTTAGCTCAGCAGCGCGTTGAGCTATACCAAGCGCGTCTCTCAGGAGCCTTCAATAAACGGGTGAAGAAGAGGACCTACCAAGTGGGTGATCTAGTCCTGACCGTAAGGAGGTCGATAGTTATGATCCACAAGATGGCCGACAAATTCTAACCCAAATGGGAAGGCATGTTCGTCATAGAATCGATGTTCTCCAACGGCCCCAACCGGCTCGCGAAACCCAACGGCGACTTGCTCATGATGCCTATTAACGAAAAGTTCCTAAAAAAGTACTATGTCTAAACTCGACTCGTACTCCCCTTATCCCCAGTCGGGCAATCAAGATGTACAGTCTTTACACTCGTGGTTCTTCATCCACAGCAAGGGCCTATGTACAACATGTCCCCTTATTTACAAATTTTTGTAAAAGCCATTATCTGTATCTACGAGTCCTGGATATACAACAGATGATGGATCCTTAAAGTCTCCCTAGTGGAGCAGTCCTCAGGTCCACCGGCATACTCCCACTTGGACCACTCAAAAATCTATCTTGTTAGACTCTAGTCTCCCCAGCGAAGCAATCCTCAGGTCTATCTTCATTCTCGGATAGACCACAACCAGCAAATCACTCCTCAGCGAGTTCTTGGACATTGGTTTATGTCCATATTACCTCTGAACTATTGTCCGAACATTCCTCCTTAGTTGAGTTTTCCATGTCCATATTACCTCTAAGCAAACCTTTCGGGTCTTGGCTATCAATTATTACATCCATATTATCTCTGATATCGGTTTTCATCTCCACTTATCACCCGTACTTACCAAGGTACACCAGCGGTGTTAAGTTGATAAAATCTGCCACGTCCATATTACCTCTGGTAGGACTTGTTCCAAATCTATTACTTGTACTCAGGTGCGCTAGAAGTAATGGGTCCACAAAACCTATTACGTCCATATTACCTCTGATATGGATTATTTTCGAACTTATTATTTCGCAATGCTCAACGTGCGCAATAAATAATAGGTCCACCTAAGTCCCCCAGTGGGACATCCTAGACAGGCTACGATATTGTACTATGTTCATATTACCTCTAGTACAATATCCAAAGTTCACACAAAATTCATACACAACACGACAAATGAAGGAAGAAGTTCTGGAAAAAGAGAAACCTTTATTCAAGATCATGAATACATATGAAGGGAATCATCTACATTTTTAAGGGTTTTTATTAATATTCAAGGTCTCGGGTACATATGATAGGAATCCCTTTTAAGGGTTTCCATGGGTTCTCGCCAATAAGAACCTCTTCCATTACAAGGCGTCCATGTACTGTTTCTACTACGGACACAAGTGAGCCTAGCAATAGAGCTCAATGCTTTCTGGATTATCCCTCCATAGTGCAAACCTCAGTATATGGAAAAGAATCCATATTGATAGATAGAAAGGGAGGGGCATGGGCAGACGTTCTACAACCAGGAGGGAAGACAGACGACAAAAATGGCAATTAATCCAAATTATGTCATCGACACCGTAGTCTCTCGGCAGGTAGCAAATCGTATGAAGGGGAGAAATACAGCTAGCACACTGCATGAATAAGAACGACTCAGCGCATGACACATGATGATCATCCTCGTCTCCTGGATCAGTCCTTGCCGAACTGTCCTTATCTCCTGGATCTGTTCTTTGTGAATTGCCACATAAAGTTAGTCTTTACCCCGAACAACGGGTGTAATGATGAACCACACAAGGGAGAACAAAGACTGCACAAGGAGAACGTAAGGCGTTAGTAAACAAAGACAATATGAAGTCCATGAGACATAGCCTTTTCGACGCACGAGGCACCTGCCAAGCTGGCCATATGTCCGGGTTGAGCCATCATCCATGCGACAGAGTCTTAACTGGCGTAGGATGGTTACCCTTCCAGGCTATAGACTCATGAGAAAAGCTCACACATGTTTATGATGATCTCTCATCCAGGTGGCAAGGCTATGTAAAGAGTTTGTGCGTGTTCTAAATAATTTCTCATCCACGCAACAAGATTATGCACTGGTGGTTCTGCGTCCTTGGCAGCCTAATATGAGAAGCTTGGTATTATTTTAACTCTATGTGGAGGCCACGGATCAAGGCCGTCCCCAGCATACTCATCGACGAAAAGAGCTGCATCCTTCAACATCTTTGTCATACCCCAGTACCGAAATACAGAGACGAATATGGCCAGCTCCCCCGTACAAGGTATAGAATATCGTACTTTGGTCACGGCTGTAACTAGACAAGGGGTGCATACTATAAGCAAGTCACTTAGGGTCACATAGAATATCTTATGCCTCAATCAGTCAAATAAGAACAGTAAATATAGAATATATATGACAAGAAAATAAGGCATCCCAAAAGCCTTGCTACAACATTCAAGAACCAGCTGTGCAAAAATGAGAAGGCTGGCAGAGTAACAAGAGTACATGACCATGATCAGCTGTAGTCTAATTAATTATAACCATATAGAGAACTAAATATCCAGATTCACGGCTAACAAGTGTCGGTGGCTAAACATCCAAAATGAGTAAAATGTGAAATAACGAACAGGGAAGAAGAAACTCACTCATTTCTTCCAGTGGCCGTCCGTCTGTTATACGCCATTGTTCAGGGGGAAGTACTCTTGATCCTCGGGTGCTGGCTCTAAACCTGGCCATGCAAAACCAGTGGAGTTAGACCCCAAATAACAAGTACCACAAAGGAAGCACGAATACAGAAATAAAACCAGGTTATAAAATATATATATATATATATATATATATATAGTCCTGTCTTATAGTTTTGGTTCATATCCTATCATGACACAACAATCTAACCCTACAACCAAACAAGGACAAGGGTTAGACCATCGTCCCATGATAGTCCATGTCCCTAGACTATTTGACAGCAGATACAACACAAGCACGCTCAATTATATAATCAGCCAATCACTTATACGGCTTACTTGATGGAGTATGGGTTATTATAGAGATATTATGCATATAGGAATCCTCAGATCAAATCAGGTACTAGTAGGGTTAGCCGAGCCATAAATTATCGCATATCACATAGTAGTATACACCGGTCCATCATAAGGCCACCGTTCTAAGATCGCATGGAACACATAATATCATATAGTATTCGGATATTTCCATCCATTAATGATAATTTAAACAATATCCATAGGGACTATCCAGCACACTCCAATATAGATGACTGGAGGTGGCTAGTTAGGCATGATCTCGAGATTCTATTTTGTCCCAATGCTCTACAAGTTTAGTTGCCTAGTTAACCCTAATGTTAACTAGAATCTCATGGCGTGGTCACATAGTATTCCCCTTATATGACGTACCATAGTACGACCACGCTAGATAAGAATCCACTTTGTCACTTGATAGTTCAATTTGGATTCACCCAGCGTGATGCAACAATCAAAAGATCCTCGCCATGCCTAGTCATTGACTAACCCTTACATCCATGCTGGTGATTGATTCATATCATATGTCACATAGCGCATAGGTATAATGCAGTGTAAAAATATAACATAATCGCGTAGGGACACTTAGCACGTAGGAACACATAGCACGTAGTAAGTGTTTCAGTACGGATACAAGTGGTCGAGTCATGACGCATACACGGGTCTAATACTTTTATGGTCATTAAAGTCACACATACTACTCATAAAGTCTAAAGGAACGTTCAACCAAAACTAGTCCACTAAAATGTGTACAAGGGATCACATGCGCACAGAAGGATCAAGGCCGCATGAGAAGTCAGGCTGCATGACAATCTGGTCGTATGGAGTCATGCCACATAGAGTCATGCCGCATAAAGCCAGGACTAGGTCTACTCCTCGGGATAAGTGATGAGGCGACGGGGAATAATTAAAGTATCAGTGACATAAAGTATGATGTGACTTAAAGTGTGTCAGGAAGAGAGGATAAAACCATGAAAAGATATGCCACGATTTCAGATTCATGCGTCCATGGATGGTGGCCGCATACTCTGCTTGCCGCATAAGTGTCGGTGTCGCATGGAGTCCGATAGCGCATAGAGTATTTTGGACTTAGCGAATTTCTCATTCGTTCAGCGACTAAACACAAGAAGTCCTTTCAAAACACATGTGTATTAGTCAGTCATGCGTCCAAAAGCGATAGATGCATGCTGGTATATGATAAAGAGTTCGGGCCGCATAGCATCTGCATGCCGCATAACCCTCTATGCCGTATATGGTGCTGTCACCCTCACATTTTTACTTGATAGTTTAGTAATTGACATGGGTAATTTTAATTTTAGGATTTTTTTGTATTTAATATTTGTGCATGCATGATTATTTAATTATTGTATTATTTATTGATTGCTAGTTATAGATTTGTTTTAGACTTGTGTAGTGGACCTAACCTATTTTATTTAGTTGCATGAACCAACATTTTGGATGAGTTTAGATTGAGCCCATGAGTTAGGCCCATGGATTAGGAGATTGTATTAATTAGTGTAACCATTAGACTAGAACCTTCTCTCCCTAATTAATTTCTTCATGAGAGGCCCCAAGGGGTAATTGAGATATTTCATATGGCTTGGGAGAGGGTTATATGGCCGGCCACCTCAAAAGGAGAGAGATATCATTCACTTCACCAATTCTCAATTCATTTTAGATCTCCATTCTTCCCTCTTTCAATTTCCTTCATTCCCTCACCAATTCTCCACCAATTCTTCACAAATTCCTTCTCTAATTCTTTATTGAGGCTTCTACATTAAGGATCTACAAGAAGGAAACAAGGAAAAAGGAGGAGGGGGCCAATATCTACAAAAAAATGAGCTACTTGGCATTTGGGAGCTTTTTATTGGGAATCCATCTCCCAATAGGTATATTTCAATTTTGCCCCTTCTAATAGACTCTAGATCTGAGATTTAACCATGAGAAACTAATCCACATGCATAGGCTACCCATAGGAATTAGTTTTAAGTTCATCGGAGACCTATGGTGAAAGTTATGTGCATTTTTGTGCCAATTTTGGAAGAATTTCGAGATTGGAACATGTAGTGGTTATCATTGGGTCTAATAGATCTAAATGAAATATGATTGCTTGTTTGTAACTAGTGTTGTGTCCACAATTGGGTACGTGTAGGCCTTATCTTGTTAATTTGACAAAACGGGTTAATTTTGGAGGTTTTCCTCCGACACGGGGTCTTGTGCATATCACATTGTGACACGGACACGTACTTAATCTAATTACTATACGTATTGTTCATAATTAGTGTATTATACTTGCTCGTGTCCTCCGGGATGCGTTTGGTTGTGTGTTGGAGCCGTATCGCAAGCGTATCATAGAGTTAGTATAATACGGGTATATATATGTGTGTGTCTATGTGTGTATATATTAGAGTATATAGTGATTTATATATTTATATGTATATATATATATGTACTTGTATATATGTATGTGTGTATTTGTATTTATGTGTGAGAGTGTGTGTGTGTGTGTATATATATATATATATATATATATATATATATATATATGTGGTTGTATATATATATTTATATAGATAGTGAGGAGTATATATACATAAATGTGTAGCTATGGTTATATATATAGAGAGAGAGATTGATATAGGAATGTATATGTATATTGTGCTTGAGTGTATGTGCATTAGTGTTTGTGTGGCATGTGTGTGAGTGTGTGTCAATGCAAGGGAAAGAGGAACTCGGGCACTTGCAGCAGGTGGCAGTTCAGTATGCATAGGAGCAGTGCCTGTGCAGCACAGTGCTCAAAGAGGGGGAGAGCAAGCCATTGCACAGTTTAGCAACAGTGGGGAGTCGTGCACCTGCTGTTGTACAACTGTACAGTTTCTTTGCATAGTTCTGTGCATGTATCAGTGGATTCAGTCCACTGTGCCATCGAGCAGTATTTGTTTTTCAGTAGCTGCTGCACAACAATATGAAGAAAGGCTCAGTATCAGCAAGGGACTGAAGCTGAAAAGCAACTTAAAGGAGCAACAACTGTGCAATATAAAGGAGTAACTAGTTCAGCCACTGTGCAGGATATGTACAGTATCCATAGGTTCTAGTTCTTTATATATCAGTTCTAAGTTAAGTTTTGATGTTTTGGTTAGCTTGGTTTATTATTTTATTGTGTTAGAGTTAGTTTAGTAAGATAGGTATTATAGTTAGTTTTCAGTAGATTTCCGTGGATAGTTAGTTGTTTAAATTGTTAGTAGTAGATAGGATTAGTGTAGTTTAATGTTAAGGTATTGAGTAGTTGAGGAATTGGTATGTTATGGTTAGTAGTTTAGTTATATATATGTATACTGACTATGTAATTAGTTAGTTATGTTTTAGTGTGTAGTATTTATATCTAGTTAGTTAGATATATGTAGTATGGTATTTATGTAGTAGTTAGATACATTATAGTAGTTAGTTATTTGTGTTAGCATAGTATTTTGGGTATAGTTTAGCTATATGTATATTGTATTAGTTAGTGTAGTATTGTATTGATTAGATGGTTAGTCTTGACCATTATATTATAGTTAGTTTCATATATATATATATATATAGTGTTAGTTATAGTTAGTATTAGTTTGGGATTAATATAGTGTATTAGCTATATCAATAGTGGTTTGGTTGCGTATTACCAAGGTATTGGGCCGATACCAAGGTATTGAGTTTGGGTATCGAGATAGGTGTGATACGCATTGGTACAAGGACAAGGTATCCCATTTTATTTGTATTGATATAGTATTAAGTATATTGACTGGTATATATATCTAAAATACTATTTTCACATACGGAAACTTGCGTATCTTAGGATACAGCTTTTTGAATGCCTTTTAGTATCTTAGCTTGGATTGTATAACATAGTTTCATATTGTATCGACTTAGTGACTTAGTATTAAACTCTTGCAACCTAGATTTTATCTGTTTGAACTAGAAATGGCTTATTGACCTAGACTTGCATCAACTTAACTGGTTTTCATTCTTGAACCTTGTATTGATGCAATGTACAATATATAGGTTGTGTGACACCAGCTTGGGCATCGAGAGACACACCTTGCTCAGGACTTCAAGCGAGTACATTTATCTGATAGTTTTTAATTAATAATATTGTATATATATATATGTTCTATAATTGTAACTTGATCCCGACACAGTGATTTCACGGCCTGGTACTATATGGATCCCGTCAGGAGATATTATCCCCTACCGTGTTCAGTGGGTACTCGTGTACATTGTATCTCATCGTGTATATTGGGTATTAATTATATTTCGTGTTCACACACTGCTCGTGTTCAGTGTGCTTATTCGTGTACACCCACCACTCGTGTTCGATGGTTATGATATTTGTGTACACCCACTGCTCGTGTTTAGTAGTTATATTTCGTGTTTGTAGCGTGTCGTGATTGAATCCATCGGTATTAGTTGGGGGTGGAAGAGTAGGAGTTGATTATGTAATCAAAGCCCCATTGTTACATCGTGTATATTCTGGTTACATACCTCACTTGTAATCGTCTTACCTGATCATGTTCACCCAACCCGATCAAATAATGAACTTGTATTCTGAGGCACATTAGTTAGATTGCAGTTATTCATCATATTGCTGATATTCATATTGTTGATCTATATTCTCGTATATTACCTGTATATCTATTGTTCATCATTTATATATTTAGTGATCTTGTATTTCATTTCTATATCTGTTTATTTGCTCGATTATGCTATTGAAACTACTTTAAGAGGTATGTACTTTGCTCCAATCCTGACTGGATATATTTTTCCAGATGACTGGCTTATAGAGCATTGTTCCACATTCTACGGGCCGTAGGGCGGTGTACCTTTAGAGGATACTCCTATAGACCAGGAGGACTTAGTTGCAGAGCCTGAGGAGGTCTAGTTATATTTGTGTTGGATTGTATTAGACTATTCTTTTGGTGGATTCTCAACTTGTATATTATTTCAGATTGTGGATTGTATTATTATTCTTTCCTTTGCTATTCCATTAGTGCATTATTCTTCCTTACTTTGTTTTGTGATTGAGATTAGTCATACTTGTGAGATACCATATTGCTCCTCCGTTTGGAGTTGAGATGATTGACATGTACCATATTATATTGTTGAGATGTTAGATAGTTAAAAATGACACCGACAATGTTCTACCGCCGATTCTGTGGCGTAGGCTAGGCGTAACTACGTACTCATGCTCGAATATCCGAGTGCGGGTCATGTCAGGTACTGGTCGCATGAGATCTTCATCGTTCCAAACAGCAGGTTCAACCATGGCAAAATCTCAAAAATTGAAAATTTATTTTCTTCATAAAAACTATGTTTTAACTCCGAATTGAGTGAACCAAAATCCAAAACGCTCGACATGAAATGCTCCATCCATCCTAAAAACTATTTTTCGAAAATACTATATTTTAGTTGATCAAAAACACCAAAAACTCATAGAATCCATAAAATCCTAAGTTATAAAAGTTGATCTACACAAATCCACCCATCAAGTACTAAAAGTGTTTAGAATTATCATAATCACATAATAGACTAATAAAATACACAAAAAAGCAAGAATAAAAAATCAAAGGATTTTTTCATATGGTGCAAGGTGTACTTGCCTAGAATGAAAGAAAGAAGGGAAATAAAGAATGAGGGAAGAGAGAGAACAAGTTAGCTTACATAGCTAGGATTTGAGGTTTACATCGTGGGGTCAAATTCTTGAATAAACTAACCCATAAATAAATCATGAACCATGCTAAACCAAAGAATGGGTCTTGTCTCCATGCATGCAACATATTGTTCATGTGAGCAAGAAATTCTCTAAGCAGAAATAAATACAACCAAGAAATAAATATATCCCAAAATACGTATTTTGGGAATGGGGAGTGACATCTCTATCCACTTTAGAAAAATTTTGTCCTCAGAATTTAAACCCAAGGCTAACTAAAGAGATCAGAACAAGCACTACGCTATCTACAAGATCATGCAATCAAATTCAAGCATATGAAGAAACAGTGTCACATAGCATGGATAAACGAATCAAGAGATTCGAGATACGAAGGCATAAGAATGAATATACCTTACGAGTCGAATATGAGCAGATATCGAGACCGAATATCATCCTCGCACTCCTACGTTGACTCTCCTAAAGGGTGATGACCCCAAGTAACTCGGACAAGATGAATAGTCCGATTCTTGAGCACCTTCTTCCTCGGTCTAAAATGGATACGGGCTGCTCCTCGTTAGACAACTCGGGACTAACGACTAGCTCGGAATGGTCAAGGATATGCCTCAGATCAGGAAAATATCTACACAACTGAGATACATAAAATACATCGTGCACCTCACGTTGCGAAGGTGAGAGAGCAAGACGATAAGCAACATCGCCTACCCACTCGAGAATATCAAATGAACCGACGTATCATGGACTAAGCTTCCCGTGAATCCCGAATCTAGTGACTCCACTTGTTGGAGAAATCTGCAAGAACACATGGTCGCCGACATAAAACTCTAATGGCCTACAAAGATGATCTGCCCAATGCCGATGCCTATCTTACGCAACCCGAAGTCGCTCTCTGATTTGCTTGACAACTTCTACTGTCTGCATGATCATTTCAGGGCCTAACATCTTCCGCTCGCTAATGTCATCCTATGCCAATAGTAACCTACATTTTCTCCCATACAACACTATGAAGGGTACCATCTGGATGCTGGCCTGATAACTGTTAGTGTACGAGAACTCGACGAGATTTAAGAGATCTTCCCAAGACCCACCAAAGTCCAAAGTACAAGCTCACAATATATCCTCCAATATATGGATGGTCCTTTCTGATTGTCCGTCTGTTTGAGGGTGATAAGCGGTACTAAATCTCAACTTAATGCCCAAACTCTGGTGAAAACTCTTCCAAAAATTTAAAATGAACCGAGTGTTTCAATCTGATATGATACTCACTGGGACGTCGTGCTGTCTTACTATCTATCGCATGTACATCTCCGCTAACTGCTCTGTGGATTGCCCTACTCGGAAGGGAAGAAAGTAAGCTACTTTTGTGAGACGATCTACTATTACCCAAACTGCATCATGACCAGTCGAGGATCTAGATAAACCAGTCGCAAAGTCCATCGTGACATGTTCTCATTTCTACTCCAGAATAAGAAGCGGCTGTAATAATCCTGCTGGTCTTTGCTGGTCGGCCTTCACTTGCTGACATACCAAATACTGAAAAATAAATCGTGTTATCTCCCTCTTTATCTCATTGTACCAGAAATGTTGTTTGATATCTTGATATATCTTGGTACCTCCTGGATGAATTGAATATTGGAAAATATACGCCCCGGTCATTACTTCTTGTCAGATATCTCCACTTGGTACACAGAGACGGTTTCTGAACCTAAGAGTTCCATCTTCATTAATAGTCAACTCTTTCCTGAGACCAGATTCATATTCCGTCCGAAGCTTCTGAACTTTCCGGTCCTTTGCCTAAGCTGCCTTAATCCTTTCTATAATGATAGATTACACATGTAAAGTAGCCAATACTCCTACATATTGTGGAAGTACTATCTTAAATCCGAATTCTCGAAGTTCTTTTAAGATATGTCGCTATGATGTCAACATAAATATACTACCTCTCCTGCTAAGCGCATCCACTACCACATTTGCCTTGACTGGATGGTACTGAAGTTCCACATTATAGTCCTTTATCAATTCTAGCCACTTCCTCTGCTTCATGTTCAAGTCCTTCTGGGTGAATACATATTTTAATCTCTTGTGATCTGTAAATATTTCTACCCTATCATCATACAAGTAATGCCTCCATAGCTTAAGTGCAAATACTACCGCTGCCAACTCTAAATCGTGAGTCGGATAATTTTTCTCGTGATCTCGAAGCTGTCGCGATGCATAAGATATCACTCTTCCGTGTTGCATTAATACACACCAAAGTCCTTTGCCTGACGCATCATAATACACTGTGAACCCTCCAGAACCTACTGGAAGCGTGAGAATTGGAGCTGAAATCAATCTCTTCTTCAATTCTTCAAATAATGTCTGGCACTCTGCTGACCAGTCGAACTTAGCCTTCTTGTATATTAATAGAGTCAGGGGTGCTAAAATTCTTGCAAAGTTTGCTACGAACCTTCTGTAGTATCCCGTCAATCCTAAGAAACTACGTACTTCAGCTACAGTCTTAGGAACTGGCCAACCCTCTACGGCCTCAACCTTCTTCGGATCTACTGTGACTCCTGCTCCAGAGATGATGTGACCTATGAATGACACGTGATCCAACCAAAACTCATACTTGCTGAGCTTTGCATATAACTGGTGTTCTCTTAGAATCTGTAAGACCTTCCTATGATGCCCCTTATGTTCCTCTTCTCTATTGGAATAAACAAGAATATCGTCTATGAAAACTACCATGAACTGATATAGGTATGGCATGAAAATACGGTTTATCAAATCTATAAATATCGCTGGAGCATTAGTCAGTCCGAATGGCATAACTAAGAATTCGTAATGCCTATATCGTGACCTAAATGCTGTCTTAGGTATGTCTTGCTCCCGAACTCTTTCTTGATGATACCCTGATCAAAGATCGATCTTGGAGAAAACCTTGGGTTTACTCAGCTGATCAAATAAATCTTTGATCCTTGGTAATGGATACTTGTTCTTCACTGTTACAATGTTCAACTATCTGTAGTCGATACATAACCGTGATGACCCATCCTTCTTCTTCACTAGAACTACTGGCGCTCCCCAAGGTGATCTACTGTCTCGAATAAACTTCTTTGACTTCAGTTCCTCTATATGTTGGTATAGTATGTCTAGCTCTGATGGTGCCATTTGGTAAACTTTATAAGATATTAGCCCTACCCCAGGGATCAATTCTATACAAAACTCAACGTCTATTACTGGGGGTAACCCTGGTAGTTCTTCCACGAAGATGTCTAAGAACTCCTTAACTATCTCAGAGAGTAATTCTTCTACTAACGCTGTCGCTGCGATCCTCTCTTCATGTTGCTCTTCTACAGATCTGTCGAAGATAAAACTTTCCGTGCCCGGGATACTAAATAATACCTCACCCTTATGGCAATCTATCGTAGCATGACTGTCTCCCAGCCAGTCTATGCCTAAGATAATATCAAAGTTACCCATAGGAAACTCGATCAATCGTGCTGGTAGTGAACGCCCGCACACTACGACCGAACATGCTATACAAATTCTACTAACTCCTACGAGCCCATTACCAGTGAATATATTCAGCCTCTTTGATAATACCTCGAACTCCATTCCAATACGTATCGCAAATCGTACAGATATAAATGAATAAGATGCGCTTGAATCAAATAATGCTACAACCGAAAAGGATACGACAGAAATGTTACCTGCCACCATGTCGCTCGATGTTAAAGCCTCATCCAAGGACAAGGTGAATAATTTCAATCGGCCCTGCTGTGCTCCTCGCTGCTATCTTCCTTGGTGACGCTGTTGTGGCCTCTGCTGGCCCTGCTACTGGTATATCTCAGCTTGTATCAGTAACAGACGCTGAGCTAATGGCCTTACTGCTATTGCTGGAACTCTCTACTGGCTGCCCCTGGTGCTAGCTGTGCTGGTAACTGTTGGACTGGCCCTCCCGACCTCTACATCATCGAAAAATTGGCAGTCCGATGATCTGGACTGCTATACCTCATACACAACCCATTGGTTGTCCTACATATATGTCTAGTATGGCCTCCCTTGCCACAGTAAGTATAACCCACCAGTGCTCCCTGGCGCTGCTTTTGTTGTTGTTGTCTCGACTGCTGCCGAGCCGGTACTGTCACCGTTGAAACTGTCGCCCTCCTAGGTGCTGAATCATGGATGTGAACGCCAGGTGATAGTGCTGACATCCGAGGTACTCCTCCATCTCCTCCTCCACTCTGATCATGAGACCTCTTTTGGCCTGCTGTCCTTGCCGATAACCTTTGTATGGTAAGCTCGTGCCTCTGAGCTACTATCAGTGCCTCTTCATAAGTCTGATAGTCGTGCCCCTCTACCAGTTGTAAAATCTCTAGATGAAGTCCTTGCTAGAACCTCTTTGCTCTATCTGACTCCGTAACCACCATAGTTGGAGTGAATCTACTCAGCCTGCAAAACTCGACTTCATATACATCCATTATTCTACTGCCCTCCTTGAGACCGATAAATCTCTGTTGGAGCTCATACTGTGCTACGACTCTAAAATACTTAGCCCTGAATCGAGCCCTAAAACTATCCCAAGAGATGGGATGCCTCAAGCCAACCTCTACTGACGCCCACCAGTCACGGGCTAGGTCTTGAAGCTGCAATTGAACTTGATCAACTTGTTCATCAGTCGGAACCCTTGCCGCTGCTATAATGACCTCAATATCCTGTAACCAGGTATCTGTTGTGATGGTGTCCTCCGTGCCATTGAAGCACCTTGGGTTAAGTCAACAAAATCTAACTAATGCTCTCAAATCAGTCCTTCCTCCTCTTTCCAGGGTCATCTGCAAACCCTGACTCAATAAGATATTATGTTCATGCTGTTGAAACTACTGATGCTGTTGCACCGCCATCTGGTGTTGCTGCATAGCCATCATTCCCTGGAGGAACTTTAGTAACGTTGGGGTATCAAGTACCACTGGTACTGCTAGTACTGCTAGGGGTACGGGTATTTCAGGGGCTGGTTGCTCGATATGTCCCACTTCGGGTTCCACTATGCTAGCTTGTTTAACTTCTGGCTTTATTTGAATTTGACTCTAAAAATGTGGTACCTCCCGTTGTTGCCCAGGGGAACCCTGTCCTGCCATGCCTGCTGCTCCAGCAACTAAAAAGCCCTAAAAAAAAGGACAAGAACCATCAAGAATAGGACGAAAAGAATCAAGTTGGCAAGCAATTTAACAGTTCAAGCGGTGGTATCGAGGAAGATGAAGCAAGATATCTATGGAACAATTTTGATTGAGACTCCTATGACCATAACACCCCGTAAGTCTGAAAACACAGACCTGCATAAACCACCACTAAAACCTTGTCACGCCTCAGTACCGGAATACGGAGACGGACATGGCCATCTCTCCCATGTAAGGTATAGAACATCGTACGGCGGTCACGGCTGTACCTAGAAAAGAGGGTGCATACTATAAGCAAGTCACTTAGGGTCACATAGAACATCTAATGCCCTAATCAGTCAAATAAGAACAATAAACATAGAATGTATATGACAAGAAAGTAATGCATCCCAAACGCCCTGCCACAACATTCAAGAACCAGCTATTCAAAAATGAGAAGGCTGATAGAGTAACAAGAGTACATGACCATGATCAGCTGCAGTCTAATTAATTATAATCATGTAGGGAACTAAATATCCAGATTCTCGACTAAAAAGTGCCAGTGGCTAAACGCCCAAAATGAGTAAAATGTGAAATAACGAGCACGGAAGAAGAAACCCACTCATTTTCCTCAGTGGCCATCCATCTGGTGTGCGCCATTGTTCAGGGGGAAGTATGCTTGATCCTCGGGTACTGGCTATAAACTTGGCCATGCAAAACCAGTGGGATTAGACCCCAAATAGCAAGTACCACAAAGGAAGCACAAATGCAAAATTAAAACCAGGTTATATATATATTTATACCTTTCTCGTAGTTTCGGTTCATAGACTATCGTGACACAACAATCTAACCCTACAACCAAACAAGGACAAGGGTTAAACATCGCACCATGATAGTCCATGTCCTTAGACTATTTGACAGCAGATACAACACAAGCATCCTCAGTTATATAATCGGCCAATCACTTGTACGGCTTACAAGATGGAGTCAGGGTTATCACAGAGATATTATGCATATAGGAATCCTAAAATCAAATCAGGTACTAGCAGGGTTAGCCGAGCCACAAATTGTCGTATAGCACATAGTAGTATGCACCGGTCCCTCATAAGGCCACCGTGCTAAGATCGCATGGAACACATAGTATCATATAGTATTCGGATATTACCATCCATTAATGATGATTTAAACAATATCCATGGGGACTAGCCTGCATACCCCAATTCAGATGACTGGAGGTGGCTAGTTAGGCACGATCTCGAGATTCCATTCTGTCCCAATGCTCTACAAGTTTAGTTGCCTAGTTAACCCTAATGTTAACTGGAATCTCATGGCATGGTCATATGGTATTCCCCTTATATGATGTACCATAGTACGACCATGCTAGATACGAATCCACTTTGTCACTTGATAGTTTAATTTGGATTCACCCAGCGTGATGCAACAATCAAAAGATCCTAGCCACGCCTGGTCATTGACTAACCCTTACGTCCATGATGGAGATTGAGTCATATCATATGTCACGTAGCGTATAGGTATACTACAGTGTAAACATGTAATATAATCGCGTAGGGACACTTAGCATGTAGGAACACATAGCACGTAGTAAGTGTATCATCACTGATACAAGTGGTCGGGTCATGACGCATAGATGGGTTTAATACTTTTATGGTCATCAAAGTCACACATACCACTCATAAAGTCAAAAGGAACATTAAACCAAAACTAGTCCAATAAAATGTGTACAAGGGATCGTATGCGCGCAGAAGGATCAAGGCCGCATGAGAAGTCAGGCCGCATGACAATCCTGGCCGCATGGAGTCTTACTGCATAAAGTTATACCGCATAGAGCCAGGGCTAGGTCTACTCCTCGGGATAAGTGATAAGGTGATAGAGAATAATTAAAGTGTCAGTGACATAAAGTGTGATGTGACATAAAGTGTGTGAGGAAGAAAAGACAAAACTATGAAAAGATGTGCCACAGTTTCAGAGTAATGCGTCCAAGGATGGTGGCCGCATACTCTGCTTGTCGCATAAGTGTCGGTGTCGCATGGATTCCGATGCCGCATGAAGTGTTTTGGACTTAGCAAATTTCTCATTTGTTCAGCGACTAAACACAAGAAGTCCTTTCATAACACATGTGTATTAGTCAGTCATGCATCCAAAAGAGATGGACGCATGCTGGTCTACGATAAAGAGTTCAGGCCGCATAGCATCTTCATGCCGCATAGCCCCCTCTGCCGCATATGGTGCTGGCTGCATGAGATCTTCATCGTTCCAAACAGCAGGTTCAGCCATGGCAAAATCTCCAAAATCAAAAATTTGTATTCTTCATAAAAACTACGTTTTAACTCCAAATTGCGTGAACCAAAAGCCAAAATGCTCGAAATGAAGTGCTCCATCCATCCCAAAAACTATTTTCAAAAATACTATGTTTTAGTAGATCAAAACCACCAAAAACTCAAGGAACCTATAAAATCTTAAGTTATAAAAGTAGATATACACAAATCCATCCATCAAAATTGAAACTCCAAGTACTAAAAGTGTTTAGAATCATCATAAGCACATAATAGAGTAATAAAATACAAGGAAAAGCAAGAATAAAAAATTAAAGGATTTTCTATGTGGTGTAAGGTGTACTTGTCTAGAATGAAAGAAAGAGGGGAAATAAAGAATGAGGGAATAGAGAGAACAAGTTAGCTTATATAGCTAGGGTTTGAGGTTTAGACCGTGGGTTCAAATTCATGAATAAATCAACCCAAAAAAAAACCATGAACTATGCTAAACCAAAGAATGTGTCTAGTCTCCATGTATGCAATATATTGATCATGTGAGCAAAAAATATTCTAAGCAGAAATATATACAAGTAAAAAATAAATATATCCCAAAATATATATTTTGTGAACGAGAAGTGACAATCCCTCACCGGAGAAAGAAATTATCACGACCCGCACCCAATGTTGGGATGCAAGTCGGAAACAACGCCCAGCCTACGCCGCAGAATCGATGGTAGAACGCTGTCTGGGTAATCTATCTAGCATTATAATGAACCACCAATAATAACAAATATACTCAATCACAGATCTAAGATGGAAATGAGCACGAATGTGATAAGAATAGAATAGTCACATACAACTCATGAGTCTAAAATAATAACATCAATGAGTCTGAAAGAATACTAACAAATAAGTTGGAGACAAATCCAGTAGAAAAGAATACTAAGAAGTTACAAGTCCCGGCTCATCTGTCTCAGTTGGGATAAGTCCCTTCTGAGCCAGGATCTCTGACTCTAAACCCACGACATCCTGAGGTCCATAATATGTAGGGTACCACTCCTTAGTGTCATCTGGAAAAAATATATCTAGTCAGGAAAGGAGCAGAGTACATCTCTAATAGCAGTTCTAATCAATAATTAAAACTATTTAACAGTAAATAGATTTGAATATACAAGATACACAATAGATACAATGAGAGATATACAATAAAAAAATACTGGAATAAATATAATAATGAGCAATATGACAATGAACAAGAATACTAATGACTAAGTGAGTGAGTACTAGCTTTAACATGTGATCGACTTGGGAACTTGTACAGGAATAATGGCCTGGTTAGTCATACGTGCGGTGTATGACCAACACTCACAGGAAAATAATACTTGTACAGGAAGGTATGATCACATATCTATACTAAAATACTTTCCACCCCCGGCAGGTATAGTAGATCCAACCATGGTATGTTATGGCAAGGGATTCTCTAGGAAGGTAGCAAATCTTCCCGAGAATCAGTGCCTGTACATGCACAAGATAATCAATGAAACAAGACTTGAATAAGATACACCATATACAAGGAATAACATCTCATGACGAGATCCGGATATACCAATCCGTGTAACCAACATGTCAAGAAACATAGATATCTACACTAAATACAATGAACATAGAGGATATCATAAATAAGAAACTATCAGATAATGTACTCGCCTGAAGTCCAATGAGTAGTCTCACAAATATCTGATACGGTACCTCGAAGACCTAGATATGGAATATAATATCAATACAAGGTTTTAAAAAGAAAATAAGTTAAACTAGTCAACATCTAGGTCAACAAGCCATTTCTAAGTCAAAAGTCAAGCTAGGTCAACTCTAAGTCAAACCGGTCAAACTATGGTCAAACTATGTCAAACTATGTCAACTATGTCAAACTACCTATTTCTAGGTTGCATGAGTCTATCTCAAAGATGTTGGGTTCAAATACTATAAATCTAGGTCATAAAAGCTATATCTTAGGATACTAGGATACCGTATCTCAGGATATGCAAATAGGAGATAAAATATCACACATACATATATCAAACAATATTATATATTAAATCCTAATTACCAAAAGCTATGTGGATACCTTGGTTTCGAACCAACTTGGTATCGCAACACTAAACCTCAATCTTGATACCCAAACCCAATACCTTGGTCATCCCCAAATACCTTGATACTTACCTTGGTATCTCAAGGTAAAAGCCACAACTTCATATATATACCAACTACCCATAATAACGATATGTTAACAACCCACTACTAAAAGTATAGTATACTAAAGTATAATAACAATTAGGAACTATATACATATATACTAATACCTTATATATATTATTTATAAAATATACATAAATATTATATATACCGCAGAACTGTCACTAAAACTCTGCTCCCGTCGCTGAAGCTACTGTCGCTGAAACTGCTGATGATACGCTGCTGATACCGTTGTTGTCGCGACAGTTTCCTGTTGTTGTTGCTAAAACTGCTGCCGCTGTTGTCGCTGAAAACTGTTGCCGTTGCTGTTGCTGGGCAACTGCCGTTGCTATAGCTGCTGCTGCTGTTGCTATAGCCGCTGCTGCTGCTGTCATTAATTCTGCTGCTGCTGAAAACTGTCACAAAAACCCCCTGTTCTCCCCTCTCTCACTCTTATATATATATAACACACAATATATATATATATATATATATATATATATATACTAATATATATATAACTACCACTATAGAAATATATGTACACTCCTCTAAATACATATAACATAACATACACATATATAGTAACATATATATAACTACAACTTATATATATATATATATATATATATATATATATATACTATAATATTTATATATATACTACAATAATTAATAGCTATTACATATGTAGAAGAATAGCTACTCATATATATAACACATAGGTACATAAATATATATATATATATATATATATATATATATATATATATATATATATATATATATATATATATATATATATATACATCACCATGAATAAGAACAATTTAGAAATAAATCTAAAAATAAAATGCACAACACATGGAGTGTATCACACCCGTATCCCACTAGATCTAGGATATGCTTGTGACACGAGTCCACCACACATCCAAATGTACCCTGAAGGACACGAATAAGTCTAATATATTATTTATAAATAATACGAAGAGTCAATACAAATCTACGTGTCCGTATTAAAATGTGACATGCACAAAGTCCCGTGTCAGAGAAAAAAGCCACAAATCAACACGTATCACCAAATTATTGGGATACGACCTACACGTACCCAATTATGGACACGACACTAGCCCCAAACACACAATCATATGACAAAT
This sequence comes from Iris macrosiphon, assembly GCA_036927795.1. Taxonomy (NCBI): domain Eukaryota; kingdom Viridiplantae; phylum Streptophyta; class Magnoliopsida; order Asparagales; family Iridaceae; genus Iris; species Iris macrosiphon. The sequence goes on from JAYESA010000002.1 coordinate 100,075,359, forward strand.
TAATCTATAGGACCAATTGACACACGCAACAAAGGTTAATCTCAAAATTCTCCTAAAATTGACACAAAGTACCATAACTTTCACAATAGGCCTCCTATGAACACAAAACCAAATCCTATAGGAAGCCTATGCATATGGGTTGATTTCTCATAGTTAAATCTCAGATTTAGAACCTAAATTAAGGAAAAAAATTGAATTATAGCTATTGGGAGATGGATTCCTAATGAAACCTCCAAATGTGATAAAATTGGCCTCTAACTTGTAGATCCTTGCTCCTCTTTGTAGATCCTTGCTTCCTCCTTCTAGATCCTTGCTCCACTAGTCTCCAATGGTGATTTGGGAAGGAATTAGAGTAAAATTTAATAGAAAAATGATGTGAAATGAAAGATTTTGGTTGAACAAAAATTCTAGATCTAGTTTTCAAATAAAAAGAGGAAAGATAAACTTTTTCCCTCTCTTTATATAGGTTGGCCCCCTCCACCCCTTTCTCAAGTCACTATGTAATGTCCATTATACCCCTTGGGGCCTCTCATAAAGAAATAATTAAAGAGAAAAGCTTCTAGTCTAATGGTTTAATTAATTTAATCATCCTCCTAATCAATGGGCTTTCTAATTAGGCTCAATTCTAACAACTAATACATATTGGTCCATGAGTCTAAACTAAACTAGTTAGGTCCACTAACACCATTCTAAAATAAATAAATAATATCTAACAATAATTAAATAATACAACAATAATTATTTAACATGCATAATATTTAATTAATTATGAAATTACTAAAATACCCTTTTCTAAAAAATATGGTAGTGACAAGTCTACCCTCCTTAAAATAATTTCGTCCTCGAAATTTAAAGACAAAAAATACCCCCAGAAAATAACAGAACATAACAATGATCAGAACTAAAGAACAAAACTAAATATGAAAGAACATATCTTAAGGCACAAACAAATATGGATAACGCTCTCGTATTTCATCCTCTCTCCCAGGTAGACTCCTCCGGAGAGTGATGCCTCCATGGAACGCGTACCAAAAGAATAGTCTGGTTCCTCAGCACCTTCTCTCTCCGATCCAGAATCTCTACTGGCTGCTTTGGATAGCTAAGAGTAGGGCCCGCCTCTATCTTTGAGTGATCCAATACATGACTAGGATCTGCCACGTACCGTCTCAACTGCGATACGTGAAACATGTTGTGCACTTCCTCCAATATAGGTGGCAAGTCCAGTTTATACGCAACTGCACCGACCCTCTCTAGAATAGTGAAAGGTCCAATGAATTGCGGACTAAGCTTCTTGCCTCCACCGAAGCAAATCGTGCCTCGTGTCGGAGAAATCCTCAAAAACACTAAACCACCCACCTAGAACAAAATAGAACCTTAAGAACTTAATCTATAACAAACAACAAATAACAAGCACGAAACAAAAATCTAAAACTATACCTTAAACTCCAAATGTCTCCGGTGGCTATCGGCCTAATGCCGCTGTCTGTCCTGCGCTACTCGAAGTCTGTCTCTGATCAACTGAACCTTCTCCGCTGCATCCACAACCATCTCTGGCCCAAGCAAAACTCTCTCTCCAATATCATCCCATTATAAAGGAGTATGACATCTCCGACCGTGCAGAGCTTCAAAAGGTGATATCTCTATACTAGCCTGGTAGCTGTTGTTATAAGCAAACTCTACCAAATAGAGATGGTCCTCCCAAGAACCCCCAAAATCTAGTACACAAGTGCGCAACATATTCTCGAGAGTCTGAATAGTCCTCTCTGACTGCCCATCTGTCTGGGGATGATATGCAATATTGAATTTGATCTGAGTGCCCAAACTCGCCTACAAACTCCTCCAGAAATGAGAAGTAAAGCGACTATCCCAATCCGAGACTATGCTGATGAAAACTCTATGTATCCTGACGATTTGTCTCACATACATCTCTGCCAGTTTCTCCATAGACAAACCCACCTTGAAAGGCAAAAAGTGGGCCGACTTGGTCAACCTATCAATGATGACCCAAATCGCGTCTTTCCCTCCTTGAGATCATGGAAGTCCGGACACAAAATCCATAGTAATATTCTCTCACTTCCACTCTGGAATGGATAATGGCTGAAGTAAACCTCCTGGCCTCTGCCTCTCGGCTTTCACCTGCTGGCACACTAAGCATCTGGATACAAACTGTGCCACTTCCCTCTTTATGCCATACCATCACATACTCTCTCGCATATCCTGATACATCTTGTTGGCACCTGGATGCATGGAATACTGAGAGTGATGCACTTCCTGCAACATCTCCTCACGCAGCTCCCCACTAGGCACACACAATCTAACTCCATGCCACAAGGAACCATCCTCGGCAATGGTGAACTCATCATCCAGTCTTGCTCTTATTTGAGCTCTGATGCTTCTCAGAGATACATCCTCATACTGTGCTGCCTTAATCTTGTCTATCAAATCTGAATGTATCTGCAATTCCCACATCTGCATAGCCAAACTAGGAACTATCTTCTCAATGTCCAAGCTCTCCAAGTCCTCCAACAAATATCGATCCAGCGTCAAGAACATAGCTACCGGATACCAGCTCACGGCATCGACAACTACATTAGCTTTTCCATGATGATATTGCAAAGATATATCAAAATCCTTCATCAGTTCCAACCACCGACGCTGCCTCATGTTCAACTCCTTCTTCGTGAAAACCTACTTCAAGATCTTGTGTTTTGTGAAGATCTCCATACGCTCTCCGTACAAATAGTATTTCTACAACTTCAAGACGAATATGACTGCTGCCAACTCCAAATCATGGGTAGGATAGTTCTTATCATGAGGACGCAATTACTTGGATGCATAGGCAATCACTTTCCCATTCTGCTGAAGAACACAACCCAAACATTTCCCCGATGCATCACTATAAATAGTGAAGCCTCCAGACCCTGATGGCAACGCCAAAATAGGAGCAGACGTCAACCTCTTCTTCAATTTCTCAAAAGCAACCTGGCAATCCTCCGTCCAAACAAACTCTACATCCTTCCTGGTGAGTCTGATCATTGTTTCGGCAATCCTCAAAAAATTATGCACAAACTTCTTGTAGTAGCCTGCCAATCCCAAGAAACTCCTGATCTCTGCTACCGAATTCGGGGTCTTCCAAGATTTTACTACTGCGATCTTCTTCGGACACTGAAATACCATCACCAGTCACAACATGCCCCAAGAACTCCACCTTGTCCAAGAAGAACTCATACTTTGACAGCTTCTCCTTCCTCAGCACATCCAATACGATCCGCAAATGCTCCTCGTGCTCCCCCGGTGTCTTCGAGTATATGAGTATGTCGTCGATGAATACCACCACGAACTTGTCAAGGTACTGATGGAATACCTTGTTCATCAAGTTCATAAATACCACTGGTGCATTAGTCAACCTAAACGGCATCATCATAAACTCGTACTGACCATACCAAATTCTAAAAGCAGTCTTCGGTATATCCTCTGGCTTCACCTTCACCTGGTGGTAACCTGATCTCAAATCTATCTTAGAAAACACCTTGGCACCACTCAACTGATCGAACAGATCATCAATCCATGGCAAAGGGTACTTATTCTTGATAGTGAGATTATTTAATGCCCTATAATCAATGTACATGCGTACCAATCCATCCTTCTTCGGTACAAACAATATCGGAGATCCCCACGGTAAAGAACTCGATCTGATAAACCTCTTATCCTATAATTTGTCCACCAGCTTCTTCAGCTCGACTATCTCGCTGTTGTTTACTCTATAGATAGGTGGGAAAATTAATTCTGCACCTGGCACCAAGTCTATAGAGAATTCAACATCTCGATCTGGCGACAATCCTGGCAATTCTTCAGGAAACACATCCAAGAACTCTGCTATAAATGGATGTGGCAACTCCTTATCTTCCAATATAGCTCCAAAAATAATGCCTTCTCCCTGCTTTGTAGCTCCTCTAGCAAACTCGAACTCTGGCTCTCTTGGCGGACCAAATAAAACTCTACCTCCACTACAATCTATACTAGCATGGTGCCTACTCAACTAATCCATCCCAAGTACAATGTCGTAGCTTCGAAGTGGCATTACAAGTAGACACACAATCAAATCTCGGCCTCCTAGAGTAACTCTTCGATCCTTGTAAATATCATTAACCATGATAATGCCTCCCCCGGTCATGATATTGCAAGTCCTAAGCAAAGACTCAGCTACCAAACCATGCTTCAGAGCAAAAAAACAGATACAAAACTATAGAAAATACCACTATCAAACAAAGCTAAAGCTGGAATAGAATCAAGAAGAATAGAACCTGCGATGAAATCTCCGGTGGGCTCATCCTCCTCGACGATCATAGCAAACGCTCGTCCCTGACGTGCACCTCCCTGCTGCTGATGCTGGACATAACGCTGCTGCTGGGTCGAAAGTGGTCCCCTCGACTGTACTGCAGGTGGTCTCGTCTGTGCCCTCGGAGCTGAAGATGCTCCCTGAACTGTACGATGAGGATACTCTCTCGACTGATGTCCTTCAGTACCATAATACAAATAAACTCCCAACCTCTTCCTGCAAACTTCCCAGATGTGGACGGGCTTCTTGCAGAAGTGGCAGAAAGATTGCTGTAACTGTCTCTGCTGCTGTGATGCCTGGTGAAATGGCACCCTAGCTGGAGTCTGGTTCTGCTGTGGCTGCTGAAAATGCCTGGGCTAAAAATTAGGACGTTTGGCAGATACTGTACTGCTTTTGTCCCCCAGAAAAGAATCACGATCTCTCTTGAGCTTCAAACCCACCTTCCGCTCAACCTTGCGTGCCTCCGCAAGTATCTTCGAGTATATCACATAAAAAGATGAAATAAGGATCTTCACTTCCTAGTTTAGACACTCATAAAAATGAATAGCCCGAACCTCCGGCTCTCTCACTAAATACTCTACAAATTGGCTCAACCTGTCGAACTCTGCAGCGTACTCCTCCACAGACATGCTCTCCTGAATGAGGCTCTCAAACTGCCTCCCCAAGTCTAGTCTTCTGCCCGAGCGAAGAACTTTTTCTTGAAGAGGTCCTTGAATACCTTCCAAGACGGTCCCGCGTCAACAAGAATCGGCTCATTCCTAAACCAAGTGCGGACGACGTCGAACAGTTAAAGTCCTACCGCCTCAACCTTCAGATCCTCAGAAAGACGGGACACCCTCATAAGACGCTCAATGTCCTTGAGCCAATCATCAGCATATACAATGCCCTCCGTCACCTTGAAGACCCTAGGCTCCAGCTTCTTGAAGTCCTGAATGTTGCCTGGCCAAAGCTGAGCAACCTGAGGAACAACCTGCTGTTGGACCGAAAATCCTCTCTCTACTATGGCACGAGCAAGCTGATGAGAACTCTCGATGTCCTATCGTAAAACGTCGATCTGCCTCTGATATGCCTCTGACTGAGCCCTCTGTGTCTCGAGCATCTCACAAAATAGTGTAAATATCTGTGTCGTATCTGCTGGCACAAAAGGTGGAGGTGGAAGCCCCTTATATACAGATGGCACAGTCCTCTGAGTATGTGGTGGACCTCTGAAAGCAACTGACACTCCAATCATCAAAGAAGTGACTGGTGCAGGCCCTCGGGATGTCGCAGACCTCTCAGAAGCTACTCTCCCTGCTATGATCTAGTCTTAGGCGGCATCCTGAGACAAAGCGAAAGAAAGAATCAATATGGCACATGATGTAAGACACTCATGGAAGGGACAGTTTAAAGATCAAGTATTAATATCAAAAGAGAAAAGTTGAATGAATCAAAAGAATTTTTCCTAGATGTGATTGAGTATTCTCAGTCTGTAGCCTATATCCTGACACAGGCTCATAATAGCACTCAATTCAGAGCACCACTACGAATCACACTAATTGTGACCTCAAAGAAAGACCTGCATGGGACACCACTAAAAATGTGTCATGATCCGCACCAGATGTAGGAATGCAAGTCAGGAACAACGCCCAGCCTACGCCGCAGAATCGGCGATAGAACGCTGTTTGGGTAATCTATCTAGCATTATAATGAACCACCAACAATAAAAAATATACTCAATCACAGATCTAAGATAGAAATGAGCACAAATGTGATAAGAATAGAATAGTCACATACAACTCATGAGTCTAAAATAATATCATCAATGAGTCTGAAAGAATACTAACAAATAAGTTGGAGACAAATCCAGTACAAAAGAATACTAATAAGTTACAAGTCCCGGGTCATCTGTCTCAGTTAGGATAAAGTCCTTCCTGAGCCAGGGTCTCTGACTCTAATTCCACAACATCCTGAGGTCCATAATGTGTAGGGTACCACTCCTCAGTGTCATCTGGGAAAAATATATCCAGTCAGAAAAGGAGCAGAGTGTATCTTTAACAACAGTTCTAATCAATGATAAAAACTATGTAATAGTAAATAGATGTGAATATACAAGATGCATAATAGATACAATGAGAGATATACAATAAGGATATACTGGAATAAATATAATAATGAGCAATATGATAATGAACAAGAATACTAATGACTAAGTGAGTGAGTACTAGCTTTAACATGTGACTGGCTTGGGAACTTGTATAGGAATAATGGCCTGGTTAGTCATACGTGCGGTGTATGACCAACACTCACAGGAAAACAATACTTGCATAGGAAGGTATGATCAAATATCTACACTAAAATATTTCCCACCCCCGACTGGTATAGTAGATCCAACCATGGAATATTATGGCACGGGATTCTCTATGAAGGTAGAAAAACTCTCCAAGAATTAGTGTCTGTACATGTATAAGATAATCAATAATACAAGACTTGCACAAGATATCCATATATAAGGAATAACATCTCATGACGAGATTCGGATATACCAATCCGTGTAACCATTGTGTCAAGAAATATGGATATCTATACTAAATATAATGAACAAAGAGGATATCATAAATGAGAAACTATCAGAGAATGTACTCGCCTGAAGTCCAATGAATAGTCTTACAGATGTCTGATACGGTGTCTCAAAGACCTAGATATAGAATATAACATCAATACAAGATTTCGGAAAGAAAATAAGTTAAACTAGTCAACATCTAGGTCAACAAGCCATTTCTAAGTCAAAAGTTAAGCTAGGACAACTCTAAGTCAAATCGGTCAAGCTCTGGTCAAACTATGTCAAACTATGTCAAACTACCAATTTTTAGGTTGCATGAGTCTATCTCAAAGATATTGGGTTCAAAAACTATAAATCTAGGTCATAAAAGCTATATCTTAGGATACTAGGATACCGTATCTTAGGATACGTAAATAGGAGATTAAATATCACACATACATATATCAAACAATATTATATATTAAATCCTAATTACCAAAAGCTATGTGGATACCTTGGTTTCAAACCAACTTGGTATCGCAACACTAAACCTCAATCTTGATACCCAAACCCAATACCTTGGTCATCCCCAAATACCTTGATACTTACCTTGGTATCTCAAGGTAAAAGTCACAACTTCATATATATACTAACTACCCATAATAACTATATGTTAACAACCCACTACTAAAAGTATAGTATACTAAAGTATAATAACAATTAGGAACTATATACATATATACTAATACTTATATATATATATATATATATATATATATATATATATATATATATAATATGCATAAATATTATATATACCGTAGAACTGTCACTAAAACTCTGTTGTCGTTACTGAAGCTGCTGTCGCTGAAACTGCTGCTGATACGCTGCTGATGCCGCTGCTGTCGCGACGGTTTCCTGCTGCTGTTTCTAAAATTGTTGTCGCTACTGTCGCTGAAAACTGCTGCCGTTGTTGTTGCTGGGCTGCTGCCGTTGCTATAGCTGTTGGTGCTGTTGCTATAACTGCTGCTGCTACTGTCGTTAATTCCGCTGCTGCTACTGAAAAACTGTCACAAAAATCCTACGTTCTTCCCTCTCTCACACTTATATATATAACAGATAATATATATATATATATATATATATATATATATATATATATATATATATATATATAACTACCACTGTAGAAATATATGTACACTCCTCTAAATACATATAACATAACATACACATATATAGTAACATATATATAACTACAACTTATATATATATATATATATATATATATATATATATATGTATATATATATATACTACAATATTTATATAGTACAATATATATATACTACAATATATATATAGTACATATATATATATATATATATATATATATATATACTACAATATTTATATATATACTATAATAATTAATAGCTATTACATATGTAGAAGAATAGCTAATCATATATATAACACATAGGTACATAAATATATATACACAATAATATATATATATATATATATATATATATATATATATATATATATATATATATATATATATATATATATATACACACACACACACATCACAATGACTAAGAACAATTTAGAAATAGATCTAAAAATAAAATACGCAACACATAGAGTGTATCACACCCGTATCCCACTAGATCTAGGATACGCTTGTGACACGAGTCCACCACACATCCAAACATACCCTGAAGGACACGAATAAGTCTAATATATTATTTATGAACAATACGAAGAGTCAAACACAAATTTACGTATCCGTGTCAAAATGTGACATGCACAAAGTCCCGTGTCGGAGGAAAAACTCCCAAATCAATACGTATCACCAAATTGTTGGGATACGACCTACACGTACCCAATTGTGGACACGATACTAGTCCCAAACACACAAGCATATGCCAAATTGATATATAGGACCAATTGACACACACAACAAATATCAATTTCGTAATTCCCCCAAAATTGACACAAAAGCACCATAACTTTCACAATAGGCCTCCTATGAACACAAAACCAAATCCTATGGGCAGCCTATGCATATGGGTTGGTTTCTCATGGTTAAATCTCAGATTTAGAACCTAAATTAAGGAAAAAAACTAAATTATACCTATTGGGAGATGGATTCCAAATAAAACCTCCAAATATGATAAAATTGGCCTCCAACTTCTAGATCCTTGCTCCTCTTTGTAGATCCTTGCTTTCTCCTTCTAGATCCTTGCTCCACTAGTCTCCAATGGTGATTTAGAATAGAATTGGGATAAAATTTGGTAGAAAAATGATGTGGAATGAAGGAATTTGGTTGAGAGAAATTTTAGATCTAGTTTTTAAATGAAAAGAGGAGAGAGAAACTTTTTCCCTCTCTTTACATAGGCCGGCCCCCTCTACCCCTTCCTCAAGTCACTATGTAATATCCATTATACCCCTTGGGGCCTCTCATAAAGAAATAATTAAGGAGGGAAACTTCTAGTGTAATAGTTTAATTAATTTAATTATCCTCCTAATCAATAGACTTTCTAATTGGACTTAATTCTAACAATTAATACATGTTGGTCCATGAATCTAAACTAAACTAGTTAGGTCCACTAACACCAATCCAAAATAAATAACTAACATCTAATAACAATTAAATAATGCAACAATAATTATTTAACATGCACAATATTTAATTAATTATAAAATTACTAAAATACCCTTTCCTAGAAAATATGGTAGTGACAAAAATGAAGCAGAGATATAAAGTTCTCTCTCTCTCTCTCTCTCTCTCTCTCTCTCTCTCTCTCTCTCTCTCCTCCCCATAGACTATTTATAGGCCTCAAAAAACATGTGTAGAGATTGAGGTAATAAACCAAGTAGTTATGGGGATGATTCTGACGTCTCAATTTTTATGATCCTCTTTAATATTCCTAGAAACTGTTGCCTTGAGCTCCGCGTCCGAAGATGGCTCAGAATCCAAAAGGAGATCTGCTCTAAATTGAAACAAATATGTCAATTAATGCCGAAGTGACATCCTGGAAGCACTCATCCATCCGGCCCTTGACCAAGCGGTCCCAATGTCCATGAGACACAATATCCATGCGATCAAAGTGCTTTTCCTCCATGCTTCTTATTTTAAAGTATTTTAAACTTGTCAGTTTGAAAACTTTGAAGGGGTCTTATAGAAGCATGGAAAATATGCATCCATACATTCAACAACCAGGCGCCCGAAAGTAAAACTCAGAAAAGATGGGGCCGTAGAATCATCTTGCGGTCCAATAAGGCAACATCCATGTGTCCCAATTAGCCGAAGCAACTTTGGCCACAGATGGACCTGACATGGCATCATAGCAACATGATTGTCTCTGACACATAATTCTGACAAAAAGGATTTTCTGAATGCCTCAAAAGATGTGAACACACTAAATGACAGAAGTCCCATGTCAGCACAGAACTTTACTCTTGATGGATGTACAGCGCCACGTGTACAGAATAACTGGCCCCATGCGTACCAGACTCCATATGTCCCATGTGTCTCTGTCCCCATGCTTTCCAGACTCCATATATTTTATGCGTCTCTGGCCCCATGCGTCCCAGACTACATGCGTTCAATGCATATCTGGCCCTATGCATCCCAGACTCTATACGACCCATGTGTCTTTGGCCCCATGCATCCCAGGTTCCATGCGGTCGATGTATCTTATGTCCTATATGTCCCAGACTCTATGCGTCCCATGTATCTCTGGCCACATGTGTTTTAGACTCCATATAGACCAAATTTTGCTGTTACGACAAGAGTGATTCTCTCCAACCAAGTGCAGACTATGTGTCAAGCTGACCAAGTCACGCCCATAAATGACGAGAACCACCCCGATCTTCAGCAACAAAATATCTCAACAAGCGCCTATGTGACATCCTGGCTGGCTCACGGTTATAACTGTACCCTGTTAAGGGGGCACACGTGGCACCCTCTAGCATCCACGTGGCCCAACAGATTGCACCCAAGGATGACTATATATACCCGGGTGGCTTGCCCAAATAAGGAGAGAGACGGGGGTCGCCAACACAGAGAGAGAGGGCATAAAGAGATGAGCAAATAGAGAACATAAGCTTCTTCACCCTGTATCGGATCATCAATAGAGTAAAGGAGCCTCTACAGCGCTCTTTGTCCATCGGTACACCCCAGTTCAAAATATTGTACTTAGACAATTCTGTTTTTAGGATTCTTTGTACTCTTTTTTGTTCCTTAAATATAAAGTTTGCAAGATTGCACTTGGTACTAGAAGGCACTTAGTACTAGAAGGCTTGGTACTCTTTTGTACTCTTTTTCATTTATTTAATGGCGAATAGTCGTTACAACTCGAGACAGACTTCTAATCGAGATTGCACTTGGTACTAAAAGGCTTGGAAGTTGTCTTAGGAATAGGAAACTTTAGGCTCAGGAATATAGGAAAGTGAATTGCTTTGGATGAATAAGTTAATTTATGAGAATGGTATAGAATTCACTTCTATTTATACGATTTTCTGAGACCGAGTTCATGCAGAGTTCGGTCCTGGAACGTTCATAAATTCGAACTATAAGCCTGGTCATTCGGGAGAGGAGAAAGACTAGGTTTTCTAGTTTAGCCTAACCGAGTTCGGCCAGACTTTGGGTTAAACCCGGTCTGAGTTCGGTTACCCTCTTTCCATAATGTTTTTGGTTTGTTTCAGGCTTGTTTTGACTGGGTTTGAACTAGGTACTTGGTTGGATTCAAATATTGGTTAGGTATGGGTTTAGGTAGGCTCATTTTGAGTGGACTTTGGACTTTGGATTAGGGTGCATCTAGTTGCCAAATGTGATCCGATTTACATGAGTCCTAGACTCAAAATAAAGTATAAAATACAGAACAAAATATAAAATATAACCAGATGCGATGGTAGCAATATTCTAGTGAAGTAGCATATTTTTACGTTATAGCAGTGACGTAGTCTTCAGTTGAACCACATTGTAGTGTATCGAACCATAGTTTAGTTAATTATCAAAATCAGGTTGACCATGACCAGATGGACTAACATTGTTACCCTCATAGAGGGGGGGGGGGGGGGACTGGGTGATCTGGAAACCAAGGATAGAAAATCTACTCTAATGTAAATATTTGCATGGTCCATTGGAGGGCGACAACGTCAAGCCATCAGACAAATCTATTATGATTGGAAAAAGTTGGATCAAAAAGATGTTAAATTTATTCGCAATCTGCCAATGGTTGGATGATTCAATATTTAATCACGTGTCCTTGTAGAGTTTGACATAAATATTATAGGAGAAGATACATTCATTGTACGAATAAAAATGCCTGACTACAAGGTATTTCTTATTCGCCAACTCATCAACTCAAAGTACATAAAGAGTGCCTCGGTGACACAATATCTGAACGAGATTCAAGATATTATCAATTTACTGTCAATTATAATAATTGTGATTGAGGATAAGCTTCAGCCCATGTTGCTTTTGAGTTCTTTGTCGGAAAGATAGAAGACATTAGTGGTGTCTGTAAGAAACCTTGAACTCGATGGAGTTTTCATAATGGAGGCATTCAAAAGTAGTTTGTTGAACAAGGAGATCCTGCATAAGCAGTCAGAATTATCGCAGTACTTCGATCTGGTTGCTTCCTATGAAAAGGGAAGACTCAAGTCACTATCGATAACTTAATGGAGTTCTTGAATCTTGCGAATGTGGACTGCAAAGAGGATTGCTATCACTATGGTGAAAGGGGTCATTTTGAAAGAGATTGTATTAAGATCAAAGTTGAGAAGGCTAAAGGCAAGGACGATTGTGTAGATTTTACGGCAATAGGAGATCAAATATAGCACCAATAACATTTTTTCATTATGACAATTAGGTCTTGGACACGGGATCGTCGTACGATGCCACTCTATAAAGGATAATCTTTTATGTCATACTGAAGGGGTAGGTTTGGATGTGTGAAGATAGGCGACAAGGGGACGGCTGTAGTTGTGAGCATCAGTAACGTGAACTTGATATACATTTATAATGATTTTAAAAATATTTATAATACTGGTATTTATAACACTTGGATGCTTACCAAAAAACTCTATTTATAACATTTTTTAGCCGCCATAAAAAGGTAATTTTGTTGTAGTGATGCTTCTTGTTTGAGTGATATCACTCCCCGTTCCCGATATACATTTTGGAATATATTTTATTTTAGCATGGTTGCATGTGCATTGAGACTAGACTTATTCTTTGGTTTAACCTGGTTTATGGTTTATTTTGTGGGTTGTTTCAACTCATGAGAACTTTTGGTTCAACCCTCAACCCTACCATATATAACCCAACATTTTCTCTCTCTCTCTCTCTCTTTACTTCTTCATTTCTTCCTCTTTCTTTAGCTTTCTCTCACCCATTTCATAGGCAAGTACACTTTGCCTGATAAATGGAGAAACCCTCCATATTATTGTTCTATTATGTTTATTATGTATTTTTAAGCACTTTTAGTTCTTAGAGTTTTCTGTTTTGATGGATGAATTAGTGTAGATCTACATTTCTAACTTAGTATTTTATTGGATTTTATGAGTTTTTCTTGGTTTTGATCTATTAAACTTGTGTCCTTGAAAACCAATTTTTGTTACATGATAGAGCTTTCAATTTAGAGCATTTTGGCATCAGGTTAACATAATTTGGACTTAAAATGAGGTTATTATGAAGAAAACAAGATTTTAGTTTTTAGAGCTTTTTCGCCATGGCCAAACCTGGTGTTGGAGAAGACGAAGTTCACATGCGGCCAGTGAGACATGTGGATGAGAGTGTCATGCGGCCTGAGACGGTTATGCGGCATAAACTCTTGCCGCATACTGACAACATGCGTCCATCTTGTTGGACGCATGACTGCTGATTTACACAAGTGTCCTTGAACACCTTGTGCTTTCATTCGCTGAACGAATGAGAATTTTGCTAAGTCTGAGAGAACTCCATGCGGCATCGAACTCCATACGACACCGACACACATACGACCTGGACAGCATGCGGCCACTGTTTTTCTTGGATGCATGGCTCTGAACCATTGGCACTTATTTCTATTGTTTTGTCTTTTCTTCCTAATACACTTTATGGCTTGTCATCTCAGTTATATCAGTCACTTTATGTCACATCACTTACACTTTATTTATTTGACTGTTACTTCAACAATTATCCCAAAGAGTAGGCCTTAACCTAAGCATGCAGCCAAGTGGTTCATGCGACCTAACTTCATGTGGCCTAACTTTCCATGTGGCCCCGACTTCATATGCGGCATGACTTCATATGCGGCCAGGATTGTCATGCGGCCTGACTTCCCATACAGCCTAGAGACCCATGCAGCCCTGCTTGTTTTGATTGAATATTTTTTTTAACTTTTGTGACCTAATGTATAATTGGTAATTGGACTCGAATATTGTATCATGCTGATACCACTATTGCCTAATTATTGTTTATGATTTAATATGTACCAAGGTACGACACATCCTGTCAAGTGTTAAGTGATTATGTTTGGATTGTGCATCGAGAATGCCTTTCAATTCCTGAAAGCGTGATATTATAAAAATATATATATTGTTTCCCCAGTATGACATAATAAGCGAGTCAACTACTAAAGCGTAACTAGGATATTGATTGTATGAATATTGTATACACACTCGGATGAATCCAGATTTAACTCCCATGGATTCGTATCTAGCGTGCCCGTACTTTGTACAATATCTTCAGGAAAATTCTCATGTGACCACGCCTTGAGATTTTAATCACAATATATGGCTAATTAAGTAACTAAAAGTGGTAGTAACATTTGGAGGAAATTGTCACTACCATATTCCAGAATAGGGGTATTTTTGTCTTTTTATTTATTATAAGTATTGTGCATGATATATATATATATATATATATATATATATATATATATATATATATATATATATATATATATATATATATATACACACTATCTAGTGTTCTTTAATGTATGAGTTAGTGAACTGGACTAGAAACCGACTAGGATGAACCTGTGACCAAATATAGGATTTTGGATTTTAATTAATACATTTTTAGGATTTAATATTGAAGATTATATTTAATTACTGTGATTTTATTTGATGGTTGTACCTTACCGTTACTTCGATATTTGGAGCGCTACACTAGCCATTGCCTTCCAACAAATTTCATACCCTTATCCTAGACGTGCCAGTCTCCCATTCTGATCTTGTGTAACTCATATATGCCCTTTTGGGCTTCATTTTAGTCGCATAATATTTGTCGCACAACATTTATTCTAATTCTCACTTTTGTGCAATTTTTAAATGGTTGGGGACTTTTATGCAAAATTTCAGTAAGGTGTCCACACCCCAATGGACCCACCACCGAAGAAACATCCCCCTCTTATTTGACCACTCATCTACAATTTTTCCCATATTTTGGAGTGTGCAACACTCAAAACTTGCTATCTCACCACTTTAGCCTTCCATCCAAACATACTAAATCCTAGCCTTCAAATTCTTTCATGTAGAAAGCAAACCCTATCCCGAGGAGGACCAGACAGAACCCTAACCCTAGGTCAACATAAAACCATATTTCTCCCATATATATATACTTTTCTTCTATTATTTTTCATCAACACCAACATCAAACCCTAGCCGAATACACCATCATCACCTTCATCCCCATCATCTTCATCCCACAGCCGTCTCCAACTCGCTGGATCCCTGGCCATCCTACTCGCCGGAGCACCCACAGACTTCATCCCCGATCACCATCCCGTTCTTCTCCTCTCTACCACACCTACACCTCAGAACTTTACCGCCACCGACGCCTCCTTCCATCACGATCACCATCATCATCTACACCATCACCATCACCCGATCCCGACCGCCAACACCCCGGCCATCCCCGCAGCAGCCCCGACTTCCCACGCTGTCGACCCCACCGGAGCAACCGACCCATAACCGCCTGAGCACCCGCGGTTTACCTCGACAGCACCCGACTCCCCACGCCGGACCGACGACAAAGCACCACCGCCTCCCTTCAGTATCATAATCACCATTAACACCGCCACCAGCACGCCGGACCGATGACACAACACCACCGCCTCCCTTCAGCATCATCATCACCATTAACACCGCCACCAGCACGCCAGACCGACGATATCCCTCGCTTGAGCAGCAGCCGAGCCTTCGCCTGAGCAGCAGCCGCAGCCGAGTCCTCCGCCTGAGCAACAGACGCAGCCGAGCACGACCTCCCTCGACGTCGATTACACCCTCCCTCGTTCACGTACACACAGGTTTGACTTGCCCTTCCTTAATGATTGTGTGTGTGTGTGTGTGCATGTATGAATATTAGTTAGGATTAGCAATTGGTTTATGACAGTTTATTTGACGTAAGACCTATGTCGGTGATATAGAAGCATAAAAAATACGTTGTAGAATTGTACGCAGTATGCATAAAACCCGCGTAAAGTAGAGTTTCGGTGCTGTGTGGCGTAAGACATGACTTCAGAGCCATCGGTGTACAGCAGAGCTTCATCGCTAGTACAGCATAAAATATAGCCCCAGAACAACCCACATAATACAGTATTTCCAGACTACTTCAGCGTAAAAAGGTTGTTACATTGCCACTTTGGCGTAAAACCTGCTCTCTTTTAATGCAGCGGGAAGTTGTACGAGGAACTCTTCGTATTCCTCGAACGAACCTGTCATATCATGTAGTGAACCTGACTCCTGACAAAGAGTACCGCACGATGATCGAAAGGACGACTATAATAATAATTCTGCACAGAGATCCAGACCGTCATTTAGTGACATTTCCTTGATACAAATTGCTTTTACGCATTCAAGGGAATACGCTGCCTAGTTTTACACAGGCAGACGTGAGCTTTTACGTTCAGCAGGAGACGAAACGAACCGCCACGTCAAAAGCTTCTCTTCGTACAGAGCTCGAGGCACGTCTCTGCAGTTAATGCGCGTGATGGGGGCAGATTCCTGTATTTAATATACGATATTTGGTTCTACTTTCAAAGACTGGGTGAGCCATAATTACGGCTAATACGTCAACATCATCACCTCTGCATATTATGCCATCAGGTTATTTTCAGCTATAGGAGCTCGCTGTACGCTATCTCCTTGAAATACGCCGACCTGACTATTTTCAACTATAGGAGTACGTCGTATGCTATCTCCTCGAAATACGCCAACTCAGACTATATTTGCATTGGTGCGTGATAAGACTAGTTGGTCCAGAATACGCCCAAGACCTCAGTCAAGGAAGGAGGATCGGCTATCTTTTATGCTAGCTACCTATCCATGCAGCATTAGGCTTCTGCGCCTACTGGGCTTCTACGCCTACTTAGTTTCTACGCCAACTTGACAACTACTTGGCTTCTACGCCAACTTGATAACTATTTGGCTTCTATGCCATGGTGACAGTCATTGGCTTCTACGCCAACCTTTTCTACGCGAGGGGCAGTTACCTACGTGGCTTGCATGTCGTGATCTTCGCAGCAGTTATACGCGTTATCTCGTAATGGGACACGCGTCACACGCGGATTCAGAAGATCATTTATACGTGGGTGGCAGTTATTATAACTGCTGCATAAAAAGTGCCACACTCTCCATTGTTCGACTTCTACGCCGACTGGACGGTTACTGTCACTAAACTCTATAAATAGAGACCTCTATTGACAGAGGGAAGGGGGTCGAAAAATTGAAGAGAGAGGTCAAAAATTGAATTTTGAGAGAGAAGAATCCAGAGCACAGACAGAGAGTAGTGATCGACGATTTTGGCATCGAGCATCCACTCCCTCTTGCGATTTTTGAAGCTTCTCCTTCTTCTACAATACTTCTTCATCATCGTGTGGTCCAAGGGACAAAATGATCAACCGCAGATCAGACTCCTATAGCAATATTTCCCCAGAATTTAACTTTTGTACTTAACATCCTCATATAGGATTAATTGTACTTCTTTTTCTTGTTTGTAAACCAAAGAAAGGGTTTCGTATAAACCTAGTTTTATTTCTTTCATTTATTATCAAACACAAGATGGCGACTCTGCTGGGGAATACTTTCTCATCTGACGAGAAAGCAATTGCTCAACACGATGCAATATCAGTAGGGTCAATGAAGAAGACCTTGGTCGTCCAATTCGACCAGTCAGCCTACGAAGACATGCTTCGAGCAGGGGATAGCTCTCATTCCCTCTCTGTCCAAGATAATAGGAAACTGCGTAAGGTGTGGATGCCCCAGACATCCCCTACCATTCCTGTCGACTCTCTGGTTTCTCTGACCCACAAGGTTGTAGCTTCGCAACCTACGCACCCCACGCGTAAAACTTTGTCTCCCGTCTGTGACATGGCAGACAAAACTTCTGACAATGCCTCAGTGCTAATCCAGAAGTCTACTCCGCGCTCTGCGCGTAAAACTCTGTCCCCTGTCTGTGACGTGGCAGACAAAGCTTCTGGTTATGCCTCAGTGCTAATCCAGAAGCCTGCTCCGTGCTCCGCGCGTAAAACTCTGTCTTCCGTCTGTGACGTGGCAGACAAAGCTTCTGGTTATGCCTCAGTGCTAATCCAGAAGCCTGCTCCGCGCTTTGCGCATAAAATTCAGTCTCCCGTCTGTGACGTGGCAGACAAAATTTCTGATAATGCCTCAGCGCCTATTCAGAAATTCCAAACGTGCTCCGCGCATAAAAAGGCATCTTTCCTCCTTGGAAAAGCAGATGGTCCTTGCAATCAACGCAAGGGAAAACAAGTGGCAGATTTCCTAAACTCTCAGCCTTTACGCCATCAAGAGAAGAATCTGCCCGCTCTCCAGATTACGCGAGAAGCTGATGGCCGATTGAGGACTTCCTCAGTTTTACGCCAGCCTGAGCAAAATTCTAGATTACGCCAGGTTAAGCCCCTCAGCGTATAGAAGGCCCACTTTGCGGATAGACACGCTCCTCCTGGATCATGTGCTACACACATGGCTGAACTGCTGTATACGGGTGGCAGGGGGAGAGTTATGGTTCCCAATATCCGCATTCCAACTGATGTAAACAGGAGGAACAAGCCTTCTTCCTCTTCTTCTTCTGTTAATACTCCTGACTTGCATGAATTCTTGATCCAAAAATGCAAAGACAGGAGTCATAACCAGGATTTAGTTCCCTTAACAATCAAACGTGGGAAGATCATGTGGGAAGATGCGTCAACATCTAATGTCATCATGACATATGGACCACATGAAGATTCTGCCTTTATTGTTCCACCAACTCGCGACGACCAGTATCCAATAGTCTTCGGTCGCATGCGGAGCAGACCGATTGTACAAGAAGGATCTCATGAGTCTGATTGTAAGAAAATACAAATCCACAAATATAGCCCACAAGCTTTAAAGATTATACAAATCATGGGTTATGATTTGAAGTTGAAACAAGGTCTCAACTACGGGAAAGGCAGACGAACACCGTTGCATGGTAATCCTTACTGTCAACAAACTTATTTTGGGTTGGGGTATACTGCATCTCTTGCAAACTCTAAACCTCCAGAGTCTGATCCTGTAACACCAGAGGCAGGTCCTCCTAAATTAACTTCTGTGGACAAACGCCACGACATGTCTGGGGGTAGTCTACCTCGACAAAACAAAGCAGCTTCCAAAGCTGGGGGTAGAATTCCCTCTGAATCCGAAGATGATGCAACGATGGCCATCTTCCCGAAAGACCATAAAATTCAGACATCGGGAGCCCGAAGGCCAAAAGGGACTTTTTCCTTTAATGAAGATGACATCATTGAAATCTTCAATATATTGACGAAGGAATACAAACTTCGGCTACCCAACATCAGATACCCTGAGAGGGCTGACAAAGTCGATGACCCTGATTATTGTCTCTTTCATCGGTACATTCATCACCCCACAAGGGCGTGCTACGTACTGAAAAGGAAAATCCAGGAGTTGATCGACGCCAAAGTCATCACCTTGCATCTGTAAACAAGGGGACAATTACTGCAAATTGATTTCACTCTAACGTAACAATTTGCTCCCCCAAGAATATACTGGATGACGAGTCCCTAAAGTTTCTCCAGCAGATTCTTCAAGTTTATCCCACTCAGGAAAATCACTCCCTAGTGAATTTTTTGGACATGAGTTCACGTCCATATTACCTCTGAACTATTGTCCAAATATTTCTTTATTTCCCTAACTCAAAAGTTTGTCATGTTCATATTACCTCTGAACAAACCCTCCGAGTTTTGGCTATCGATTATCACGTCCATATTACCTCTAATATCGGTTGTCATCTCAACTTAGCACCCGTACTTAACTCTAAGTACGCCAGTAGTGTTAGGTCCACAAAAACTGTCACGTCCATATTACCTTTGGCAGGGCTTGTCCTAAACTTATTACTTGCACTCACGTGCACAAGAAGTAATAGGTCCACAAAAATTCCCCTGTGGAATATCCGCAATGGAAATGAATTGTTCATGTCCATATCACCTCTGAACTATCCTCATTTTCCCCAGAGAGAAAAGAGTTTGTCCATGACCAATCCCCACAGAGTCGTATTATCTCTGGCAGGGCGTATTCCTAAACTTATTATTTTCACTTAACGTGCGCAACAAATAATAGGTCCACCAAATATCCCCTAGTGGAATGTCCTCAACAAGCCAAAGTTCGCACAAACAATCATTAAGAAATGGAGGGCTCTTATATGATTGCAAATGGCGCTTACAGGTTAGCCAAGCCTAATAAAAATTTTGTAACGGCTACTATCAACTGCAAATTCCCGAAGAAGTACTATACTTGATCTCCTTCGTTTAACGGAGTATGACGAAGACCTTATTCTGACAATACCATGCACAAAGGTTAGCTGGATCATATTCTATCAGGTTCGTATGACCTCTTAATGGATATGCTTAACTAATTTGTAAATCTATCATGTTCATATTACCTCTGATAGTGTTTAGTATAAAAATTTAGTTGAATTATATTCTATCAGGTTCATATTACCTCTAAATAGATTTACATTCAGCAAAACCTTAACGAAAGTATGTCATATTAATGATACCTCTGATATTACTTTCATCTTAGCCTATCATATTCTAAAGTGATGGGTCCACAAAGTCAAAAAATGTGTCTTTATTATCTCCAAAAAATTATAAGAGAAACAAGAAGGTACATCATTGGGGAGGAGCAGTCAAATCACGGATCTGCTGCGCCAGAGCGGCCATCTTCTCATTCCTGGAGCTCAAAACTGTAGCGCGAGCCCGCTCCAACCTTGCCTCCTCATTGTTCAAGGTAGACAGTTTAGACCGAGCATTTACAAAACCTGCGTGGATGACACCCACACGGCCAGGTTCTGCTGAGCCGCTTCCATTCGGTCCTTCAACACATCTCTAGCTGCCGATGAAACGAGAGCCCTCTCCTCTGCCTCAGCGAGTTCATCTTTCAATTTGTGGACCCTCGCTGCCTCTTCCTCATATTCGGCCTCGCACTTAGCCAGTTGGGGAATGACATACCCCAATACGGTATGCCCTTTATTTATCTCTTGCTGCTGAGCCTCGATGGATTTGCTTAGAGTTTCCATCTCCCCAACAAGCCTCGCAGTCAAGGATTCATATTCAGCCTGAATTAGGTCATCAATGTTGCCTTGGGATAGTTGCAAATAATTGTTAATGGGTTGTTCTAAACCATTAACTATTTGCTCCAGTGCATCAGCTCTCCCAGCGTCATTGAAATTTCTGATCGGCGCTATCGCAACCGGGGAGGACATCCTCAGAGCCTCGAAGCCTAGATTCTTCTCCAGCATCATTGATATCAGCATTTTTAAAGTGATGTAGAAAATACTACTATACTACTCAACTATCATGGCAAAATCCGAATGGACGCTGGGAGTGACTACAATATCGGTGAATCCCCTTTTAGGAACGACTGCAGAGGGTGTCGTCACAGTCGTCGCTTTAGCAGATAGCGCGACAAAAGTAGAGGCACCAACAACGGTCGAAGTGGCTGACGTACTCAACAAAGGAGGCATAGTCGTGATGACATGCTCATCCTCCTCTGAAGATATCGGGATTGTATTGGGCGAGCCAGCACCCAAAAATGTTGCCTCTTCAAAGTTGAGCACCGCCGTTTCATCGGCAGGAGCTGCAACAAAGCCAAAGGTTGCGTCGACGCTGCCCTCCTCGTAGATGTCTTTCCCTTAAAAGAAGACAAGAGAAAGTTAATATCAACCTGATGTTAATTTTTTCTAAAAGAGGCGTAAAGACGACATTTACCCATGGCCGATGGTATATATGTCGCGTCTGCAGCCAGTACAGCAAAATCATTTCTTAATGATGTTAAGCGAGCTGTCATACCTGGAGAAGGGGGTGCGCCAAATGACACTGGCAGGTATTGTTCTAGGTCTTCACCAAGATCCATTCGAGGCTCATCGGGTGGAATCTCGCTGGATATACTTACAGACGCGGCAGGGGTTACTCCCGTTACTGGTCTGGATAAAGGTATATGCAATCTTATTTTGCTCGGCCTCGAAGGCGATCTTGTAGCACTACCTGAAGCAGTAGCAACGTCAGCAGTCTCGAGCAAAGAATCTCCGCCACTGCCAGCCGGAACTGTGGAGGTTCCCTCTCTAATAGCCGAAGGACCTCTAGTCAAAAAATCATCCCCAACAGGGGAAACAACAGGTTCACTCCTAGGAGCCTCATGGCTGGAAGTCCTGATAGGACCACTAACAGTCTTCTTTTTCTTGTGAAGGAAAGTCTCTTTCAGAATAGGAGCCCTTCGCTTACTGGGGATAACAAGAGCTCTGCAGGCGGAGGTATTACGCCTCTCGGTATTGTCAACAAAAACTCATCTGTACCGACAGGGTCCTCACCTTCATCAGAGAAAACTGATGGGACCTCCTCTCTTCCAGTGGACTTATGAGAGGGCACCCTAAAACTTTTACGCATATCAAAATCTTGATGGAAGGTATTGATGGCCACATAAAATTGGGCGTACGAATGGAGGATGCACAAATCCATGGAGAGAGAAGTCGTGGGCACAGTAAAGGTTGCTCCAGTACAACCCATCATGAAGTACCGCCATCCTCTCGCTCCATCGATAAGTCCACCTCTGGACTTGAAGCTGGTGATGGTATTTCCACATGCAATTGGTCATACCCAAACTGCCTGGCGAACCGACTAGGCAGATAAGGCTCCAAGAAGCAATGGTCTTCACTTCTGTACAACAAATGGGAAGGTCTAATGTAGACCAACCAATAAAAAGTTTTGGGAGAAAGAACGGTCTTTTCGTTACCTGAATCCTAAAGTCTCATCCTCTATTGATTGATATGTACAGTGGGGACGATACAAAAGAGCTTCCAGCTATGAGCAAAATTTAATGCTCGCCAACAGTCAACAACGGTGGTCACGTTCCAAGTGGAATTCTTGTAATTCAACAAGAAATTATTTCCCGAACTACTGGCAGAGCCAGGAGACATAACCCTGGGGTTATGAAGAATTAACCATCCCATTAGATACAGGAATGGTAACTCTACCCTGGGAAAGCTTTCACGTCTTGTTTTATCTGCAAGCAGCCCATCAGTAATGGCCCTCAGGCCAGCTTGTATCCGGCATACCATGGCAGGGAGCAAGCCCAGTCTTGCCCCAAACACCAAACGCACTGCAGGCCATAAGGTGTTACGATGAATACGATCCGCAGATGCGATGCCAGGTACTACCAATCGGCATAGCCATACAGAGAGGAAGCCAGCCAGTTGAGCTTCCCTTGACAGAGGCCTGCGGTAATGCCTCATATAACTGTAGGCTTTAGTGCCTGCAGGATAACTCCCTATCTCCTCATCGAGAACTTGATCTGAAGCCCCAGCATCTTCAATAAGATCATCGACTATTTGAGCATTAAGCACGCTTAGAAGGCTCAAAGGCTTATCCCTGCTATCCACAACTTTGTCTGGCTTAGCATCTCTGGCTTGATGAAAGAAGAGATAGGACGCCCGTTTGTTGGTATGAGCCAAATCAGAGGGCTCATTATAAAAGGTGATGCACGCTAAATAATGGCTCATTAGCTCCTGGTACACTGCCACTGCCCGAGGGTTTGTATCCCTCAGCTCCCTGTTTGTGGGAACATACTCTTCATAAGGAGTATCTCCCATTGGTAGTCTTAAAATCTCTGCCATCTCGTGAAGGGCCAAGCCTAACTACCCTAGCGGAGTGGCGAAAGTCCCAGTGAGCGAGATATACTGTAGCGCCCCGTTCTCCCAATGCGGAGAGCGCGGCTAAGAAATACAAGACGGTATCGTTCGATCGGGATAGATTGAATTAAGAACTCGTCCTCGTTATGGATTTGTTTCTTCGGAATCGATTCCCATATTCAGTGGACTGCGCCCCAAGGATCGGCTTAGCGGCAGAGTCAGGAGGGACCTCTCCGCTGCTATCTTTTATTGCCTCGGTTTTCGATGTCGCTTGTTGCTTTCGTGCTTTGAGATGGTTTTGGGATTTGTTGTTTTCCTTGAACGGTTTCGATGGTTTTCATTATTTTCGTTCATTGACTTGCACTTCTATTCCGAGATTGGAAAAAGAGGAAGAAGTATTAATCGAGCTGTTCGTGTGCAGGTGAACGAGCAGTAGGCGGCTTGCGAGCGGAGTCGTGAAGCGCCTCTTTCCTTCTTCTTTCCAAAATCTAAGTGAGTGGCTACCAACCCGATTAGCTAGCCCTGCTTCCAAGCTTCACTCCTTGCCCCGATCAAACGATACCAAATAATAATAAAAGAAACCAAGATAAAAGAAAATAGACTTGGTTATTACGGCTTGTCAATCAAACTCGTGAACAGTTACTTACTTGCATGCTTGTTCGTTCGGGATATTCATCATATGCATCAATTTTAGTTAGAATATATATATCTTCTTCTATAATTGTGCTATCAATGCATTATATCTATGCATTCCTCGTGTTGCCTCTACTGCGTGAATGGATAACTTAACTAAACATCGTGTGTTCGATCATGGACAACTTGTGCACAAGGGTATAAGTTCTGCGGACGGTCGCTGGGGCACTGGCACCGATCCGATCCGGGCGGAACTTCGTGTGTAGTCATCGTGTGCGGACTGGATAGCTTGCAACGCATCATGTGTTTATCGTGTATCCATTATGAGCTCTCGTTGCATGCTATCCTAGTCCATGACTAGTCCAAAATGGCTACCAAGCCAGTGATCACCTGTGGCATAGTCATCGTGTGCGGACTGGACGGCTTGCAACGCCTCGTGTGTTTATCGTTGCATCCTATCTTTGTCCATGACTATTTCCACCCTGTATATTTAAACCTGTTGTATACTAACTTGTGTCTCCGTGGCAGGGAAGGCATGGTAAGTATTGTGCAGATAATTCAGACGGTCAGGTAAAATCCACCGAACGGTGGCACGTTCATTTTCAGTAAATTCAATATGCTGCTTACTTGTAAATGAACTAAGGCAAGATAGAAACCCACAAAATATGCATGCTTCACTAAACAACGTGTTGATTGGTATAGTCAGGCTAGCTCGCCTTCACCAGCATGTTTCGATATGCTGACCCTCGTTGAAACAGGTTCTCCGCACCAAGGCGAACCGAGCGAGGAGCCGAAGTCGTCTACCCGATCCAGTCCAGCTGTTAGCGCATCTTCACCGCGCCACAAAGCCTTTTGTAGCCAGAAGCTGCAACTCTTCATACCCAAATGCAGCTCCGTGGCAAAGCTATCCTCCAGCCTGGAGGTCTTTATCGTTTTAAGTTTATAAAAGGATGTAATGTACAGGACTGCTATCTCATTTTGAGTCAACCCTTTTGTAAGCCGTTCGGCATATTAGCTAACTCGTTCAAGAGTTTGTAATAGATGTTCATTATCAATAAAGAGAACTTTTCTATGTTTCAAATCTGTGTTTTAATTTATCTGCGTACTCTGAGTATGTGCTTGCTATGCAAATCATTAAAGCCTTGTACGGGCGCAACTCCAGGCCCGCACGGCGGTCACGACTCGGGGGACGCCTCGGGGCGTGACATAGTGGTATCAGAGCACAGATTCAAAGTTCCTTAGACTTCGTGCTGGAAAAGTTCCTTTAACGATCAAAAAAAATTTTTTTGTGCGAACTCTTGAACTCGCTAGACCAAAATGAGATACGTTCATGCAATAAGTCCATAATACATTATGATCCTAATGTAATTTACCTTCTTTTGAAGGAATGAATCCAGCGCAATCTGCAGCGCAAGTCCCGGACGAAACGCAAGGCCAAGGGAGTAGTTCGGGCACTTCGGGAAGCTCTCGGAGCCAACGAGGCATGTCTCAAGTCGACCCGCTTGAGCGGGTAATGCAAATGTTAGAATCGCAACGACAACGAGACGATGCTCGCCAAGCCAAGCTCGAGAGTAATCTAGAGACCCGATTCTCAGTCCAACAAAAGCAGGTAGATGCCCTGCAACAGATCGTTCAGACTTTGGCTGCCAACCATTCCGCCGCAACAGCAACGACTCCGGTGGAACAGCCCGTGCTTGAAGTGGAGACGCCTCAAATCCCAAGGCCGAGGGACGTGATTGCCTTCAACTTGGGCCATTTCAAGAAAGTCTGCAACACCCCGTTCAACGGGACTGAGGACCCAGTGGTATCTCTAGATTGGCTAGCCGAGATCGAAGACCACTTCACTCTGCTAGAGGTCCCCGAAGACAAGCGCGTCGCCTGCGCGCAACTGCAGCTCCGCCTCAACGCACACGATTGGTGGGACGTGCATCGACGATCTCTCCAATTTGATCACAGAGAGGAGTTGATCTCGTGGACGACCTTTCGTGCCGCGTTCGAAGAGGAGTTTATACCGCCTCCAGTACAACATCAAATGGAAAATGACTTCGTGCAACTAAGGCAAGGCAGGATGACAGTTAAAGAGTACTCCGCCGAATTCAACCGACTCTCCAAATTTGCTAGGGCCTGTTTACCTGATGCAGCGAGTCGAGCCAGAAGGTTTGAAGGTGGACTACGCCCTGCCATCCATTCGCACGTGGTCAATAATCAGTACGGGACAATGCGTGAAGTCATGAATCACGCCCTATCCCTTGAACCGCAGTATCCTCACGTTTCCACCGGCGCTGTGCATACCTATAATCACAAACGCCAAGGCAATGATAGGGGAAACATCGCTGCAAAGCGTCCTAACCACGGCGGTTCCCGGAGAGGAAATCAAGAATGGTGTAACTTCTGTAAGAAATCTGGGCACACCATTGGTCAATGTCGTAAGAGACTTGGGTTATGTCTTGCTTGTGGCAATCTAGGCCATGCCATAAATTCCTGCCCGAACCTTCCTGATCGTCGTTCCCGACGAGAATAATCCCTAATGGTAAGCATTGTTCTTAAGTTTCGGGACGAAACTTCCAATTGGTTGGGTAGGATGTAGCGCCCCGTTCTCCCAGTGCGGAGAGCGCGGCTAAGAAACACAAGACGGTATCGTTCGATCGGGATAGATTGAATTAAGAACTCGTCCTCGTTATGGATTTGTTTCTTCGGAATCGATTCTCATATTCAGTGGACTGCGCCCCAAGGATCGGCTTAGCGGCAGAGTCAGGAGGGACCTCTCCACTGCTATCTTTTATTGCCTCGGTTTTCGATGTCGCTTATTGTTTTCGTGCTTTGAGTTGATTTTGGGATTTGCTTGTTTTCCTTGAACGGTTTCGATGGTTTTCATTGTTTTCGTTCATTGACTTGCACTTCTATTCCGAGATTGGAAAGAGAGGAAGAAGTATTAATCGAGCTGTTCGTGTGCAGGTGAACGAGCAGTAGGCGGCTTGCGAGCGGAGTCGTGAAGCGCCTCTTTCCTTCTTCTTTCCAAAATCTAAGTGAGTGGCTACCAACCCGATTAGCTAGCCCTGCTTCCAAGCTTCACTTCTTGCCCCGATCAAACGATACCAAATAATAATAAAAGAAACCAAGATAAAAGAAAATAGACTTGGTTATTATGGCTTGTCAATCAAACTCGTGAACGGTTACTTACTTGCATGCTTGTTCGTTCGGAATATTCATCATATGCATCAATTTTAGTTAGAATATATATATCTTCTTCTATAATTGTGCTATCAATGCATTATATCTATGCATTCCTCGTGTTGCCTCTATTGCGTGAATGGATAACTTAACTAAACATCGTGTGTTCGATCATGGACAACTTGTGCACAAGGGTATAAGTTCTGCGGACGGTCGCTGGGGCACTGGCACCGATCCGATCCGGGCGGAACTTCGTGTGTAGTCATCGTGTGCGGACTGGATAGCTTGCAACGCATCGTGTGTTTATCGTGTATCCATTATGAGCTCTCGTTGCATGCTATCCTAGTCCATGACTAGTCCAAAATGGCTACCAAGCCAGTGATCACCTGTGGCATAGTCATCGTGTGCGGACTGGACGGCTTGCAACGCCTCGTGTGTTTATCGTTGCATCCTATCCTTGTCCATGACTATTTCCACCCTGTATATTTAAACCTGTTGCATACTAACTTGTGTCTCCGTGGCAGGGAAGGCATGGTAAGTATTATGCAGGTAATTCATACGGTCAGGTAAAATCCACCGAACGGTGGCACGTTCATTTTCAGTAAATTCAATATGCTGCTTACTTGTAAATGAACTAAGGCAAGATAGAAACCCACAAAATATGCATGCTTCACTAAACAACGTGTTGATTGGTATAGTCAGGCTAGCTCGCCTTCACCAGCATGTTTCGATATGCTGACCCTCGTTGAAACAGGTTCCCCGCACCAAGGCGAACCGAGCGAGGAGCCGAAGTCGTCTACCCGATCCAGTCCAGCTGTTAGCACATCTTCACCGCGCCACAAAGCCTTTTGTAGCCAGAAGCTGCAACTCTTCATACCCAAATGCAGCTCCGTGGCAAAGCTATCCTCCAGCCTGGAGGTCTTTATCGTTTTGAGTTTATAAAAGGATGTAATATACAGGACTGCTATCTCATTTTGAGTCAACCCTTTTGTAAGCCGTTCGGCATATTAGCTAACTCGTTCAAGAGTTTGTAATAGATGTTCATTATCAATAAAGAGAACTTTTCTATGTTTCAAATCTGTGTTTCAATTTATCTGCGTACTCTGAGTATGTGCTTGCTATGCAAATTATTAAAGCCTTGTGCGGGCGCAACTCCAGGCCCGCACGGCGGTCACGACTCGGGGGACGCCTCAGGGCGTGACATATACCGCTCCATCAAAGCCAAAAATAGGTTGGGGTTGAGAGGCAGCCCAACACTGGTAGCATTCATAGCCGCGAACAGACCAATGCTCTCCAGCTCTGTCTGAAAATGCTTCAGGGCCCAGGCAGTTAAACGAGCCCATCGAAGATTTACAGGGGTAAGCCACCCGTTGGTCCGAGGGTTAACCTTGGGGTATAGTCCTCCATGCCCCATGAAGTTATTGCAAAAAGTTGATAATTAGACTGGTTGGAGCAGTAAAGTTTCTTCACTCGGGACGCCGCCCGACAGCAATCCCCTGAAAGGCATGACAGGGACAGCAATCCCCTGAAAGGCATGACAGGGCCTGAAGGGCGGCTCACAAATAATCCTTAGCCTGATCCTTTCTGATAAAATATCTTCCCCGGCTGGCCGTGAAGATTAGGGGTCAGGGTCCCCGACATCTTTCTGGGATGCATGGCATGGAAGAATACCGAGATAGGGTAATCTCTCGGCATCCTGGGCAGGTACATGACCATGCCCTCTGCAGTAAAAACCTAGTTTTCCTTCTTGCGCTTCGTTTGTGATTGTTTATCAATCATATCCCCGAATAGGAAAGTTGGTTTTATATATTTGTCCCCATCTAGATACGTCAGGGGCTCCCCGCTGATCATACTCAACAGCATTCATTCTCCTTGAGATGATATCAGAATTCTCCTTCCTTCAGGATATGGGTTCCAGAAATAGGGAATGTCATATGGGACAAATCCTCCAGATAATTGGAGTTCAGCATCCCAACAGCAGAACCCATCACCTCAGCCAACAGAGGAATCTGCAAGTCCACTACAGAATGCAAGAAGAACAAGTCAGTTTCTATACTAGACATTACAGTCTTGCAGCTTACGCCAAAGATCAACAGTCTGTGTTTTTACGCCAAGACTGTAAAAACTTGAGTTTTTACGCAGGAACCTATTTTCGAGGCATAAAATTCAAGATTAGGCAGTATACACAAAAATCTGACAGTCTGTGTTTTTACGCCATACTGCCAAAATTTGAGTTGTTATGCCGGAATTTTCATCTAGAGCGTAATACTCAAAGTTTGTAGTATACGCCAAATTTTGACAGTCAAAGCTTCTACGCCTGACTGCGAAAATATGGAGTTTTTACGCTGACACATTAGGAATGTGAGCGTAAATGATAAAACATCTCTGTGCATCATCTTCCTCGAAGAGGCTCTCAGCACAGAAGATGACCTAGCGCGTTCATGTACAACGTGTGCGAAGGGTTTTCTTCGTTTTTGTCGTCCTAAAAGCTTTACCTATGACGCCTGGTGCACAGCTTGACGTTGGGACACTTTGTTCAGAGCGAGGTTCGCTCAGCCCAATAGGAGTCGCTCGTGCTTGAGCAGAGCGAGAAGAAGAGGCAGCTTTCTTTCCCTTAGCGGTGGAAGGTTGTTTCGGTGCCATGGCTAAAACTCAGAGTTCTCAAAAGAAGAGACGAAGAAGAGCTGTCAAAGGAGCAAATGATTTTTGCAAAAGACAGATGAAGAGTTTCTTCTCTGAAGGCCTTGGGGTATTTATAGAGTTCAGATAAACTCTTCGAATCCCTAACCAAATTCGATATTTAATATTCGGTTATGATTGGGGACCACGTCAGCTTATCATTTATGGAAGACGGACAGTCAGCGAATTCAAGAAAATTTCGTACAGAGCAGATCTACGGTTTTTACGCTAAGGAGCTTTTACGCTCAAGAGGCTACAAATCTACGATTTTACACTCAGAAGCTATAATTTTAGGGTTTTACGTCCGGATGCTTTTACGCTCGGTAGTTTTTACGCTCGAGAGGCTACAAATCTACGACTTCACGCTCAGAGGCTATAAATCTATGATTTTATGTTCAGAAGCTTTTTACGCTCAGAGGCTACAAATCTACGACTTCACGCTCGAAAGTTTTTTTTAGAGGCTATAAATCTATGGTTTTACGCCCGGATGCTTTTACGCTCGGTAGCTTTTACGCTCGAGAGGATACAAACCTATGATTTTATGCTCATCTATATTACGTATCTATGACTTTCCGTATATCTTAAAATACGCAGGCCAGAGTATGCGTATATCTGAATAATTCTCAAAGACGGCCAATTACAAGGGTTTACGCAGAAGATGCTCCTTCTTGGCCTCAAAACATCCCAAGTATCCAAAACGTACAGAGTTCAGCATTAAAAATGACTCTTCTTCTTGGGTCGATTGGAAGTTCATCTAAAATCCATTCAGAATATTTTCTCTACAGTTCAAGCATGGCCAGTTTTGACAGCCATTTCTCGCCCTAGTTCAAGGGATTTTCGGGAAATCAGTCTTGAAGATGATGATTTGAACAAAGAATTTTCACATCAGAGAGTTACGCATAAAAGACGGGACGAGACCAGATACTCTCTTTATCAGAGTCGGCGTAAAGTTATTCAGACGTGTCAAAACTACACATATTCAGACTTTATCACAACAAAATATGGCAAATCATCAGAGGTGTAAAAGAAGACAATTTTATTAATCATGATTACATATGATGGAAATCCAGTCTACAAAGGGTTTTTCATCTTCATGATTACATATGATGAAAATCCTTTTTCTACAAAGGGTTTCTCATTTTCATTTAGGATCACACCAAGAATCTGTTCTGCCAGGTTCTCATATTGGTGGAGATCTTTTCTGTCTTCTACAGCAGTTCATTGACTTCCACAGTCGATGAACAAAAAAATAATTAATGGCAGGAGGATACAGAACTGGGCTTGTGTAAATTATTCAAGAGCCCATCCTCTATACGCCATGGCAGGCATGCCCTAGAATTGAGTTGGGGGTTCAGATCCAACTTAATACTGGAAGACAGGGCCAAACTGCCTATCTTCGGCCAGTGCCGTAACGGGAGAAAATACAGCTTGCAAGCTGTGTGGTCTAATGTGACCCTTCCTCTCTCCTGGACAAATCGCCATATGAAATTGCTGATCACCCCGAGCAAAGGAAGCTATGATATCCTTCCATGATCCATCGTTGCAGAGGACATTTGCTCGAAGACACCTCTTTTTTTAGCTCCTTACATGCTGGAAGAACATGATCTTCTTCTTCCTCAAGTCGACCCAACAAAGTTCGGCAATCATCTCTGTGTGGTGAAGGAAGTATGGGAAAAATAGGTTAACCCATTCACCTTTTTATAGGCAGAGGAGAACACACCAAATCCCAACAAACTTCCAAAAAATCTGCCGAGAAATCAGCCTCGAGGAACGAGTTAGACTTGACCGTTTCATGCTTCATTCAAAGTGTTTCAAATTATGAGGAATTTGAAAACTTTGAAGGGGGTCTTGTAGAAGCATGAAAAATACGCTGCAGAATTATACGCAGTATGCATAAAACCCGCGTAAAGCAGAGTTTCGGTGCTATATGGCGTAAGACATGACTTCAGAGCCATCAGCGTACAGCAGAGCTTTATCGCTAGTACAACATAAAATATAGCTCCAGAACAACCCACGTAATGCAGTGTTTGTAGGCTGCTTCAGCGTAAAAAGATTGTTATATCGCCACTTTGGCATAAAACCTGCTCGCATTTAATGCAGCGGGAAGTTGTACGAGGAACTCTTCGTATTCCTCGAACGAACCTGTCATATCATGTAGTGAACCTGACTCCTGACAAAGAGTACCGCACGACGATCGAGAGGATGGCTGTAATAATGATTCTGCATAGAGACCCAGACCGTCGTTTAGTGACATTTCCTTGATACAAATTGCTTTTACGCATTCAAGGGAATACGCTGCCTAGTTTTACACAGGCAGACGTGAGCTTTTATGCTCAGCAGGAGACGAAACGAACCACCATGTCAAAAGCTGCTCTTCGTACGGAGCTCGAGGCACGTCTCTGCAGTTAATGCGCGTGATAGGGGCAGATCCCTGCATTTAATACACGAGATTTGGTTCTACTTTCAAAGACTGGGTGAGCCATAATTACGGCTAATACGTCCACATCATCACCTCTGCATATTACGCTATCAGGCTATTTTCAGCTATAGGAGCACGCTGTACGCTATCTCCTTGAAATACGCTGACCTGGCTATTTTCAACAATAGGAATACGCCGTATGCTATCTCCTCGGAATACGCCAACTAAGGCTATATTTGCATTGGTGTGTGATAAGGCTATTTGGTCCAGAATACGCTCAAGACCTCAGTCAAGGAAGGAGGATCGGCTATCTTTTACGCTAGCTAACTATCCATGCAGCATCAGGTTTCTACGCCTACTGGGCTTCTACGCCTACTGGGCTTCTACGTCTACTTGGCTTCTACACCTACTGGGCTTCTATGTCTACTTGGCTTCTATGCTAACTTGACAACTACTTTGCTTCTACGCCAACTTGATAACTATTTGGCTTCTACGCTATGATGACAGTCATTGGCTTCTACGCCAATCTTTTCTACGCGAGGGGCAGTTACCTATGTGGCTTGCATGCCGTGATCTTCGCAGTAGTTATACGCGTTACCTCGTAATAGGACACGTGTCACACGCGGATTCAGAAAATCATTTATACGTGGGTGGCAGTTATTATAACTGCCGCGTAAAAAGTGCCATACTCTCCATTGTTCGGCTTCTACGCCGACTGAACGGTTACTGTCACTAAACTCTATAAATAGAGACCTCTATTGACAGAGGGAAGGGGGTCAAAAAATCGAAGAGAGAGGTCGGAAATTGATTTTTGAGAGAGAAGAATCCAGAGCACAGACAAAGAGTAGTGATCGACGATTTTGGCATCGAGCATCCACTCCCTCTTTCGATTTTTGAAGCTTCTCCTTCTTCTACAGCACTTCTTCATCATCGTGTGGTCCAAGGGACAAAGTGATCAACCGCAGATCAGACTCCTATAGCAATATTTTCCCAGAATCAAACTTTTGTACTTAACATCCTCGTATAGGATTAATTGTACTTCTTTTTTTTCTTTGTAAACTAAAGAAAGGGATTCGTATAAACCTAGTTTCATTTCTTTTATTTATTATCAAACATGTGAACCTGGTAATTCGTGGGCATGGGTGTGCGTATAATAATTAGTTTGACATATATACATATAGATATGTATATATATATAATCCATAAGAAACTGGTTATTAGTGCTATATAGGACTGTAATATATATATGTATATTGTATGGCCATAGAGTTAATTATGGTTATCCTGTAATTATATAAGACTATGTGACCCTGAATATTAGTGAGTTGACTGTCTGATTATGCACAGTAATCGTGGACATGACACCCGTGTATTTAGACGCATACTTGACCCTAGTAGACGACCAGTATCACCCCTAGCGTAGTCTCTGAGTTCAGTGTAGTTATGTTTGTGTGTGTGCTAGTGTAACGACTGATGCTATATTATTATATATTATGTCTATCGGACTGTTGGATTGTTCAGACAAAGAAACAGGATATTGGTATTGCCATCTCAGGACCACAGGCGAGTACATTCTCTAACAGTTTTCATTATTTTGATCATCTCTATGATTCTAGTTACATAGCGTACATGATTCTGACACTATGTATACACGGGTTAGCATCATCAAGACCTGTCACGAGGAGTCATAATTGGAATCCATAGTGCTAGTTGGGGACGGGGAAATATTAGTAGATTATGTGATCATACCCCACTCTACATGCATCATAGCTCACCCCATACCTCACGTCGGGTGCAGCCTGACCATTACATGCCTCATAGCCTGTTATGTATGATTAGCCTGACTATTGCTCGTATCATAGCTAGCCGGATGGTTAGCCTGACCTTACATGAATCATAGCTAATCATATGTAACAGGCCTGATCTGTCCTAAGCCGATCATATGATAGACTGATATTTTACACACTTAGCTAGATACTTTATTCCTGTATTTCCAGTTTATTATTCTAGCATGCACTTGTATTTCTGTTTATTGCTAGTTATACCATTGATGATGATATGCTCACCAGTATTTCTTATTACCAGTATTTATATCCATCTTGTATTTTTTTATATTGTATTATAGTTTTTGTCAATATACATGGAACTGTTGTTAGTGCTTGTACTTTGCTCCAATCCTGAATGGATATATTTTTCCAGAGGATCTTGAGGACTTCTATCCTACACATTATGGACCAGGTGTAGATGCAGACTACATACCAGAGAGCTTAGAAGAGTCCATTCCCTTAGAGGAGATACTACATGCAGCTATTTAGATAGTTATTATTTTATGCATTTGAGTTTATGTTGAGACTTATATTGAGACTTATGTTGAGTTTATTTTGAGACTTGTTGAGACTATTTATGTTGGACATCTAGACTTTAGTTTTATCTCTATTTTGAGTTGTTGTGCTTGACTTATGTCAGTACTTTCTATCTTTTATCTCATCGTGCCATTATTTCTTATAGCTGTGATTGAGTTTATATTATGATCTGTTGTGAGATGTATATTTCATTGTATTACTTAGGGAGTTGATATCATTGACAGGTTGTGAGTTATGTTTAGTATATAGAGACCTAGATAGTGTTCTAGCGTCGATGCTGTGGTGTAGGCTGGACGTACCCATGACTCATGCCCAAATTCTGGGTGCGGGTCGTGACACATTTTTAGTGGTGGCCCACACAGGTCCTGTCTTCTGTCTAGATTCGCATTTAGAGCGATATTGTAGTAGTGCTCACTTAGAGTATTGCTACGAACCTGCGATAGAATATTGGACATAGGAATGAGGATGAGAGTATGCTCAATCACAACTAGGAAATTCTGATCTTACAAATGCTATTATGAATAATTGCTTCCTTTAGAATTTTACTGTTCTTCCTTGATGATATCGTATCTATTACCTTAATTGATTTTAGATCTGTCTTCAGGATGTCGTCGAAGACTAGGTCTTTGAGACTGGGAGCAACAGCTTCAGAGAGGTCTGCCACCTCTCGACCTGGCAAATAGACATCTGGAGTTCCTCCTACATCTCCTGTTCATGTGGAAGTATCTGCAGCTTTTGGGATCCCTTCTCCTCCACCTGTTCTGAGGGTTGCCCTAGCTGTGATAGAGAACCTTCCACCACCACCGACTCCATCTCCCGGAGGTATGCCCGTTAATGGGGCACAGATGTTCACACTTATCCAAGGCATGTTAGATGCCCAGAGAGTGATGGCAGAAGCTCAGCATGTTCAAGATGAGGCTCAGAGAGTGCAGGCAGAGGCACACCCGGCACAGACAGAGCTGATGAGAGAGAGCATGGAGAATGCTTATCAGGTGGCTCTCCAGGCTATGGAGAGAGTAGCACAACACCAGCAGCATCCTGGCCAGCAGCACCAGAGGCCGGGTACTATAGTGGATTTTAAGAGGATGATAACTCAAGACTTCAAAGGCACTAAGGGGATACTCTACGCTTACGAATGGCTAGAGGATATAGAGAGGAACTTGCGCTTTGCGCAGATTCCGAAGAATCTTCATATCGAGGCCGTTGGCAGTCAGATGTTTGACATCGCACTGATATGGTATCATACGGAGCCAAGACTCACTGTTGGAGGACTTACTTGGGAGGACTTTAAGGAGCTCTTTAAGAAGA
Source organism: Iris macrosiphon (assembly GCA_036927795.1). Lineage (NCBI taxonomy): Eukaryota > Viridiplantae > Streptophyta > Magnoliopsida > Asparagales > Iridaceae > Iris > Iris macrosiphon. Next base: position 100,111,980 of record JAYESA010000002.1, read on the forward strand.
AGTTCTTTCCTAACGTAGCCCTGGGAGCATTGGAAAGTCAGTTCCATGACTTGGTCTAAGGAAGCATATTAGTCGACGACATCCTAGTGTATTCGAAGACCCCAGAGGAGCACGAAGAGCACCTGAGAATGGTCTTGGAGACTCCCAAAAAAGAGGAGCTATATGGGAAGCTTTCAAAGTGTGAGTTCTTCCTTGACAAGGTTGAATTCCTTGGACATATGGTGACAAGTAACAGAATTTCAGTTAACCCATAGAAGATTGAGGCAGTAGAGTCGTGGGCTACTCCCAGTTCGGTAGCTAAGATCAGGAGTTTTCTCGGGCTAGCAGGATACTATCAGAGGTTTGTACAAGACTTCTCCAAGATTGCAGATCCAATGACTAGGCTGACCAAGAAAGATGTAGAATTCCTCTGGACAGAGGATTGTCAGGCCGCATTTGAGGAGCTGAAGAAGAGATTGACGACAACTCCAGTTTTGACGTTGCCATCAGGGACAGGCGGATTCACTATCTATAGTGATGCTTCAGGAAAAGGTTTAGGATGCGTTCTTCAGCAGCACGGGAAGGTAATTGCCTATGCATCCAGGTAATTATGCCCTCATGAAAAGAACTACTCCACCCACGATTTGGAGTTGGCAGCAGTTATCTTCGCTCTAAAGCAGTAGAAACACTATCTGTACGGAGAGCGTGTGAAGATCTTTACGGACCATAACAGCTTGAAGTACGTGTTTACGCAGAAGGAGCTGAACATGAGGCAGAAGAGGTGGTTGGAGTTGATGAAAGACTTTGATATCTTATTACAGTACCACCCAGGATAGGCAAACGTAGTCGCCGATGCCTTGAGCAGGTATCTGATGGCTATATACTTGACTACAAATAGACATTTATTGGCCGATCTTGAGAGCTTGGAAATTAAAGTGTTATTTCTAGGTATGGACATTCAGATGTAGGGATTACAGATACAATCAGAGCTGATGGATAAAATTAGAGCTGTACAGTATGATGATGAGACTCTAAGGAGTATCAGGGCACAAGTTCGGACAGGATTGACAGACGACTTCACTATTGCGGATGATGGATCCTTACGGCATGGCACGAGGATGTGTGTGCCGAGTGGAGATCTGCACAAAGTAGTTTTGCAGGAGGCACATCGCTCTCAATACTCGATGCATCCTAGTGCCAACAAGATATATCAAGATCTGAGGGAGCACGTATAGTGGTATGGTATGAAGCGCGAGGTAGCACGCTTCGTATCCCTATGTTTAGTGTGCCAGCAGGTAAAGGCAGATCGACAGAGGCAAGGTGGATTGCTTCAACCTTTACCCATTCCAGAGTGGAAGTGGGAGCACGCAACTATGGACTTTGTTTCAGGGCTTCCACGTTCTCCAAGAGAAAAGGACGCAATTTGGGTCATCGTAGATAGGTTGACCAAATTAGCCCACTTCTTACCATTCAAAGTGGGTACATTGACAGAGAGGCTAGCAGAGATATACGTGCGGCAGGTTATCAGATTATATGGGGTTCCTGTGAGTATCGTCTCAGATCGAGATAGTCGTTTCACTTCCCACTTCTGGAGGAGTCTGCAGGCTAGGTTGGGCACTCAGCTCAAGTTCAGTATCGCATATTGTTTGATGATAAACAAAAGAATGGAACTAGATTTATACAAAACCTTTCTTTGTTTATAAACAAGAAAAAAAGAGTACAATTAATCCTATACGAGGATGTTAAGTACTATAAAAATGATTCTGGGGAAAAATTGCTATAGGAGTCTGATCTGCGGTCGATAACTTTGTCCCTTGGACCACACGATGACGAAGAAGTGTTGTAGAAGAAGAAAAAGCTTCTAAAATTACAGGAGAGATTGAACTCTTGTTGCCAAAGTCGTCAATCAACGCTCTCTGTCTGTGCTCTCTCTCTCTAATCTCTTGATCTCTGATCTTGGTTCTCTTCTCGATCTTTTTGACCCTCTTTCCGATTCTTTTTTCCTGTGACCAGAGGTCTCTATTTATAGAGATCAGTCACAGTAATTGTCTAGTCGGCGTAGAAGCCAGACTGTGAAGAGAATAGCACTCTTTACACGGCAGTTATAATAACTGCTACCTACGTTTGAAAGATCTCCTGAATCTGCGTGTGACGCGTATCCCATTATAAGGTAATGCATATAACTGCTTCTCGAAGATCACGGCATGCAAGCCACGTAGGTAACTACCCCTTGCGTAGAGATGGTTGGCGTAAAAGCCAAATAACTGTCTTGTTGGCGTAAAAGCAAGATAGCTGTCTTGTTGGTGTAAAAGCCAGATAGCTGTCTTGTTGGCGTAAAAGCCAAATAGCTGTCTTGTTGGCGTAAAAGCCAGATAGTTATCTTATTAGCGTAAAAGCCAAATAGCTTTCTTATTGGCGTAAAAGCCAAATTCTGCGTAAAACTCGATGCTGCATGAATAATAAATAACCAGCGTAAAACTAGCCAATTATCCTTCCTGACTGAGGTCTTGAGCATATTCAGGGCCAAATAGCCTTATAACGTACCTTTGTAAATATAGCCTAAGTTGGTGTATCTCGAGGAGATAACATACGACGTGATCCTATAGTTGAAAATAGCTTGGTTGGCATATTTTGAGGAGATAGCATACGGCGTGCTCCTATAGTTGAAAATAGCCTGGTTGGCGTAAAAATGCCAGGATGGTGACGTGAGCATATTAGCCCTAGTTTTAGCTCTCTCAGTCAAAAAAATAGAACAAAATCTCGTGCATTAATTGCAGAGATCTGCCCCCATCTCGTGCATTAACTGCAGAGATATGCCTCGAGTTCTGTACGAAGAACAACTTCTGACGTGACGTCTGATTTTGTCTTATCTTGAGCGTAAAAACTCATCTCTACCTGTGTAGAATAGGCAGCATATTCCTTGAATGCGTAAAAATGACTTGTATCAAGGATATGTCATTAAACGATAGTCTGGGCCTCTGTGCAAAATCATCATTACAACCGTCCTCTCGATCTTCGTGCAGTACTCTTTGTCAGGAGTCAGGTTCACTATTTTTTCTCACAGGTTCATTCGAGGAATACGAAGAGTTCCTCATACAACTTCAAGCTGCATTAAAAGCAAACGTATTTTATGCCGGAGGGAGGTGTAGCAACCTTTTTACGCCAAAACGGCCTTTGAATGCTGCTTTACGCGGACTATTCTGGAGCTCTATTTTACGCTAAATAGCGTTGAAGCTCTGCTGTACGCCACTAGCTCTGAAGTCATATTTTATGCCACACAGCGCTGAAGCTCTGTTTTACACGGGCTTCATGCATGTTGGGGGTTTTACGCGTATAATTCCCCAGCGTATTTTTATACTTCTACAAGACCCCCTTCAAAGTTTTCAAATTCCTCGTAATTTGAAGAATGAAGCATGAAACGGTCAAATTTGACTCGTTCTGCGAGGCTGATTTTTCGAAGATATTTAGGAAGTTGTTGGGATTGGTTATGTTCTCTTCTGCCTATATAAAGGCCAGCAAATGAACCTGTTTTTCCATAATCCCTTCACCACACAGATGGCCGTTGAGATTCATTGTGCTGATCTGAGAAAGAAGAAGATTATGCTCTTCCAGCATGTAAGGAGCCGTAAAAGAAGGCGTCTTCGAGCAAATATCCTCTGCAACGATGGATCATGGAAGGATATCATAGCTTCCTTTGCTCGGTATAATCAGCAATTTTATATGGCGATTCGTCCAGGAGAGAGGAAGGGTCTCATCGGACCATACAGCTTGCTAGCTATATTTTCCCCTATCATAAAGCTGGACTTTGGTGGGCAGCTTGGCCGTGTCTTCCAGTATTGTGCTGGGTCACAAATCTGGGCATGGCCGTCGATGGTGTATGGAGGGGGGCTTGAATAATTCAAACAGGCCCAGTTTTGTATCCTTCCGCCATTTACCATTTTCTTGTTCATCGGCCGAAGAAGTCGATGAAGTGCCGTAGAAAAAAAAAGATCTCCATCAATATGAGAATCTGGCGCAATAGATTCACATCGAGATCTTGAATATTAATGAAAAATCCTTTGTAAAAGGATTTCCATCATATGTAATCATGATTAATGAAAGATCCTTTGTAAAATAGATTTCCATCATATGTAATCATGATTAATAAACTTCTCTTCTTTTACGCATCATTGATTTGCCATATTTGCTGTGAGAAAGTCTGATAACGTGCAACTTCGACATGTCTGAGTAATTTTTTACGCTGACTCTGATAAACGCTTATTCGGTCACGTCCCGACTTTTACGCGTAACGGAAGATGCGTAAAAAGCTCTTTAGCATTAAGTTGTCTTGAAGATCCAACTGTCATGCTGTTTTTGGACGAGTAGTCGCATAAAATTCTGAACTGTCATTTCTTTGATACAAAGAATTTTTGTTTAGAACATCATCTTTAAGAATTGCTTCCCGAAAATTCCTCGAAACAGGGCCAGATATGTCCGCCGAACAAGCCATACTTGAACCTAGATGTAAAAGATTCTGGCTAAACTTTGAATAAACTTCCAATGGCCCAAGAAGAAGAGTCATCTTCAATACTGACATCTGTGTGTTTCGGACACTTGGAATGTTTTGTAGCCAAAATGAGTATTTTCTGCGTAAACCCTTGTAATTGGCTTTCTCGAGTATAAGACCCAAATTGTCAATATATACGCGTACTCTGTCCCGCGTGACTTTAAGATGTACGAAAAGTCATAGATCCGTAGCATCTGTGCGTAAAACCGTAGATTTATAGCTTCTGAGTATAAAAGCTTCTGAGCGTAAAATCATAGGTTTGTAGCCTCTGAGCATACAACCATAGATTTGTAGTCTCTGAGCGTAAAAGCTTCTGAGCGTAAAACTATAGATTTGTAGCCTCTGTGCGTAAAAGCTTCTGAGCGTAAAATTATAGGTTTGTAGCCTCTGAGCATAAACATCGTAGATTTGTTACGCAGTATGACTGTCCGTCTTCTTTTTCAAATGATAGGCTGACGTGGTCCCAAATCATAATCGAATATTAAAAATCGGATTTGGTTAGGGATTCGAAGAGTTTATCTGAACTCTATAAATAGCCTAAGGTCTTGAGAGAGAAAAACTCTTCATCTGTCTTTGCAAAACCCTTCGTCTCTTTGAGAACTCTTCGTCTTCGTCTCTTTTCTGAGAACTTTGAGTTTTGACATGGCACCGAAACAGGCTTCCACTGCTAAGGAAAAGAAAGCCGCTTCCTCATCTCGCTCCTCTGCTCAAGCACGAGCAACCCCCATTAGGCTAAGCAAGCCCCAATCTGAACGAAGTGCTCCACCGTCGAGCTGCGCTCCAAGCATCACAGGTAAAGATTTCGAGAGAAAATAAAACCCTTCGCACACGTTGTATGTGTACACGCAAGGTAATCTTCTGTGCTAAGAATCTCTTCGAGGAAGATGATGCACATAGATGTTTTATCATTACGCCCACATTCCTAATGTGACAGCGTAAAAACTCCATATTTTTGCAGTCTGGCGTAAAAACTCAGACTGTCAAATTTTTGGTGTATACTACAAAGTTTGAGTTTTACGCGCTGGATTTAAATTCCAGCGTAAAAACTCAAATTTTGGCAGTCTGGCGTAAAAGCTCAGACTGTTAGATTTTGGCGTATACTGCCAAATTTGAGTTTTACGCACTAGAAGTAAATTCTAGCGTAAAGATTAATTTTTTGCAGTCTGGTGTAAAAGCACAGACTGTCAAATTTTGGCGTATAACTGACTTGTTTTCTTTGCTTTTTGCAGTGGACCTGCAGATCCCTCCTTTGGCTGAAGTGATGGGCTCTGCTGCTGGGATGCTGAATTCCAACTATCTGGAGGAGTTGTCCCATGATACATTCCCCATCTCTGGAACCGAGTATCCTCAAGAAAGGGGAACTCTGATCTCGTCCCAAGGAGAACGAATGCTGCTGAGTATGTGTAATCACCTGAATTTTTTTAAAATTTAAAAACTTAATTTTCAGAATTATTAAGAATTTTTCTGTAATTTTTAACAGAATAAAACTAAGGTATTCCGATGTTAAATGATTTTAAAAGATGTTGATTAATATTAAAATATTATAAAAATAATATTTTCTAGTGTAAAATAAAAATCTAGACATAGAATAATTTTCCGGAAATTTATTGGACCCCGGAAGCATTTTTAAAGCCCTAAAAACTATTGTATATTTAAACCTAATTAAACCCTGACTGAACCCGGTTTACTTGAATCAAATTAAACCGAACCAAACCACTGCTGAACCGAACCGGACCAACCCAGCCTTAACGGGTCGGGTCCGATCCGAATCGAACCCGACCCGCTTAGACCCGACCCGACCCGCCTAAAACCATAACCCCCAAATCCTTTCTTCTCCCCCGACCCCTCTCCTCCCGGCGGCCATTTCTGCCGCCGTGGCCGCCGGCGACCCTTTCCCTTCCTCTTCCTCGAACGCCTGAGCCGCCTCCCCTTCCTCTTCCGTAAACCGTCGGCCGTCCTCCTCCTTTTCCCCTCTATATAAACCTAGCTCCGGCCCGAGTTTTCCCTTCCCCTCTCCTTCGTCTTCTCCGGCCATCCTCCTCCGTTCTCTGCCAGCCCCGACCACCTGAGCTACCTCCCACCGCCCTAGGCCCAGCTCCTCCTAGCCGCCCCGACTTTGGCCCGCAGCAACAAAACCCAAGCCGCCTTCCTCCGGCCGCCCCGAGTCCCAGCAGCAGCAGCCGAGCCCTAGCCCAGCTGATCTGACCTAGCTCCGGCCGCCTGAGCCGCCACCGGCGCACCTGAGCCCCTGGGCGCCTTCGACAGCACCTCAGCCGGCCGCCCCGAGCCCGACGAGTCTCCGGACACAGAACCCAGCAGCACCCAGACACATCCAGGACACAGATCCTGTGTCAAGTCGACACAAGGACACATAATTTTGGTTTTACGAAGCCCTGTTCAGGTAACCCGTTCTCTCTCCTTGCTGCCCCATTTTCTGTTCCGTCAGTTGTGACACGAACCCTGCGTGACCCTCTCGATGCCCGTGTAATCCGCTAGGTGTGTCGCATCCTGTGGCGATCGCAAACCGCGATCCAAAAACAGGAAAACCAACGTTCTGTTTCACCCTGGAACTGAGTACGCCCCGCTAAACGGGACGACTTGGTCGCGTGCGATCTTTACCGATCCGTGTGCGCCGTTGATACGGACGTGCAGGATTTTGCAAAAGTTGATATGGATGTGCGTGCACACCGGAATCAACGCGTATCCGCCGACAACGTTCCGTATTTATCCGTTCTAGAACACGTCGTTACTTTGTGTACACATGTTGGATCAAAACGAAACTTATACCATCGGACTCGTAGCAATACGCTGGTCCTGTGACCCAAGTTTGGTTCGATTCTGAGAACGTTGACAAAATCACGTATCGTGGGCCCCACGGCTCCACTTGACGGGCGATTTTGTGATCGGCTCATCGAAATCCAATTCTGGAAGTTCCGTTGGGTTCGTATCATCGTTTCTGACTTGTTGACACTAAGTTGGACAAATTTGGAGACCTTTGGTTCTGACACATTTTTCGGTGCAAAGCGGCCTACATGTGGACCCCGTTTTGACCAGAAACTGTCATTTTTGCCCTTGTGTCCAAATTGGACTCAAGGACAGGCATTTCTAGCTATTTGATAATTTCTGAGACTGTTGGTAATATTTATTTCAGCTTTTGGAGGAGTACCTACATGACCCACTGATATAGGGACAGCTGTTGGTATTCCAACCCCAGGCAAGTGTAACTTGCCAACTTGCAGTTTTTGTTACATATTACTTTGACTTAATTATAAATATTGTACATGCTTAAACCTAGGACTATGTGACTTACGTAGCGTCCGATTAATAGTCGGGTGCCAACCCCGTACGCGAATTTGTGTAACGTCATCTAGAGATGGACATTCGTGACCCTTTACACTCTCGTACTTGTCTTATCAAGTACATTATAACCCAGGATACTTGACACTATACATGAGACAGAATCTTCCTGAGATATTCATGGTGATTCTGTGTAGGATGCAGGATTGACATAGATATTATATTTATAGATATTATATGACTGGTTGCATTAGCTATAATCTCGCGTTACATGGACATGAGACGTTATGGACATGAGATGTGTGGTTACATTGGGTGGGGAGAGACACACATGATACAGGCTATTCTATATATATCTACTACTATTGTGAGGTCGTAGACTCTCCAGCAGAGCTAGACCCATTACTTGTTATTACTGCTACCGGCTCCCCGACACAGAGCTTGTAGCAGTCTCTGAGTACTAGTGATGCTCTCACTTGCATTTTACATAGATGGATACATAGTTACCCTATTTTTTCATTTACTCTTGCACTGCATTTATTTTGGCTTGTATTATTTGTACCTTGCTATGTCACCTGAGGACCTAGATTTCGGATGATGTCCCCAGGTTTAGCAGAGGAGCATTATCCTGAGGTTTACGGGACAGGAGCAGAAGCTGTAGCAGGACCTGATACTGGAGCTGAACCAATCTCCGAGAACGAGGTGACGGTTGAAGACTTTTCCTGAGTATCTGTTATTTCGCACTCAGTATTTACTTTATTTGGACTCTTATGTTTCTGGTCTGTTGAACCAATGTATCAGACTTATATCGGGTTGTTCCCCGAAGTTCTTTGTTGAGACTAGTTGTTGATTTACATTTCTTATTTCTGTTGATCTATTTATCTTTTGTGGATGAGATTAATTGTGACATGTTGTAGTAGACCTTATTTTACAGCTTAAGTACGCCCTGATGGATCCATTAAATTGGGTTTGTCCATCAGTGTGTGCTGCTGGCCATTGCCACATGTTCGATCCCTCGGTATTTTAGGACTGGGGCATGACAGTATGATCAGTGGGGAGCCCCTGACATACATAGATGGGACTGAATATAAGAAACCAGGTTTCTTATTCGGGGATGTTATCGATAAACAATCCCAGACTAAGCCCAAGAAGGAAAATTGGGTATTTTCTGCCGAGGGCACGGTCATGTATCTGCCAAGGATGCCCAGAGATTACCCTATCTTGGCATTCTTTCATGCAATGCATTCCAGGAAGATGGTATGGACTCTGACTCCAGATCTTTATGGGCGGCCAGGGAAGATCTCATACAAGAAAGGATTAAACCGAGGAGTCTTTGTGAGCAGTCCTTCAGGCCGTGTTATGCCTTTCAGAGGATTATTGCCGGGCAGCGTCCCGAGTGAAGACACTTCGTTGATCCAGCTGCTTCAAATAGCGACTTTCTGTAATAACTTTATGGGGCAGGGAGGAGTATACCCTAAGGTTAACCCTCGCACCAGTGGGTGGCTTAGCCCCGAGAATCTTCGATGGGCCAATTTAACTGCCTGGGCCCTGAAGCACTTTCAGATAGAGCTGGAAAGTATTGGCTTGTTTGCGGCTGTGAGTGCCACTAGTATTGGGCATCCTCTCAACCCCAACTTGTTCTTAGCTTTGCTGGAGTGGTATAACTCGCTCACTGGGACTTTCGCCACTCCGCTAGGGGAGTTGGGCCTAGCCCTTCATAAGATGACAGAGATTTCAAATCTACCAATGGGAGATACTCCTTATGAAGAGTACGTTCCCACAAATAGGGAGCTGAGGGATACAAACCCTCGGGCAGTGGCAGTGTACCAGGAGCTGATGAGCCACTATCTTGTATGCACCACCTTCTACCAAGAGCCCTCTGATTTGGCCCATATCAACAAATAGGTATCCTTCCTCTTCTTCCATCAGGCCAGGAATGCCAAACAGGACAAGGTTGTGGATAGTAGAGATAAGCCTTTGAACCTTCTGAGCATGCTAAGTGCCAACACGGTCGATGATCTCATTGAAGACGTCGGGGCTTCAAATTATGTTCTCGATGAGGAGATAGGGGATTATCCTGCAGGCTCTAAAGCCTACAGTTATATGAGGCATTTTTGCAAGCCTTTGTCAAGGAAAGCTCAACTGGCTGGCTTCCTTTCTGTCTGGCTACGCCGATGGGTAGTCCCTGGTATCGCGTCTGCGGATCGCATTCATCGCAACACCTTATGGCCCGCGGTGCGTTTGGTGTTTGGAGCAAGACTGGGCCTGCTCCCTGCCATGGTATGCAGGATTCAAGCTGGCCTGAGGGCCATTACTGATGGGCTGCTTGCAGATGATACACAGCGTAAAGGATATCCCAGAGTAGAATTACCATTCCTATATCTGATGGGATGGTTAATCCTTTACAACACCAAAGTGATGTCTCCCAGATCGGCCAGTGGTTCAGAAAATAACTTCCTGTTGAATTACAAGAATTTTTCTTGGAATGTGACTAGCGTCATAGATTGTCGGCAAGTACTAAATTTTGCCCATAGTTGGAAGTACTTCTGCATCGTCCCCCCTGTACATATCAATCAACAGGGGATGAAACTTCAGGATGTGGGTCAGGGGAAGACTATTCTTTTTCCTGAAGCCTTTTACTGGTTGGTCTGCATTAGACCTTCCCATCTGCTGTACAGAAGTGAGGACCACTGCTACTTGGAGCCTTATCTGCCTAGCCGGTTCGCCAGGCAATTTGGGTACGATCAGTTGCATATAGGAAATCCCATCACCAGCTTCAAGTTCAAAGGTGGACTTATCGACGGAGCCAGAGGATGGCGGTACTTCATCATGGGTTGTACCGGAGCACTCTTTATTGTGCCCGCGACTTCTCTTTCCATGGAGTTGCTCATTCTCCATTCGTACGCACAGTTTTATGCGTCCATCAATACCTTCCATCATGATTTCGATGTACATGGAAGTTTCAGAATACCCTCCCATAGGTCCACTGGAAGGGAGGAGATACCGTATGTTTCCTCGGATGAAGGTGATGAAGCCACCGGTGCAGACGATTTTTTGTTGATTTTACCGAGAGGCATCATAGCTCCGCCAGCAGAGCCTCTCGTTATCTCCAATAAGTGAAAGACTTCCACTCTGAAAGAGCCTTCCCCCCGCAAGAAGAAAAAGACTGTCAGAGGTCCTAAAAGGACTTCCACCAAGGGGGCCTCTAGGAGTGAGCCTATTGTTTTCCCTGTTGGGGATGATTCTTTGATCATGGGTCCTTCGCCTTTTAGAGAGGGAACCTCCATAGTTCCAGCTGACAGTGTTGGAGATTTTTTGCCCGCGATTGCTGCCGCTACCACCGTTACTGGTAGTGCTTCGAGATCGCCTTCGAGACCGAGCATATTAAGAATCAATATACCCTTATCTAGACAAATAATGGGAATAACCCCTCCTTCGTCTGTAAGTATTTCCAGCGAGATTCTACCCGATGAACCTCGAGTGGATCTGGGTGACGACTGGGATGACTACCCTCAAGTGTCAGTTGGTGCACCCTCTTCTCCAGGTATAACAACTTGTTTAGCATCATTAAGAAAGAATTTAGCTATACAAGCTGCAGACGCAACATACATACCATCGGCCATGGGTAGATGTTGTCTTCACGCTTTTTTCAGGAAAATTAATATCAAATTGATATTAACTTTCTCTTGTCTTATTTTCAGGCGAAGACATCTCGGGGGAGGGCGGAGTTGACACAACTTCTGACTTTGTTGCGGATCCAGCTAACGAAACGACGGTGTCCGACGTCGAAGAAGCTTGCTTTGAAGCTGCCGATCTTTCATCCGCAACATTCTCGGGTGTCATCCCGCCAGTAGCAGTTCAAATAACATCAAAGGAGGATGAGCCCATTATCTCGACTGTGCCTCCTTTGTTGAGTATGCCATCTACTTCAACCGTTGTTGGTGCCTCTTCTTTTGTTGCGCCATCTATTGAAGCGACGACTGTGACAATATCCTCTGCCGACGTTCCAGAAAGAAGATTTATCGATATCGCGGCCACTCCCAGTGTACATCCGATCTTTGCTATACTAGTTGAACAATACACTAGCATATTCTACCACACTTTGAAAGAATTGATATCTATGGTGCTGGAGAAGAACCTAGGTTTTGATGCTCTGAAATGTCCTCCAAGCTTACTATAGCGCCGATTAGAAATTTCAATGACGCTGAAAGAGCTGATGCGCTAGAGCAAATAGTTAATGGTTTAGAACAACCCATTAACGAATATTTGCAACTATCCCAAGGCAGCATCGACGATCTGGTTCAAGCTGAGTACGACTCCCTAACTGCGGAACTTGCTCAGCAGATATAATCTCTAAACAAATCCATCCAGGAACAGCAACAAGAGATGGATAAAGAGCAAGCTGTCTTGGTGGAGGTTTTTCCTCAGCTAGCTAAGTGCCAGGCCGAATGTGAGGGAAATAAAATGAGGATTCGAGAACTGGAAGCTGAACTTGCTCAGGCAAGGGAGAGGCTTCTTAAGGCATCGGTGGTTCGTGATGTATTTGAGGGCCAGATGAAGACAGCTCAACAGAACTTGACACATGCGGGGGTCATTCATGCAAGTTTTGTTGATTCTCTGTCCGAACTATCTCTCTTGAACAATGATGAAGCAAGGCTGGAGCGGGCTCGTACCGACATCTTGAACTCCAGGAATGAGAGGATGACTGCTTTGGCGAGATAGATTCGCGATTTAACTGCTCCTCCCCAATGATGTACTTCTTACTTTTTGCTCCTTATTTTCTCAGAGATAATAAAGATATTTTTTTTGACTTTGTGGACCCATCACTTTAAAATATAAATGATAGGCTTAGATGAAAGTGATATCAGAGGTAATATGAACATGATATACTTTTGGTAAGGCTTGGTTGAATGTAAATCTATTCAGGGGTAATATGAACCTGACAGAATATAATCCAACTAAATTTGTATACAAAATACTATCAGAGGTAATATGAACATGATAGGTTTACAAATTAGTTAAGCAGATCTATTCAGAGGTCATATGAACCTGATAGAATATAATCCAGCTAACCTTTGTAAGTGGTATCGTCAGAATGGAATCTTTACCATACTCTGTTAAGCAAAGGAGATCAAGCGTAGTACATCTTCGAGAATTTTCCATTGATAGGAGTTTTTATCAAATCTCTATTTGGCTTGACTAGTCTGTAAGCGCCATTTAAGAATATTATTTTAATTACATGAGGGCCCTCTATTTTTTTTATAATTGTTTATGTGAACTTCGGATATCGTACTAGAGGTAATATGGACGTAGTACAATACCGTGTTTATTGAGGACATGCCACTGGGGGATCTTTGGTGGATCTATTATTTGTTGCACATGTTGAGTGCAAATAATAAGTTCGAAACAAGCCCTATCAGAGGTAATATGGACGTGATAGGTTTTGTGGGTAGTAAAGATATTCTGTTGGGGAATTTTTTGCGGACCCATTACTTTTTGCGCACGTTAGTACAAGTAATAGGTTTGAGACAAGTCCTGATGTTTGTAAAATATGACTCTGTGGGGGTAGTAGAGAGACATATTTCTGTTGAGAGGTAATATTGACTCGTTTACATTGCGGGCATCCCAACAATTTTTTTTTGGACCTATTACTTCTTGTACACGAGAGTGCAAGTAATAGGTTTAAGACAAGCCGTGCCAGAGGTAATATAGACGTGGCAATTTTTGTGGAACTAACACCACTGGCGTACTTAGAGTTAAGTATGGGTGCTAAGTTGAGATGACAACCGATATCAGAGGTAATATGGACATGATAATCGATAGCCAAAACTCGGAAGGTTTGCTCAGAGGTAATATGGACATGACAAACTCATCCTGAGAGATATATTATGACAGCAGTTCAGAGGTATTATGGACGTGAACTAATATTCGAAAAACTCATTGAGGAATGATTCGTTGAGTGTGGTCTATCTGAACATGAAGATAGACCAAAGGATCGCTCCGCTGGGAAGATTGATGGGACGATAGCTCAGAGGCAATATGAGCATGGCTAGCGTCTAACGAGATTGGTTTGAATAGTTACTGCGGGAGTGTGCAAGTAGACCCAAAGATTGCTCCGCTGGGGAGATTTTGAGGATCCATCATCCATTACGTATCCGGGAATCTTGGATACGGATGATGGTGAAGGGGAAAAATGTTGCACATAGGCACTTGCTGGGGATAAAAAAAAACCAAGAGTTGATTTGTACCTCTGGGTTGTGGACTTATTACCCATGGCGTACCTTAAGTACGGATAATAAGCTAGAATGACTAACACTACATGGGGTTATGCGAACGTGATAGTAGAAAGTCGAAGAGAAGAACTTTATTCATAGGTGATATAAAAAAAAAGTTCTGAAAATATCCTACTCAGAGGAAATATGGACGTGGTAAGATATGGCTCTGTGGGAATAAAGAAAAATAGGGCAGAGGTGGTGATGGATTTACTCTATCGGAGAAAGTGGAGAGGCGTAGTTCAGAGGTAATATGAACATGAACTAATCGATAGCAGCAACCTGAGAGGTTTGCTCAGAGGTCACTTGGACATGGCAAACTCCGCTGGGGGAAAAAATGTTTGGACAACAGTTCAGAGGTAATATGAACGTAAACCCATGTCCGAAAAATTTACTGGGGAGTGATTTGCTGAGTGGGGATAGACCTGAAGGTTGCTCAGCTGGGGAGATTTTAGGGCCTCATCCTCCGGTATTTCTTCAGGGAGAAAAATTGCCACGTTGGAGTGAGATCGATTTGCAGCGACCGTCTTCTCGCTATAAATGCAAAGTGATGACTTTGGCGTCGATCAGCTCCTGGATTTTTTTTTCAGTATATAGCATGCCTTTGTGGGGTGATGAATGTACCGATAAAAGAGATAATATTCTGGGTCCTCGACCTTGCCAGCCCTTTTAGGGTATCTGATGTTGGGTACCTGAAGCTTGTTTTCCTTCACCAATATATTAAAGATTTCAATGATGTCATCATCTTTGAAGGAGAAAGTCCCCTTTGGCTTTCGGGCTTCCGATACCTGAGTCGTACGGTCTTCAGGGAAGATGGTCATAGTTGCATCATCTTCGGACTCAGAGGGAATTCTACCCCCCAGCTTTGGATGCTGCTCTGTTTTGTCGAGGGAGACTACTACCCCCAGACATGTCGTTGTCTGGTTCTTCTTCTTTTTGTTCAGTTCTTCTTCTTCTTTTCGTTTGCCTTTGTCCACAGAAGTTGATTTAGAAGGACCTGCTTCTGGTATTACAGGATCAGACTCTGGAGGTTTGGATTTTACGAAAGATGCGGTATACCCTAACCCAAAACGAGTTCGTTGACAGCAAGGATCATCATGCAACGGTATTCGTCTGCCTTTTCCATAGTTGAGGCCTGGCTTCAACTTCAAATCATAACCCATGTTTTGCATGATCTTTAAAGTCTTTGGGCTATATCTGTGGATTTGTATTTTCCCAACATCAGACTCGTGGGAATCTTTTTGTATAATCGGTCTATTCCGTATTCGACCGAAGATTATTAGATGTTGATCGTTGTGAGTAGGTGGAATAATAAAGACAGTTTCTTCATGTGGCACATCAGATGTTGATGCTACTTCCCACATGATCTCCCCGCGCTTGGTAGTTAGGGGCACTAAATCTTGATTTTGACCCCTGTTTTTGTATTTCTGGATCAAGAAATCACGCAAATCAGGGGGATTAACAGAAAAAAAGAAGGCTTATTCAGTCTTTTTATATTAGTAGGGGTGTGGAGATTGGGAACCATAACTCTCTCTCTGCCTTAAGAATATAACTGTTCACCCATATGAGTAGCATACGATCCATCATCCTTCTGAGGAGCGTATGTTCCCGTGAAACGGGTCTTCTTTACACGGATGGGCTTATCCTGGCATAATCTGGAGCTTCACACAGGTTCGCGTAAAATGGGAAGAGTCCTCAAATGGCCTCCAGCGTCACGCATAATCTGAAGAGTGGGCAACTTCTTCTCTTGGTGGCGTACAAGCTTAGAGGTTGGGAGACTCACCATTTGTTTTCCCTTGATATGATCCAAGGGTCCATCTGCTTCCTTATAGATGGGAGATGTATTTTTACGCGCAGAGCACGTTTGAAGTTTCTGAATTGGCGCTGAGGCCTTGTTAGAAATTTTGTCTGCCACGTCACAGACGGAAGACGATGTTTTACGCACAGGACGCGTTGTATACTTCTGGATTGGCACTGAGGCATTGCCAGAATTTTTGTCTGCTACGTCACGGACGGGAGATAAGATTTTATGCGCAGGGCACGTTCTAGACTTCTCGATTGGCACTGAGGCATTGCCAGAAGCTTTGTCTGCCATGTCACAGACGGAAGACGAGATTTTATGCACAGGGCACATTCTAGACTTCTGGATTGGCACTGAGGTATTGCCAGAAGCTTTGTCTGCCACGTCACAGATGGGAGACGAGATTTTATGCGTAGGGCACGTAGGCTGTGTCGTCACAACCTTGTTGATCGGAGAAAGAGAGCCTGCAGGAAGGGTAGAGGATGTTCGGGGCATCCATACTTTATGCAACTTCCTGTTGTTCTGGACAGAGAGGGAATGAGAGCTACCCCCTGCGCGAAGTAGGTCTTCATAAGCAGATTGGTCGAATTGGACAACCAAAGTCTTCTTCGTTGATTCGACGGATACAACATCGTGTTGAGCAATGACTTTCTCGTCAGATGAGAAAGTAGTCCCCAACAGAGTCGCCATCTTGTGTTTGATGATAAACAAAAGAATGGAACTAGGTTTATACGAAATACTTTCTTTGTTTACAAGCAAGAAAAAAAGAGTACAATTAATCCTATACGAGGATGTTAAGTACTATAAAAATAATTCTGGAAAAAAATTGCTATAGGAGTCTGATCTGCGGTCGATCACTTTGTCCCTTGGACCACACGATGACGAAGAAGTGCTGTAGAAGAAGAAGAAGCTTCTAAAATTGTAGGAGGGATTGATCTCTCGTTGCCAAAGTTGCTAATCAACGCTCTCTGTCTGTGCTCTCTCTCTCTAATCTCTTGATCTCTGATCTTGGTTCTCTTCTCAATCTTTTTGACCCTTTTTTTGATCCTTTTTTCCTGTGACCAGAGGTCTCTATTTATAGAGATTAGTCACAGTAACTGTCCAGTCGGCGTAGAAGCCAGACTTTGAAGAGAATAACACTCTTTACGTGGCGGTTATAATAACTGCTACCCACGTCTGAATGATCTCCTGAATCTGCGTGTGACGCGTGTCCCATTATGAGGTAACGCGTATAACCGCTTCTCGAAGATCACGACATGCAAGCCACGTAGGTAACTGCCCCTTGCGTAGAGATGGTTGGCGTAAAAGCCAAATAACTGTCTTGTTGGCATAAAAGCCAGATAGCTGTCTTGTTGGCATAAAAGACAAATAGCTGTCTTGTTGGCGTAAAAGCCAAATAGCTGTCTTGTTGGCATAAAAGCCAAATTTTGCATAAAACTCGATGTTGCATGAATAATAGATAACCAGCGTAAAACTGGCCAATTATCCTTCCTGACTGAGGTCTTGAGCGTATTCAGGGCCAAATAGGCTTATCACGTACCTTTGCAAATATAGCCTGAGTTGACGTATTTCGAGGAGATAGCATGCGGCGTGCTCCTATAGTTGAAAATAGCCTGGTTGGCGTATTTCGAGGAGATAGCATATGGCGTGCTCCTATATTTGAAAATAGCCTGGTTGGCGTAAAAATGCCAGGATGGTGACGTGAGCGTATTAGCCCTAGTTTTAGCTCTCTCAGTCAAAAAATAGAACAAAATCTCGTACATTAAATGCAAAGATCTGCCCCCATCTCGTGCATTAACTGCAGAGACATGCCTCGAGTTCTGTACGAAGAACAGCTTCTGACGTGGCATTTGATTTCGTCTCATCTTGAGCGTAAAAACTCATCTCTACCTGTGTAGAATAGGCAGCGTATTCCTTGAATGCGTAAAAATAACTTGTATCAAGGATATGTCATTAAATGACAGTCTGGGCCTCTATGCAGAATCATCATTACAGCCGTCCTCTCGATCGTTGTGCAGTACTCTTTGTCAGGAGTCAGGTTCACTGTTTTGTCTGACAGGTTCATTCGAGGAATACGAAGAGTTCCTCGTACAACTTCACACTGCATTAAAAGCAAACGTATTTTACGCTGGAGGGAGGTATAGCAACCTTTTTACGCCAAAACGGCCTTTGAATGCTGCTTTACGCGGACTGTTCTGGAGCTTTATTTTACGCTAAATAGCGTTGAAGCTCTGTTGTACGCCAATAGCTCTGAAGTCATATTTTACGCCACACAATGCTGAAGCTCTATTTTATGCGGGCTTCATGCAAGTTGGGGACTTCATGCATGTTGGAGGTTTTACACGTATAATTCCCCAGCGTATTTTCATGATTTTATACATATCACCCCCAGACAGACGGGCAGTCTGAAAGGACTATTCAGACTCTCGAAGATATGCTACGCACTTGTATTTTGGATCTCGGAGGTTCTTGGCAGGATCATCTACACCTAGTAGAGTTTGCTTGCAACAACAGCTACCATGCCAGCATTGAGATGTCACCATTCGAGGCTTTATATGGACGAAGGTGTCGTACACCGTTATCTTAGGATGATGTCGGAGAGAGAACCTTGTTAGGACCAGAAATGGTCGTTGATGCAGCAGAAAAGGTAAAAATTATCAGAGATAGACTGCGAGTGGCGCAGGACAGACAGCGGCATTGGGCCGATAGCCACCGTAGACCCCTAGAGTTTCAGTATAGGTTTTGTTATTTTTGGTTTGTGATTTTTTTGTTTTAGATTACATGTTAAGATTGTTTATTCTAGGTTGGCAATTTGGTGTTCCTACGAATTTCTCGGACACGGGGCACGATTCATTTTAGTAGAGGCGAAAAGCTTAGTCCATGATACATCGGACCTTTCGGTATTCTTGCAAGGGTCGATGCAGTGGCCTATAGACTGAACTTGTTGTCTGCACTAGAAGGAGTAAATGACGTGTTCCATGTATCGCAGCTAAGATGGTACGTGGCAAATCCTAGTCACGTACTAGATCACTCAGAGGTCGAGGTTGGACCGACTCTCAGCTATCCCGAACAGCCCATAGAGATCTTGGATCGTAGAGAGAGGGTATTGCGGAACCAGACTATTCCCTTGGTTTGTGTTGCATGGAGACATCACTCTCCAGGCGAGTCAACCTGGGAGAGAGAGGACGAAATGCGCGAGCAGTATCCGTATCTCTTCGAGACTTGAGGTAAAAAAAAATTTGTCTGATTGTTTGTTCTTGTGCTAGTTTATTTCAATTTCGAGGACGAATTTTTTTTAAGAAGGGTAGACTTGTCACTACCACATTCCAGAATAGGGGTATTTTAGTCTTTTCATTTATTATAAGTATTGTGCATGATATAGATATACTATCTAGTGTTCTTTAATGTATGAGTTAGTGAACTGGACTAAAAACCCACTAGGATGAACCTCTGACCAAATATAGGATTTTGGATTTTAATGAGTACATTTTTAGGATTTAATATTGAGGATTATATTTAATTACTGTGATTTTATTTGATTGTTTTACCTTACCGTTGTTTCGATATTTGGAGCGCTACACTAGCCATTGCCTTCCAACAAATTTTACACCCTTATCCTAGACGTGCCAGTCTCCCATTCTGATCTTGTGTAAATCATGAATATGTTATTTTGTGCTTCATTTTAGTCGCACAATATTCGTCGCACAACATTTATTCTAATTCTCACTTTTGTGCAATTTTTAAATGGTTAAGGACTTTTATGCAAAATTTCAGTGAGGTGTGCACACCCCATTGGACCCAACACCGAAGAAACATCCCCCTCTTCTTTGACCAGTCACCTACAATTTTTCCCATATTTTGGAGTGTGCAACACTCAAAACTTGTTATCTCACCACTTTAGCCATCCTTCCAAACACATTAAATCCTAGCCTTCAAATTCTTTCATGTAGAAAACAAACCCCATCCCGAGGAGGTCAGACCGAACCCTAACCCTAGGTCAACATTAAACCCTATTTCTCCCACATATATATATATATATATATATATATATATATATATATTCTATTATTTTTTATCAACACCAACTTCAAACCCTAGCCGAATACACCAGCATCACCTTCATCCCTATCATCTTCATCCTTCAGCCGCCTCCATCCCGCCGGATCCCAGGCCATCCCATTCGTCGGAGCACCAACATACGTCATCCCCGATCACCATCCCGTTCTTCTTATCTCCACCACGCCTACACCGCAGAACTTTACCGCCACCGATGCCTCTTTCTATCACGATCACCATCATCATCTACACCATCACCCGATACCGATAGCCAACACCCCGGCTATCCCCGCAGTAGCCCCCGACTTCCCACGCTGTCGACCCCCACCGGAGCAGCCGACCCACAACCTCCTGAGCACCCGCGGTTCACCTCAACAGCACCTGACTCCCTACGCCGGACCGACGACACAGCACCACCACCTCCCTTCAGCATCACTATTAACACCGCCACCAGCACGCCGGACCGTCGATCTCTCTCGCCTGAGCAGCAGCCGCAGCCGAGTCCTCTGCCTGAGCAGCAGACGCAGTCGAGCACGACCTCCCTCGACGTTGAATACACCCTCCCTCGTTCACATGCACACAGGTTCGACTTGCCCTTCCTTCATGATTGTGTGTGCATGTGTGAATATTAATTAGGATTAGCAATTGCTTAATGACAGTTTATTTGACGTAAGACCTCTGTCGGTGAACCTGGTTATTCGTGTGCATGAGTGTGCGTATAATAATGAGTTTGACATATATACATATAGATATTTATATATATAATCCATAAGAAACTGGTTGTTAGTACTATGTAGGACTGTCATATATATATATATATATATATATATATATATATATATATATATATATATATGTATATTGTATGGCCATAGAGTTAATTGTGGTTATCCCGTAA
The DNA here is from genome assembly GCA_036927795.1 of Iris macrosiphon. Taxonomy (NCBI): domain Eukaryota; kingdom Viridiplantae; phylum Streptophyta; class Magnoliopsida; order Asparagales; family Iridaceae; genus Iris; species Iris macrosiphon. The sequence goes on from JAYESA010000002.1 coordinate 100,132,829, forward strand.
TTACATATGACTATGTGATCCTGAATATTAGTGAGTTGACTGTCTAATTATGCACAGAAATTGAGGATATGACACACATGCATTTAGACACACACTTGACCCTGCTAGACGACCAGTATTACCCCTAGCGTAGTCTCTCAGTTCAGTGTAATTATGTTTGTGTGTGTGCTAGTGTAACGACTTATGCTATATTATTATTATTATATTATGTCTATAAGACTGTTGGATTGTTCAGACAAGACTTCGGAAACAGGATATTGGTATTGGCAGCTCAGGACCACATGCGAGTATATTCTCTGACAATTTTTATTATGTTGACCATCTCTATGATTCTAGTTGCATAGCGTACATGATTCTGACACTATGTATACACGGGTTAGCATCATCGAGATCTGTCACGAGGAGTCGTGATTGGAATCCATCGTGCTAGCTGAAGACAAGGAAATATTAGTAGATTATGTGATCATACCCCTACTCTACATGCATCATAGCTCACCCCACACCTCACGTCGGGTGCAGCCTGACCATTACATGCCTCATAGCCTGTTATGTATGATTAGCCTGACTATTGCTCACATCATAGATAGCCGGATGGTTAGCCTGACCTTACATGAATGATAGCTAATCATATGTAACAAGCCTGATATGTCCCAAGCTGATTATATGATAGATTAATGTTTCACACACTTAGCTAGAAATTTTATTCCTGTATTTTCAGTTCATTGTTCTAGCATGCACTTGTATTTCTGTTTATTGCTAGTTGTACCATTGATGATGATATGCTCACCAGTATTTCTTATTTCCATTATTTATATCCATCTTGTATTTCTTTATACTGTATTATAGTTTTTGTCAATATATATGGAACTGCAGTTAGTGCTTGTACTTTGCTCCAATCATGACTGGATATATTTTTTCAGAGGATCTTGAGGACTTCTGTCTTACACATTGTGGACCAGGTGTATATGCATACTACATACCAGAGAGCTTAGAAGAGTCCATTCCCTTAGAGGAGATACTACCTGCAGCTATTTAGACAGTTATTATTTTATGCATTTGAGTTTATGTTGAGACTTATATTGAGACTTATGTTAAGTTTATTTTGAGACTTGTTGAGACTATTTATGTTGGACAGCTAGACTTTAGTTTTATCTCTATTTTGTGTTATTGTGCTTGACTTATGTTAGTACTTCCTATCTTTTATCTCATCGTGCCATTATTTCTTATAGCTGTGATTGAGTTTATATTATAAGCTGTTAAGAGATGTATATTTCATTGTACTTCTTATGGAGTTGATATCATTGATATATTGTGAGTTATGTTTAGTATTATAGAGACCTAGACAACATTCTACCACCGATGCTACGGCGTAGGCTGGACGTACCGATGACTCATGCCCAAATTTCGGGTGCGGGTCATGACAGAAATGGTATCCCGAGATCATGCCAATGAACCTTCCCACAGAGATTTATCCTAAGTGCGTTGTGGACTGGGCACCACAGATACCATATATCATCTGCCTTAGTGGAGTACAGTATCTGACTTATTATTATGCCGAGCCATTATTTTAATATAGGAACACTGGAACCGCTAATACCGTATTTTTAGCCCAATAGCCCTACGAAGGATTGGTGCATCCTATAAGTGCATATTTTATTATATTGGTTCGGTTAGCTCATGTTCGGCACTGGCGTGATTTGAGGATACTTATTATGCATTATTTCTAAGATAACCTCAGACTCCACAAAAATAACAAGCCGTACAAATGATTGGCCAATTTAGAAAGAAATAAATTTGGTTGTGATTATATTATTCAACTAGTAGCCTAAGGAAGTGGACTATCATAGTGTGATAGTTCAACCCTTGTCCTTGTTTTGTTGTAGGGTTGGGCCTTCGTGCTAGGATATGCCATGGACCTAAGTTACAACAGTGAACCTATTTATTGTTATACATTTTTCTTGGGTTTTTATTTTTCCATTTTGAGCTTTCTTTGTGGTACTTGCTATTTGGGGTCTAACCCCACTGGTTTTGCATGGCCAGGTTTTGAGCCAGCACTTGAGGATCCAGCATACTTTTCTCCAACTTATGGCACGTACCAGGAATATGGTCGCAGGGGATAGCGAGTGAGTTTTTTTCTTTCCTACTCTCCTTGTACATTTACTTATTTTTTGCGTTTAGCCATCATCACCTGTTAGTCGACTCGTCTGTACATTAGTTTCCTTATATTATTGTATTAAATCAGACTACAGCAGATCACTGTCATGTACTTATGTTACTCTTTTAGTTTCTTATTTCGCACAGCTGGATACCAGAACATTTTGAGAAAGCGTTTGGGATACCTTATTGCTTATCATATATGCTCTATGCTTACATTTTCTTATTTGAAAGATTGAGACATAGAAGTTCTTGACCATAGGAGACTTGATTATAGCATGCACTGTTTGTGGTGGAAAACGAAAGAATAAAATGTATTCAAGATGGGGTTTATACGAAACCCGTATTCTTTGGTTTACAAACAAACTTGTATAATTTAATCCTATACGAGGATGTCGAAGTACAATTTATAAATCTGGATAAATATTACTATAGGTGTCTGATCTGCAGTCGATTACTTTAGCCCTTGGACCACACGATGATGAAGAAGTTCCATAGAAGACAGGAAGCAGCTTCGAAGGTTGCAAAAGTGGGTGGATGTACGATGCCAAAGTCGTCGATCCCTACTCTTTGCCTGAGCTCCGGATTCTTCTCTCTCTTTCTCTCTCTTGACCTCTTGTTCGATCTTTCTTGGAAGTTCGACCTTGGATCTGATATTGGATTTCTTGACCAATTTTCCCACCTGTCCTCTGTTGATAGAGGTATCTATTTATAGAGTTTTAGTGACAGTGACCACTCTGTCGGTGTAGAAACCGAGTAGTAGAAAGTACAACACCCTTTTACACAATGGTTAAAATAACCAATGCCTGCGTATAGATGATCCTCTGAATGAGCGTGTGACGCGGGTCCAACTAAGGGACAAAACGCGTATAATTACTACAAAGATCACGGCGTAGAAGCCACGTAGGTAGGTATCCCTCGTGTAGAAGAGGTGGGCGTAGAAGCCAATGTCTGTCACCATGGCGTAGAAGCCAAGTAGGCATAAAAGCCGAATAGGCGTAGAAGTCGAGTGGTCATAGAGGCCGAGTGAGCACAGAAGCTGAATGGGCATAGAAGCTGAGTGAGCACAGAAGCTGAACGGGCGTAGAAGCCGAGTGAGCACATAAGCTGAATGGGCGTAGAAGCCGCTGCGTAACGTGCCAGAGTGCTGATGTGGATGTCTTAGCCGAAATTACGGCTTTTGAAGATGTAATCAAATCTCTTGCATTAAATGCAGAGATTTGCCACCATCATGTGCATTAAATATAGAGGCGTGTTTTTGAAGGTCTGCAGGCCTTCTGTGCATCAGTCACAGAGACGTGCCTCGAGAAGCTGTCACCGCTCTGTGCATTAGACGTAGAGACGTGCCTCGAGAAACTGTTACCGCTCTGTGCATTAGACGTAGAGACGTGCCTCGAGCCCCGTACGAAGTGCAGCTTTTGATGTGGCAGGCAGTTTGTCTACTGCGGAGCGTAAACAGCTCATGTCTGCCTGTGTAAAATAAGGCAGTGTATCCTCTTGTACACGTAAAAGTAGTTTACATAAAGGAGATGGCGATAAATGATAGCCTGGGTTGCATTGTCGTGCCATCATTATAGCCGTCGTCTGGGTGGTCGAGCAGTATCCCTTTGTCAGAAATCCATACGTCAGGTTCATTGCAGGATCTGACAGGTTCACTTCGGAGAACACGAAGCGTTCCTCGTACGTTTTAATGTTATAATGAAAGTGGATGTGTTTTACGCCATATAGGCGACGAAGCACCATGTTTTACGTTGAAGCAGCCTGGACATACTGCACTTACGCGGATGGTCCTTTGAGCTTTTAATATTTCATGCTGTGATCAGCAGAAAAAAGCCCTTGTTTTGCATGCTTGATGGCTCTGAGGTCATCTCTTTACGCTGCCCCGTACCAATCAGCTGCGTATAGCCATCCGGCGTATTTTTTATGCTTCTACAAGACCCCCTTCAAAGCTTTCAAAATTCCTCGGAATTTGAAATGCTTTGAATGAAGCATGACCCGCTCCTCGTAGAATGGAGTTTTAAAACGTTCGAGGCTGACTTTATGGCGGATTTATTGGGGATCGGTGCTCTCTCTCGCCTATAAAAAGGCTGAGGAGTTCTCCTGTTCTTCCCACACTTCCTTCATCATACAGAGATGATGGCCGTAGTTCGTCGGGTCGACTTGAGGAAGAAGGAGATCATGCTCTTCCAGCATATAAGGAGCCGAAAAAGACGGCGTCTTCGAGCAAATGTCCTCTGCAACGATGGATCATGGAAGGATATCTTAGCCTCCCTTGTTCGGGATAATTAGCAACTTTGTATGGTGGTTCTTCGGGAGATAGAAAGAATTATTTTTCACCACGCTGTTTGCAAGTGGCACCTTCTCCCGTTACCTCCGGGGATGAGAGCAGCAACTAGCTCTGACCTCGGATATTGAGTTGGGTGGAATACCTCAACTCAATCTGTCATGGTGCACGGAGCATAGGATTTGCATAATTTAGGCAGGCCCAGTTCCGTATTCTCCCTCAATTTACCATTTTAGTCGGTTACGGAAACCGACCAGCTGCTGGAGGAGAGATGAAGAATCGGCGCCCATGCAAGAACCTGGTAAAGCAGATTCTGGGGGGTGACCTTCCGACGACGACGAGAGAAAAATCCTTTTATAGACGGGATTTCTCTCATATGTAGTCATGAGAAATAAAGAAAAACCCTTGTAGACTGGATTTCCCTCATATGTAATCATGACTTTAATCTCAATAAAATTGTCTTTCTTCTTCATATGACCATGTTGCCATACTTTGTTGCTGTGAAGTCTGAATATGTGTAGCTTCGACACGTCTGATTCTTTATGCCGACTCTATTTAGAAAGAGTGCTAGGTCCTGTCCTGTCTTTTATGCATAACTAGGGATGCATAGAAAGCCGCTTTAGCATTCGAGTGTTCGAACTGTCCTGCTATTTTAGGAGTAGGGAACCGCGTAGAATTCTGAACTGTTACTTCTGATAACAGAATATTTTTGTTCAGACATCATCTTCAAGAATGATTTCTCGAAAATTCCTTGGAACAGGGCGAGAAATGGCTGTCAAACTGATTTGCCATCTTGGAAGATGAAATATGCAGACTGGATTTCTGGATGAACCTCCAATTGACCCAAGAAGAGTAATTTTTTAATGTTTGAACTCTGTATGCTTCGGGTACTTGGGATATTTTGAGGTCAAGAAGGAGTATCTTCTGTGTGAACTCCTGTAATTGACCGCTTTGAGGATCGTTCAGATGTACGCGTACTCTGGCCTGCATATCTTTCAGATGTGCGGGAAGTCACGGAGCGCGAAATCATAAGTTGGCCGCCTCTGAGCATAAACTAAATACCATCGAGCGTGAAATCATAGACCTGTGGTTCCTGAGCGTGAAGTCGTAGGTTTGTAGCCTCTCGAGCATAAAAGCTACCAAGCACAAAGGCATCCGGGCGTAAAACCCGACTTGTAGCTGTCGAACGTAAAGTCGTAGATTCGTAGCTGTCGAGCGTAGAAAGCTCCTTAGCGTAGAACTGTAGATTTGTTGCCTGTAAAAAAGAAATCTTCTGAGCGTAAGGTTTGTGGATCTGTTGCCTCCGAGCGTAAACTAAACGCCACCGAGCATGAGACCATAGATTTGTAGCTACTGAGCGTGAAGTCGTAGGTTTGTAGCCTCTCGAGCATAAAAGCTACCGAGCACAAAGGCATCCGGGCATAAAACCATAGACTTATAGCTTGCGAGCGTAAAACCGTAGATCTGTAGCTATCGAGCGTAGAAAGCTTCTTTGGTGTAGGACCACGAATCTGCTTTGCACGAAAAACTTTTCAAATTCGCCGACTGTCCGCCTTCTCTGAATAATAGGCTGACGTGGGACCCAATCATAACCGAATATTAATTAGGAGATTTGGTTCGGGGTCCGAGGAGTCCATCCGAACTCTATATATATCTCATATTTCTGAGAGAAAAAACTTTCCATCCGTCTTCTGCGAAAGAGAGCCTTCGACTGTTCGAGTTTTTTCCCTCGTTCTTTCTCCGAGCACTCCGAGTTTTCAGAAATAGTGCCAAAACAAATCCCCTCCACTAAGGGAAAGAGTATAGGTTCTTCTTCTCGTTCTTCTGCCCCAGTGAGAGAGTCTTCGGTCGGGCAAGATGAACTTTCTTCTGAGCGAAGTATCCCGCCGACGAGCAGCGCACTCGGCCTTAGAGGTAGAGCCTTTGGGATGACAAAGAATGACGAAAAATCCTTCGCACACGTTAAACGTGACCGCGCTAGGTCGTCTTCTGTGCTAATAGCCTCTTTGAGGAAGATGACACACGGAGACGTTTTTATCTTTTACGCCCATATTTCTAATGTGCCAGCATAAAAACTCCATATTTTTGCAGTTTTGAGCGTAAAAGCTCTGACTGCCGAAAACTTGGTGTATACTATGAAATTTTTGCTTTAAGCTTATGGATGGGACCTCCGGCGTAATAACTAGAATTTTGGCGGTCTGGCGTAAAGCACGGACTGTATACCGCTAATTACGCTTCTGGATGCGACTTCCGGCGCAAAATAACTAAATTTTGTACAGTCTTGTCATAAAGCACAAACTGTCGTTTTTTGGTTTCTATGTTGCAAGATTTTGTAATGACGTATTTTCCTTGCACTTTTGCAGTTAACTTGCATGAGTCTCCACTGGCCGAGGTGATGGGTTCCGCTGCCGGGATGCTGCACTCAAATTATCTGGAGGATCTGTCCCACATGACATTTTCTATCTCCGGACCCCAGTATCCTGAAGGAAGGGGGATCTTGATATCGGCTCAGGGCGAGCGGACGTTGCTGAACATGATTAACGGGGAGCCCCTGACGTATATAGACGGGGACCAGTACATAAAGCCGGCTTTTCTCTTTGGGGACATGATTGACAAACAGTCCCAGACGAAGCCCAAGAGAGAACCCTGGGTTTTCCCCGCCGAGAGTTTGGTCTTGTATCTGCCAACAATGCCGAGAAATTATCCCATCTCGGCTATCTCCCATACTACACATCCCAGGAGGATGTCGTGGACGCTGACTCCCGATCTTCACGACAAGCCGGGGAAGATATTTTATCTGAAAGGAGCTGACCAGGGGTCGTTTGTCAGCCGCCCTTCTGGCGTTATGACGGTGTTCAGGGGACTGTGCCCGGGCAGCATCCCGAGTGAAGACAGTTTAGTGATCCAGCCGGTCCAATTGCCGACTTTCTGCAATGACTTCATGGGACGAGGGGGGTATACCCCAAGGAGAATCCTCGGTGCAATGGGTGGATCACCCCAACAAACCTCCGATGGGCTTGCCTAGTTGACTGGGCCTTAAAGCATTTTCGGAGAGAGCTGGAGGGCATTGGACTGTATGCTGCTGTGAGTGCGACGAGTGTTGGGTTGTCTCCTAACCCTAACCTGTTTCTGGCACTGATAAAGCGATACATTTCGCTCACCGGGACCTTCGCCACTCCACTGGGGGAGTTGGGGTTGGCCCTCCATGAGATGACAATGATCTCGAGACTACCGATGGGGGATACCCCATATGAAGAGTATGTTCCCACCAACCGGGAGTTGGAGGACTCGGACCCTCGGGCGGTGGAAGTATATCAGGAGCTGATGTGGCACTACCTCGCGTGTACCGCTTTTTATAATGAGCCTTCTGATTTGGCTCACACCACTAAGTGAACGTCATACCTCTTCTTCCACCGGGCCAGAGCCGCTAAGTCGGAGAAAGTCTCGGGGGGCAAGAATGAGCCTGTGAACTGTTTGGGCGTGCTCAGTGCCCAGGTCGTCGAGGATCTTATGGAGGATGCTAAGGCTCTAGATCAGATTCTCGATAACGGGGTAGGAAAGTATCCTGAAGGCACTAAGGCCTACAGTTACTTGAGGCGCTGCCACAGGCCTTTGTCTAAGGAAGCCCGGCTGGCTGGTTTTCTCTCCATATGGCTACGTCGAGTAGTGGTGCCCGTCATTGCGTCCGCGGACCGCATTCATCGGAACATCCTGTGGCCTGCCGTACGTTTGATGTTCGGGGCAAGACTGGGCTTGCTCCCTGCCATGGTGTGCCGTATATAGGTTGGCCTGAGAGCCATGACTGATGGGCTGCTCATCGATGAAGCTCGACGTGATAGCTTTCCCAGGGTAGAATTACCATACCTGTACTTGATGGGATGGTTAATTCTCCACAACCCTCGGGTGATGTCTCCCGGCCCTGGTAGTAGCTCGAGGGGTAGTTTCTTGCTGAACTATAAGGACTCTCCCTGGAACGTGAACACAGTTTTAGACTGTCGGCTGGTGCTGAACCTCAGTCACGGCTGGAAGCTCCTCTACATTGTCCCCTCTGTACATCACAATCAATCGGGGATTAGGCTTGAGGATTTAGGTGGAGAGAAGACCAATCTTTCTCCGGAAGCTTTTAATTGGTTGGTCTGCATCAGACCCTCCTATTTGCTGTACAGAAGCGAAGATCATTGCTTCTTCGAGCCCTACTTGCCCAGTCGGTTTGTCAGGCAGTTTGGGTATGATCAGTTGCACGTGGGCAATATCGTCACCAGCTTCAGGTCCAGGGGCGGACTCATTGATGGAGCCAGAGGATGGCGGTATTTTATCATGGGTTATACGGGAGCAATCTTTACCGTGCCGGTCGTCACACTCTCCACGGAGCTGCGCATCCTCCACTCGTATTCCCAGTTCTACGTGGCGATCAACACCTTCCATCACGATTTTGACATTCGTGGAAGCTTTACGGTGCCTTCTCCCAAGCCTGGGGGAAGAGTCGAAGTCCCCTCGGTTTCTTCTGACGAGGGTGAGGAGTCCGTTACTTCGGATGAGCCTCTGGTGTCGGTGCCGAGGTATGAAGTACCTCCGCCTGCGGGGGCTTTGGTAGTCTCTGGGAAGCGAAGGGCTCCTGCTCCAAAGCAGACTTCCCCTCGCAAGAGGAAGAAGAAGACGGTTAATCGTCCTCTCCAGATTCCTGGTATTGAGGCTCCCAGAGAGGAACCTGCTGTCTCCCCTGTTGGGGATGTCTCTTTGATTGGAGGTTCCTCGCCTTTCGGAGAGGGACCCTCAGTTTCGGCTGGCGGTGCCGGAGAACTCCTGCTTGAGGCTGCCGTTGCTGCCACGTCCTCTGGTAGTGTAACGAAGTCGCCTCCGGGGCTGAGTATAAGGTTCCATATACCTTTATCCGGATCAGCGTCGGAAGAGACCCCTTTCATGCCTGCGAGCGCACCTGGCGAGATTCCAGCCGATGAGCCTCAGTTGGAATTTGAGAAGGACTTGGAAGACTACTTACCAGTGTCAGCTATCAGACCCCTTTCTCCAGGTAGGATAGCCTGCTTAGCATCATTAAGAAGTGATTTAGCTGTATTGGCTGCAGATGCGACATATATGCCGTCGGCCGTGGGTAAATATCGTCTTTATGCCCTTCTTTTTTAGAGAAATTAACATCGTGTCGATATTAACTTTCTCGTCTTCTTTTAAGGGGCAGATGTCTACGGGGAGAAGAGCGTTGAAGCTCTTTTTGGCTCTACTTCGGCTTCTGGTGGCGACACGGAGGTGCCTGAGTTTGAAGAGGAAGCATCTTCGGGTGCCGGCTCGCCCCGAGTAGTTTCGACATCTCAAGAGGAGGATAAGCCTGTCATTATGACATCGCCTCCTACGAGTATGCCGATGACTTCGACTGTCGTTGTCACATCTTTCTTGGTCGCACCACTTGTTGAGGCCACGGCCGTGGCCACATCGTCTGCAATCACTCCTGGAGGGGGACTCGCCAATATCACGGCAACTCCTGGCGTCCAATCGGATCTAGTTGCGCTGACCGAGCAATATACCAGCCTCTTCTACGCCAGCCTGAAAACGCTGATATCAATGGTGTTGGCGAAGAATCTAGACTTCGAGCGTCTGAAGAAGGCTTCTCGATTTTCGATCGGGGCAGTCAGGGAATTCAGCGACTCTGGGGTAGCTGATGCCCTGGAGGCGATGGTTAGTGGTTTAGAGCAACCTATTAATGAATACGTGCAGCTAACTCAGGGCAGCATCGAAGCTGAGGTCCAGGCTAGATACGACTTCATGACTGCGCGGCTTACTAAATAGCTGGAAAGCCTAGATGAATCCATCAAAACACACCAGCTGGAGATGGATAAAAGAAAAGCTGTCGTGGAGGAGGCTCTTGCTCTTCAGACGAAGTGCCAATCTGAGCATGAAGGAAATACAGCGAGGGCTCGCAAGTTGAAGGAAAAACTCGTCCAGACAGAGGAGTGGGCTTCTCAGTCGTTGGCAGGTCTAGATGTAGCGACTGGTCGACTGAGCACAGCACGACGGGATTTGGAGCATACAGAAGCCGCCCGTGTGGGTTCTCTTCGGGCAAGGGCCGAACTGTCCTTTATGAGCAACCATAAGGCACGGCTGGAGCGGGCCCGCGCTGATGCCTCGGTTTCCAGGAATGAGAGAATAGCTGCACTGGTGCAGCTGATTCACGATCTGACCGCTCCCCTACTATGATGTACCCTTTCTTCTTTTTGCTTTCCCAATGTAATTCTGCTCTCTTCTTTCTTTTCTTTGGGAATAAATAAAGTGACTCTTTTCTGACTTTGTGGACCCATCATTTCGGAATGTAAATAACAGGTTTGGGCGAGAGTGATATCAGAGGTAGTATGGACGTGGTAGACTCTCGATAAACCTTCAGCAGGACATATCTATTCAGAGGTCATACGGACATGATAGAATATGCTTTGACTAAAGTTTGTAGACAAGACACTATCAGAGGTAATATGGACGTGATAGGTATTGCATTTCCAAATTAGTCAAACATATCTATTCAGAGGTTATATGGACATGATAGAATATGACCCAACTAGTTTCGTTTTGGATGTAGTTTTGTTAGAATTGAGATTCTTGCTATATTCCACTTGAGCAGAGGAGATTAAGCATAGTGCCTTTTCAGGAATTTACCGTTGATAGGAGCCATTAATAGGTCTCCATTAGGCTGGGCTAACCTGTAAGCGCCGTTTGAGAACGTTGTCTCGATCACATAAGGGCCTTTCCACTTGGGCTGGAATTTGCCTTTACTCCTGTGAGTAAGAATCATTGGCCTTCTTACGGCTAAAACTAGGTCGCCGGCTTTGAACACTCTTTCCTTTATTTTATGATTGAAAGCTCTGGAAATGCGTGCTCGGTAGAGCGCGATACACTGTTGAGCTTGGAGGCGTTTCTCGTCTAATCCTTCTAGCTCTTGAAGCCTTAACAGGTCATTCTTTTCTTAAGTCAGCTCATTAGTCACGGCTATCCTGAGTGACGGGATCTGGATTTCAATGGAGAGAACTACTTTGCTCCCGTAGACCAGTAAAAATAGGGTACAACCTGTCGGTGTTCGTACCGTTGTGCGGTATACCCAGAGACATTCGCCCAGCTTCTCATTCCAATCTCTCTTATTTGAAGAGACGAACTTCTTCAAGAGTTTGATAATGGTTTTGTTGAAAGCTTCCGCCAAACCATTAGCAGCTGGATAATATGCCGTAGAGGCAATATTGTGTATCCAATTTTTATTGTAAAATTGGTGAAACGTTTTACCGATAAACTGAGGCCCATTGTCATAAATTATCCTCCGGGGTACCCTGAAGTGATAAATGACGTGATGCTTGATGAAGCTGATTACATTAGACGCCTTTACCTCAGCAAGAGGGATCGTCTCTGCCCATTTGGAGAAGTAATCCGTGATGGCCAGTATGAACCGATGACCTCTGGAGGAAGATGGGTGAATAGGACCAATGATATCTATACCCCATGCTTCGAAAGGCCAGGATGCAACCGTAGGATGTAGATATTCAGACGGTTGATGTATGAAGTCTGCATGAACCTGACAGGCTCTGCATTGTCTTGCATAGTTGATCGCGTCTGCGATCATAGTGGGCCAGTAATAGCCCATTCTCCTGATACGATCTTGTAGCTTAGGACCGGGTTGATGCGCTCCGTATACGCCATTGTGAGCTTCCCGGATAATCTGCTGTGCTTCGTCGTTACAGAGACATCTCAATAGCAGTCCGTCGTAGGTCCGACGATATAGGCATTGTGAAGATGCATCGAAGTAGAAGCCTAATGATCGTCTTTTGACGGATACTGCTTCTTTGGGGTCCTCTGGCAAGATTCCGTATGCCACAAAATCTATGAAGGGACTTCTCCAGTCTCTTCTAGGAATCCTCAGCGGTTTGAGCAGACTGTGAGGGATGATGCTGATCGACGATCCCGGATCTATGTGAATCCGATCGACCTCCATGGAACCGACGTACCCGGTGTAATAGAGGGGCCTGTCATGCCTATTATGTTTTAATAGCATGTCGTCTTGAGTGAAAGTGATATTTGGGACCACCTCCATCATACTGTGGCATTGAGGACACGCTACCGGTTCTTCGTCGGGGGACTTGAGCTGGGTCAAGCATGCCTCCGCTTGCATCAGTACTTCACTCAGGGCTAGACGAGTGTCTTGGGAGAGCCTGAGTAGCTCAAAGATGGACAGCCTGGCTGGTGTATTAGCCAGTTGGGCCAGGATGTCGAAGTTGTATGGCTTCTCTAAACCTTTGTTTGGGATGTTTTTCACAGGTTTATCAAAGCGCACTTCTTTTTTCTTTCCCTTGTCCGCCGGAGTTGGTTCTGAGGGACCGACATCTGGTACGACGGGACCTGGTCCTGAAGGTTTGGCAGCTGAAGCGTCCGCTGGTGCATCTTCCTGACTTGCTCCATAGTCGTTGAGGTAGGCTTTCCCTGAACGGGTCGCAGCAAATACCTCATCTTCGTCTGATGCCGAAGAAGTTACGACCATATGGCATGGTTTGCATTTGGAGCTCTTTCTAGACGTAGCCTTAGTAGCTTTAGTCTCCTCCTCGAGCTCTGACACCAAATTCGGATGAACCCACATAATCTCGCCCTGCCGGGTGGTTAGGGATACCAGGTCATGATTTTGACCCCTAGCTGGAGGAAGATTGACGATGTTCATCGTGGTCCGGGAAATGGGTGTAACACCGTCCGAGACTTCTTGGGAAGGCAGATTGCCAAACCGCAGAGAGATCATGTTGGCCGTGACCGTCTTCTCGGTGTTGTGCAGAGTGATGGCCTTATTATCGATCAACCCCTGGATCTTCCTTTTCAGTATGTAACACGCCTTTGTCGGGTGGTGTACGTATCTGTGGAAGATGCAGTATTTGGGGTCGTTAGTACTACTGACTTCTTGGGGCCGCCTCAGCTCCGGAAGGGTGATCTTGCCACTTTTGACGAGACACTCGAATATACTGGGGATATCGTCGTCGTCGAAAGAGTAGACTTTGACGGGCCTGGAAGTCCCGGGTCTCATTTGTGCGGTTGCCGCAGTCTTTTGCCTGGCCGTATTGATCGTCAGAGCTTCTTTTTCTTTGGAGCTGCGAGGATGGTCACTGCTGGGAGATGACCTCTTGCCTCTGTCAGAGGCGGAGATCATGATGCCATTGTCGCGCCCTTGTGACTGTTGTCTTCGGCGGCTACGGCCGAGATGATGAACGAGGGCCAATCATGAAACTGATATGGTCCTGTAAACACCGAGACTACGGGAAGGAGGTTCTTCCTGCAAATGTCTACCAACGCAGAGTCTGGAACTCCTGGAGACATCTGTAAGGTGGCCTGACGAAAATGTTCGATGAAGGTGCGAACGTCCTCCTTTTCCTTCTGCTTGACTTCGATGAGAGAGGACATAGACATGTCCATCCCTCCCTCATAGAATCGCGTGAAGAATAAAGCTTTGAAGTCCTCGAAGGAAGTAATGCAGTTGTCCGCCAAGCTACGGTACCACTGATAGGCTACTCCTGAGAGACAGCCTTTGAACACCCGAGTGAGGAGGGCGTCGTTCCCTTGTAGCAACACCGTCATCATACTAAAATAGTTCATGTACTGACTTGGTGATGTTTTTCCCTCGAACAGAGCCAGTCTGAGGTTTGTACCTCAGAGGGAAAGGGACCTCTTCCCAGATAGCTGGGTAAGGCTGGTTGATTCCCAGTTTCTTGAGCTGATCTTTGTGCTTCAAGGCGTCAAACTGGGCTTTCAACTCCCGTACTGCCTATATCGGATTTTCAGTTGGAAGCGGGACTACGGTGTGGTGCGGAGTTGGTTGTATCTTGACTCCAACAGGAGGTAATATATTCTTCGAGTGAGGAAGCGGAGGAACTGCTGACTCTTGATCTAGAGCAGGCTCTTGGCTCGGGTTGGATGGTGGTAAGTCCACCCCCACACGTATCTGAGTTGGCGGGACCGATGCTTGAGCCATGGCAATTGTGTGCTGAGTTAGCCTCATCTGGTGCATGTTCTCTATTATGGATTACATTTGTTTCAGAGATGTCTCTAGTATAGTGATGCGTTATTCCGCGTTTCCTGACGGCGAAGCTTCCTCGCGTTCATCTTCAACGGCACAAACTCCCATTTCCCTGGGTGTCATTGAAGGATTAGTATAGGTCACTGCAGAAGTTGACTCTATACTCTCAGCATCTGATCCGGGAGACTGGCGACCCCCAGCGTCGAAATCAGACGAGTACGAAGCTGGTTGTTGTGACCTTGCACGGGTGTTTTGGAACACCCCAGCTTCAGCGTTCCTGAGGAGCTCATTGAATCTCCTTCGGCTCGGAGGCCTAGAGGGATGACGTCTTGAGCTTGACCCTCCTCTAGGTATGTGTGAACCCAAGTTCACAGATGCATGCGCGGGCTCTTCTTCCTGGAAAGATAGAGAGTAGCTCAACCGGTCGAAAATTGACCGTTTTACTTTAGAACAGCAGCAATCAATCACAATCTTATGACTATTACAACAGTGCTCGCCAGGAGGCGTAATAGACATATTGGAAGGTCCCTTCTCCTTACGCTTCTGGATTAGATATTTGCGCAGGTCAGGAGGAGTTGCAGAAGAAGAAGACGACGGCTTGTTCCTTCCGTTCCCATCAGTGGGCATGCGGAGGTTGGGCACCATGGTCTTCCCTGTGCCACCTGTGTACAACAGGTTGGCCATCTGGGTGGCGGATAATCTTCGAAGAGCGTATCTTTCCGTCAATCGAGCCTTCTGTACGCTTAGGGACTTCGCCTGGCGTAACTTCGAGCTTCGCTCTGGTTGGCGTAAGGCTGAGGATGTCCTTAGGCGGCCATCAGCTTCTCACATAATTTGGAGGGCGGGTAGATTGTTCCCTTGCTGGCGTAAATGCTGGAAAGTTAAGTGGCTCGCCGCTTGCTTTCCCATCCGTAGATCGCAGGGGTCATCTGCTTTTCCGCAGAAGGCAGATGAATGTTTACGCGCGGAACGCATTTGGAATTTCTGATTTGGCGCTGAGGCATCATCAAAAGTTTTGTCTATTCCGCCAGTGACGGGAGACTGCATTTTACGCGCAGGGCGCGGAGTGGACTTCTGGACTAGCGTTAAGCCATTTCCAAAAGTTTTGTCTGTACCGCGCGTAGCGGGAGACTGGTTTCTACGCGTAGAGCGCAGTGGATACTTCTGGGTTAGCGCTGAGGCTTTGTCCGAAGTTTTGTCTGTACCGCGCGTTGCGGGAGACTGAATTTTACGTGCAGGGCACGGAGGAAGCAATGCTACAACCTCATTGGTCGGAGAGATCGGAGAGATCGGAGAGTCCACAGGAATGGTAGAGGATGTCTTGGGCATCCAGACTTTGTGCAGCTTCTTGTTGTCTTGGACGGAGAGAGGATGAGAGCTACCCCCGGTTCGAAGCATATTTTTGTAGGCAGACTGGTCGAATTGGACGACCAGTGTCTTCTTCACGGTTCCTACAGATACCGCATCGTGTTAAGCAATTACTTTCTCATAAGAAGAGAAAGACGTCCCCAGCAGAGTCGCCATCTTGTTTGTGGTGGAAAACGAAAGAATAAAATATATTTAAGACGGGGTTTATACGAAACCCGTGTTCTTTGGTTTACACAATTTAATCCTATACGAGGATGTCGAAGTATAATTTATAAATCTGGATAAATATTGCTATAGGTGTCTAATCTGCAGTCGATCACTTTAGCCCTTGGACCACACGATGATGAAGAAGTGTCGTAGAAGACAGGAAGCAGCTTCGAAGGTTGCAAAAGAGGGTGGATGCACGATGCCAAAGTCGTCGATCCCTACTCTTTGCCTGAGCTCCGGATTCTTCTCTCTCTTTCTCTCTCTTGACCTCTTGTTCGATCTTTCTTGGAAGTTCGACCTTGGATCTGATATTGGATTTTTTGACCAATTTTCCCACCTGTCCTCTGTTGATAGAGGTCTCTATTTATAGAGTTTTAGTGACAGTGACCACTCCGTCGGTGAAGAAATCGAGTAGTGGAAAGTACAATACCCTTTTACACAACGGTTAAAATAACCAATACCTGCGTATAGATGATCCTCTGAATGAGCGTGTGACGCGGGTCCAACTAAGGGACAAAACACGTATAATCGCTACGAAGATCATGGCGTAGAAGCCACGTAGGTAGGTATCCCTCATGTAGAAGAGGTGGGCGTAGAAGCCAATGTCTGTCACCATGGCGTAGAAGCCAAGTAGGCATAGAAGTCGAATAGGCGTAGAAGCCGAGTGGTCATAGAGGCCGAGTGAGCATAGAAGCTGAATGGGCGTAGAAGCCGAGTGAGCACAGAAGCTGAACGGGCGTAGAAGCCGAGTGAGCACAGAAGCTGAATGGGCGTAGAAGTCGCTGTGTAACGTGCCAGAGTGCTGATGTGGACGTCTTAGCCAGAATTACGGCTTTTGAAGATGTAATCAAATCTCTTGCATTAAATGCAAAGATTTGCCACCATCCTGCGCATTAAATGCAGAGGCATATTTTTGAAGGTCTGTAGGCCTTCTGTGCATCAGTCGCAGAGACGTGCCTCAAGAAACTGTCACCGCTCCGTGCATTAGACATAGAGACGTGCCTCGAGAAACTGTCACCGCTCTGTGCATTAGACGTAGAGACGTGCCTCGAGCCCCGTACGAAGTGCAGCTTTTGATGTGGCAGGCGGTTTGTCTACTGCGGAGCGTAAACAGCTCATGTCTGCCTGTGTAAGACAAGGCAGCGTATCCCCTTGTACACATAAAAGCAGTTTACGCAAAGGAGATGGCGGTAAATGACAGCCTGGGTTGCAGTACCGTGCCATCATTATAGCCGTCGTCTGGGTAGTCGAGCAGTATCCCTTTGTCAGAAGTCCAGACGTCAGTTTCATTGCAGGATCTGACAGGTTTACTTCGGAGAACACGAAGCGTTCCTCGTACGTTTTAATGCTATATTGAAAGCGGATGTGTTTTACGCCATATAGGCGACGAAGCACCCTGTTTTATGCTGAAGCAGCCTGGACATACTGCACTTACGCGGATGGTCCTTTGAGCTTTTAATATTTCATGCGGTGATCAGCAGAAAAAAGCCCTTGTTTTGCTTGCTTGATGGCTCTGAGGTCATCTCTTTACGCTGCCCCGTACCAATCAGCTGCATATAGCCATCCGGCGTATTTTTTATGCTTCTACATGCACCCCCTTGTCTTATACAACCGTGACCGTCGTAGGACGTATAGCACCTTCTACGGGGTAGCTGGCCATGTCCATCTTTGTATTCCGTTATTGGGACATGACAAAATTTTAGTTATGGCCCATGTAGGTCTGTTCTTTAGACATGTGTGTTTTAATGGTCATAGGAGTCTTAATCAAACATGATCCTTCTTGAAATTTTGAATTCGTCCTCTTCGATACTCAGCTTGA
The DNA here is from genome assembly GCA_036927795.1 of Iris macrosiphon. Classification (NCBI taxonomy): domain Eukaryota; kingdom Viridiplantae; phylum Streptophyta; class Magnoliopsida; order Asparagales; family Iridaceae; genus Iris; species Iris macrosiphon. The sequence goes on from JAYESA010000002.1 coordinate 100,150,697, forward strand.
ATTTTTCCAGATTGGTTGGTTCCTTATTCTTTTTGTCATATGCTTATTATTTCTTGTGCTCTTCCTTAGGGCTTCTCCTTCCCCCGATGCTGCAGCAACAAAAGATGCAGAGTTTCCAGTGGAACAAAATCCTGTGGAACCCTAGCCAAGGATCCGAGTTGAACCCACGATGAATGGGATAGAGCAGTAGGCTCCAGGTATTCCCGTACCTCCCGTAGTGCCGGCGGTACTGGATACCCCAGCTTTGCTAGAGATTACCCGTGGATTATTGGCTGCCCAACAAGACTAGATGGTGGTGCAACAACAACAACAGTAGCAATATCAGCTCCAACAGTAGGAACAGAAAATCATGTTGAACCAAGGGTTGCAGACGGCCCTAGAACGAGACGGAAGAACAAATTCTGGGGCATCTGTTAGATTTTGCAGACTGAACCCAAGATATTTCAATGGCACGGAGAATGTAATCACGGCAGACGATTGACTCCAGGATATTGAGACCATTCTGACAGCGGCTAAAGTTTCTGCCGAGGAACAAGTTGACCTGGTTCGCCTATAACTCCAAGATCTGGCAAAAGATTGGTAGGCCACGATGGAAGTAGGATTGAGGCATCCTATTTCATAGAAGAATTTTAGGACCCAGTTCAGGGCAAAGTACTTCAGGATTGTGGCTCAGTGTGAGTTGCAACAAAGGTTCATTAACCTCAAGCAAGGAGGGAGAACAGTAAACGGCTATGCGGCAGAATTTTGTTGACTTAGCAGATTTTCTCCAACCATGGTGGCAACGGAGTTGGAGAGAGCAATAAGGTTCCAGCAGGGACTTCACTTAGAGATATTGCATATGGTAGAGGTACACTACTACCAGACTTTCGAGGCAGTATTGATAGCATCCAAGTGAGTTGAGCTTACTTCTCAAAGGATGACATCAAGAAGAGTGGATCGGAAGAGGCCTCATAGACAGAACAATGAGAAAGGACCAATACCTCAAACGTCAGCACCATCACCTGGTGTTCGCATATATGATTCAGCACTACGGAGGGCGGTAGTTTCAACAGTAACAGTACCAACTCGGCAACAGTAGCCGAGGCAGCAGCAGCAGCAACAACGATGGAGAGCGCCGACAGGTTGTACCTACTGTGGCAAGGAAGGTCATACCCAAGATATTTGTCGGACAGCTAATAGATTATGTTTGAGTTATGGAAGCCCTGATCACATGGTTGCCATGTGTCCATTGATGCAGTGGCTAGGAGGACCAGAATAATAGTTTTCTGCATTGCCGGCTCCAAGGGCAGTGCAGCAAGGAGGACCAGCAGTAGCAGCACGGCCTTTGGCTCAGCGTCCATTGTCGATGCAGGCCCAGCTTTATAGGCAGCAATAGCAGAATCAGCAGGTGTCACAACTACGAAAACAAGGAAGACAATATCAGGAAGCTCAACAAGGCCAAGGGCAGGCACTCACCCTATCTTTGGAGGAAGCAATGGCGCCGGGCGATGTAGTGGCAGGTAATATTTTTGTTACAACCTTTCTCGTCATAGCTTTAATTAATACTGGAGCTTCGCACTCATTTGTATCTACACAATATGTGACACGTATTGGATTAAAGTTTGAGGCATTGCCAGCGAGGATGAATATACTCATTGCCAATGTTATCGTAGAAGTTAGTAGGGTATGTCTAGTATGTCCAGTCATAATATGTGAACATTTATTACCTACAAAGTTGATCGAATTCCCTATAGGTAACTTTAACGTTATCTTAGGCATGGACTAGTTGAGAAAAAGTCATGTAACGATAGACTGTCGTGAGGGTAGAGTGTTGTTTAGAATTCCTGGGCTATAAGAGTTTGTCCTTAGCAGAATAGCAAGAGACCAACATAAGAGAGGAGTCACAACAGTAGCAAAGGAAGCAAACATGCTGCCTAAGATAATTGAAGAGTTCATGGATGTTTTTCCTAATGATCTTCCCGGATTACCCCTAGTTAGAGCAGTAGAGCTCTGTATAGAGTTGATGCCAAGAGCAGAACCATTATCCCAGAAGGTGTACCTAATGTCATCATCAGAACTTGATCAGTTATATCAACACATGAAAGAACTGAAGGCAAAAAAGTTTATTTGGACTAGTACATTATCGTGGAGAGCACCAATAGTATTAGTAAAGAAGAAGGATGGATCGACGTAATTGTGTATGGATTGCAGGCGGCTTAATGCAGTGACAGTGAAGAAAAATTATCAATTACCAAGGATTGATAATTTATTTGACCAATTAAGTAGAGCAAAAGTCTTATCCAAGATAGATTTATGATCAGGATATCATCAGGTACGAGTCCAGGAGCAGGATATACCAATAACAGCATTTAGGTCACGGTATAGGCATTACGAATTCTTAGTTATGTTATTCGGGCTGACTAATGCTCCAGCGGTATTCATGGACTTAATGAACCATATTTTCATGCCTTACTTAGACCAATTTGTGGTAGTATTCATTGATGACATCCTGGTATATTCTCATAATGAGGAGGAGCATAAAAAATATTTTAAGATAGTTCTGCAAACTTTGAAGGATCACCAGTTATATGAAAAGCTTAGTAAGTGTGAGTTAAGATTCAGTACGGCTTACCACCCCCAGACAGACGGACAATCAGAGAGAACCATCCAGACCTTGAAAGATATGCTACGAGCATATACGTTAGATCTTGATGGATCTTGGGAGAATCACCTTCACTTGGTAGAATTCTCGTACAATAACAGTTATCAGGCCAGTATTCAGATGGCACCTTTTGAAGCACTATACGGCAGAAAGTGTAGATCACCGTTGGCTTGGGACGACATTGGTAACCAAAGATGTTAGGCCCTAAAATAATTACGCAAACAGTAGAGGTTCTAAAGTAGATCAGAGAGTGACTTCAGGTTGCACAAGATAGGCATCATCATTGGGCAAATCAGCATCGTAGACCTTTAGAGTTTTGAGTGGACAACCAGGTATTTTTACGAATTTTGCCTACCCGAGGAGTCATTAGATTCGGGGTTCGCGGGAAGCTTAGTCCCAGATACGTAGGTTCGTTCAATATTCTCGAGTAGATAGGCGATATTGCTTATCATCTTGCCCTTTTGCCTTTGTTATGTGAGGTACATGATGTATTTCTTGTGTCTCAGTTGCATAGGTATATTCCGGATCCGAGTCATATCCTCGACCACTCTGAATTAGTCATTGGTACCGACTTATCTTACGAGGAGCAACCCGTATCCATATTGGACCGAAGGGAGAAGGTTCTCAAGAATCGGACTATTTCTCTTATCTGGGTTGCTTGGGGCCATCACTCTCTAGAGGAATCAACGTGGGAGTGCGAGGATGATATTCGATCCCGGTACCCGCATATATTTGATTCGGAAGGTATATTCAATCTTATGCCTTCATATCTCAGATTATATGATAAAGTGATCACCTTTATGTTGTGATGATATTGCTTGCATGTGTAGTTGCTAGTATATTTATATCGTGATTGTCCTGACTTCTCTACCTATTGTTTGGATTTGAATTTCGAAGACAGAATTTTCTAAGATGGATAGAGATGTCACTCCCCGTTTCCGATATACATATTTGGAACGTATTTTATTTTAGCATGGTTGCATATGCATGGAGGCTAGACACATTCTTTGGTTTAACCTGGTTCATAGTTTATTTTGTGGGTTGGTTCAACTCATAAGAACTTTGGTTCAACCCTCAACCCTACCATATATAACCCAACTTTATCTCTCTCTCTCTCTCTCTCTCTCTCTCTCTCTCTCTTCTTTATTTCTTCCTCTTTCTTTATTTCTCTCCCCATTTCATAAGCAAGTACACATTACATTAGAAATAGGAAAATCCTCCATATTATTGTTCTATTATATTTATTATGTGTTTCTAAGCACTTTTAGTTCTTAGAGTTTTCTGTTTTGATGGATGGATTAGTGTAGATCGACATTTATAACTTAGGGTTTTTTATGGGTTTTATGAATTTTTCTTGGTTTTGATCTATTAAACTTGTGAGTTTGAAAACCAGTTTTTGTTACATGATAGATCTTTCAATTTAGAGTATTTTGGCTTTTGGTTCACCCGATTTGGACTGCAAATGAGGTTATTATGAAGAAAATAAGATTTTAGTTTTTGGAGTTTTTTTACCATGGCCGAACCTATTATTGGAGAAGACGAAGTTCCCATGCGGCCACTGAGACATGCGGCTGAGAGTGCCATACGGCCAGAGAAGGTTATGCGGCCTAAACTTTTAACGCATACTGACAACATACGTCCATCTTATTGGACGCATGACTGCTGATTTACACAAGTATCCTTGAATACCTTGTGCTTTCACTCGCTTAATGAATAAGAATTTTGCTAAGTTTGAGAGAACTCCATGCGGCATCGAACTCCATGCAGCATTGAACTCCATGCAGCACCAACACACATGCGGCCTGGAGAGCATACGACCACTATTTTTTTTGGACGCATGGCTCTGAATTGTTGGCGCTTATTTCTATAGTATTGATTTTTTTCTGACACACTTTATAGTTTGTCACCTCAGTCACATCAGTTACTTTATGTTATATCACTAACACTTTATTTATTTGACTGTCACTTCAACACTTGTCCCAAGGAGTAGACCTTAACCCTGATCATGCGGCCAAGTAGTTCATGTGGCCTGACTTCCCTTGCGGCCCTGACTTCATGTGCGACCAGGATTTTTATGCAGCCTGGCTTTCCATGCGGCCTAGAGACCCATGTGGCCCTGCTTGTTTTGATTGAATTTTTTTTTACTCTTGTGACCCAATTTATAATTGGTAATTGGACTCGAATACTATATCTGTGCTAATACCACTATTGTCTGATTATTGTTTATGATTTAATATGCGCCGAGGTGCGACACATCCTGTCATGTGTTAAGTGATTATATTTGGATTGTGCATCAAAAATGCCTCCAAATTCCTAAATGTATGATATTATAAATATATATATTGTTTCCCCAATACGGGCATAATAAGCGAGTCAACTACCAAAGCGTGGCTAGGATATTGATTGTATGAATGTTGCATACACGCTCGGGTGAATCCAGATTTGACTTTCATGGATTTGTATCTAGCATGCCCATACTTTGTACGATATCTTAAGAAAAATACTCATGTGACCACGCCTTGAGATTTCAAACACAACATAGGGTTAATTAAGTAACCAAAAGTGGTAGTAACATTTGGAGGGAACGGTATCCCGAGATCATGCCAACGAACCTTTCTACAGAGATTCATTCTAAGTGGGCTATGGGCTGACCACCACAGATATTTTATATCATTTGCCTTAGTGGAGTGCAGTATCTGACTCATTATTATGTCGAGCCACTATTTTAATATAGGAATACTGGAATCGCTAATACCGTATTTTAGCGCAGTAGCCCTACGGGGGACTGGTACATCCTACAAGTGCCTATTTTATTATATTATTTTGGTTAGCTCATATTCGATACTGGCATGATCTGATGATACTTATTATGCATTATTTTTGAGATAACCTCAGACTCAACAAAAATAACAAGCCGTACAAATGATTGGCCAATTTAGGAAGAAATGGATTTGGTTGTGATTGTATTATTCAGCTAGTAGCCTAAGAAAGTGGGCTATCATAGTGTGATGGTTTAACCCTTGTCCTTGTTTGGTTGTTGGGTTGGGCCTTCGCGCTAATAGATGCCATGGACCTAAGTTACGATACTGAACCTATGTATTGTTATACATTTTTTCTTGGGTTTTTGTTTCTCTATTTTGTGCTTCCATTGTGGTACTTGCTATTTGGGGTCTAACCCTACTGGTTTTGCATGGCCAGGTTTTGATCCAGCACCTGAGGATCCAGCGTACTTTTCCCCAACTTATGGCATGCACCAGGAATATTGTCGTAGGGGATAGCGAATGGGTTTTTTTCTTCCCTACTCGTCTTGCACATTTACTTCTTTTTGGCGTTTAGCTACCGGCACCTATTATCCAGCTCTTTTGGACATTAGTTTCCTTACATGATTGTATTAAATCAGACTACAGCTGATGACTGTCATGCACTTATGTTACTCTTCCAACTTCTTATTTTGCAGAGCTGGACTCCAAAATATTTTGAGAAAGCGTTTAAGACCCCTTATTGCTTATCATATATGCTTTATGCTTACTGTTTCTTGTTTGAATGATTGAGACATAGAATTTCTTGACCATAGGAGACTTGATTGTAGCATGCATCCTTTTGTCTTATATAGCCGTGATCGCCATAAGACGTATTGTACCTTGTATGGGATAGCTGGCCATGTCCGTCTCCGTATTCCAGTACTGGGATGTGACAACTGATTGAGATATAGTATATCTTATGAGTTCATATGTGACTTGTATTATAGTATATATATCCCCTTGTCTAGTTACAGCCATGACCATATTATGGGATATTGGCATATATCGTAGTGCGTAGATGGTCATGTTATACCTCTATTTTTTGAATTTCGATATTGTAACGCAATAAGGTATACTGACAGTACTCTTGTCACGAACCGCACCCGATGTAGGGGAACGAATACGTGGGTACGTCCAGCCTACACCGCAGCATCGACGGTAGAATGCTGTCTAGGTCGACAATACTATCTAAACATCTCACACAATATATATAAAGTACCTGTCATACCATCTCAACTCCGAATGGAGAACAATGATATATGATAATAATAATCAATACTAAATCATAATATAAAACAAAAGAGAGAGATGGCACGATATAGAATAAAAAAAGAAATACAGAGACAATACATCACAAGTCAAGTCCAATAATCTAATCTCAACACAAGATCTCAATATAGTACATGTCATAAAGTCTAGCTAAGATCATTACAACATCAACAAGAAAAAATAATCTAAAACTCTCCAACAGGTGGTACTATATCAAGAGGCTCTATAGTACAATCTCAACGATCTCGCCATCCTGTGCCCCGTACTAGGTGGGACACATCTGCTCTAACCAATCCTCTAAAAATATATCCAGTCAGGATTGGAGAAAAGTACAACCCAATAGCAGTTCCAATTAGTTGATAATGACTATAAACAGAAATAGAGAATATAATACAAGACGAGAAACAATGAACAATATCATACTATGGTAGAAGAGACAAATAAACTAGAGAAATATGGTATACACTGGTCACAATAAAATAGAACAAGATAATGAAATAGAATATGGTAAAGAACTATAACTAAACTAAGTGTTTGAAATACTAGTTAGATATGTGATCGGCCTTTGTTGAATATTGTCAACTTAACATTGGATAAACATTGTCTAACTTAAACATTAAACATTGAACATTGTCTAGGCTTTGATCACATATCTAGCTAACACTTTCTATGCCCCCAATCAATACTCATGGATCCGATCACGACACGTCACGAACACAAATATAATATGAGTACACAAAGAACATGAATGTACATAAATGAACACGAGCACACGAAATACCTGATGCACACGATAAAGTACATGCGAATAAGTATCCAAAGTACACGATAATGGGATGACATCTCCTGACAGGATCCATATAGCACAATTTTGTGTAACTGCTGTGTCAGAATCAAGTAAAATATTTCCAAATGCCTGTGGTCTAGAGCAATGAGTATCAAACAGTATTTATCTCGGTGTTATACAACCCTATATATGAATATCGTGTCAATTGGTGTAAAAGATAATAAACATACAAAATGAGTCAAAATATGCTTTCTAGGTCATTTCTAGGTCAAAGTAGTCAAATTATATATCATACTAAGGTATCTAGTCTATGTTATTCAATATCTAGCTAATACTAGTTACTATCTTATTGTCACAACCCGTACCCGGATATTCGGGCACGAGTACGTGGGTACGTCCAGCATACGCCGCAACATCGGCGGTAGAACGTTGTCTGGGTCAACTCTACTAACTAAACATCTGAAACAATATATATACATGGTACCTGTCAATCATCTCAACTCCAAATGGAGGAACAATATGGCATCTGATAAATATAAACTATACTCAATCACAATAAAAAATAAGAAAGATAAAGCACAAATGGAATAACGAAGAAAAAGAGTCACAATACATCCACAAGTCCAAAATAATTTATATACATGCCAATAACCTCAATAAAATTCTAATACAAGTCTAGCAATAATCTAAACCTCCTCAGGCTCTGGTACTAAGTCCTCCTGCTCTAAATGAATATCCTTTAATGGAATGGCGTGCTGCGGTCCATAGTACGTCGGATACAGGTCTACGAGCCAATCATCTGAAAATATATCCAATCAGGATTGGAGTGAAGTACATACTTCTAAAAATAGTTTTAAATACATAATCGAGCATATATAACAAATAATAGAAAAGAATACAAGATAATTAAACAACAGAAAGAATGAACTAGAGTGAACAGGTAATGTACTGGAATGAAGAACATACAATAGAATAACGGCAATATAATAGAAATAAATAAAATCTAGCTAATGTGCCATGGAATACAAGTTTGTTATTTGATCGGTTTGGGTTGAACACGAATACAATATTGTAACTCAATTACATGTGTGATATGTAATCGACATGTACACAAATACACTGGGACTTGATCACATAACGAACTCTTATTCCCCCATCCCTAACTAATACTAATGGATCCAATCATGACACATTACGATCACGAATATGGACACACTGAACACGAGCAGTATGTGAACATGAAGTACACTGAAATTAATACCCAATATACATGATAAAATACATGTGAAGGAGTACCCACTGAACACGGTAAGGGATAACTTCTCTTGACAGGATCCATATAGTACCAGTCCATGAAACCACTGTGTCGGAATCAAGTATACAGTTCTAGAATATGAGATATATTGTTACTACCATATTTTCTAGGAAAAGGTATTTTAGTAATTTTATATTTAATTAAATATTATGCATGATAATTAATTATTTGTTGTATTATTTAATTATTATTAGATGTTAGTTATTTATTTTGGACTTGTGTTAGTGGACCTAACTAGTTTAGTTTAGACTCATGGACCAACATGAATTAATTGATTAAATTAATTAAACCATTAGACTAGAAGCTTCCTTCCTTAATTATTTCTTTATGAGAGGACCCAAGGGGTATATTGGACATTACATGATAGCTTGAGTAAGGGGAAAGGGGTCAGCATATATAGAGGGGGAGAAATTATTTTTCTCTCCTCTTTTCATTTCAAAACTAGATCTAGAATTTTTCTCAACCAAATTCCTTCATTCTCACTTCATTTCCCTACCAAATTTCATTCCAATTCCTTCACAAATCACCATTGGAGGCTTGAGAAGCAAGGATCTAGAAGTAAGAAGCAAGGATCTACAAAGAGGAGCAAGGATCTACAAGTTGGAACCAATTTTATCTCAATTGGAGGTTACATTGGGAATCCATCTCCTAATAGGTACAATTCAGTTTTTCTCCTTAATTTAGATTCTAAATCTGAGATTTAACCATAAAAAATTAACCCATATGCATAGGCTACCCATAGGATTTTGTTTTGTGTTCATAGGAGGCCTATTGAGAAAGTTATGGTGCTTTTGTGTCAATTTTGGGAGAATTCTGAGATTGACAATTGTTGTGTGTCAATTGATCCTATAGATCAATTTGGCATGTGCTTGTATGTTTGGGGCTAGTGTCGTGTCCACAATTGGGTACGTGTAGGTCATATCCCAATAATTTGGTGATACGTGTTGATTTGGGAGTTTTTTCTCCGACACGGGACTTTGTACATGTCATATTTTGACACGGACATGTAGATCTATATTTGACTATTCGTATTGTTTATAAATAATATATGTGACTTATTCGTGTCCTTCGGGGTACATTTGGATGTGTGGTGGACCCGTGTCATATGCGTATCCTAGATCTAGTGGGATACGGTGTGATACTCTCCATATGTTTGTGCAAATTATATGTAGATATATTTCTTGTATTCTTAAATCATGGAAAATACATTTGTACATACATATAGATATTTATATATAGATATGGTATATATAATTATGCTTCTTGTGTCTTAGATCTATGTATTATGTATGTACTATATGTATATATGTTGTACTACATATATGTATGTTATTATTATATGTGTTTAGTATATATATTCTATATAGTTGTAACTATGTGATACTATATTGTAACTTTGTATTATTGTGTTAGAATATATATATTGTAGTATGTATATATATGTATATTTTAAATAGGTATTTATATTTATATATGGATGTTATATGATTATATATACATATACATATATGTATAGTTGTCTATGTATATTAAAATGTATGTGTGTGCATGTTACTATATCATAGTTATGTACATAATAATAGGGAGGGTGTATGTATTGTTTTTATTGATAATTATGTATATATATATATATATATATATATATATATATATATTAGATTATATATATATTATGGCGACAACAGCTATTGGTGACAGCCGCCGTCACCAAAGCAGCAGCCGCTGTAGCAGTAGCAGCAGCAATGGTGACAACAGCCGGAGCTGTCACCAAAACAGCAGCAGCGACGGGAACACTAGCAGCAGCAGCGACAGCAGTTTGGCAACGGCTGCAAACCGCCACCAAAGCAATAGCAGCAGTGGGAACAGTCAGCAGCAGCAGCGACGACAGATTTAGCAGCGGTCAGAACCGTCACCAAAGGGGCAGCGTATCAGAATATCAGGTTTTCAGCACTATTTTTAGTGATAATTGGCAGATTATATATATATATATATATATATATATATATATATATATATATATATTGGTATTTATTATAGATGTAAATGTATTCTTAATTGCTAATTTTATTATAGTATATGTATAATATTTAGTATATGTATTATATATATATATATATATATATATATATAATATATATATATATATATATATATATATATATATATATATATATATATATATATATATACGGGTAGTTAATATAACAAGGTATTGGGTATTACCTTGAGAAAACCAAGGTAATTGGGAATACCCAAGATATTGGGTTTGTGTATCAAGTTTGTGAATATTGTTGAGATACCAAGTTGGTTCAAAACCATGGTACCTATTTAATGTTATAATTATGATTCTATATTATTAATAATTATTGATATATATTTATTGAGGTTTACCTTGGATTCACGTATCCGGTGATACGGTATCCTAATATTTAAGATATGGGTTTAGTGACCTAGACTTTTAGTATTTGAACCCAATATTTTGTGTTAGACTTATGCAACCTAGAAATAGGTAGTTTGACCATTGTTGACCAAAGTTAACCACAGTTTGACTATAGTTGACCATAGTTTGACTTTTGACTTAGAATTGACTTATTGACCTAGAAATTGATTAGTTTAACTTATTCTCTTTCCGAAACCTTGTATTGATATTGTATTCCATATCTAGGTCTTCGAGGCACCGTGTCAGACATCTGTGAGACTATTCTTTGGACTTCAGGCGAGTACATTCTCTGATAGTTTCTCATTTATGATATCCTCTACGTTCATTGTATCTACTGTAGATATCCTTGTTCTCTTGACACGATGGTTACACAGATTGGTATATCCGGATCTTGTCATGAGATGTTATTCCTTAGTATATGGTGTATCTTGTGCAAGCCATATTTTATTAATTATCTTGTACATGTACAGATACTGATTCTCGGGAAGACTAGCTATGTTCTTGGGGAATCTCGTGCCATAGCGTACCATGGTTGGATCTATTATACCAATCGAGGATGGGGAGTATTTTAGTGTAGATATGTGATCATACCCTTCTTGTATCAAGTCTTGCATTGAATAGTGTTAATCATACACCGCACGTATGATTAGCCGGGCCATATATCTTATATCAAGTTTCCAAGCCGATCACATGTTAAAGCTAGTACTCACACACTTAGTCATTAGTATTCTTAATCATTGACATATTGCTCATTATTGTATTTATTCTAGTATTTCCTTATTGTATATATATATCTCGTATATATTATGCATCTTGTATATTCACATCTATTTACTGTTATATAGTTTTTATCATTGATTAGAACTGCTGTTAGAGATGTACTCTGCTTCTTTCCTGACTGGATATATTTTTCCTAGATGACACTGAGGACTGGTATCCTATACATTATGGACCTCAGGATATTGTGGGTCTAGAGCCTGAGACCCTGGTTGTCATGCTCCAGTCCCAAAATACGTAGGACCAGGAACACGTAAGCATGCCAGCCGTATGTATATGGCAACTCCAATATATGGATACCATAATACACACGTACGCTATAATATGAATATAAACTCACATGTGGTATAAATATTATCACAAGTCACTGATATACTAAATCTTATTCACACAATAAGTCACAAAAAGAAAATAACTAAACTAGAATAATGAGTCTGAATAATCCAAAACTAATAGTCGGGTGGAGACAAATCCACTACCAATGACTATATCAATACTAAAATGAGAAAGAAGGATAAATCTCCAATAAGATGATGATATAAAGGTATCAGCGAAGCGATCCATTGCTAGAGATAATCACTGATGCTTAGAAGGTAAGACCTCCTCGGAAGAGATAAGTGGTAAGTCCTGATCTGTGCTCCTGCAAAAAGTTGTGAACATCTACACCTGGAAAGGGACCAGGTCCTTAGAGAGACGTAACAAGATACAGAACAGCAAGCCAATTTGAATACAGTAAACATGCATAATAGGTAGAAAATATATAAGTACGCTGTATAAGACAGTCTATATGAATGCAAATGAGGACAACTTTTTGATGTATGGGCAAGGGTAGGCTACTCGATCTAAATCTCATACTCACATAAATGTTAGTGACATCATTAGCCGACATACCTCGGGGGTAGCGACCCTCGTGACTCCATCAATCGACATACCTCGGGGGTAGCGACCCTCGGACACGACTACCATAGTGCGTGCTAGTTACTACAGTTTACCAGAGTGGTTAAAGCCCATACGCCTACTGATTGTCCTCTCATGATACTAAGTGCCAAGTGTGTGTCAACATATCTAATATATAGTAATGACTGAAAGAAACTACACATGCAATGAATAAACAGAAATACAATAAATAAACAGAAATACAATAAATAAACAGAAATGCAATAAATATACAAAAATATACTAAGCATGCAAAGTACTATAAATAATTTGGCAAGGTATCTTGCCTGGTCTGAAAAGGATGAAGTACTAACTCAAGGCGTCGTCCGATCTATCCGTCACATAAATTAAACAAGTTAGGTTACAAAAATGGGTAAATAGGTTCCTCTATTTAATCTATTTTAATTCTGAATAAAATAACCTAAAATAGTATTATAATCTAATTTTATTGTTAATCTCTAATTTTGGTCCAAAGAAAGTCAACTTTAAGGATTTGTGATCCGTGGCACGCAAATCGAGGCAATCCGTTGACCAAAAGGTCAACCAACTCAAATCCTGGATTTGTGTGTGGAATCCTATATATTTCAATGCTAGATAAAAACTAGAATCGATAATTTTATAAAATCACAAATCGGTAAAGAGTTATGGCCACAAGGGCGCACAGATGACAGTTTTTAGTGGTTTTCTATTTACGTCTACGTTGCACAAATTTTAAACTAGATAAAATTTACATATTAAATTTTGGAAAAGTAATTTTATGTAAGTTCATCATGTCAACTTTTCGAAACTTCAAACGGTTCATAATTCCGAGTTCGGCATCTCCCGTAATCTCAAAAATACCAAAATGCGTCTGATTTGGGACAACTGACACTTTTAGAATTATCTAGAAAAATAGGTTCATAAATTATTAATATAATTTATATATTCAGAAAACTAACCTTGATATAGTTCTAACAAAAATAACTGGAGCGCGTTTGGAGTCCGGAGCTAGGAGATATCGTCTTTTTAAGTCGTCATAACTACTAGAAAATGAGGCTGAATTTATGACGAATTTTGACTCTTTTTGGACGAAAAGAGAGGATTTTGGGGAAAAAAAATGAAGGATGAGGTATTTATAATGGTGGACACTACTTAATTAAATACGACTAGGATTGGTTAATTTGGATAGGATTGTGATGAATTTAAATAATGATAGGGTATGCATGAAGTTATTTTCCTAGTAGGCTCGGGATTTGAATTAATTTAAAATAGAGTTTGAATTTATCTCAATAATTTATAATCTTAAATATAATTAAAGATAATACAAATAATTTATAAAATCGTATTAATATCTATTAACACTAAATTAGCATCTATCTAATATTAAGACTATATATATCCATATAAATCCTAAATAATTTTAAAAATCTAAATAAATTTCTTAAAATTCTAAATAAATTACAGAAAAATATAATTAAATATTTTAAACTAAAATAAATATTTGGTAGGAACAACATGCAAGTATGGTCGTATAGTAAATCATAGAAGTCCTAGAAATTTATGTTTCCTTAGTTTTAATTACCAAAAATTCTAGAAAAATCTCCAAAAATCTAAAATAACCTAAAATAATTCTAAATAAATATTTATATAAGTAAATATATCAAGAAATTTATTTTCTAATTAACTAAGAGAATACTTTAAAGAAATTTAATATCTATAATATCTATAATAATATAAAATACACACAAAATATCTATTTTTGGTGAGGGGGTTTACAATCTACCCAACTTACAAAAATTTCGTCATCGAAATTGACACTAACCCATATTCATAATAATCACTATAGCTATTACACTATATAGCTATCTAGTAGTGCTTCCTAAAAGTCATGGTCTGTCATTCTAACACTTCTCATTTATTGTCCATACACTATCCTATTATCCTCTAACTCGTCTACACTACCCAACTTACAAAAGTTCTACTAGTAGTCACAGTCTCTTGAGGCTATTGTCTAGGTTGTAAGACGAATATATTTATTGAGTCGAGAATCTTGGGGTACTTGTCTTGAATCTCACAACCATGATTTTTCTTTGAAATCGTCAAGTATCGTAGTCTAATACTGCCATGCCACCTGACCAATATGTCTGCAAATACTTCGACTACTTTACTACAACAGTCTAGCTGCAGCTGTCGCTACTTTGGCAGCGATTTGTCATAGTTGTCAGTTCGTAACAAGTGTCTTCAATTCTTTCCTAGGCATAGTCTAAGTTTTTGGGCAACAGTTAAAGTCTTGACTAACTTATAAAACTATAAAAAGTATAAACTAGTTCAAACAGTCTAACAAATTTCTATTAGCCTAAGGGATGCTACACATAGTTTTTAAAATTATAAGAGGATACAGATATTGCTATAGGTCATATACATAAGGGTCATTATTAAGAACTCATCCTTTAGTTATTAATCATCTACTAAACCATTTATGTTTTAACTAACAAAATAAGGGTGATGTTGAAGTAATTCAAACAATTCATAATGGCACGAAAGGATATGACTATGATAGAAAGAGTTAAGCACGAGATAAGGAATGGATATAGAAGAGAAGATGAGTCACCCCAAGGGGCAAGATGGTGATAGGAAAAGAATACTACTACTGCTACTCGCATCATCTATTAGCATCGCGTGTATGCCATCTGGGTAGAATATCAATATATTCTCATAACTGCTAAACCACCATGTATATAATTCTACGTCTATTATGTACCTAAGATCCCATGTCATAAAGGGGTCATGAGTATGCAATGACAAATATAACTAAAAGGTCGTACCTGTATCTATGGCTTCCTGTGCCTGCGCTCTCTTATTTGTCATCATGAGTGCTTGGCCTATGGGGTATACCTAGTACTATCCGTGTATCAACTTATACTAAGCACGAACGTTCGTCTTTCCGAAATAGGGAAAGACGAAAAGCAACAATAAAGAGTTTAAGGAGGAGGTGATAGGATACAAGTACGGAATCAAAAGGGATTAGAGAATTCGAGAGGGAGTTGCCAAGGCAGTTGTGGATTAAAATCTTATTTTGGTAAATTCCTATTCGCATGTTCACATCAGAATAGTTATGTACCTGACATAATATGCTCTGACCAGTCTAGAGAACAAGTATATTTGTCTAACAAGTTGAGTCAACTATATCCCAATCCACATAAAGTAGGGATACAAAGAGTGAACCAAGTGCACCATGGTTGATCAGACCATAATACACCGATTCTGATTTAGACAATGTATTAGTGTGGGCCCCCAATAATACATATGTTATAAACAAGCTTAATAAAAGAATAAGCTTGCAAAACTAGGCTATAATAGCAGCATAAGTAGAGGTAGTAAAAATATAAGTACGCTTGATTATGATGGAGGAAGGTGTAGAAGCATGAAAAATACGCTGGATAGCTCTACGCAGCATATTGATGCAGGGCAGCGTAAAACAGATGACTTCAGAGCCATCAACGTACAACAGAGCTTTTCTGCTGAGCACAGCAAAAAATATAGGCTCAAGGACCATCCGCGTAATGCAGTATGTCCAGGCTGCTTCAGCATAAAAATGGTGCTACATCGCCTTTATGGCATAAAAACTCATGCGCCTTTAATGCAGCATTGAAGTGTACGAGGGACGCTTCGTATTCCCCGAAATAAACCTGACAAGTCGTGTAGTGAACCTGACAAATCGTGCTGTGAACCTGACGTCTGACTCCTGACAAAGAGTACTCCACGACTCCCCAGACGACGGCTATAATGATGGCGCGGCACTGCAATCCAGGCTGTCATTTACTGCCATTTCCTTGGCATAAACCGCTTTTACGCATACAAGGGGATACGCCGCCTAGTTTTACACAGGTAGATATGAGCTGTTTACGCTCCACAGAAGACAAACAGCCTGCCACGTCAAAAGCTGCTCTTCGTACAGGGCTCGAGGCGCGTCTCTGCATTTAATGCGCAGAGCAGTGACAGGGTCTCGAGGCACGTCTCTGCATTTAAGGCGCCGAATACTGACAGATGCCGAAGGCACGTCTCTGCATTTTATGCGCAGAAGGGTGGCAAACCTTCAAAACACGCCTCTGCATTTAATGCACAGGATAATGGCGGATCTCTGCATTTAATGTAGGGGATTTGATTAAATATCACCGAACCGTCGTCTAGTGACATTCGCTTTGCGTAAAGTGCTCTTACGCATACAAGGAGATACGCTGTCCAGTTTTACACAGGCAGACGTGAGCTTCTTACGCTCCGCAGAAGGAAAACAGCCTGCCACATCAACAGTTCCTCTTCGTACAGGGTTCGAGGCGCGTATCTGCATTTGATACGCAGAATGATGGCAAATCTTTGGGACAGCAAATCTTCGAAGACACGTCTCTGTATTTAATGCGCAGGATGGGGGCAGATCTTTGTATTTAATGCAAGAGATTTGATTATATCTCCAAGAGCTGTAATTCCGGCTAAAACGTCCACATCTACTCGGCTTCTACGCCTACTCGGCTTCTACGCCTGCTCGGCTTCTATGCCTACTTGGCTTCTACGCCATAGTGACAGTTATTGGCTTCTACGCCAACCTCTTCTACACAAAGGATAACTACCTACGTGGCTTTTACGCCGTGATCTTCGCAGCAGTTATACGCGTTGTCCTTTAGTTGGATACGCGTCACATGCTCATTAAAAAGGTTATCTATACGTAGGCAATGGTTATTGTAACCGTCGTGTAAAAGGGTGCTGTACTTTCCACTAATCGGTTTCTACACCGATTGAGTGGTCACTGTCACTAAAACTCTATAAATAGAGACCTCTATCAACAGAGGTCCAAGGTCAAAAAATTGGTCAAGAAATCTAGTATCAGATCCAAGGTCGAGGATTGAAGGTCAAAAATTGGTGGAAAGAACGGTCGAGAGAGAGAGAAAAGAATCCAGAGCTCAGGCGAAGGGTAGGGATCAACGACTTTGGCATCGAGCATCCACTCTCTTCAGCAACCTTCGAAGCTGTTTTCTGTCTTCTACGGCACTTCTTCAACATCGTGTGGTCCAAGGGCCAAAGTGATCGACTACAGATCAGATTTCTATAGCAATATTTACCCAGATTAAATAAATTGTACTTAGACATTCCTCGTATAGGATTAAATTGTACAATCTTGTTTGTAAACATCGAAGAAGAGCGGGGTTTTCTTTAAACAAAGAACCTTGTCATTTCTCGTATTTCCTTTCGTTTATTTTATCCGAAACAAGATGGCGACTTTGCTGGGGACCTCTTTCTCTTCTGATGAGGAAGCAATTGCTCAATACTATGCGGTATCCGTGGGATCAGTGAAGAAGACACTGGTCATCCAATTTGACCAGTCTGCGTACGAAGACATGCTTCGAACAGGGGGTAGCTCTCACTCTCTCTCTGTCCAAGACAACAGGAAGCTGCGTAAGGTCTGGATGCCCAAGACATCTCCTACCATTCCTGTCGACTCTCTGACCTCTCATATTTCTCCGACCAACGAGGTTTTAGCATTGCTCCCTCCATGCCTTGCGCGTAAAATTCAGTTGCCTGTCTTTGACAGGGCAGACAAAACTTCTGGCAAGGCCTCAGCGCCAATCCAGAAGTATACTCCGCGCTCTGTACGTAAAATTCAGTCTCCCGTCCCTGACAGAACAGACGAAACTTCGGACAATGCCTCAGCGCTAGTCCAGAAGCCTACACCGCGCTCTGTGCGTAGAAACCAGTCTCCCGTCCCTGGCGGAACAGACAAAATTTATGACAGTGCCTTAGCGCCAAATCAGAAGTTCCAAACGCGCTTCACGCGTAAAAATGCATCTTTCTTCCGTGAAAAAGAAGATGATCCCTGCAATCTACGCAAGGGAAAGGGAGTGGCAAAATACCCAACTTCTCGTCCTTTACGCCAGCAAGGGAAGAATCTGCCCGCCCTCCGGATTCCGCGAGGAGCTGACGGACGACTGAGGACCTCCTTGGCTTTACGCCAGCCCGAATTATGCCAGGAGAAGTCCCTTAGCGTAAAGAAGGCTCAATTTGCGGAAAGACAAACTCCTCGGGGATTATCCGCTACCCAGATGGCCAACCTGTTGTATACAGGTGGCACAGGGAAAACTATGGTTCCCAACATCCGTATGCCTACTGATATGAACATAAGGAACAAGCTATCTTCTTCTTCTTCTTCTTCTACAAATCCTCCTAACCTGTGTGAATATCTGATCCAAAAACGCAAGGATAGGGGATCTTCCAGCATGTCTATTACGCCTCCTAACGAGCACTATTGTAATAGTCATAGGATTGTAATTAACTGTTGCTGTTCAGAAATAAAACGGTCAGTTTTTGACCGGTTGAACTACTCTCCGTATTTCCAAGAAGAAGAGCACACACATGCATCAGTGAACATGACCTCACACATACCTAGAGGAAGATCGAGCTCAAGACATCATCCTTCTAGGACTCCGAGCCGAAGGAGATTCAACCAGCTCCTTAGGAACACTGAAGCTGGGGTGTTCTAAAATACCTGTTCGAGGTCGCGACAAACGCCTTCGTACTCTTCTGATTCCGATGCTGAGGGTCGCCAGTCCCCCGGATCAGATGCTGAAAGTATAGAGTCAACTTCTACAGAGACCTATACTCATCCTTCAATAACACCCAAGGAGATGGGAGTTTATGCCATTGAAGATGAACACGAGGAAGCTTCCCCGTTAGGGAGCGCTGAGCAACGCATTACTACACTGGAGACATCTCTGAAAGAAATGCAATCCATGATGGAGAACATGCACCAGATGATGTTGACTCAACACACAGCTGCTATGGCTCAAGCATCGGTCCCTCCAACTCAGATACGTATGGGGGTGGACTTACCACCATCCAACGCGATCCAAGAGCCTGCTCTAGATCAGGAGTCAGCAGTTCCTCCGCTTCCTCACTTGGAAAATATATTACCTCCCGTCGGAGTCATGGTACAATCAATTCCTCATCACTCCGTGGTCCCGCTACCGGCTGAAGATCCGATGCAGGCAGTACGGGAGTTGAAAGCCCAATTTGATGCCCTGAAGCACAAAGATCAGCTCAAGAAATTGGGAATCAACCAACCTTACCTAGCTATCTGGGAAGAGGTCCCTTTCCCTCCTAGATATAAACCACAGACTATGGCTTTGTTCGAGGGAAAAACATCACCGAGTCAGTACATGAACTACTTCAGTATGATGACGGTATTATTACAAGGGAACGACGTCCTCCTCACTCGGGTGTTCAAAGGCTGTCTCTCGGGGGTAGCTTATCAGTGGTACCGAAGTCTGGCAGACAACTGTATTACCTCCTTTGAAGAATTTAAGGGTTTATTCTTCATGCGATTCTACGAGGGAGGGATGGACATGTCTATGTTCTCTCTCATCGAAGTCAAGCAGAAGGAAAAAGAGAATGTTCACACTTTCATCGAACATTTTTGTCAAGCCACTTTGTAAATACCTCCAGGAGTTCCAGACTCGGCATTGGTGGACATCTGCAGAAAGAACCTTCTTCCCGTGATCTCGGTGTTCACAGGACCATATCAGTTCCATGATTGGCCCTCGTTCATCATCTCAGCGGTAACCGCGGAGGACAACAGTCAGAAGGCGCACGATAACGGCATCATGATCTCAGCCTCCGATAAAGGCAAGAGGTCATCCTCCAACATCGACCATCCTCGTGGTACCAAGGGTAAAGAAGCTCTGGCGATCAACACGTCCAGGCAAAAGACTGTGGCTACCACGCAGACAAAACCTGGGACTTCCAGGCCCATTGAAGTGTACTCTTTCGACGACGACAATATTCCGAGCATATTCAAATGTCTCGTCTAAAGCGGCAAGATTACCCTTCCTGAGGTGAGACGGCCCAATGAGGTCGGCAGTACCAACAACCCCAAGTACTGCATCTTCCATAGGTACATACACTACCCCACAAAGGCGTATTATATACTAAAGAGGAAGATCTAGGAGCTGATCGATGCTAAGGCCATCACTCTGCACAACAGCGAGAAGACGGTCACATCCAACATGATCTCTCTACAATTTGGCAATCTGCCTCCCCAAGAAATCCTGGATGGTGTTGCACCTATTTTCCGGACGATGATGAACATCGTTAATCTCCCTCCAGCTAGAGGTCAAAATCATGACCTGGTACCACTAACTACCCAGCGAGGCAAGATTATGTGGGTTCATCCAGATTTGGTGCCCGGGATCGAGAAAGGGACTCAAGCTGCTAAGGCTAAGTCTAAGAAGAACACGAAGCGCAAACCATGCCACATGGTTGCGGTAGACTCGGCATCAGAAGACGAGGTCTTGGCTACTGGAACCCGTTCAGGGAAAGCTTACCTCAAGGACTATGGAGCAAGTCAGGAAGATGCACCGACGGACGCTTCAGCTACCAAACCTTCAGAACCAGAGCCAGCCACACTAGAGACCGGTCCTTCGAGACCAACTTCGGCGGACAAAGGGAAGCAAAAAGAAGTGCGCTTCGATAAACCTGTAAAGAACATTCAAAACAAAGGTTTAGAGAAGCCCTACAACTTCGATATCCTGGCCCAACTAGCTAATACACGAGCCAGGTTGTCCATCTTCGAACTACTCAGGCTCTCCCAAGACACTCGTCAAGCCCTGAATGAAGCGTTGATGCAGGCGGATGCATACTTGACTCAACTCAAGTTTCCTGACGAAGAGCCCGTGGCATGTCCTCAATGCCACAGTGTGATGGAGGTGGTCCCGAATATCACTTTCACTCAAGATGACATGCTGTTAAAACATAACAGGCATGACAGACCCCTCTATTACACCGGGTACTTCAGTTCCATGGAGGTTGACCGGATTCACATAGATCCGGGATCGTCAATCAGCATCATTCCTCATAGTCTGCTCAGACCACTGAGGATTCCTACCAGCGAATTGGCTTACACCACCATTACAATCATGGGTTTCAACGCAAGAAAGAGTAAGCCGTTGGGAAAAATTCGTCTGAGGATCCAGATTGGAAACCTTAGATCAGTGGCTACATGTTATGTCATTGATTCAGAGGTGTCCTACAATATTCTGCTGGGAAGACCTTGGATCCACGACCACAATATTGTTCCTTCGACTCTACATAAATGCTTTAAATATGTAGATGCCTAAGGAACAGTACAAACAGAGTTTGCTGACCTGAACCCGTTTAGAGGAGT
This sequence comes from Iris macrosiphon, assembly GCA_036927795.1. Classification (NCBI taxonomy): domain Eukaryota; kingdom Viridiplantae; phylum Streptophyta; class Magnoliopsida; order Asparagales; family Iridaceae; genus Iris; species Iris macrosiphon. Next base: position 100,172,850 of record JAYESA010000002.1, read on the forward strand.
AGAATCCTACTAATCTGATGTCGTGTTGTACTCTCAAGACTACACGGAAGAGGTGTCAGCCGAAGCAGAAAAGGAATCCTACCGGGAACCAGAAGAACCCTCTGCCAAGCAACCTCTGTCAATCAAGGTGAAAGGATGGACTACTCGTCCAAAAGCCATAGAGCCAATGGTTATCCACCTGAACAAAACCAGGTCAGAAAAAGGGGGTGATCCTCTAGTGATCACTTTGAACCAAAAGCCTCTACCCTTGGTCATCAACCTTCGGCGCAACAGGCAGTCGATCGATGTAAACGCAACCGGGAACGAAGTTTCAGATGATAATAAACATCCTCTTTTCCAGTATATTGATGCTCAAAGTCCAAATCAGAAATCCTCTCCCCATGACGATATAGAACCTATAGAACAAAAATTCTTGGAAGCTATAGACTCTTATCATCCGTATATGTGGCAAGTAGCATCATCATCCAAGGTTGCCATGACATATGGACCGCATGAGAATTCTATCTTTATTGTCCTGCCTACTTGCAGTAGTCAGCATTCAATAGTCTTCGGCCGCATGTGCAATAGACGAACTGTACAAGAAGATTCTCCCGACGACGACATTGGTAAAATTCAAGATCACAGATACAGCCCGTAAGCTCTGAAGATCATGCAAAATATGGGTTATGACTTGAAGCTGAAACCAGGTCTCAACTACGGGAAAGGCAGACGAATGCCGCTGCACGGAGATCCCTACTATCAATGAACCAGTTTCAGATTAGGGTATACCACCTTCCTTGTGACTTCTCAGTCAAACGAGGATATCTCTTCCTCTTCTCAGAATGGTTCCTCGTCCTCTGACTCATCTGATGCTCTCGAACGAACATTATCAGTAAATATGGTAGTGACAGATTCCTTCGAAGCAGACGAGCAAGAATTCGAACCATTCGAGAATGACGCCTGGGCTCAACAGATGGATACACAATGGGAATTCCGCTTCAAGCAGAGAGAACCTCCCACTGAAGATGAAGTTATCCAGATTGACGTTGGGGATGAACTTTCACCAAAGCCGATATTTATCCGTAACAACCTTTCCGAAGAAGAAAGGGAAGAAATTATCCAGCTGATAAAAGAATATATCGACGTCTTTACATGGAATTATGAAGACATGCCAGGCCTTAATCCAAAGGTGGCTACTCATAATCTCAATATATTGCCCAATTCAAAGCCTATGAAGCAGCACCAGCGCCGGTTCCGCCCGGATATGATGGACGCCATCGAAGCCGAAGTCAAGAAGTTGATAGCCTGCGGCTTCATCCGAGAAGAACAATATCCCGATTGGGTCGCCAATGTTGTCCCGGTCATGAAGAAAAATGGGAAAGTACGTGTCTGCATCGATTACCGAGATTTGAATGCAGCCTGCCCCAAGGATAAGTTTCCTCTTCCCATCACAGACGTCATGATTGACAATACATGCGGTTTTGAACGTATGTCTTTCATGGACGGATTTTCAGGATACAACCAAATCAAGATGCATCCTGAGGACGAGAAGCAAACTGCCTTCCGGACACCTTTGGGGGTATATTGCTATACGGTCATGCCCTTCGTGTTGAAGAATGCCGGGGCTACGTACCAACGGGCTATGAGTAATATATTCCATGAGCATTTATGCAAGACAGTGGAGTGTTACGTGGATGATGTAGCTGTCAAAAGCTGCCTCAAGGATAATCACATCCAAGACTTGAAGACAGTATTTGAATTGATGCGCTAACATCAACTCAAAATGAATCCTACAAAGTCCTTTCTAGGAGTATCTAGTGGGAAATTCCTGGGATTTGTTATTACCGCCAAAGGCATTCAAGTGGACCCTGATAAAGTCAAGGCCATCTTAGAAATGCAACTGCCCCGTAATCTGAGAGAACTCAGGGGGTTTCAAGGTCGTCTGGCTTATATCCGGAGATTCATATCCAACCTCTCTGGGAGATGTCAGCCCTTTTCTCGTCTCATGAAGAAAGGTGTATCCTTCGTATAGGACGAAGCTTGTCAGCAAGCGTTCGGTGATATCAAATGCTACCTCACTAGCCCGCCAGTTCTGGTGCCTCTAGTCATAGGAAGACCATTCGTGCTGTATGTTCGAGCGATGGATCATTCTCTGGGAGCTCTTCTCGCACAGAAGAACGACATGGGTCATGAACAGGCTATCTACTACCTCAGCAGGATGATGGTCGGAGCCGAACACCGGTACAACCCAGTGGAGAAAGAATGCTTGGCTCTGATGTTCGCTATCCAAAAAATGCGGCACTATGTCACAGGCCAAACTATTTATATCATCTCCATGATCAATCCTCTTCGGGTACTGATGAACAAGCCAACTGTTCTTAATTCCCGACTCGCGACTTGGGCGATATTATTAACACCGTATGACATGGTGTATGTCCCTCAGAAGTCCGTCAAAGGCCAAGCGTTGGCTGACTTCCTAGCTGCTCATTCCATCCCGGAGGCCTCCAAACTATACGAGGACATTCCCAATGAAGTTGCAGAACGTAATTCCGCAATGGAAAGTGATACATGGCAACTATTCTTCGATGGTGCCTCCAGAACTGGTCCCAGGGGAAACGTGGTTTCGGGAGTAGGAATTATCCTGGTTACTCCTGACAAACTCGTTATCTACCGAGCATATTCTCTTAGCGAGCCCTGTTCTAAGAATGTAGGAGAGTATAACGCTCTGCTAATCGGGCTCCAAGTCGCTAAAAAATTGGGCGTCGAATCTTTGGAAGCTTTCGGTGATTCTCTGCTGATCGTCAATCAAGTCAGAGGAATATATGAAGTCCAGAATCTAGACCTCATCCCTTATCACCGAGCAATGGTCGAGATAGCCATGACATTCAAAGGATTCTTCCTGGAACATGTGCCCCGATCTCAGAATCTGGAAGCTGATGCCCTAGCCAATCTAGCTGCAGATTTAGCTATTCCTATAAGAAGGCAGAATTCGGTAATCCTTCTTAGCAGAGATTTATTCTGTGTGAAAACAACTTTCACATAGAAAGCAGCTGCGCTGTGAACACAGATCCTCCCAGGAGAAACTGGAGAAGTCCCTTTAAAGATTTTGTGGCATACGAAATCTTGCCGGAGGACCCTAAAGAAGCAATATCCGTCAAAAGATGATCATTGCGCTTCTACTTCGACGCATCTTCACAATGTCTATATCGCCGGTCTTATGACGGACTATTATTACAATGTCTCTCTGGTGATGAAGCACAACGGAGTATCCGTGAAGCTCACGACGGTGTATGCGGAGCGCATCAACCCAGTCCTAAGCTACAGGATTGCATCAGGAGAATGTGCTATTACTGGCCTACTATGATCACAGATGCAATAAAGTATGCAAAACAATGCAGAGCATGTCAGGTCCATGCAGACTTTATCCATCAACCACCAGAATATCTATATCCTATGGTTGCATCCTGGCCTTTCGAAGCATGGGGTATGGATATCATTGGTCCTATTCACCCGTCTTCTTCCACAGGTCACCGGTTCATACTGGCCATCACGGATTATTTCCCCAAATGGGCAGAGGCGATCCCTCTTGCTGAGGTGAAGGCATCTAATATGATCAGCTTTATCAAGCATTACGTCATTTATCGCTTTGGGATACCCCGGAGGATAATTCATGACAATGGGCCTCAATTCATCAGCCAAGCGTTTCATCGATTTTGCGATAAAAATCGGATACAAAATGTAGCCTCTACGGCATATAATTCCGCTGCTAATGGTTTGGCGGAAGCTTTCAACAAAACCATTATCAATCTCTTGAAAAAGTTCGTCTCTTCGAACAAGAGGGATTGGAATAAGAAGCTGGAAGAATGTCTCTGGGCATACCGCACAACGGTACGAGCGCCGACAGGTTGTACCCCATTCTCACTGGTTTACGGGAGCGGAGCAGTTCTCCCCATCGAAATCCAGATTTCGTCGCTCAGGATAGCCGTGGCTAATGAGCTGACTCAAGAAAAGAACGACCTTTTAAGGCTTCAAGAGCTAGAAGGATTAGATGAAAAACGCCTCCAAGCTCAACAGCGCATCGTGTTCTACCAAGCACGCATTTCCAGATCTTTTAATCAAAAAGTAAAGGAAAGAGTGTTCAAAGTTGGCGAGCTAGTTTTAGCCGTAAGAAGGCCGATGATTCTTACTCACAGAAGTAAGGGTAAATTTTAGCCCAAATGGGAAGGTCCTTATGTGATCGAGACGACGTTCTCAAACGGCGCTTACCGGTTAGCCAAGCCTAATGGAGACCTGTTAATGGCTCCTATTAATGGCAAATTCCTGAAAAGGTACTATGCTTAACCTCCTTTGCCCAAGTGGAATAAGGCGAAAACCTCATTCTGACAAAACTACTTCCAAAATGAAACTAGTTGGATCATATTCTATCATGACCATGTAACCTCTGAATAGATATATCCTGCTAAAAATTACCGAGAGTATATCACGTCCATACTACCTCTGATATCACTTTCACCCAAACCTGTCATTTATATTCTAAAATGATGGATCCACAAAGTCAGATGAAAGCCTCTTTATTATTCCCGAAAAAGAGCGAAAGTACATTTAAAAAGCAAAAGTACATCATTTGGGGGGAGCGGTTAGGTCACGAATCTGCTGCGCCAGAGCAACCATTCTCTCATCCCGGGAGTTCAAGATGTCGGCGTGAGCCCGTTCCAACCTCGCCGCATCATTGTCCAAAGCAGCTAGCTCAGACCGAGCCCGCACAAAACCTGAGTGGAAAGTACCCACACGCGTCAGATTCTGCTGAACAGTCGCCCGTCGCTCCTTCAGCACATCTCAGGCTGTCGACAAAGCGAGAGCCTTCGCCTCTACTCGAACGAGCTAATCCTTCAATATGCAGGCCTGCGCTGCTACTTCCTCATATTCGGCTTCGTACCGGGTCAACTCGGGGATGACATACTCCAATTGGACACGTTCTTCGTCCATCTCCCGCTGCTGAGCCTCGATGGACTTATTCAGAGATGCCATCTGTTCAGCAAGCTGCATAGTCAGGGAGTCATACTTAGCTTGGACGAGACCGTCAATGTTGCCTCGAGCTAGCTGCAAGTATTTGTTAATGGGTTGCTCCAAACCATTAACTATCTCCTCCAGCGTGTCAGCTACCCCAGTGTCGTTGAATTCTCGGATCGGCACTATAGAGGCCCGGGAAGACCTCCTTAGCGACGCAAAACTTAAATTTTTCTCCAACACCATTGATATTAACATTTTCAAGGTGGTGTAGAAGATACCAGTGTACTTCTCGGTCAGCGCAGCTAGATTCGAATGGACGCTGGGAGTGGCCGCGATAGTGGCGAGTCCCCCTCCAAGAACAACCGCAAACGATGTTGCCACGGCCGTCGTCTCAACAGGGGGTGCGACGAAAGAAGAAGTGCTAACACCGGACGAAGTGACGGACGTACTCAAAGGAGGCATTGTCGCAATGACAGGCTCGTCCTCCTCTTGAGACATCGGAATCTCTTCGACAGGCGAGCCGGCACCCGAAGATGTTTCCTCTTCAAAATCAGGCATCTCCGTGTCACCGCCATGACCTGACACAGAACCAAAGGGCGCATCTACACTGCCCTTCCCAAAGATGTCTTCCCCTGAAAAGAAGATAAAAGAAAGTTAATATCAGCATAATGTTAATTTTCCTAAAAGAAAAGGCATAAAAGATGACATTTACCCATGGCCAATGGTGTATATGTCGCGTCCGCGGCCAGCACAGCTAAATCATTTCTTAGTGATGTTAGGCAAGCTGTCATACCTGGAGAAGGGGGTGCTCTAACGAACACTAGCGAATGCTCTTCCAGGTCCTCGTCAAGTTCCAACCGAGGTTCATCGGCTGGAATCTCGCTGGGTGCACTGACAGACACGGCAGGGGTCTCTCCCGATGCTGATCCGGATAAAGATATCCTTATTCGGCTCGGCCCCGAAGGCAACCTCGTTCCACTACCTGAAGCGGTAGCAGCGACAGTAGCCTCCAGCAGGAATTCTCCGGCACCACCAGCCGGAACATTAGAGGGTCCCTCTCTAAAAGGTGAGGAACCTCCAATCAAAGAATTATCCCCAACATAGGGAGATGCAGGCTCACTTCTAGGACCCTCAACACCAGGAATCCAGAGAGGACGAGTAACCGTCTTCTTCTTGCTCTTGCGAGGGGAAGTCTCCTTCGGAGCAGGAGCCTTTCGCTTCCCAGAGATTACCAAAGGCCCTGCAGGCAGAGGTACTTCACCCCTCAATCCCGCCAACAGAGGCTCATCTGGATTTACGGACTACTCACCCTCGTTAGAAGAAACCGAGGGGACTTCGACTCTTCCCCCGGACTTGGAAGAAGGCACCCTAAAACTTCCATGCATATCAAAATTGCGATGGAAGGTGTTCGTTGCCACATAGAACTGGGCATACAAATGCAGAATGCGCAGCTCCGTGGAGAGTGAAATAACGGGCACAGTAAAAGTTGCCTCAGTGCAACCCATGATAAAATATTGCCATCTTCTGGCTCCATCAATGAGTCCGCCCCTGGACCTGAAGCTGGTGATGGCATTGCCCACGTGCAACTGGTCGTACCCGAATTGCTTAGCAAACTAACTAGGCAGGTAGGGCTCGAAGAAGCAATGGTCTTCACTCCTGTATAGTAGATGGGAAGGTCTAATGCAGACCAACCAATTAAAAGACTCATGAGAAAGAACGGTCTTCCCGGCGCCTACGTCCTGAAGTCTGATCCCCTATTGATTGAGATGTACAGGGGGGACAGTGCAGAAGAGCTTCCAGCTGTGACTGAGGTTCAACGCCCGCGATAGTCTATAACTGTGGTCATGTTCCAGGAGGAATTCTTATAGTTCAACAAGAAACTAGCCCCCGAACTACTGCCAGAGCCGGGAGACATAACCCTGGAGTTATGAAGAATTAACCACCCCATCAAATACAGGTATGGTAATTCTACCCTGGGAAAGCTATCACGTCGAGTTTCACCGGCAAGCAGCCCGTCAGTCATGGCCCTCAGGCCAACTTGTATGCGGCACACCATGGCAGGGAGCAAGCCCAGTCTTGCCCCAAACACCAGATGCACTGCAGGCCATAGCGTATTGCGGTGAATGCGGTCCGCAGATGCGATGCCGGGTACCACCAGTCGGCGCAGCCATATGGAGAGAAAGCCAGCCAGTTAAGCTTCCCTAGACAGAGGCCTGCGACAACGCCTCAAATAACTATAGGCCTTAGTGCCTACAGGATACTTTCCTATCCCTTCGTCGAGGATCCAGTCCGGAGCCCCAGCATCTTCCATGAGATCGTCGACTACCTGGGCATTAAGCACGCTCAGAGGATTCAAAGGCTGAGCCTTGCCTTCCAATATCTTCTCCGGCTTAGCAGTCCTGGACCGGTGAAAGAAGAGATAGGACGTCCATTTATTAATGTGAGCAAAATCTGAGGGCTCACCATAAAAAGTGGTACAAGCAAGGTAGTGGCACATCAGCTCCTGGTACACTTCCACTACCCGAGGGTCTGAATCCCCCAACTCCCGATTCGTGGGAACATACTCTTCATACGGAGTATCCCCTATCGACAGTCTCGAGATCTCTGCCATCTCGTGGAGGGCCAATCCCAACTCCCCCAGTGGAGTGGCAAAAGTTCCGATGAGCGAGATGTATCGTTCCATCAGTGCCAGAAACAGGTTGGGGTTGAGAGGTAACCCAACACTGGTGGCACTCACAGCTGCATACAGACCAATGCCCTCCAGCTCGATCTGAAAATGCTTCAGGGCCCATTCAGCTAAGCAAGCCCATCGAAGATTTGTAGGGGTGATCCACCCACTTGTCCGAGGGTTCACTTTAGGGTATACTCCCCCGTGCCCCATGAAATCATTGTAGAAAGTCGGTAATTAGACCGGCTGGATCACTAAACTGTCTTCACTAGGGACACTGCCCGGGTACAGTCCCCTGAACGTCGTCATATTGCCGGAAGGGCGGCTGACAAAAGACCCCTGATCAGCTTCTTTCAGATAAAATATCTTTCCCGGCCTGCCGTGAAGATCGGGAGTCAGCGTCCACGATATCCTCCTGGGATGTGTAGCATGGAAGAATGCCGGCAGATAAAAACCAAGCTCCCGGCAGGAAAATCGAGAGTTCTTTCTTGGGCTTCGTCTGAGACTGCTTGTCAATCATGTCCCCGAAGAGGAAAGCCGGCTTTATGTATTGGTCCCCGTCTATATACGTCAGGGGCTCTCCGTTCATCATGCTCAGCAGTATCCGCTCTCCCTGAGCCGATATCAGGATTTCCCTTCCTTCAGGATACTGGGGCCTGGAGATAGGAAATGTCACCTGCGACAGATCCTCCAAATAGTTAGAGTGCAGCATCCCGGCGGCAGAACCCATCACATCGGCTAGCGGAGACGCGTGCAAGTTGACTGCAAAGTGCAAGAAAAACACATCAGTTCCTATAAACTAGACATTACAAATCTTGCAGCATATGCAAAGAAAATCAACAGTCTGTGCTTTACGCCAAGACTGTACAAACTTGATCATTACGCTGGAATCCATTTCCTAAAAATATAAAGTTCAAGGCTGGCAGTATACGCAAAACTTTCGACAGTCTGTGTTTTACGCCAGACTGCCAAAATTTGAGTTATTACGCCAGAATTTCCATCCCTGCATAACACTCAAATTATATAGTATACACTAACTTTCGACAGTCAAAGCTTTTACGCCAGACTGCGAAAATATAGAGTTTTTTGCACTGACACATTAGAAATATGGGCGTAAAAGATGAAACATCTCTGTGCATCATCTTCCTCGAAGAGGCTATCAGCACAGAAGACAACCTAGCATGTTCACATACAACATGTGCGAAGGATTTTTCAGTCGTTCTTTTTTGTCCCAAAAGCTCTACCTTTAACGCCGGGTGCACTGCTAGTCGGCGGGATACTTCGTTCAGAGTGAAGCTCGCCGCGCCCAACGAAAGTCGCCCCCGCTTGAGCAGAAGAACGAGAAGAAGAAGCAACATTCTTTCCCTTGGAGGAGGAGACTTGCTTCGAGGCCATTACTGGAAACTTTGAAGACTCGGAGAAGAAACAAAGAAGAAACCGAACAGTCGAAGGCTTTCTTTCGCAGAAGACGGATGAAAAGTTTTTCTCTCAGAAACTTGGGGTATATATAGAGTTTGGATGGACTCTTCGAATCCTGAACCAAATCTCACATTTAATATTTGGTTAGGATTGGGTACTACGTCAGCCTATTTACTCAGAGAAGGCGGACAGTCAGCGAATTTAAAAAGTTTTCGTGCAAAAAAGATTCGTGGTTTTTACGCTACGGAGTTTTCTACGCTCGACGGCTACAGATCTACGGTTTTACGCTCACAGGCTACAAGTCTATGGTTTTACGCCCAGATGCTCTCATGCTCAGTAGCTTTTACGCTCGAGAGGCTACGAACCTACGACTTCACGCTCAGCAGCTACAAATCTATGATCTCACGCTCGGTGACTTTTTACGCTCAGAGGCAACAGATCCACGACTTCACGCTCGGAAGATTTTCTTTTCAGAAGCTACAAACCTATAGTTTTTACGCTAAGGAGCTTTCTACGCTCGACGGCTACAGAGCTACGGTTCTACGCTCACAGGCTACAAGTCTATAGTTTTACGCCCGGATATTTTTAAGCTCGGTAGCTTTTACGCTCGAGAGGCTACAAACCTACGACTTCATGCTCAGCAGCTACAAATCTATGATCTCGCGCTTGGTGGATTTTTACGCTCAGAGGCAACAAACTTATGATTTCATGCTCTACGACTTTCCGCATATCTGAAAAATGCACAGGCCAGAGTACAGTACATCTGAACAATTCTCAAGGCGGTCAATTGTAAGAGTTCACACAGAAGATACTCCTTCTTGACCTCAAAATACCCCAAGTACCCAAAGCTTACAGAGTTCAACATTGAAAATTACTCTTCTTCATGGGTCGATTCAAAGTTCATCCAGAATCCAGTCTGAATACTTCGTCTACAGTTCAAGATGGCGACTCAGTTTTTGACAGCCATTTTTTGCCCTGTTCCAAGGGATTTTTGAGAAACCATTCTTGAAGATGATAGTCTGAACAAGGATTCTGTTTATCAGAAGTAAATAGTTTAAAATTCTATGCGGTTCCTCATTCCTAACAGCAGGACAGTTCGAATACTCAAATGCTAAGCTGCTTTTTGCGCATCCTTAGTTATGCATAAAAGACAGGACAAGACCTAACACTCTTTCTATCAGAGTCGGCGTAAAGTATCAGACGTGTCGAAGCTACACATATTCAGACTTCACAGCAAAAACATATGGCAAAATAATCATATACACAGAAGAAAGACAATTTTATTAAAATTAAAAGCATGATTATATATGAGGGAAATCCAGTCTACAAGGGTTTTTCTTCATTTTTATGATTACATATGAGGGAAATCCCGTCTACAAAGGACTTCCTCATTGTTGTCTGAAGATCGCGCCCAGAATCTGTTCTGCCGGGTTCTCGCAAGGGCAGAATTCTTCATCCATCTTCTCCAACAGCCAGTCGGTGACCGCAAACCGACTGACATATGATCAATGGCGGAAGGATATAAAACTGGACCTGCTTAAATTATGCAGACCCATCCTCCAATACAGGAAGCAGGATAAATCTGCTTTCCTGTGTCCAGCGCCATGACAGATTGAGTTGAGATATTTCACCCAACCCAATCTCGGACAGCAGCTAGTTTGTCTGCTCTCGTCCGCAGGTATCAGAAGAAGATACAGCTTGCAAGCTGTGTGGTCAAATACGACCCTTCCTATCTCCCGAAGAACCGCCATACAAAGTTGCTGATTATCCCGAGCAGAGGAGGCTATGATATCCTTCCATGATCCATTGTTGCAGAGGATATTTGCTCGAAGATGCCGTCTTTTTCGGCTCCTTACATGCTGGAAGAACATGGTCTCCTTCTTCCTCAAGTCGACCCGACGAACTCCGGCTATCATCTCTGTGTGGTGAAGGAAATATGGAAAGAACAGGTAAACTCCTCAGCCTTTTTATAGGCGAAAGAGATCACACCGATCCCCAATAACTCTGCCATAAAGTCAGCCTTGAAAGAACGTGTCAGACTTGACCGTTTCAAAGCGTTTCAAATTATGAGGAACGCTTCATGCTTCATTCAAAGCATTTCAAATTACGAGGAATTTAAAAGCTTTAAAGGGGGTCTTGTAGAAGTATAAAAAATACGCTGGATAGCTCTACGCAGCATATTGATGCAGGACAGCGTAAAACAGATGACTTCAGAGCCATCAACGTACAACAGACCTTTTCCGCTGAGCACAGCATAAAATATAGGTTCAAGGACCATCCGCGTAATACAGTATGTCTAGGCTGCTTCAGCGTAAAAAGGGTACTATATCGCCTTTATGGCATAAAAACTCATCCGCCTTTAATGCAGCATTGAAGTGTACGAGGGACGCTTCGTATTCCCCAAAATAAACCTGACAAGTCGTGCAGTGAACCTGACAAATCGTGTAGTGAACCTGACGTCTGACTCCTGACAAAGAGTACTCCATGACTCCCCAGACGACGGCTATAATAATGGCGCGGCACTGCAACCCAGGCTGTCATTTCCTTGGCGTAAATCGCTTTTACGCATACAAGGGGATACGTCGCCTAGTTTTATACAGGCAGATGTGAGGTGTTTACGCTCCGCAGAAGACAAACAGCCTGCCACGTCAAAAGCTGCTCTTCGTACAGGGCTCGAGGCGCGTCTCTGCATTTAATGCGCAGAACGGTGACAGGGTCTCGAGGCACATCTCTGTATTTAAGGCGTTGAATACTGACAGATGCCGAAGGCACGTCTCTGCATTTTATGCGCAGAAGGGTGGCAGACCTTCAAAATACGCCTCTGCATTTAATGCACAGGATAATGGCGGATCTCTACATTTAATGCAGGGGATTTTATTAAATATTACCGAACCGTCGTCGAGTGACATTTCCTTCGCGTAAACTGCTTTTACGCATACAAGGAGATACGCTGCCCAGTTTTACACAGGCAGACGTGAGCTTCTTACGCTCCGCAGAAGGCAAACAGCCTGCCACGTCAGCAGTTCCTCTTCGTACAGGGTTTGAGGCGCGTATCTGTATTTGATACGCAGAATAATGGCAAATCTTTGGGACAGCAAATCTTTGAAGACACGTCTCTGCATTTAATGCGCAGGATGGGGGCAGATCTCTGCATTTAATGCAAAAGATTTGATTATATCTCCAAGAGCTGTAATTCCGGCTAAAACGTCCACATCTTCTCGGCTTCTACGCCTACTCGGCTTCTACGCCTACTCGGCTTTTATGCCTACTTGGCTTCTACGCCATAGTGACAGTTATTGGCTTCTATGCCAACCTCTTCTACACAAAGGATAACTACCTACGTAGCTTCTATGCCGTGATCTTCGCAGCAGTTATACGCGTTGTCCCTTAGTTGGACACGCATCACATGCTCATTCAAAAGGTCATCTATACGCAGGAAATTGTTATTGTAACCGTCGTATAAAAGGGTATTGTACTTTCCACTACTCGGTTTCTACACCGACTGAGTGGTCACTATCACTAAAACTCTATAAATAGAGACCTCTATCAACAGAGGTCCAAGGTCAAAAAATTGGTCAAGAAATCCAGTATCAGATCCAAGGTCGAGGATTGAAGGTCAAAAATTGGTGGAGAGAACGGTCGAGAGAGAGAGAAGAATCCAGAGCTCAAGCGAAGGGTAGGGATCGACGACTTTGGCATCGAGCATCCACTCTCTTCAACAACCTTCGAAGCTGCTTTCTGTCTTCTACGGTACTTCTTCAACATCGTGTGGTCCAAGGGCCAAAGTGATCGACTTCATATCAGACTCCTATAGCAATATTTACCCAGATTAAATAAATTGTACTTAGACATTCCTCGTATAGGATTAAATTGTACAATCTTGTTTGTAAACATCGAAGAAGAGCGGGGGTTTCTTTAAACAAAGAACCTTGTCGTTTCTCGTATTCCCTTTCGTTTATTTTATCCGAAACAAAAGGTACTAAATAATCTAAGTTCACCAAGAAGATCGGTGTTGTGCCTCTATAATTGCCATACTAATTTCTTGTCTAAGTCTAAAGTCAACCAAATGGGTGTATGGGCCTCTAAGTTCTACAGTCCAGAATAAGACTAAAGTTCTATAGTCTGGATTAACACTATCTTTTTATGCAAGCCTATAGTTGGTGTCATTCATTTATACTTCATTAATGAGTTTAAAGGACTATGTGTTACTAGGTTATAAGGCATACTACCAAACTTACAAAGATCTAACTGATAGTGTTATTGAATATTAGAGTGTATATACCTGGTACAAGGCACCTTCCTAACCCCTATCAAGCACGAGATAAGATTGACGTTGAGAAGGGATCAAGCAAGATGCAATGCAAGCAATCAAATGAGAATGCAAAATAAAATCAAGGGAGGTGATAAATAAGTGGATGAGATCCTATATTCTAATCCTATGCGCAGGCTTGCTCGGTACAGTAACGTAACCGAGATAATATGCTCTCGACCTGCATGGGCTACTACAAAAACATGTCACGCCCCAGTCCCAAAATACGTAGGACCAGGAACACATAAACATGCCAGCCGTATGTATATGGCAACTCCAATGTATAGATACCATAATATACACGTACGCTGTAATATGAATATACACTCACATGTGGTATAAATATTGTCACAAGTCACTGATATACTAAATCTTATTCGCACAACAAGTCACAAAACGGAAATAAAGAATAATGAGTCTGAATAATCCAAAACTAATAGTCGGGTGGAGACAAATCCACTACCAATGACTATATCAATACTAAAATAAGGAAGAAGGATAAATCTCCAATAAGATGATGATATAAAGGTATCAGCGAAGTGATCCATCGCTAGAGATAATCACTGATGCTCAGAAGGTAAGACCTCCTCGGAAGAGATAAGTGGTAAGTCTTGATCTGTGCTCCTGCGAAAAATATGAACATCTACACCTGGAAAGGGACCAGGTCCTCAGAGAGACATAACAAGATACAGAACAGCAAGCCAATTTGAATACAGTAAACATGCATAATAGGTAGAAAATATATAAGTACGCTGTACAAGACAGCCTATATGAATGCAAATGAGGACAACTTTTCAACGTATGGGCAAGGGTAGGCTACTCGATCTAAATCTCACACTCACACACACGTCAGTGACATCATCAACCGATATACCTCAGGGGTAGCGACCCTCGTGACTCCATCAATCGACATACCTCGGGGGTAGCGACCATCGGACACGACCACCATAGTGCGTGCTAGTTACTATGGTTTACCAGAGTGGTTAAAGCCCATACGTCTACTGATTGTCCTCTCATGATACTAAGTGCCAAGTGTGTGTCAACATATCTAATATATAGTAATGACTGAAAGAAACTACACATGCAATGAATAAACAGAAATGCAATAAATATACAGAAATATACTAAGCATGCAAAGTACTATAAACAATTTGGCAAGATATCTTGCCTGGTCTGAAAAGGATGAAGTCCCAACTCAAGGCGTCGTCCGATCTACCCGTCACATAAATTAAACAAGTTAGGTTACAAAAGTGGATAAATAGGTTCCTCCATTTAATCTATTTTAATTCTGAATAAAATAACCTAAAATAGTATTTTAATCTTATTATAGTCTGATTTTATTGTTAAGCTCTAATTTTGATCCAAAGAAAGTCAACTTTAAGGATTTGTGATCCGTGGCACACAAATTGAGGCAATCCGTTGACCAAAAAGTCAACTGACTCAAATTCTAGATTTGTGTATAGAATCCTATATATTTTAATGCTATATGAATACTGGAATCGACAATTTCATAAAATTATAAGTCGGTTAAGAGTTATGGCCACAACGGCGCACAGATGACAGTTTTTAGTGGTTTCCTATTTACGTCTACGTTGCACAAATTTTACAGTAGATTAAATTTATATATTAAATTTTGAAAAAGTAATTTTATGTAAGTTCATCATGTCAACTTTCTGAAACTTCAAACGGTTCGTAATTTCGAGTTCGGGATCTCCCGTAATATCAAAAATACCAAAATGCGTCTGATTTCGGACAACTGACACTTTTAGAATTTTCTGGAAAAATAGGATCATAAATTATTAATATAATTTATATATTCAAAAAACTAACCTTGATATAGTTCTAACAAAAAAAATTGGAGCGCGTTTGGAGTCCGGAGCTAAGAGATATCGTCTTTTTAAGTCGTCATAACTACTAGAAAATGAGACTGAATTTATGACGAATTTTGACTCTTTTTGGACGAAAAAGAGAGAATTTTGGGGAAGAAAAATATGAAGGATGAGGTATTTATAATGGTGGACACTACTTAATTAAATACGACTAGGATTGGTTAATTTGGATAGGATTGTGATGAATTTAAATAATGATAGGATATGCATGAAGTTATTTTCCTAGTAGGCTCGGAATTTGAATTAATTTAAAATAGAGTTTGAATTTATCTCAATAATTTATAATCTTAAATATAATTAAAGATAATACAAATAATTTATAAAATTTTATTAATATCTATTAACACTAAATTAGCATCTATCTAATATTAAGACTATATTTTTAAAAATCTAAATAAATTTCTTAAAATTCTAAATAAATTACAGAAAAATATAATTAAATATTTTAAACTAAAATAAATATTTGGTAGGAACAACATGCAAGTATGGTCGTATAGTAAACCATAGAAGTCCTAAAAATTTATGTTTTCTAAGTTTTTACCAAAAATTCTAGAAATATCTCCAAAAATCTAAAATAACCTAAAATAATTCTAAATAAATATTTATATAAGTAAATATATCAAGAAATTTATTTTTTAATTAACTAGGAGAATACTTTAAAGAAATTTAATATCTATAATAAATATAATAATATAAAATACACACAAAATATCTATTTTTGGTGAGGGGGTTTACACTGGTTTAGGAAGGACTTATCCCAACTAAAACAGATGCCCCGAGTTTAGTAGCTTCTTAGTATTCTTTGTACTGGATTTGTCTCCGGCTTATTTGTTAGTATTCTTTCAGACTCATTGATGTATTATTTTAGACTCATGAGTTGTATTGTGACTTTACTATTCTTTATCTGATTCGTGCTCATTCTATCTTAGATCTGTGATTGAGTATATTATCATTGTTGGTGGTTTATTATATTGTTAGATAGATTACCCAGATAACGTTCTACCACCGTTTCTGCGGCGTAGGCTGGGCGTTATTTCTGACTTGTACCCTTATACCGGGTACGGGTGGTGACACATTTTTAGTGGTGGCCCATGCAGGTCAAAGTTTCGCAAGTTATGCGATGTTGTGGTAGTGCGACAATTTAGTTGTACTACTGCGAGCCTGCGATAGGATATATGATATAGGATGAGATACTCAATCACATCTAGGAAAAATTCTTTTGATTCAACTATTCTTCTTTGATATTAATATTTGATCACTTAAACTGTCCTTTCCTTGAGTGTCTTACATCTTATGCTATATTAATTATTTCTTTCGCTTTGTCTCAGGATGCCGCATAAGACTAGATCGCAGCAGAGAAGAGCAGCTTCTGAGAGGTCTGTGACATCCCGAGGGCCTGCACCAGTCACTTCAGGTGATTGGAGTGTCAGCTACTTTCGGAGGTCTACCACCTACTCAGAGGACTGTGCCAGCTATATCTGAGGGGCTTCCACCTCCACCTCCTGTGCCAACAGAGGTGACACAGATGTTTACACTATTTTGTGAGATGCTTGAGGTACAGAGGGCTCAGTCAGAGGCACATCAGAGGCAGACTGACGTTCTACGGCAGGGCATCGAGAGTGCTTATCAGCTTGCTCGTGCCGTAGTCGAGAGAGGAGTTTTGGTCCAACAGCAAGTTGGTCCTCAGGTTGCTCAGCTTCGGCCAGGCAACATTCAGGACTTCAAGAAGCTGGAGCCTAGGGTCTTCAAAGGGACGGAGGGCATCGTCTATGCTGATGATTAGCTCGAGGACATTGAGCGTCTTATGAGGGTGTCCCGTCTTTCTGAGGATCTGAAGGTTGAGGTGGTAGGACTTCAATTGTTCGACATCGCTCACACTTGGTTCAGGAATGAGCCAATTCTGGTTGACACATGACAGTCTTGGGAGGTATTCAAGGACCTCTTCAAGAAGAAGTTCTTCGCTCGGACAGACAGGCTAGACTTGGGAAGGTAGTTTGAGAGTCTCATTCAGGGAAATATGTCTGTGGAGCGGTACACTGCGAAGTTCAGTAGGTTGAGCCAATTTGAAGAGTATCTGGTGAGAGAGCCGGAGGTTCGGGTTATTCGTTTCCATGAGGGTCTAAACTGGGAAGTAAAGATCCTCATTCCATCTTTCTATGAGACATACTCGGAGATACTTGCGGAGGCACGCAAGGTTGAGCGGGAGTTGGGTTTGAAGCCCAAGAGAGATCGTGATTCTTTTTTAGGGGCCAATAGCAGTGCAGTATTTACAAAACATCCTCATTTCCAGTTCAGACATTTCCAGCTGCCACAGCAGAACCAGACTCCAGCTAGGGTGCCTTTTTACCAGGCACCACAGCAGCAGAGACAATTACAGCAAGCTTTCCGCCACTACTGTAAGAAGCCCGGCCACATCTAGGAAGTTTGTAGGAGGAGGTTGGGAGTTTGTTTGTATTGTGGTACTGAAGGACATCAGCTGAGGGAGTATCCTTCCAATCCTCGTCGTGCAGTTCAAGGAGCAGTTTCAGCTCCGAGGGAACAGACGAGACCACCTGCAGTACAGCCGAGGGGACCGCTTCCGACACAGTAGCAACGTTATATCCAGCATCAGCAGCAGGGAGGTGCACGTCAGGGATGAGCGTTTTCTATGTCCGTCGAGGAAGGCGAACCCACCGAAGATTTCGTCGCAGGTTCTATTCTTCTTGATTCCATTCCAGCTTTAGCTTTGTTTGATAGTGGTGCTTCCCATAGTTTTATATCTGTTTCTTTTGCTCTGAAGCATGGTTTGGTAGCTGAGTCTTTGCTTAGGACTTGCAAGATCATGACCGGGGGAGGCATTATCCTGGTTAATGATATTTGTAAGGATCGGAGAGTTACTCTGGGAGGCCGGGAGTTGAGTGCGTGTCTACTTGTAATGCCACTTCCGAGCTACAACATTGTACTCGGGATGGATTGGTTGAGTAGGCACCATGCTAGCATAGATTGTAGAGGAGGTAGAGTTTTGTTTGGTTCACCAGGAGAGCCAGAGTTCGAGTTTGCTAGAGGAGCTGTAGAGCAGAGAGAAGGCATTGTTTGTGGAGCTATGGTGGAAGACAAGGAGTTGTCGCATCCATTGATAGCAAACACTACCAGAAAAAGTCAATTTTGCGAAGCCCAAAAACGTCGCTAAATAACAAAAATATGTCGCTAATCACGTTTAGCGACGTAATTAGCGACGTTTTACAGAAGTCGGTAATCATCACGTCGCTGAAAGAAAAAATATCGCTAAACGTCGTTATATCGATATTTTTTAGCGACTTAAATGTGTCGCTAACTTAACGACGTTTAGCGACGCAGAATCACTAATTAGCGACGTAATCAAACGTCGCTAAACGTCGCTAATTAGCGACTTATATAGCGATGTGACATCGACGTCTTTAATGACCTGGCAGTACTGTCATGTCAGCAATTTGTGACGTACAACGACGTATTTAGCGACGTTTAGCGACGTCATTAGCGACGGCTATTAACATCGCTAATTAGCGACGTATTTAGCGACGTATATAAACGTCGCTAAACATCGCTAAACGTCGCTAAATACATCACTAATTTTAAAGAAAAAAATACTGAATTATTCCAAACTATTATTCCTGAAATTTATAAATTTTTAATTAAAAATAGACCCTGAGCAACCCTCCATTGAATTCTCTGGGTTCGCCGACCCCTTCGGTGGAACACTCAACACCGGTAAATTAACATCATTTAATATGAATAAAAAGTATCACAGTCATACAATTAATACACACAAATATTATAGACAGACCTGGAGCAACCATCCATTAAATTTTTTGCGTACGAAATAACACAAAAAATATATAAAATATCACAGTCACACAATACACAAAAAATAAAAGTATCACAGTCACACAAAATACATAATATATAAGTATCACAGTCACAAAATGGACATAATATATAAGTATCACAATCACACAATAACCATAATAAAAGTATATAAAACATCACAGTATCAATCTCGAGGATATCCAATACGCTGGGGCAGATACCAGTCCCTCAGATACTGCTCATAAACAGCGTCTATGTGATCAATCTTCGCTATGGGTGCAGGGTGACTGGAATTTCCCGTCTGAGATACAGCCGCTATAGGTGTTGGGTGACTGGAACTCCCCGTCTGAGATACAGCAGGTGGTATCTCTTCCTCCTTAACAGTAGGAGGCATCACTTCCTCCTTAACAGTAGGAGGCATCACTTCCTCCTTAACAGTAGGAGGTGTCTCTCTCTTGGGTGCCATCTGGTAAGATAGATAAAAATAAAGAATATAATTGATAATAGATATTACTTAAGACATACCATCAGCAGCCCTACCTAAAAATTATTTGTTGCAGTAACCCTAACCCTAACCGCAGGTCAAAAACCCTAACCCTAACCCCAGGTCAAAAATCCTAACTCTAGGTCAAAAACGAGTTGGGCGACCGCCCCATGCTTTTAATATGATTTGTTTCTTTTTAGTGAACTTATGGTCATCCACAGTCCAATATACTCATACAATAAGTAGTTCATTATAGGTCATATTGTTATTGCCGTAAAATTACTACTTCAGAAATTAAACAACCTTTACATAATGTTACTTCTATTGAGGTATGAATTTTTTTAGAAGAGTAATGTTTGATATGACTAACTAATTTATTCAACCAAAACCAAATCCTACTGACTTGGAGAATTTCTTAATGATTGGAGAACTATGATAATACCTACATATAAAAACAAAAGAGATATACATAATTGTGATAACTATTAAGGAGTCAAGCTAATAAGTCATACCATGAAACTTTGGGAGAGCAAGTGGACGAAGTCTAAGAAAAAACAAAAAAAAATTAGAGAATCAATCTGATTTTATGTCCAGAAGATCTACTGTGGAGGCAATTTACTAAGAATATTAATGAAAAGATAGAGAAAACAAGAGTCTATATATGGTCTATATGACTTAAGGATCAACATTTTCTATTAACATACAAGACAAAACTCCTTATATTAAGTATCTAATAAAACATTCCTCTATCGTATCTTAGCTTCTACAAAAGGGGCAACTGCTTCTGACACTGTGATACCATCTTCCACATCATAAGTAACACTGGTGGTTTTCCTTCTTAAGTGTCTAGAGGTGCACTTAACAAGCTAACAGCTGACACATTCGCAAATGCACACATTCACAAATACACAAATTCGCAGGGTAACAAACGAGCGCATGTACATACGTACGAGTTTCACATCCAGGCTGAAATGAACTGTTAATCATATTTTTTAGCACTGATGATCCATATATCTCAATAGAGATACTAAATAGATTAAGAAGCCATTTATGACATGTCTATACATTTACACTATGAATCAAAGCAAATTCAGATTTTGTATATGCATAACTAATCAATACAATTATATGTTTCCGACAAAGAAATTTTATTTTGATGAAAAATATGTGACATTCCCTATCCAATAAAATTAAATCACCCCACCAAAATGAAGACTTTATTATTCTATGAAAGAGTGAAGACATGAATATGTATTATTCTACTTAGCAAGTTTAAGTTAAGAACATTCCAACAAAATTTTAGGCACTAATATCAAAACCATGAGTGAGGACATGACACTATGTACTCTTTCTACTTGACAAGTGTAAGTTAAGAAATAACATTCCAATAAAATTTTAGGCACTAATATCAAAAGCATATCATCTCCCATGCTGGCTGGCGTAAACCTTAGCACAAGACATGAATACAATACTATTTACCAAGGATATTAGATTGTATCATATTAACTAATTCAAGAAATGATTGGAATCTTGATACGAGCAAAGATACCAACCATCATCAATTTCTAATAAGCCTACAAAAGAACATCACGATAGTGTGGATTGACTCAAGCAGTTTATCCCATCATGGCATCTCCTTGTTGGTGGACGACGTTAATGGCATCTCCTTGTGATCCATATGCCCATCATGATTTGTTTGTAGGGTGTTTCCCTCCTATCTCTAGGGTGTCCCCCTTTATGTAGTCCCTTATCAAGCTTGTAAACTATGAAGCGAAAAAGGACTTCAAGGTTCGAATATTTGTGTTTAACATAACAACAAAAACTAAGAACACGATCCAAATCTATAAATTACAATATGCATCTTAGCTAGGCCAAGCCTCCTATATCCAACCATAGGAGACTTGTGAACGCATCCAGAGCCGCCTAGTACACCTCCAAGGCAGACACTTTCTATAGGACATCATTACATATAGATCATGTCTTCATCAAAAAAATTTAACTTAAGTTCTTTACACTTAAAAGGGAAAAAATAATGCCTAAACTCTAAACTCAAGTAAAAGTAGAAGGGCTAATCTTGTGAGATTAGCAGTTCCTCATAGGTACAACCTATTATGTCAAATTTATTGCAACTAAACTGCCGCATCTATTATGTCAAGTTTATACATTATATTGCTTTCTTATACATGAACCTACTGTGACAACTAACATTCAACAGTATGCACTGTGTTTAATGCTTAGGATTTTTATCTATGCTTTATCCCTCCATAAATATCCCTCACACATTTATGTAATAGGCAAAATTATTTGTTTTATATCAAAATGATATGGTTGATATTATTACCTGCCTTGGTCTTGGTTTGACTAACATAACCAGTATAGCATCAGATGCTATCAATTTATATTTACTAAATTTATATATCATTATGATTCTTCCGGTTAACATTTGTAAACTAATATACTGTTCCGAGTCAAATAAAATTGTACACAAACATCACATGCTTATATCTGCATTCTCTACTGTCCAAAAACCTCCTTATGTAATCAATATTTCAAAAGGCGATGATGGTCATGGTTGATTTGTATAATTAGGTATATTATTAGGATTTTGTTATATTTGGTATCCATGATTAGTTTTATTTTGGTAACTTGTTTTCTATTACAATTAGGACCAATAATTTTCATAGCCAAGGTTCGATTGAATTTACAAACTCATATACTCACCAAATTTTATTCATTCGACTTCTTATTCACCACGACCCTATCACTCGATACTCCTCGTCCAACCCTAACCCTAACCCCAGGTCAAAAACCCTAACCTTAACCCTATGTCACATGTGTGTGTCATATCAGTGTGTGTGTTAGTGTCTGTAACGTGTGTGTGTCGTGTCAGTGCCACGTGTGTCTTGTGAGAGAGAGGGAGAGAGAGAGAGAGAGAGAGTTAGGGTTTACCTATAGGAGGAGGAGGAGGGGGGGGAGGACGCTGCCGGACGGAGGAGGACGCGGCTGGAGGGGGTCGCTGGGAGGGAGGAGGGGGCGCCGGAGGGAGGAGAAGAGCCGGAGGGGGAGGGCGCGGCCGAGGGGGGTCACCGGAGGGAGGAAGGAGGAGCCGGAGCGGGAGAGCCAGAGAGGGTTTGAATTTTGGGAGAGGAAGACGGAGAGATCGAAGGAAATGGGGGGAATCAGCCCTAAGTAAAAAATTTAGTGACAATTTAGCGACGCCAATAATGACGTCGCTAATTTAGAATTTAGCAACGTATTAGCGACGCCAATAATGACGTCGCTAATTTAGCGACTCCTTGAACGTCGCTAATGACGTCGCTAAATGTCCAAAATATATACGTCGCTAAAAAAGGTCGCTGAACGTCGCCAATTAGCGACGTTTAGCGACCTAAATTGAACTTATAGCGACTAATCTTTTAAAAACTCAATAAAAGTTGCTAAACGTCGCTAAATATCGCCAATTAGCGACGTCTAGTGACATTTTAACATGGAGTCGCTAAATTAGCGATATTTTTACCTGGAGTCGCTAAAAAATATCGCTAATCCCGCTTATTCTAGTAGTAAGAGTTCTTGGATGTATTTTCTGAGGAATTGCCAGGATTGCCGCCAGATCGAGATGTTGAATTTTTTATAGACTTGGTGCCAGGTGCAGAACCAATTTTGCAACATGTCTATAGAGTAAACAATAACGAGCTGGCCGAGCTGAAGAAGCAGGTGGACGAATTACAGGATAAGGGGTTTATCAGATCAAGTTCTTCACCGTGTGGAGCCCCGGTATTGTTTGTACCGAAGAAGGATGGATCGGTGCGCATGTGCATTAATTACAGGGCTTTACATAATCTCACTATCAAGAATAAGTATCCTTTTCCATGGATTGATGATCTGTTTGATCAGTTGAGTGGTGCGAAGATATTTTCTAAGATAGACTTGAGATCAGGCTACCATCAGGTGAAGGTGAAGCCGGAGGACATACCGAAGACTGCTTTTAGAACTCGGTATGGTCAGTACGAGTTTATGGTGATGCCGTTTGGTTTGACTAATGCACCGGTGGTATTTATGAACTTGATGAACAAGATGTTCCACCAGTATCTTGACAAATTCGTGGTGGTGTTCATCGACGACATACTCATATACTCGAAGACACCGGCGGAGCATTAGGAGCATTTGAGGATTGTGTTGGATATGCTGAGGAAGGAGAAGCTGTATGGAAAGTTGTCCAAGTGTGAGTTTTTCCTGGACAAGGTGGAATTCTTGGGGCATGTTGTGACTGGTGATGGTATTTCAGTGGATCCGAAGAAGATCGCAGCAATGGAATTATAGAAGACCCTGTCACGACCCGCACCCGGAAATTGGGCATGAGTCGTGGGTACGTCCAGCCTACGCCGCAGCATCGGCGGTAGAACGCTGTCTAGGTCACACACATAGTATATCCTGTCAATAGTCTCAACTCCGTACGGAGGACAATGATAAATGAATCACAGTTCTATAATACACTCAATCACAACTATAACATAATGGCACGATGAGAATTGAAAAGAGTTCTATTTAAACCAAACACAAGAAGTCCAACTCAAATCCTGGGTCTAAATGACCTCACAAAGTCACAAATAAAATAAATACATCTCAGTCTCAGTCTCAGTCTAAAACAATAAATGCAGAAAAATAATCTAAGCATGGGCAGGCAAGTTCTCCTCTAGGATAGGCACCTCCTCTGGGATTTCTGGAGTGAAATCTTCCTCTATTCCTGGGCCGTAATAAGTAGGGCAAAAGTCCTCCAGGTTCTCTGAAAATGTTGTTATCCAGTCAGGATTGAAGCGAAGCACAAGCACTAACAGCAGTTTCATTAAATTGACAAAATCTATAAACAGTGTAAGAAATACAAGATGGAAATAAAAGCTGAACATGTGGAGTACTGAAGAAATGAAATAGACAATAAGCATCTAGCAATGAGCAATAAATAGTGGATGCTAGAACAAGTAAATCTGAATAAAGATAAAACATCTAACTAAGTGGTTGAAATATTAGTTTATTATGTGATCGGCTTGGGACTGGATCAGGCTGGTTATATATGATTAGCTATGATTCTTGAAGGTCAGGCTAACCATATGGTTAGCTATGATGCATGATAATGGTCAGGCTAATCATATATAACAGCTATGAGGCATGATGATGGTCAGGCCGCACCCGACGTGAGATGTGGGGTGAGCTATGATGCATGGTAAAGGTGGATATGATCACATAATCTACTAATAGTTCCCCATCCCCCAGCTAGCACGATGGATTCCAATCACGACTCCTCATGATGGGGATCTAGGGTGCTAACCCGTGTATCCATAGTGTCGGAATCAAGTATGTAATACACTACAATTTATAGAAGTAATCAACCATGAAAACTGTCAGAGAATGTACTCGCCTGTGGTCCTGAGCAAGGTGTGAGGATCGATGTCCAAGATGTAATCAAAATGACCTAATATGGAAATTTAATGTTAATTAATGAATTAAAAGAATAACATGTTTAATAATTTAAAAACGAGGTTTCTAGGTCATGTCTAAGGTTTACTGGTCAATACTAGGTCCAACTAAGTCAACTCTAGGTTTTTGGTCAAAACTAGTTAATACCTTGCTTCTAGGTTCATACTAGCTATTGTTAACTAATACTAGTTAAATACACTATTATTATATGTTCTATACTTACTAATATTAGCTAATATTCATTATACTAGGTATTATCATTATATATAACTCATATAGTGTGGTATATTGGTATCTTGCTGAAACTAGTTACTATTTCTTATACTATATGCTATCAGTAAGTAAATAACTTACATTTATATACTGAGTATATACCTTAACTGACCCAACCAATTTATACCTTAACATATCTTATATCTTGACATTTACCCATATCCAACACCAACTTGACATCCCCACTACACACTAGCCTAGCACACATTAACATTTAAAACTCCTTAGGCACCCCACACACACATACAGTCACATTGAGATACCTGATACCATCCTCTACTCACATTAATACCCATTAGGTACACAGTTTTCTGTACACAGGTATCTCACAAACTGATATACAAATACTGATACTAACATACACTACACAATCCTGTAGTCACAACTGAACCCTCTCACACAGACACAACTCACTGACCAACTCATACACAGTTCTCACAATACACATGTACACAACACCCTACACACACCTATACATGTAGTCACAGCTACACACACTGTTCTGCACACAGACACATTCAGTCTGCACACACACACAAAAATCTAATGCACCTCACTCTGTGAACTCAGCACAGCCATTACCCACATGAACAACAACCACACTCTAATATAGACTGATACATAAACACACACACACAGTGTACAATTTCTGCACACAGACACACATACACAGGTCTGGATACACATGGTTTCAACTAGACCCTAGGTTTGAGTCATCTCACACTGCACCCTGACACCAATCACTACACTAAGACACAACCAAAACAGGAAACTCACATCTAAATCCTATATACAGCCCACTGTCCTATACTCACAGGCACTGAGAGGAAACTGATACCCACACATACTCTACTGATACACAACTTCTAAACCAACTCACAATACAACCTAGATGCTGAAAAATAATACCCCCCCCCCCACTGTTAATATCTGCACAGCAACACACCTATTTTTTACTGATACATGACACTGCACATGCTGAAATTAATACTGAACACACAGGAAAACTTATCTACCTAACTACCTGGACACATAACATATTTGCTCACTCATACACAGTTCCAAACACACACTGCTACTCTAGGGGTTAAGTTCACTCTCACAAAGCACTGAAACTGGGATACTCACATATGTTGATACCCACACAAATACCTAACCCAGAATTCCTCAATGAACTCACTCAATTCTGGGACACAGCACATGGACACAGGTAACACACAATACAACACTATCTATACACACACCCAGGTAGCCTCCCTAATCTAATACACATCTATATACAACCAATGCACAGCCACAATCCTCCTCTGACCCGAGTGCACCAAGAACCCAAAACACACAGTACAGTTATCTAAAACCCGATTATGCACAAGGACGATCCCCCAACACAGTGCACACAGCACAAACCTGAACACAAGTAATTTTACATACAAATATAGATAAGTATATCAATATATATACAGGAACTAAAATACGAGGATAGGCAAACCCTAAGAACATTTTCTCAAACACCAGAAGTACAGAAAATGGTTTTACATAGGAAACCCATAATCCTCCAATCAAAAACCCTAAGAAATCGGGATCTAACCTACATGTAAGAGATGAATTCAATCTACATGCAACCCCTAGGGTTAGGGTTCCTGAAAAAATTGGGAAAAACCCCATGTGGGTCACCAAAACTTAATCAAAAATCCTAAATTCGAATTACACAGCCAGGGGTGTTTCCTAATGGCCATTACCATCTAAAAACAGGAATTAAAGGAATAAAAACTAGGGTTTTACCTGCAGGGAAGGTTTCTTCAATGAAGTCCTTCTTTTCCAAGGCTTCCTGACCCTCGTTCCTTGCTTTGGAGAAGGAGAAAATGGAAACCTAGGGTTAGCTCTCGAAAATTTGGGTGGGAGATGGTTTTCTCTAGTGGAGGCTAGGGTTTCTCCTGTCTACATGAAGGATGGCTTTGTGGGAAGCTTCCTTTTTATATTAAACCTAGTTTTAGGGTTTCTATGCCTAGTTTTTAGGTTAAACCCCCTGGCCCTCTCATGTAGAACCTAATAGACTCAGGTTAAGTCAGTCTAGGGTTTTGAGGTTCCATCTTAAATTTAAAATTCTAGGGTTTTGCTAGAATAGGGTTTACAAATTAGGGTTTACACATTAGGGTTGTCCTAATGGATTCTAGGGTTTGACCTAAACTAAACATTTCTAATAATAATATAATTAGTTACAAAACTCAGTAATTAATTTAATACAGAATTATTTAAAGTAGCTAAAATTACCTAAATGCCCTTATTTGGAATTGTGGTAGTGACAAGTCTACCCTTCTAAAAGAAATTTCGTCCTCGAAATTGGACTGAACTACTATAAGAATGAATTCAGAAAAGGAATATACCTCAAGTCTAGAAGAGATACAAGTATTGCTCGCGCATTTCGTCTTCTCTCTCCCAGGTCGACTCCCCTGGAGAGTGATGTCTCCAAGCAACACGAACCAAAGGGATGGTTTGGTTCCGCAACACCTTCTCTCTGCGGTCCAAGATCTCTACGGGCTGCTCAGGGTAGCTGAGCGTCGGACCAACCTCAATCTCCGAGTGATCAAGTACGTGACTAGGGTCGGCCACGTACCGTCTCAGCTACGACACGTGAAACACATTATGCACTCCCTCCAATGCAGGCGGCAAGTCTAGTCTATACGCCGCTGCACCTACCCTCGCCAGAATACCGAAGGGTCCGATGTAGCGTGGGCTAAGCTTTCCGCCTCTACCAAAACGAATCATCCCACGCGTCGGAGAAATCCGTAGGAATACTAGATCGCCAACCTAAAACAAAACAATCTCAGCACGCAGTCTAAACAAACAAACACAAACCAGAAAATTAACAATCTATACCTGAAACTCAAGGGGTCTACGGTGGCTGTCGGCCCAATGCTGCTGTCTGTCCTGCACCACTCGCAGTCTGTCTCTGATGAGTTTCACCTTTTCTGCTGTATCCACGACCATTTCTGGTCCTAGCAAGGCTCTCTCTCCCACGTCGTCCCACGATAGCGGTGTACGACACCTCCGTCCATAAAGAGCCTCAAATGGTGACATCTCGATGCTGGCCTGGTAGCTGTTGTTGTAAGCGAACTCTACCAGGTGCAGATGATCCTCCCAAGAACCTCCGAGATCCAGAACGCAAGTGCGTAGCATATCCTCGAGAGTCTGAATAGTCCTTTCAGACTGCCCGTCTGTCTGGGGGTGATATGCGGTACTGAACTTGAGCTGAGTGCCCAAGCTAGCCTGCAGACTCCTCCAGAAGTGGGAAGTGAAACGACTATCCCGATCTGAGACGATGCTCACAGGAACTCCATGAAGCCTAATAATCTGTCGCACGTACATCTCTGCGAGCCTCTCTGTCGACGTGCCCACCTTGAAAGGTAAGAAATGGGCTAATTTGGTCAACCTGTCCACGATGACCCAAATCGCGTCTTTTCCTCCTGGAGAACGTGGAAGCCCTGAGACGAAATCCATGGTCACGTGCTCCCATTTCCATTCTGGAATCGGTAAAGGTTGAAGCAAACCACCTGGCCTCTGTCGGTCTGCC
Source organism: Iris macrosiphon (assembly GCA_036927795.1). Lineage (NCBI taxonomy): Eukaryota > Viridiplantae > Streptophyta > Magnoliopsida > Asparagales > Iridaceae > Iris > Iris macrosiphon. Next base: position 100,201,749 of record JAYESA010000002.1, read on the forward strand.
TTTACCTGCTGGCACACTAGACACCGAGATACGAAGCGTGCTACCTCGCGCTTCATTCCATACCACCATACGTGCTCCCTCAAGTCTCGATACATCTTGTTGGCACCAGGATGCATCGAGTACTGAGAGCGGTGTGCCTCCTGCAAAACCTCCTCGTGCAGCTCTCCGCTAGGCACACATATCCTCGTGCCGTGCCGTAGAGAACCGTCATCTGCGATAGTAAAGTCGTCCGACAATCCCATCTGAACCTGTGCTCTAATACTCCTCAGAGTCTCATCATCGTACTGCGCAGCTCTGATCCTGTCCATCAGTTCGGACTGTATCTGCAATCCCCACATTTGAATCTCGGTACCGGGAACTAACACCTCAATCTCCAAGCTCTCTAAATCAGCCAACAAATGCCTATCTGTCGTCAAGTACATAGCCATCGGATACCTGCTCAAGGCATCGGCGACTACGTTGGCCTTCCCTGGATGGTACTGCAATGAGATGTCAAAGTCCTTCATCAACTCTAACCACCTCCTCTGCCTCATATTCAGCTCCTTCTGTGTGAATACGTACTTCAAGCTCTTGTGGTCTGTGAAGATCTCCACACGCTCTTCGTACAGGTAATGTTTCCACAGCTTTAGAGTGAAGATAACTGCTGCCAACTCTAAGTCGTGGGTGGGATAATTCTTTTCATGAGGGCGCAACTGCCTGGAAGCATAGGCAATTACCTTCCCGTGCTGCTGAAGAACACATCCCAGACCCTTCCCTGAAGCATCACTGTAGATGGTGAAACCACCTGTCCCTGATGGCAACGTCAAAATTGGAGCTGTCGTCAACCTCTTCTTCAGCTTATCAAATGCAGCCTAGCACTCCTCCTTCCACACAAAATCTACATCCTTCCTAGTCAATCTGGTCATTGGCGCTGCAATCTTAGAGAAGTCTTGTACAAACCTCCTGTAGTATCCTGCAAGCCCGAGGAAACTCCTGATCTCAGCTACCGAACTGGGGGTAGCCCAATACTCTACTGCCTCGATCTTCTGTGGGTTAACCGAGATTCCGTCACCCGATACCACATGCCCAAGAAATTCGACCTTGTCAAGGAAGAATTCACACTTAGAGAGTTTCCCGTACAACTTCTCCCTCCTGAGAGTCTCTAAGACCAATCTCAGGTGCTCTTCGTGCTCCTCCGGTGTCTTGGAATACACAAGAATATCGTCGATGAACACCACCACGAACTTGTCAAGGTACTGGTGGAACACCTTGTTCATCAAGTTCATGAATACGGCCGGTGCATTGGTTAAACCAAATGGCATCACCATGAACTCAAACTGGCCGTATCTGGTCCAAAAAGCTGTCTTCGGCGTGTCTTCTTTCTTCACTTTCACCTGGTGATAGCCTGACCTCAAATCAATCTTCGAAAACACCCTCGCTCCGCTCAACTGGTCGAAAAGATCATCTATCCTCGGCAGCGGGTACTTGTTCTTGATAGTGATATTGTTCAAAGCTCTATAATCAATGCACATGCGCACCGTACCGTCCTTCTTCGGTACGAACAATACCGGAGCTCCCCATGGTGATGAACTGGATTTGATGAAGCCTTTGTCCTGCAGCTCCTCAACTTGCTTCTTCAGTTCTGCCAGCTCGCTGTTGTTGACTCTATAGACATGTTGTGAAATGGGCTCCGCTCCTGGAACCAAGTCTATAGAGAATTCAACATCTCTGTCTGGCGGCAAGCCTGGCAACTCTTCTGGAAATACATCCAGGAACTCCGCTATCAGAGGATGTGGCAATTCCTCCTCTTCCGTCCTGGCTCCGCAAAATGTGCTCCCTCTCTGTTCCGCTGCTCCTCTGACGACCTCAAACTCCGGCTCTCCTGGTGGTCTAAATAATACTCTGCCTCTATAACAATCTATAGTAGCATGATGCCTACTCAACCAGTCCATTCCGAGTATAATATCGTACCCCGGTAGTGGCATGACAAGTAAGCTCACGCTCAACTCTCGGCCTCCTACTGACACTCTCCGGTCCTTGCAGTGATCACGGACTAGGATAATACCTCCACCAGTCATGATCTTGCAAGTCCTAGCTAATGGTTCTGTGTCTAAATGATGTCGAAGTGCATATGATACAGACACAAAACTATGGGAAGCGCCAGAATCAAATAAGGTAAATGCGGGAATACAATCGAGAAGAACCGAACCTGTGATCAAGTCTCCTGCTGGCTCGATCTCCTCGACTGCCATGGCGTACGCTCGCCCCTGGGGTGCACCTCTCTGCTGCTGATGCTGGGCAAACCTCTGATTCTGTGGTGGAAGCGGTCCCCTCTGTTGTTGGCCTCCTGGTACGGTAGGTACCCTGCCTGGTCCTCTCTGGGCGGCTGCTCCACCCTGACCTGGACGAATGGTAGGGCAATCCTTCAGCTGGTGTGTCGTCGATCCGCAGTACAAACATGAGCCTAACCTCTTCCTGCAGATCTCTCTGGTGTGTCCTGTCTTCCCGCAGTACGCACACTGGAGGGCGGGCTGAGTCTGCCTCTGTTGCTGTTGCTGGACCTGCCCTCTGGCTGGTGCCTGATGCTGCTGGTGCTGCTGCTGAAAGGGCCTCTGCTGCTGTTGATAGTGTGGACGCTTGCCTGGTCCCGCACTACTGTTTGCTCCTCCGGAACCATCGCGTCCCCTCTTGGGCCTGAGGTCCAAGTCGTCCTCGGCTATCTGGGCATCCATCAATATGCCCTCAAAGGTGGCGGTGCGACGTCCCGACGTGCGAGACTTGATCTCCCTTGACAGCCCCTTCCTGAACTTCCGGGCCCTGTCCCCCGGATCTCTAATCATCGACGGCGCAAAGCGGCTCAGACGGCTAAACTCCGCGGCATACTCATCGACGGACGAGCTCCCCTGGACTAAGTCATGGAACTGACTTTCCAAGGCTCCTAGGGCAACGTCAGGAAAGAATTTCTCCTTGAAGAGCTCCCTGAAATCCTCCCAAGTCAGTCCCCTACGCATGAGTCTCGGCTCCGTGCGAAACCACGTCAGGGCAATGTCAAACATCTGGCTGCCGGCTGCCTCGATCTTGAGCGCCTCTGGAAGCTGCGCCAAACGCAAGTTCCTCTCGATGTCCTCTAGCCAATCATCGGCGTAGAGTATCCCTTCTGTCCCCTTGAACTCCCGAGGCATCATCCTCTTGAAGTCCACAATGGTGCCCGGCCTCTGTTGTTGCTGACCAGGTTGTTGCTGCTGCTGAGCGACTCTCTCCACAGCCTGGAGAGCCACTTGGTGAGCATTCTCCATGTTCACCCTCATCATCTCTGTCTGGGCCTGATGTGCCTCAGCCTGTACTCTCTGGGCCTCTGCCGACGTCCTCTGGGCATCGACCATGCCCTGTATCAAAGCGAACATCTGTGCTCCATCGACGGGCACACCTCCTGGATACTGAGCTGGTGGTGATGGTAGCTCCGTCGTAGCTGCGGGGACCCTCTGAACAGGTGGTGGAGGACCCCCGACTGCTGCAGCCACTCCCACTTGTCCTGGAGATGTAGGAGGTGCTGCGGATGTCTGTCCGGCAGCGCGAGAGGTGGCAGACCTCTCCGTATCTGCTGCCCCTAGTCTCTGGGACCTTCTTGGCGGCATCCTGGAGACAGATCGAAAGATTCAATTAAGGCAATAGATATGATATCAAGGAAGGACAGAAAATTTTTAAAGGAATTAATCATTAAGAATAGTATCATAAGAATCAGAATTCCCTAATTGTGATTGAGCATATCCTTGGCCTAATTCCCATTACTACAATATCGCTCTACTGTGAATCTAAGACTACGGACCAGACCTGCATGGGCCACCACTAAAAACGTGTCACGACCCGCACCCGGAAATTGGGCATGAGTCGTGGGTACGTCCAGCCTACGCCGCAGCATCGGCGGTAGAACGCTGTCTAGGTCACACACATAGTATATCCTGTCAATAGTCTCAACTCCGTACGGAGGACAATGATAAATGAATCACAGTTCTATAATACACTCAATCACAACTATAACATAATGGCACGATGAGAATTGAAAAGAGTTCTATTTAAACCAAATACAAGAAGTCCAACTCAAATCCTGGGTCTAAATGACCTCACAAAGTCACAAATAAAATAAATACATCTCAGTCTCAGTCTCAGTCTAAAACAATAAATGCAGAAAAATAATCTAAGCATGGGCAGGCAAGTTCTCCTCTAGGATAGGCACCTCCTCTGGGATTTCTGGAGTGAAATCTCCCTCTATTCCTGGGCCGTAATAAGTAGGGCAAAAGTCCTCCAGGTTCTCTGAAAATGTTGTTATCCAGTCAGGATTGGAGTGAAGCACAAGCACTAACAGCAGTTTCATTAAATTGACAAAATCTATAAACAGTGTAAGAAATACAAGATGGAAATAAAAGCTGAACATGTGGAGTACTGAAGAAATGAAATAGACAATAAGCATCTAGCAATGAGCAATAAATAGTGGATGCTAGAACAAGTAAATCTGAATAAAGATAAAACATCTAACTAAGTGGTTGAAATATTAGTTTATTATGTGATCGGCTTGGGACTGGATCAGGCTGGTTATATATGATTAGCTATGATTCTTGAAGGTCAGGCTAACCATATGGTTAGCTATGATGCATGATAATGGTCAGGCTAATCATATATAACAGCTATGAGGCATGATGATGGTCAGGCCACACCCGACGTGAGATGTGGGGTGAGCTATGATGCATGGTAAAGGTGGATATGATCACATAATCTACTAATAGTTCCCCATCCCCCAGCTAGCACGATGGATTCCAATCACGACTCCTCATGATGGGAATCTAGGGTGCTAACCCGTGTATCCATAGTGTCGAAATCAAGTATGTAATACACTACAATTTATAGAAGTAATCAACCATGAAAACTGTCAGAGAATGTACTCGCCTGTGGTCCTGAGCAAGGTGTGAGGATCGATGTCCAAGATGAAATCAAAATGACCTAATATAGAAATTTAATGTTAATTAATGAATTAAAAGAATAACATGTTTAACAATTTAAAAACGAGGTTTCTAGGTCATGTCTAAGGTTTACTGGTCAATACTAGGTCCAACTAAGTCAACTCTAGGTTTTTGGTCAAAACTAGTTAATACCTTGCTTCTAGGTTCATACTAGCTATTGTTAACTAATACTAGTTAAATACACTATTATTATATGTTCTATACTTACTAATATTAGCTAATATTCATTATACTAGGTATTATCATTATATATAACTCATATAGTGTGGTATATTGGTATCTTGCTGAAACTAGTTACTATTTCTTATACTATATGCTATCAGTAAGTAAATAACTTACATTTATATACTGAGTATATACCTTAACTGACCCAACCAATTTATACCTTAACATATCTTATATCTTGACATTTACCCATATCCAACACCAACTTGACATCCCCACTACACACTAGCCTAGCACACATTAACATTTAAAACTCCTTAGGCACCCCACACACACATACAGTCACATTGAGATACCTGATACCATCCTCTACTCACATTAATACCCATTAGGTACACAGTTTTCTGTACACAGGTATCTCACAAACTGATATACAAATACTGATACTAACATACACTACACAATCCTGTAGTCACAACTGAACCCTCTCACACAGACACAACTCACTGACCAACTCATACACAGTTCTCACAATACACATGTACACAACACCCTACACACACCTATACATGTAGTCACAGCTACACACACTGTTCTGTACACAGACACATTCAGTCTGCACACACACACAGAAATCTAATGCACCTCACTCTGTGAACTCAGCACAGCCATTACCCACATGAACAACAACCACACTCTAATATAGACTGATACATAAACACACACACACAGTGTACAATTTCTGCACACAGACACACATACACAGGTCTGGATACACATGGTTTCAACTAGACCCTAGGTTTGAGTCATCTCACACTGCACCCTGACACCAATCACTACACTAAGACACAACCAAAATAGGAAACTCACATCTAAATCCTATATACAGCCCACTGTCCTATACTCACAGGCACTGAGAGGAAACTGATACCCACACATACTCTACTGATACACAACTTCTAAACCAACTCACAATACAACCTAGATGCTGAAAAATAATACCCCCCCCCCCACTGTTGATATCTGCACAGCAATACACCTATTTTTTACTGATACATGACACTGCACATGCTGAAATTAATACTGAACACACAGGAAAACTTATCTACCTAACTACCTGGACACATAACATATTTGCTCACTCATACACAGTTCCAAACACACACTGCTACTCTAGGGGTTAAGTTCACTCTCACAAAGCACTGAAACTGGGATACTCACATATGTTGATACCCACACAAATACCTAACCCAGAATTCCTCAATGAACTCACTCAATTCTGGGACACAGCACATGGACACAGGTAACACATAATACAACACTATCTATACACACACCCAGGTAGCCTCCCTAATCTAATACACATCTATATACAACCAATGCACAGCCACAATCCTCCTCTGACCCGAGTGCACCAAGAACCCAAAACACACAGTACAGTTATCTAAAACCCGATTATGCACAAGGACGATCCCCCAACACAGTGCACACAGCACAAACCTGAACACAAGTAATTTTACATACAAATATAGATAAGTATATCAATATATATACAGGAACTAAAATACGAGGATAGGCAAACCCTAAGAACATTTCCTCAAACACCAGAAGTACAAAAAATGGTTTTACATAGGAAACCCATAATCCTCCAATCAAAAACCCTAAGAAATCGGGATCTAACCTACATGTAAGAGATGAATTCAATCTACATGCAACCCCTAGGGTTAGGGTTCCTGAAAAAATTGGGAAAAACCCCATGTGGGTCACCAAAACTTAATCAAAAACCCTAAATTCGAATTACACAGCCAGGGGTGTTTCCTAATGGCCATTACCATCTAAAAACAGGAATTAAAGGAATAAAAACTAGGGTTTTACCTGCAGGGAAGGTTTCTTCAATGAAGTCCTTCTTTTCCAAGGCTTCCTGACCCTCGTTCCTTGCTTTGGAGAAGGAGAAAATGGAAACCTAGGGTTAGCTCTCGAAAATTTGGGTGGGAGATGGTTTTCTCTAATGGAGGCTAGGGTTTCTCCTGTCTACATGAAGGATGGCTTTGTGGGAAGCTTCCTTTTTATATTAAACCTAGTTTTAGGGTTTCTATGCCTAGTTTTTAGGTTAAACCCCCTGGCCCTCTCATGTAGAACCTAATAGACTCAGGTTAAGTCAGTCTAGGGTTTTGAGGTTCCATCTTAAATTTAAAATTCTAGGGTTTTGCTAGAATAGGGTTTACAAATTAGGGTTTACACATTAGGGTTGTCCTAATGGATTCTAGGGTTTGACCTAAACTAAACATTTCTAATAATAATATAATTAGTTACAAAACTCAGCAATTAATTTAATACAGAATTATTTAAAGTAGCTAAAATTACCTAAATGCCCTTATTTGGAATTGTGGTAGTGACAGACCCCGAGTTCAGTAGCAGAGATCAGGAGTTTCTTGGGATTGGCAGGCTACTACAGGAAGTTTGTGCAAGATTTTTCGAGGATTGCCGAGCCGATGACTATACTCACTAGGAAGGATGTAGAGTTTGTTGGGACGGAGATTGCCAGTTTACTTTTAAGGAATTAAAGAGGAGGTTGACGCCTGCTCCTATTTTAACGTTGCCATCAGGGTCTGGAGGTTTCACTATTTATAGTGATGCATCAGGAAAATATTTGAGTTGTGCTTTTCAGCAGAATAGAAAAGTGATTGCCTATGCATCCAGGCAATTGCGTCCCCATGAAAAGAACTATCCTACCCATAATTTGGAGTTGGAAGCAGTCATCTTCGCCCTGAAGTTGTGGAAACATTATTTGTACGGAGAGTGTGTGGAGATCTTCACAGACCACAAAAGCTTGAAGTACATTTTCACGCAGAAGGAGTTGAACATGAGGCAGCATCGGTGGTTGGAACTGATGAAGGATTTTGATATATCATTGCAGTATCATCCTGGAAAAGCTAATGTAGTTGTCGATGCTTTGAGCAGGTATCCGGTAGCTATGTTCTTGACACAGGATCGATATTTGTTGGAGGACTTGGAGAGCTTGGGCATTGAGGTGATAGGTCCTGGTTGTGCTATACAGATGTGGGGATTGCAGATACACTCAGATTTGATGGACAGGATCAAGGCAGCACAGTATGAGGATATATCTCTGAGGAGCATCAGAGCTCAGGTGAGAGCAAGATTGGAGGATGTATTCACTATTTCTGAGGATGGATCTTTGAGGCATGGAGTTAGATTGTGTGTGCCTAGTGGGGATCTACGTGAGGAGGTATTGCAGGAAGCGCATCGCTCTCAGTATTTCATGCATCCAGGTGCCAACAAGATATATTGGGATATGCGAGAGAGTGTGTGGTGGTATGGCATGAAGAGGGAAGTGGCACAGTTTGTATCCAGATGCTTAGTGTGCCAGCAGGTGAAAGCCAGAGGCAGAGGCTAGGAGGTTTACTTCAGCCATTACCCATTCCAGAGTGGAAGTGGGAGCACATTACTATGGATTTTGTGTCCGGACTTCCACGATCTCCAGGAGAGAAAGATGCGATTTGGGTCATCGTTGATAGGTTGACCAAGTCGGCCCATATTTTGCCTTTCAAGTTGGGTTTGTCTACGGAGAAGCTGGCAGAGATATATGTAAGGCAGATTGTTAAGATACATGGAGTTCCCGTCATCATAGTCTCAGATCGGGATAGTCATTTCACTTCTCATTTCTGGAAGAGTTTGTAGGAGAGTTTGGGCACTCAGCTCAAGTTTAGTACTGCATATCATCCCTAGACAGATGGGCAGTCGGAGAGGACTATTCAGACTCTCGAGGATATATTGTACACTTGTGTACTAGATTTTGGGGGTTCTTGGGAGGACCATCTCCATTTGGTAGAGTTTTTTTACAACAATAGTTATCAGGCTAGTATAGAGATGTCACCTTTTTAAGCTCTGTACGGTCGAAGGTGTCGTACTCCCTTGTCATGGAAAGATGTTGGAGAGAGGGTTTTGCTTGGGCCAGATATAGTTGTAGATGCAGAAGAGAAGGTTCAGTTGATCAGAGACAGACTTCGAGTGGCGCAGGACAAACAGCGTCATTGGACCGATAGCCACTGGAGACCTTTGGAGTTCGAGGTATAGTTTAGATTTTTGTTTTGTGCTTGTTATTGGTTATTTGTTATAGATTAAGTTCTTAAGTTGGTGTTCTATTCTGGGTGGATGGTTTGGTGTTTCTGAGGATTACTCTGACAAGAGGCACGATTCGCTTCGGTGGAGGCGGGAAGCTTAGTCCGCGATTCATCGGACCTTTCACTATTCTAGAGAGAGTCGGTGCAGTTGCTTATAGACTAGACTTACCACCTGCATTGAAAGGAGTGCACAACGTGTTTCACGTGTCGCAGTTGAGTTGGTACGTGGCAGATCCTAGTCATGTGTTGGATCACTCAGAGATAGAGGTGGGCCCTACTCTTAGCTATCCAGAGCAGCCAGTTGAGATTCTGGATCGGAGAGAGAAGGTGCTGAGGAACCAGACTATTCTTTTGGTGCGCGTCGCATGGAGGCATCACTCTTCGGGGGAATCTACCTGGGAGAGAGAGGAGAAAATGGGAGAGCGTTATCCATATTTGTTTGTGCCTTGAGGTATGTTATTTCCTAGTTATGTTCTGTTCATTGTTGTGTTCTTTCATAGTTAGCTATCTTTCTTTAGTTCTGTCCTTTTGTGATTTTCTGGGGGTAGTTTTCGTCTTTGAATTTCGATGATAAAATTATTTTAAGAAGGGTAGACTTGTTACTACCACATTTTCTAGGAAAGGGTATTTTAGTAATTTTATATTTAATTAGATATTGTGCATAATAAATAATTATTTGTTGTATTATTTAATTATTGTTAGATATTAGTTATTTATTTTGGACTTGTGTTAGTGGACCTAACTAGTTTAGTTTAGACTCATAGACCAACATGAATTAATTGATTAGGACTTACCCATTTAGAAAGCCCATTGTTAAGGAGATAGATTAAATTAATTAAACCATTAGACTAGAAGCTTCCTTCCTTAATTATTTCTTCATGAGAGGCCCCAAGGGATATATTGGACATTAAATGATAGCTTAAGGAAGTGGAAAGAGGGCCGACCTATATAGAGGGGGGAAATTATTTCTCTCTGCTCTTTTCATTTCAAAACTAGATCTAGAATTTCCCTCAACCAAATTCCTTCATTCCCACTTTATTTCTCAACCAAATTGCATTACAATTCCTTTCCAAATCACCATTGGAGGCTTAAGAAGCAAGGATCTAGAAGGAAAAAAGTAAGGATCTACAAAGAGGTGCAAGGATCTACAAGTTGGAGCCAATTTTATCTCAATTGGAGGTTATATTGGGAATCCATCTCCCAAAAGATACAATTCAGTTTTCTCCCTTAATTTGGGTTCTAAATATGAGATTTAACCATGGAAAATCAACCCATATGCATAGGCTACCCATAGGATTTGGTTTTGTATTCATAGGAGGCCTGTTGAGAAAGTTATGGTACTTTTTGTGTCAATTTTGGGAGAATTTTGAGATTAACAATTGTTGTGTGTGTCAGTTGATCATATAGATCAATTTGGCATGTGCTTGTATATTTGGGGCTAGTTTTGTATCCACAATTGGGTACGTGTAGATCATATCCCAATAATTTGGTGATACGTGTTGATTTGGGGGTTTTTCCTCCGACACGGGACTTTGTACATGTCATATTTTGACACGTAGATCTATATTTGACTCTTCGTATTGTTCATAAATAATATATGTGACTTATTCGTGTCCTTCGGGGTACATTTGGATGTGTGGTGGACTCGTGTCACATGCGTATCCTAGATCTAGTGGGATACGGTGTGATACTCTCCATATGTTTGTGCAAATTATATGTAGATCTATTTCTTGTATTCTTAAATCATGAAAAATGTATTTGTACATACATATAGATATTTATATATAGATATTGTATAAATAATTATGCTTCTTGTGTCTTAGATCTATGTATTATGTATGTACTATATGTATCTATGTTGTACTACATATATGTATGTTATTATTATATGTGTTTAGTATATATATTCTATATAGTTGTAACTATGTGATACTATATTGTAACTTTGTATTATTGTGTTAGAATATATATATTGTAGTATGTATATATATGTGTATATTTTAAATGGGTATTTAAATTTATATATGGATGTTATATGATTATATATACATATACATATATGTATAGTTGTCTGTATATATTAATATAAATGTGTATGCATATTACTATATCATAGTTATGTACATAATAACAGTGAGGGTGTATGTATAGATTTTATTGGTAATTATGTATATATATATATATATATATATATATATATATATATATATATATATATATATATTAGATTATATATATATTATGGCGACAGCAGCAGCCGCTGTAGCAGTAGCAGCAGCAATGGTGACAGCAGCCGGAGCTGTCACCAAAACAGCAGCAGCGGCGATAGCAGTTTGGCGACGGCTGCAAACCGCCACTGGCGTGCTGTCGTAGGCACCCAAAAATAAAACCTTTACTCTTGAAATAATATGTAGTAGTGAGAGTAAGGATCGTTCCCACGAAGAGTAATTAGTTTGATCTTTATGCTATGTGAAATAAGATGGGGGGGGAGTTTTGGATCAAAGCAAATTCTAGAGAGCTAAAAACAATTAAAGTATTAAAAACAATCAAAAGTAAAAAAATGTTGGTCTCAGTCAACATCCACCATTGGAATCTTAAAACTGATCATCGATGCAAGTATATATTAATTCATACTTTGAATATTCATCGTTGGAATTATTTTCCTATCTCCTTCAGCCATAATTAATTAAAAACAAGCGATCTAATTAACCTTAACTACTAAATAACCCCAGACAAGCGCTAAAGGTTTAATTTAGTAGCGTATTAAACTCGATGAGATCGATGAAGCAAAACAACACAAGCACACGCGGTTGCATTTAATTTTGTCAAAAAAATTTCTCCTAAGATCTAATAAAACAAAGCAGTTCATTAAATCTTGGTTGCTTCACAAATTAGAGGGATCGAACAATTACGGATTCGATATCTAATTTAGCATTAGATTGTCATGAATAATAAACTAGTATGCATCCTAGTCATTAAACAAGATAATCATAAAAATATGCATAAGAAAACATTCGATACTTAAAGCACAAATCAAAAATATAAACACAAATTAGATCTCACAAGTTTTTATTCATTCCGAGGCTTCCGTTTCCTTCGACCAACAAGACTTTTAGCTCCACATGTTCAAGAACACTTCAAAAGAATATTGGAGAAGAGGAAGAAGAGTTGTGTGTTATTCTTCTTTTTCCTCTTGATCTCTACCCCTTTTATACACTCTAAATAAGTGTTTGAAGATCACAATATCTTCCCAAAAATCCTCTAAGAGTTACAACAACCCAACAATAAAATAAAATCTTTGAATAAGTTGGGAAATGGTTATATCAACTCCACTTTTTGTGCACAGCATAGTTGTCTCAACTTCAAGCGTGATTTGGTCCATGATGTAGCCAGAATCTCGAGAAAATCAAAACAGCAAAATTGTGCCTCTATCACTTAGCTTTCCGAATCAATTTGGATCAGCTCAATTGGACTTCGGATGAGCAAGTTATGACCATTTTTCTACAAGATGTCAGAACTGTCCAGAATTGATAATTAGCTCCATTTTGCTTTTAGTGACTCCAATTGTATCCTAGATCAAAATATAAAAATAATGAGTATCTTTAGACATTAAATGAGCATAAAGGAGTATACATTAAGGAATAAAAATATGATATTTTATGTTCTCATCAAATACCCCCACACTTAACCTTTGCTCGTCCTCGGGCAAAACTCTAATTTATTTTTCCAAAAAGAAATCAAGGTTGCAATGTCATAAATAAATAACAACCAAGTTCTTCAAAACTCATAACATATCATGAACATATATTCTTAAACAACTTCTAATTACTTAGTAGGTATTTTTACTTGAAAAATAGAGTAAACTAAATAGGTAGACCCTCACGGGAATAAACACTAAACTCTCATGTGTTTGAAGGTATATATTTCTCTCGAATTCATTCCAAAAGAAATGCTCTACTATAAGCTTGTGTATTTTCTCATTCTCCACCACTGGGATCACATGCATAACATAAATCATAAGGACTTTTCATGGGTTGTAACATGGCTTAGGATTAAGGTGGGATATATTTAGGAATGTAGCTCAAAAGCCATCAAAACTAGTGGAGCAAAAATGAATCAACTCAATCTCAATATAAAACATGTAAAATCAATCACTCCATTTTTCAGCGTCTTCAATTTGGCTTTTAAAGCATTTAAACAATGCAAAATCAATCACTCCATTTCTTTTCTTTTCTTTTTTTTTTTCTTTTTTTTTTTTTTTTTTACTTTTTTTTTTAACAATAATGGAACTTAGGAAATTTGAGGATAAAAATATGTTCCATTTTGTTGGTTATAACCAAACCACAAATTTAGATACCCCCACAATTATTTTTTCGTACACTCATACATATCATAATGATCAACAATGCTCCACTAGCTTTGCGACTTGGGTAAAGGTATAAATATTATTGGTTGAAAGCTTGTAATGTGGGTATACCAAAAAAAAGGCAATAAAGCTCAAAGGGGTTCAACAAAAAGAAAATTAATTACAAGATGGGCTATTTGGCTTATGTAACGCATAACAAAGATGGCCTTAATCATGTTCATGCATGCATGTGTCAATGTAATCTCGAAGAGAATCAAAGCAAGTTCTAGAGAAACAAATCAGTGGAAGAATATCTCTCATGAAAGAATAATGAGACTGATGTGTCAGTCTAAAGGCTCAAATCCTCACTGGCTTTTGTCTACCAATTTAGATACTACCATTTTCAATAAAAAATAACTAGACTAATTAATTCTAAGTTGAAAAAAAAATTATTTATTCAATCATGTTATGAATTTTTCAAATCTAGTTGAATCTTACTCATGACATACACAACCAAAAATTATTAAAAAAACAAAAACCAAAATTCTTTTATTATTATTATTATTATTATTATTAAAAAAAAAAATTTAGAAAAATAGCGAACTAAAAATGCTTAAAATAAAGTAAATTCCCTCCCCCACACTTAAAACAGACATTGTCCCCAATGTATGGTTAAATGCAAAGAAAAGACAAAATAACCAAAAAAAATAAAATGCGAGAATAAAAAAAAAAACTTCTCTTGGGTTGCCTCCCAAGCAGCGCCTTTGTTTAATATTTTCGTTGGCTCGACTCTATGCACACTTGATATAACTAGGCAGGGATTCCAAGTCTAGAATGCAGCCCTGCAAAACAGAAGGTAAAGGTCTTTTGTTATAAATTGGAATATATGGAATGTTACCTGACTGTTGTCTTTTTGGAAGATCGTTCAACACTGCAACAGTTTTATGTAAGTTAGTACTCAAAGCTAACTCATGTTCTTTCTCAAAATTCTCACTGATGGCAACTTTTACTCCATTTTTTTCTATCAAGTTTAAAAACTTCTTTTCCATTAGGTACTACATCGTCGTTAGGAATGTTCGTCTCTGCAACGATATTTTTCTCTTCTTCTTCTTTTGACGATGCACATGCATCTTTTTCTGGAATTTCAACTTCTTTACAACTTCTCAAAATGATTGAACTTACAGTTTCTTTTGGATTTACTATCGTTTCAGATGGTAAGTTCTCCAAGCTTTGTGCCTTTAGCTTATTAATTGCAGTTGTCATTTGACTCATTTGATTGTTCAAACTTTCGATACTAGCCCTCGTCTCCTGTTGAAATTGTAAATTATTAATGGCAATAGACTTAACAATATCTTCGAAAGACATACCAGAATTAGAAGTTTGGCTTTGTTGTAGGTATTGCTGCTTGTATTGCTGGTAACTTGGACAATTTTGAGTTGCTGGTTGATTTAATTCTGGACTCCCATAGGTGAGATTGGAATGATCTCTCCATACTATGTTGTACGTGTCTGAATAGGAATCATACTTCATTTCTGGTAGTCCAGGAAAACCATATTCCGTATTCACTTGTTCATTGGACTCCTCTTGGAGAGTTGGACACATATCGGTTGGATGCCCTGATACTAGACAAATCCTACAAGCCTTTGTTGTTTTCATGTTACCTACAACCATCTGACGAACAAGAGAAGTTAAACAAGAAATTTGTTGTTCTAAGGAAGAAACATTTACCTCATCCGCATGCCTAGATGGAAGATCTAGCCAAGTGCCAAATATTTGAGAATTGGCCGCCATTTCCTGTTACAGAATTTTTTTTTTTTTTTAATAGGCAAAAAATTATTTGATCACAAGAACGAAATAAAGATCACAAAAAGCACAAAAATCAACTAAAATTACTCCCCGACAACGGCGCCAAAATTTGACGTGCTGTCGTAGGCACCCAAAAATAAAACATTTACTCTTGAAATAATATGTAGTAGTGAGAGTAAGGATCGTTCCCACGAAGAGTAATTAGTTTAATCTTTATGCTATGTAAAATAAGATGGGAGGGAAGTTTTGGATCAAAGCAAATTCTAGAGAGCTAAAAACAATTAAAGTATTAAAACAATCAAAAGAAAAAAAATGTTGGTCTCAGTCAACATCCACCATTGGAATCTTAAAACTGATCATCGATGCAAGTATATATTAATTCATACTTTGAATATTCATCGTTGGAATTATTTTCCTATCTCCTTCAGCCATAATTAATTAAAAACAAGCGATCTAATTAACCTTAACTACTAAATAACCCCAGACAAGCGCTAAAGGTTTAATTTAGTAGCGTATTAAACTCGATGAGATCGATGAAGCAAAACAACACAAGCACACGCGGTTGCATTTAATTTTGTCAAAAAAATTTCTCCTAAGATCTAATAAAACAAAGCAGTTCATTAAATCTTGGTTGCTTCACAAATTAGAGGGATCAAATAATTACGGATTCGATATCTAATTTAGCATTAGATTGTCATGAATAATAAACTAGTATGCATCCTAGTCATTAAACAAGATAATCATAAAAATATGCATAAGAAAACATTCGATACTTAAAGCACAAATCAAAAATATAAACACAAATTAGATCTCACAAGTTTTTATTCATTCCGAGGCTTCCGTTTCCTTCGACCAACAAGACTTTTAGCTCCACATGTTCAAGAACACTTCAAAAGAATATTGGAGAAGAGGAAGAAGAGTTGTGTGTTGTTCTTCTTTTTCCTCTTGATCTCTACCCCTTTTATACACTCTAAATAAGTGTTTGAAGATCACAATATCTTCCCAAAAATCCTCTAAGAGTTACAACAACCCAACAATAAAATAAAATCTTTGAATAAGTTGGAAAATGGTTATATCAACTCCACTTTTTTTGTACAGCATAGTTATCTTAACTTCAAGCGTGATTTGGTCCATGATGTAGCCAGAATCTCGGAAAAATCAAAAAAGCAAAATTGTGCCTCTATCACTTAGCTTTCCAAATCAATTTGGATCAGCTCAATTGGACTTCGGATGAGCAAGTTATGACCATTTTTCTACAAGATGTCAGAACTGTCCAGAATTGATAATTAGCTCCATTTTGCTTTTAGTGACTCCAATTGTATCCTAGATCAAAATATAAAAATAATGAGTATCTTTAGACATTAAATGAGCATAAAGGAGTATACATTAAGGAATAAAAATATAATATTTTATGTTCTCATCAGCCACCAAAGCAGCAGCAGCAGTGGGAACAGTCAGCAGCAGCAGCGACAGCAGATTTAGCAACGGTCACAACCGTCACCAAAGGGGCAGCGTATCAAAATATCAGGTTTTCAGCACTATTTTTAGTGACAATTGTCAGATTATATATATATATATATATATATATATATATACCGGTAGTTAATATAACAAGGTATTGGGTATTACCTTGAGGAAACCAAGGAAATTGGAAATACCCAAGATATTGGGTTTGTGTATCAAGTTTGTGAATTATTGTTGAGATACCAAGTTGGTTCAAAACTACGGTACCTATTTAATGTTATAATTGTGATTCTATATTATTAATAATTGTTGATATATATTTATTGAGGTTTACCTTGGATTCACGTATCCGGAGATACGGTATCCTAATATTTAAGATATGGGTTTAGTGACCTAGACTTTTAGTATTTGAACCCAATATTTTGTGTTAGACTTATGCAACCTAAAAATAGGTAGTTTGACCATAGTTAACCATAGTTAACCATAGTTTGACTATAGTTGACCATAGTTTAACTTTTGACTTAGAATTGACTTATTGACCTAGAAATTGATTAGTTTAACTTATTCTCTTTTCGAAACCTTGTATTGATGTTGTATTCCATATCTAGGTCTTCTAGGCACCATGTCAGACATCTGTGAGACTATTTTTTGGACTTCAGGCAAGTATATTCTCTGATAGTTTCTCATTTATGATATCCTCTATGTTCATTATATCTAGTGTAGATATCCTTGTTCTCTTGACACGATGGTTACACGGATTGGTATATTCGGATCTCGTCATGAGATGTTATTTCTTTTTATATGGTGTATTTTGTGCAAGCCTTGTTTTATTGATTATCTTGTACATGTACAAACACTGATTCTCGGGAAGACTAGATATCTTCTTAGGGAATCTCGTGCCATAGCGTACCATGGTTGGATCTATTATACCAATCGAGGGTGGGGAGTATTTTAGTGTAGATATGTGATCATACACTCCTTGTATCAAGTCTTGCATTGAATATTGTTAATCAAACACCGCACATATGATTAGCCGGGCCATATATCTTGTATCAAGTTTCCAAGCCGATCATATGTTAAAGCTAGTACTCACACACTTAGTCATTAGTATTCTTGATCATTGACATATTGCTCATTATTGTATTTATTCCAGTATTTCTTTATTGTATATATATCCCTCGTATCTATTGTGCATCTTGTATATTTATATCTATTTATTGTTACATAATTTTTATCATTGATTAGAACTGCTGTTAGAGATGTACTCTGCTCCTTTCCTGACTGGATAAATTTTTTCCAGATGATACTGAGGACTGGTACCCTACACATTATGGACCCCAGGATAGTGTGGGTCTAGAGTCTGAGACCCTGGTTCAGGAGGGACTTATCCCAACTGAAACAGATGACCCGAGTTTAGTAGCTTCTTATTATTCTTTGTACTGGATTTGTCTCCAGCTTATTTGTTAGTATTCTTTCAGACTCATTGATGTATTATTTTAGACTCATGAGTTGTATTGTGACTTTACTATTCTTTATTTGATTCGTGCTCATTCTAGCTTAGATCTGTGATTGAGTATATTATCATTGTTGGTGGTTTATTATATTGTTAGATAGATTACCCAGACAGCGTTCTATTGCTGATTCTGCGGCGTAGGTTGGGCGTTGTTTCTGACTTGTACCCTTATATCGGGTATGGGTCATGACATATATACACTATTATGAAATAAAAACTAACAGAGAAATGTACTCGCCTGTGGTCCTGAACAAAAGGTATAACTTGGTGTCCGAGATGGTGTCACACAAACCTATATATAAAATATCAATGTCACTTAGGTGTAATGGATGATAAATGAGAAAAAAAATAAAAAAATGGGTAATCTCTAGGTCATGCTATGTTACTTTGGTCAAACGGGGTCAAACTACGTCAAGGGTTGACTTTTAAAGTCAAACTAGTCAATATTGGTCAACTCTAGTCAAAGCTAGGTCAACCCTATCATTCTAAGTTAAAACTATCTAGACTAGTCTATCTCCCAAGTGTAATAGCTATTTATCTGTTAACACTAAGTATTGGTTAACACTATTATAAATACACTAGTTAAATATACTATGAACTATAATACTATGGATATCAACTAGCCAGTACTTATCTAACCATTCCTAACATCTAATACTAAGACATCAACTCTTATTCAATAACCACCCTTAAACACCATATCAACTAACACAAACTACCCTCATTGAAAAAAATACTAACTCATAGTATTTAGGCTATAACTTATCTACCTAACTACTACTACTTCAAGATGAATCCATTACCTATATAGTCATGTACAAGCATCTATGAATTCATCCTTACTTATTTCCAACTCAAAATACTCTCTAATCTGGATACTAACGCTTAGTGTACCTCACAGTTGACCCCCACTCACAGTTCAATTCAATGTACTTGATATCTATAGTACTAACTCACAACACTCATACTTAAGCACCTCTAATTCTCAGATTTCTATTGATACTATAGGTATACTCACACCAACATCTTAATCTCCTCACTAACTGAATACCCTCCAAGCCCGAGTCACACACTCATGTGTGTAAGCTACACCACTCGAGCAGTATATAAGTATTCATTCCTATAACTGACACTGATTCGGATCTGCATCTAACACCCTCATCTCTCACTAATGCATAATGCACACAACTAACTATGTCACCCCTTTGGATTTTGCTAAATGCTGATACTATATTGCCTCAATTATTATTGTTTCTGCTACACTATGAAAATGCTGCTGATGCTCTATGCAAATGCTGCTGCTGCACTGCTATATGCAGCTACTGATCTATGCAAATGATGTTGCTGCTGCACTGTTATGTGAACTCGATCCCCCCTAGCTTGAATGCAACATTCTCAAATTGCTGCCACTGTTGCTGTTGTAATCTATACAAAACTTGATACACTCACCATCACACATGACTCTCACAAACACCTCATGCATATATATATATATATATATATATATATATATATATATAGAGAGAGAGAGAGAGAGGTTTAAACAAATACCTATAGTGTACCAAATAGAATATTTAAGATACTCAACCCAATAAGGTGCCAAACTCTTCATTCTCCATAATTAATCATTCCCAGAAGTCATATATATATATATAATTACAACTATTAGAAGTTATTATAACATATAATGAAGAGAAATCATGTAAATCACTCAAAATTGGCCCCGTATCACACCGTATCACAAAATATCATGATACGGCCTATACGTATCCATTTGTGGACAAGTACTAGTCCCATAACCCCGATCTAAGTCTAATTAGATCTAATTGGTCTTATGACACATAATTGATGTGTCAAATTCATAATTTCCCCAATATATACACAAAATATCACATATAACTCATAATACAAAGCCAAATAGCTAAGAACTTGTTCCTATAGGTAGTCCTATGCCAAAGGGTCATTCCTAATATTCAAAAGCATGATTAAGAAGCTATAATGAGAGAAAAATTTAGTAATTACTAATTGGGAGATGGATTCCTAATAAAAATGCAATTGGACATGATTTAGATACGATCTCTAGCTCCAAAGCTTCTCCTCTTTGTGCTCCTTGCTTCTCCAAGCTTCAAGGCTCCAAGAGTGATGAATTTGAGAAGGAATTGGTGGTGAATTGTGTAGAAAATCAATAGAGAGAAATTGCGGAATTGGGGATCTAGAATTTGGATCAAAATTAAAATGCAAATGAGGAGAGAGAGAGAGAAACCCCCCCCCCCCTCTATAGTGGCCGGCCTATTCCCCCTTCCCCAAGCAAATTCAAATATCCAAGTTGTCCCCTACATGTTGTATTATGAGAAATAATTAAGGATGGATATATTTGCTAGTCTCTAACTAATTGTAATTAAACTAATCCTTCTTAATTTAATTAGTGGAATGACTAATGGGCTTTGGTCCAAGTTGGGCTCACTAATTATCATGACAAATCTAAATGGGTCCATATGTGACAAGTCTAAATATTGTCTAGTCTCTCTCTAACTAATTGATATTAGTCATAAATAATCATAGCTTAACTTAATTAAATAAATTAATAAAATTATCACACAAATATTCAATATTTAATTCCTAAAACAAATATCCATGCCAAATTACCGAACTACCCCTAGCTGGAAAAGTGAGGGTGATAATCCTACCCCTAGCTCAAAATTAAGGAAGAAACTAACTACCAAGAATAATCAATACAAACAAGAAAGAATTTATACCTCACGGCTCAAACAGATTAGGATATCGCTCGCGCATCTCGGCCTCTCGCTCCAAGGTACTCTCTCCTGGTGAGTGATGCCTCCACGCGACGTGCACCAAAGGAATCGTCTGGTTCCGCAAAACCTTCTTCCTGCGGTCAAAAATCTCTACGGGATGCTCTGGGTAGCTAAGAGTCGGACCATCCTCAATCTCCGAGTGATCTAGTACATGGCTAGGATCTACCACGTACCATCTTAACTGCGACACGTGGAACATGTTGTGCACTCCCTCTAATGCAGGCGACAAGTCTAGTCTGTAGGCCACTACACCGACCCTCTCAAGAACACCGAAAGGTCCGATGTACCGCGGACTAAGCTTTTCACCTCCACCAAAGCGAATTATGCCTCGTGTCGGAGAAATCCTCAAGAATACCAGATCGCCAACCTAGCATAAAACACAGCCTTAGCACACTAACAAAAACAAGCAATCTTAAACAATACAAACAAAATCTATACCTCAAACTCCAATGGTCTCCGGTGGCTATCGGTACAATGTCGATGTCTATCCTGCGCCACCCAAAGTCTATCCCTGATGAGCTTCACCTTCTCAGCTGCATCTACGACCATCTTTGGTCCCAATAAGGCTCTTTCACCAACATCATCGCATGATAACGGAGTACGGCATCTCTGTCCATACAATGCCTCAAATGGTGACATCTCTATACTGACCTGGTAGCTGTTATTGTAAGAAAACTCTTCCAAGTGAAGATGATCCTCCCATGAGCCTCCAAAATTCAAAACACAGGTGCGTAGCATATCCTCAAGAGTCTGGATAGTCCTCTCCGACTGCCCGTCTGTCTGGGGGTAATATGCGATACTGAACTTGAGTTGAGTGCCCAAGCTAGCCTGCAAACTCCTCCAGAAGTGGAACGTGAAGCGACTATCCCGATCCGAGACTATGCTCACAGGAACTCCATGTAATTTGACTATCTGATGCACATATATCTTCACGAGTTTCTCCGTAGACGTACCCACTTTGAATGGCAGAAAGTGGGCTAATTTGGTCAACTTGTCTACGATGACCCAAATCGCATCTTTACCTTCTGGAGAACGCGAAAGCCCTGAAATAAAGTCCATCATCACATGCTCCCATTTACACTCTGGATTGGGTAAAGGCTGAAGCAATCCACCTGGTCTCTGTCTCTCTACCTTTACCTGCTGGCATACCAAGCATCTAGATACGAAGCTAGCCACCTCCCACTTCATACCATACCACCAAACATGCTCTCTCATGTCCCTATATATCTTGTTGGCACCTAGATGCATAGATTACTGAGATCGATTGCCTTCTGAAGAATCTTCTCGCGTAACGCTCCACTCGACACACACAACTTGGTACCGTATCGCAATGATCCATCATCTGCAATATTGAAGTCCTCTGTCAATCCTATCTGGACTTGTGCTGCTCCTCGGAGACTCATCCTCGAAATGTGCGGCTCTGATCTGGTCCATCAACTCTGACTGTACCTGAAGTCCCCACATCTTTTCTACAACTCTAGAAACTAATACCTCAATACCTAAGGTATTAAGATCGGCCAATAAATGTATATCCCTTGTCAAGTACATAACAACTGGATATCTGTTCAAGGCATCCGCGACTACGTTGGCCTTTCCTGGATGGTACTGCAAGAAAATATTGAAGTCCTTCATCAACTCTAACCACCACCTCTGCCTCATGTTGAGCTTCTTTTGTGTGAACACATATTTCAAGCTCTTGTGATCTGTAATGATCTCTACCCGCTCTCCATACAAGTAGTGCTTCCACAGTTTAAGAGCAAAAATAAATGCTGCCAACTCCAAGTCATGGGTAGGGTAATTCTTCTCATGCGGGCATAATTGTCTAGAAGCATAGGCAACCACCTTCCCGTTCTGCTGTAACACACATCTCAAACCCTTACCCGCTGCATCACTATATATAGAAAATCCTTATGTCCCTGACGGTAATGTTAATATGAGAGCTGTAGTCAACCTCTTCTTTAGCTCCTCAAAAGCAAACTAACAATCCTCAGTCCAGACGAACTCCACATTCTTTCTGGTTAGTCAAGTCATCGGTTCCGCAATCCTAGAAAGATCCTGAATAAATCTTCGATAATAGCCTGTCAGTCCAAGAAAACTCCTGATCTCCGCCACTGAACTCGGGGTAGAGCATGACTCAACTGCTAAAATCTTCTTTGGTTCTACTGAGATTCTATCTCCTGTAAACACATGCCCGAGGAATTCAACCTTATCAAGGAAGAACTCGTACTTCAAAAGCTTGCCATATAGCTTCTCTTTCCTGAGGGTCTCAAGAATTATCCGCAGATGCTTCTCACGCTCCTCCGGGGTCTTCGAATAAATCAATATATCATTAATGAATACTACCACAAACTAATCCAAGTACTGATGAAATACCTTATTCATCAGGTTCATGAATATTATTGGGACATTGGTTAACACAAACGGCATCACCAAGAACTCAAACTGCCCATACCGAGTCATGAAAGCTGTCTTCGGAATGTCTTCCTTCTTCACTTTCACCTGGTGGTACCCCAAGCTCAAGTCTATCTTTGAGAATACCTTTGCTCCGCTCAAATGATTAAATAAATCGTCAATCTGAGGCAACGAATATTTATTCTTAATAGTGAGGTTGTTGAGTGCCCTGTAGTTGATACACATACATACCGACCCATCCTTCTTCGGTATAAATAATATCGAAGCACCCCATGGTGATGAACTGGAGCGGATAAAGTCCTTGTCCTGTAACTCATCCACCTGCTTATACAACTCCTCCAGTTCGCTATTGTTCACCCTATAGATGTTCTGTGATATTGACTCTACGCCTGGCACCAAGTCTATAAAGAACTCCATATCTCAGTCTGGTGGCAACCCCGACAACTCCTCCGGAAAGACGTCCATATATCCGATATCAATGGATGTGGTGGCTTCTCCTCTTCTACAAAAGCTCCACAGAAATATCTTTCGCTCTGCTCTGCTGCCCCTCTGACAAACTCAAACTCTGGCTCTCCTAGCGCCTGAATCAAAACTCTGCCTCTACGACAATCGATACTATCATGGTGCCTACTCAACCAATCCATCCCGAGTACTATATCGTAGCTCAGAAGTGACATTATGAGTAGACAGACGCTCAACTCTCGGCCTCCCGAGGAAACTCTTCGGTCCTTGCAAACATCACTGACCAGGATAATACCACCCCCGATCGTGATCATGCAAGTCCTCGCCAATGGTTCAGTCTCAAGGTGATATTTCAGAGCAAAAGATAAAGATACAAAACTATGTAAAGTACCAAAATCAAATAAAGTATGAGCTAGAAAAGAATCAAGATAGACTGAACCTAAAATAACATCACCGAGTGGCTCCTCCTCCTCCTCGATGGTCAAAGCGAAAGCTCGCCCCTGTCGCTGGGCACCTCTTTGTTTCTGCTGCTACTGAGCGAACAGTTCCTGTTGTGGTGGTAGAGGAGGTCCTCTCTGCTATTCCGCTGGCGGTCTCACGGGTGCTTTCTGTGCCTGAGTTTTGCCCTAAGCTGGACGAGCTAGAGCTTTAGGACAATCACTCAAATGGTGGTCTCCTGATTTACAGAATAAACACTAGCCTAATCTCATCCTGCATTTATCCCATATGCGTCCTTGCTTCTTATAGAATGTGCGAGGAATAGCTTGCCTCTGGATCTGGTGCATCTGCTGTACCAACGCTCTAGCTGGTCCATGATACTGCTGCCTCGGTTGTTGGAAGTGCCTCTGGTGGTGCTGCTGAAAATGAGGCCACTTTATTATATCTGTATTGGTATTGGATCCTCCTATATCCCTCGGCCTCTTAGAGCCAAGCTCTAGATCATCCTCTACCCGCTGTTCTTACCTCAGAATCTCCTCAAAAGTAGCGGTGGGATCTCTATTCGTATGTGATTTGATCTCCCAGTTCAGGCCCTTCTTAAACTTCCTAGCTCTTCCTCTAGGGTTCTGCCCCTCTATAAAGCAGCATATTTTGCAATACTCTGTCGCATACTCATCTACCGTCATACCTCTCTGAACGAGTTACTGAAACTGGCTCTCTAGAGATATCAGAGCCACATCTGGAAAGAATTTTTCTTTGAAGAGCTCTTTAAAATCTTTTCAAGTAAGTCCTGGTGCTGAGATCCTAGGATTTGTCCTGATCTAAGTCAATGCGATATCGAACATCATGCTCCATGCAGCCTCTACCTATAACCTCTTTGAAATCTGTGCCAGCCGCAGGTTTTGCTCAATGTCTTCTATCCAATCATCAATATAAATAATCCATTCAATGCCTTTAAAGTCCTCCGGCCCCATCCTCTTGAAATCAATAATAGTCCCTGGCCTCGGCTGCTGCGGGGTAAACTGAGGTGGTGCCATATGTTGCTAGACTAAGGCAACTCTCTCGACTGCTGCGAGCATAATCTGGTGAGCATTCTCAATCCTTGCCTCATAACCTCTGATTGGCAGTGTTGCGCCTCCATCATCTGCTGAAGGAGCACAAACATTTGCGTCTGATCGACTGTGGATAGTGGGGGTGGAAGATCCCCTGAAACTGTCGGCGCTGCCCTCTATACCGGAGGTGGAGCACCTTCAAAATCTGCTGTAAAAATGCCCAGCTAGATCGGTGAAGCGGACCTCTGAAATATAGCTGCTGGAGTAGCGTCTGCTGGTGATGCTCTCAGAGGCGAGGAAATGACCGACCTCGCTGACATTACGCCTGAGCAATGGAAACGTATCTTCGGCGGTATCCTGAAGATAGTTTGAACAAAGAAATCAATATTGAGTAAGATACGATATCATCTGTCATGCCATAGTCCCAAAATATCGAGGGACTAGACACGTGGCAATGGCCAGCAGCACACACCGACGGACAAACCTAATTTAATGGATCCGTCGGGGCGTACTTAAGCTGTAATACAACAATGAGGGTCTAAATATACTAATCTTATCCACAGAAATGAATACAATAATATCAGAATCATACAGCAAGATCAATCTCAATAAAATACAAACTCGAGAAATAACCCGATAATGAGTCTGATACATCTGTCAAGATACAAGAATAAAGATAACCACAACAAATACTGAGTATGGAACAGTATATACTTAGAAGATACCCTCAGGGATCACTCGTCTACTGGATCTGGTACTGCTCTAGTGTCTTCTCCTGCTCCAGCTCCTGCTAATGCTCCAGTCCCGTATACCTCGGGGTCGATCTCGTCTGCTAATCATGGGGACATAATCTGGATCCAGGTCCTCAGGGGACATAGCAAGGTACAAAATAACTCAAGCCAACATAAATGTAGTGAAATAGTAAAAGAAATAAACAGGGTAATTATATAACCATCTATGTGAAATGTAAGTTGAGAGCATCACTAAAACTCAGGCTGAGACCACTACAAGCTCTGTGTCGGGGAGCCGGTAGCAGTAATAACTATGTATTTTACTATGTAGTTTACTATATAGTATATACATAAAATTAGCCTGTGTATCTCTCCCCACCCCATGTAATCACACGTCTCATGTCCACGATGCCACATGTCCATGTCACGCACGATCATATCTAATACAACAAGTCATCTAATGTCTATGAATATAATATCTATATCATAAAACCTGTATCCTACACAGAATCACCATGAATATCTCAGGAAGATTCTGTCTCATGAATAGTGTCAAGTGTCCGGGGTTATGATGTACTTGATAAGACAAGTACGAGAAGTATAGGGTCTCGGTATCAATGTCTATGTGACGTTACACAACACCGCGTACGGTGTTGGCACCCAACTATTAATCGGACGCTAAGTAAAGTCACACGGTCCTAGGTCAAGCTTGTACAACAATATATATAAATAAGACAAGAAAATATGTAACAAGAACTACAATGTTGGCAAGGTACACTTGCCTGGGGTTTGAATACCAACAGTTATCCTTGTATCAGTGGATCCTGCAGGTACTCCTCCAAAAGCTAAAATAAACATCACCAACAGTCTCAGAAAATCTCAAATAGCTAGAAACGCCTGTCCTTAAGTCCAATTTGGACACAGGGGCAAAATGACAGTTCCTGGTCAAAGTGGGGTCCACATGTGGGCCGCTTTGCACCGAAAAATGTGTCAGGGACAAAGATCTCCAAATTTGTCAAACTTAGTGTCAACAAGTCAGGAACGATGATACAAACCCAACGGAACTTCCAGAATTGGATTCCGATGAGCCGATCACAAAATCGCCCGTCAAGTGGAGCCTATGGGGCCTACTATACACGATTTTGTCAACGTTCTCAGATTCGAACCAAACTTGGGTCACAGGACCAGCATATTGCTACGAGTCCGATGGCGCAAGTTTCGTTTTGATCCGACGTGCGTACATAAAGTTACAACGTATTCCAGAATGGGCGGATACGGGGCAATATCGGCGGATACGCGTTAATTTCGGTGTGCACGCACATCCAAATCAACTTCTGCAAAATCCCGCACGTCCGTATCAATGGCGCACACATTTCGGTGAAGACCGCATGCGACCAAGTCGTCCCGTTTGGCGGGACGCACTCAGTTCCGGGGTGAAATAGGGCGTTGGTTTTCCTATTTTCGGATCGCGGTTCGCGATCGCCACAGGATGCGACGCACCGAGCGGGTTGCACGGGCATCGAGGGGGTTACACAGTCTATGTGACACAACTGACAGAACCAAAAATGGGTCAACAAAGAGAGAGAACGGGTTACCCGAATAGGGCTACGTGAACCGAGAATTCTCGTATCCGGGATGCTGTTTCGTGTCCTGGTTATCGTGTCCGCTGTGTCGACTCTACACAGGATCCGTGTCCGGGCTAGGGGCTGTGTCCGGAGACCGCTGGGTGGACTCGCCGGCGGAGGGCTGCTCGGCCTAGGGCTGCTGGGTTGGTGGTCGACGCCGGTGGAGTCGACGGAGAGGAAGTCGAGGGCTGCTGTCGGTTGACGAGGCAATGGTGGTGTTCGTCGAGGACGGAGCGGGGAGTGGTGAGGTGGTGATTGTCGGGGACGGGTCAGGGGGATCGACGGGGATGAGGGTCGTCGATGTGGTCGAGCGGGGCGGCGGAGATGGTCGGGAGGTTGTGGAGGAGATGGAGAGGTGGTTGTGGAGGCGGTGATCGGTCGGCTGAGCGGAGGAGAGGATGATGGGGGAGTAGGGTTCAGGCGAGGGGAAGTCGACTGCTAAGCTACGGCGGCGGGGTAGATGAGAGAGAGGGTGCGGCGGCTACACGAACGTCGAGGCTATTAAATAGCCTAAACAGTAAATCCGGTAGAGATAGGGATTAGGGTTCGGTTAGGGTTTCGAGTTCGGGTCTGATTCGGATTCGACCTGACCCGTTAAGTCTGGGTTGGTCTGGTTCGGTTCGTTTGGGTCAGTTTGGTTTGGTTTAATTCAAATTAAACCGGGTTCAGTCAGGGTTTATTTAGGTTTAATTCTACGTTGGTTTTTAGGGCTTTAAAACTGTTTTCGGAGTCCAATAAATTCACCGAAAATTACCCTATATCCGGCTAACTATTTTACACCATAAAATATTATTTTCATAATATTTTAATACTAATTAACATCATTTAAAAATTATTTAAAATCAAAATACCTAGGTTTTAATTACAGAAAAATCCCAAAAAATTACAGAAAATTATAAAAAATCCAAATCAAAAATTCTTGAAAATCAGGGGGTTTACAATCTACCCAACTTATAAAAATTTCGTCCTCAAAATTAAACTAGGGTAGGGTCTCTCTATTAAATCTCACTTGATTACAGTCTAAAGAATCCTCTCAAGTGAACATTGCGGTCTCTACCTAACTTAGAATTTACCAATCTATCATCTAAGGTTATACATCTAAGAAAGTTATGCCCCAAATTATTTAATCATGTTATTGAATCCTCAAGTCTTTAACACCAAACATATCACCTATGAAGCGTGAGCCATTATTAAAACATTATAAAGTTGATGATTCCCACCAAGAATTTGATCGCCCAGTCGGGCTAATTCCATACAAATCAGTACGGAGAAGCATATTCCCTTAATCATTTATAAAAGGATCATCAATAATGCGACCGGCCTGTGGGGTATATCTAGTACTGCCTATATATCAAACTTATACCAAGCACGAGGTTTCGTCTTTCCGAAATAAGGGAAGATGGAGATCAATAATAAAGAGTTCAAGGGTGAGGTAATATAATAGAAGTATCGGGGTCAAGGTGTTTAAAGAATTCAAATGGAAATTGTCAAGCAGTTGTGGATTGAAATCCTATTCTGGTAATTCTTCGCTCGCATGCTCGTATTCGTACCGTTATGTAACCGATATGATATGTCAGACATGTCCAGGGCAAGTATGTTCGTCTACTAATCACTACATATCTCAATCCACGTAAAGTAGTATTATGAAGGGCGAATCAAGCGCACTAAGGTTAGCTAGACCTTAATATATTGATTCTGAAATGTATTAGTGTACGCGTCCAATAATACATATATCGTGAACAAGCTTGATAAAAGAATGAGCTTGCAAAACTAGGCTGTAATAGCAGCATAAGTCGAGGTAGTACACAACATAAGTACGCTAGATGATGATGAAAGAATGTACAAATTAATTCAAGTTTACAAAAACAAAATAGAATAAGCAATAATAATAAAAGACTACACAATCTCTACAGTCATCATACAACCTCCTTGTCTAAGTCGCTAGTCGACCAAATAGGGGCAAGGACCTCTAAATTCTACAGTCTGAATAAACACTATTTTCTTATGCAAGTCTAAAGTTGTGTCATCCTAGTTCACTTCATCAAAGGGTCATCAATAGGGCTAAGTGGTACTATGTTGTGAGGCATACTACCCATCTTAAAATAATAAACTAATACTGAAATCGTCTTAAGGATACCGTGGAAACTCTTGTTAAGGTCTACGAGAAGGGGTCTTGGTACCTATTAGGGTATCCTCCTATATTACATAGGTCATGGTCATCTTAAGCCTTAGTCTTAGTGCTTATAGAAAAAGTGTCGATAGTGAGGATAGAAGAGTTACTGGCCGTCAAGGGTAAGGGATCTAACTTGTATCGAGGTGGGGGTACTAATTACGCAACTTAAAGCTAAGGGGTAATCATTAGGTCATAATCTACAATAATAACTTAAACTGTCAAGTTCTAATTACCAATCACATAATAAAAAATTTAGAGTAACAACCACAATAAAAATAAGAGGCGCACGGGAATCAAGGCAGGATGCAAGTCAAGAAATTAATTCGAATCCGATATAGATGTCAAGAATATTTCAAGCAAATGGATGAGATCCTAAAAACTTATCCTATTCTTATTGCAGGCTTGCTCGGTCCCAAAGTTGAAACCGAATAATTTAGTCGTTGACCTGCATGGGCCACCACAAAAACCATGTCACGCCCCAGTCCCCAAAATATTGAGGGACTAGACACGTGACAATGGTCAGCAGCACACACCGACGGACAAACCCAATTTAATGGATCCGTCGGGGCGTACTTAAGTTGTAATACAACAATGAGGGTCTAAATATACTAATCTCATCCACAGAAATGAATACAACAATATCAGAATCATACAGCAAGATCAATCTCAATAAAATACAAACTCGAGAAATAACCCGATAATGAGTCTGATACATCTGTCAAGATACAAGAATAAAGATAACCACAATAAATACTGAGTATGGAACAGTATATACTCAGAAGATACCCTCGGGGATCACTCGTCTACTAGATCTGGTACTGCTCCAGTGTCTTCTCCTGCTTCTGCTCCTGCTCCAGCTAAGGCTCCTGTCCCGTATACCTCGGGGTCAATCTCTGCTAATCCTGGGGACATAATCCGGATCCAGGTCCTCAGGGGACATAGCAAGGTACAAAATAACTCAAGCCAACATAAATGCAGTGAAATAGTAAAAAAAATAAACAGGGTAATTATGTAACCATCTATGTGAAATGCAAGTTGAGAGCATCACTAAAACTCAGGCTGAGACCACTACAAGCTCTGTGTCGGGGAGACGGTAGCAGTAATAACTATGTATTTTACTATGTAGTTTACTATATAGTATATATATAAAATCAGCCTGTAGCATGTGTGTCTCTCCCCACCCCATGTAATCACATATCTCATGTCCACGATGCCTCATGTCCATGTCACGCACGATTCTATCTAATGCAGCAAGTCATCTAATGTCTATGAATATAATGTCTATGTCATAAAACCTGTATCCTACACAGAATCACTGTGAATATCTCAGGAAGATTCTGTCTCATGAATAGTGTCAAGTGTCCTGGGTTATGATGTACTTGATTAGACAAGTACGAGAAGTATAGGGTCTCGGTATCCATGTCTATGTGACGTTACACAACATCGCGTACGGTGTTGGCACCCGACTATTAATCGGACGCTAAGTAAAGTCATACGGTCCTAGGTCAAGCATGTACAACAATATATATAAATAAGACAAGAAAATAAGTAACAAGAACTGTAATGTTGGCAAGGTACACTTGCCTGGGGTTTGAATACCAACAGTTGTCCCTGTATCAGTTGATCCTGCAGATACTCCTCCAAAAGCTGAAATAAACATCACCAACAGTCTTATAAAATATCAAATAGCTAGAAACGCCTGTCCTTAAGTCCAATTTGGACACAGGAGCAAAATGACAGTTCCTGGTCAAAGCGGGGTCCACATGTGGGCCGCTTTGCACCAAAAAATGTGTCAGGGGCAAAGGTCTACAAATTCGTCAAACTTAGTGTCAACAAGTCAGGAACGATGATACGAACCCAACGGAACTTCCAGAATTGGATTCCGATGAGCCGATCACAAAATCGCCCGTCAAGTGGAGCCTGTGGGGCCCACGATACACGATTTTGTCAACGTTCTCAGATTCGAACCAAACTTGGGTCACAGGACCAGTGTATTGCTACGAGTCTGATGGTACAAGTTTCGTTTTGATCCGACGTGCATACACAAAGTTACAATATATTCCAGAATAGGCGGATACGGGGCGTTGTCGGCGGATACGCGTTGATTCCGGTGTGCACGCACATCCAAATCAACTTCTACGAAATTTTGCACGTCCGTATCAATGGCGCGCACGTTTCGGTGAAGACCGCATGCGACCAAGTCGTCCCGTTTGGCGGGACGCACTCAGTTCCGGGGTGAAATAGGGAGTTGGTTTTCCTATTTTTGGATCGCGATTCGCGATCGCCACAGGATGCGACGCACCGAGCGGGTTGCACGGGCATCGAGGGGGTTACACAGTCTATGCGACACAACTGACAGAACCAAAAATGGGTCAACAAAGAGAGAGAACGGGTTACCCGAACAGGGCTGCGTGAACCGAGAATTCTCGTGTCCGGGATGCTGTTTCGTGTCCTGGTTACCGTGTCCGCTGTGTCGAATCTACACAGGATTCGTGTCCGGGCTAGGGGCTGTGTCTGGAGACCGCTGGGTGGACTCGCCGGCGGAGGGCGGCTCGGCCTAGGGCTGCTGGGTTGGTGGTCGACGCCGGTGGAGTCGACGAAGAGGAAGTCGAGGGCTGCTGTCGGTTGACGAGAAGATGGTGGTGTTCGTCGAGGGCGGAGCGGGGAGTGGTGAGGTGGTGATGGTCGGGGACGGGTCAAGGGGATCGACGAGGACGAGGGTCGTCGATGTAGTCGAGCGGGGCGGCGGAGATGGTCGGGAGGTGGTGGAGGAGATGGAGAGGTGGTTGTGGAGGCGGTGATCGGTCGACTGAGCGAAGGAAAGGACGACGGGGGAGTAGGGTTCAGGCGAGGGGAAGTCGATGGCTAAGCTGCGGCAGCGGGGTAGATGAGAGAGAGGGTGCGGCGGCTACACGAACGTCGAGGCTATAAATAGCCTGAACAGTAAATCCGGTAGAGAATGGGATTAGGGTTCGGTTATGGTTTCGGATTCAGGTCTGATTCGGATTCGACCCGACCCGACCCGTTAAGTCTGGGTTGGTCTGGTTCAGTTTGTTTGGGTCGGTTTGGTTTTGTCTAATTCAAATTAAACCGGGTTCAGTCAAGGTTTATTTAGGTTTAATTCTACGTTGGTTTTTAGGGCTTTAAAACTGTTTCTGGAGTCCAATAAATTCACCGAAAATTATCCTATATCGGGTTTTTCATTTTACCCTATAAAATATTATTTCTATAATATTTTAATACTAATTAACATCATTTAAAAATTATTTAAAATCAAAATACCTTGGTTTTAATTACAAAAAAATCCTAGAAAATTATGAAAAATCCAAATTAAAAATTCTTGAAAATCAGGGGGTTTACATCATCATTGAAGGATAGATTCATTCTAAGCAAAGCAAACATTCAATAGATAAGGATAGAAAAACTGATATTGGAAATGTTTCCTAGTTGTGATTGAGTATACTCTCAGCCTAAATCCTATCTCCTAAAGCAGGCTTATAGTAGTACTCTAGGTGAGCACTACTATGATATCGCTTTAAATGCGACTCTAGATAGACTTGCATGGGCTACCACTAAAAATGTGTCATAACCCACACCCGTATATTCGGACACGAGTACGTGGGTACGTCCAGCCTACGCCGCAGCATCGACGGTAGAACGCTGTCTGGGTCAACTCTACTAACTAGACATTTGGAACAATGTATATACATGGTACCTATCAATCATCTCAACTTCAAACGGAGGAACAATATGGTATCGGATAATGTAAACTATACTCAATCATAATGCAAACTAAGGAAGATAAAGCACAAATGGAATAACGAAGGAAAATAGTCACAATACAACCACAAGTCCAAAATAATATATATATATGCCAATAACCTCAATAAAATTCTAATACAAGTCTAGCAATAATCTAAACCTCCTCAGGCTCTGGTACTAAGTCCTCCTACTCTAATAAATATCCTCTAATGGAACGTCGTCATACGGTCTGTAGTACGTAGGACACTGGTCTACGAGCCAATTATCTGAAAATATATTCAGTCAGGATTGGAGCGAAGTACACACCTCTGAAAGCAGTTTCAAATACATAATCGAGCATATATAACAGATAATAGAAAAGAATAAAAGATAACTAAACAACATAAAAAATGAACTAGAGTGAACAGATAATGTACTGGAATAAAGAATATACAATAGAATAACTACTATATAATGGAAATATATAAAATCTAGCTAATGTGCCATGGAATACAAGTTCGTTATGTGATCAGTTTGGGTTGAACATGAATACAATATGGTAACTCGATTACACGTGTGATATGTAATCGACATGTATACGAATATACTGGGGCTTGATCACATAACCAACTCCTATTCCTCTATCCCCAACTAATACCAATGGATCCAATCATGATACGTTATGAACATGAATATGGGCACACTGAACACGAGCAGTGTGTGAACACAAAGTACACTGAAATCAATACCTGATACATACGATAAAATAAATATGAAGGAGTACCCGTTGAACACGGTAAGAGATATAATCTCCTGACATAATCCATATAGTACCAGTCCATGAAACCACTGTGTTAGAATCAATTATACAGTTCTAAAACATGAGATATATACACTATTATGAAATAAAAACTAACAGAGAAATGTACTCACCTGTGGTCCTGAGCAAAAGGTATAACTTGGTGTCCGAGATGGTGTCACACAAACCTATATATAAAATATCAATGTCACTTAGGTGTAATGGATGATAAATAAGAAAAAATAAAGAAATGGATAATATCTAGGTCATGCTATGTTACTTTGGTCAAACAGGGTCAAACTAGGTCAAGGGTTGACTTTTAAAGTCAAACTAGTCAATATTGGTCAACTCTAGTCAAAGCTAGGTCAACCCTATCATTCTAAGTTAAAACTATCTAGACTAGTCTATCTCCCAAGTGTATTAGCTATTTATCTGTTAACACTAAGTATTGGTTAACACTATTATAAATACACTAGTTAAATATACTATGAACTATAATACTGTGGATATTAACTAGCTAGTACTTATCTAACTAATACCATGGTTGACACCCGTAACATTCCTAACATCTGATACTAAGACATCAACTCTTATTCAATAACCACCCTTAAATACCATATCAACTAACACTAACTACCATCACTAAAATATATACTAACTCATAGTATTTAGGCTATAACTTATCTACCTAACTACTACCACTTCAAGGTGAAGCCATTACCAATATAGTCATGTACAAGCATCTATGAATTCATCCTTACCTATTTCTAACTCAAAACCTATTACAATACTTCATATAGTATCTTAAATATAATTCTATATAGAGATACCCATACTACTACTCTATACTCAAGATACTTAGTATCACAAGGGTGCATATACTCTAACCTCATTAACTAACACTCATAATAAACACTTACCTTGATAACTTGGCACTAAAGATTCTCGCACCCCGATCTTCGGTAGGAACCGACCGCCCCCCCTCCTCCCGGGCACGAATTACCGCGCCAGCGCTGCCGCGGGATGATCGTTTCCATCAGGACGTGATATCGTGTCAGCCTGGGGTTGTGCCCACACAAGGCAACTGTCATGACCCGCACCCGGAAATTGGGCATGAGCCGTGGGTACGTCCAGCCTACGTCGCAGCATCGGTGGTAAAACGCTGTCTAGGTCTCAAACATAACTCATCCTGTCAATGGTCTCAACTCCATAAGGAGGACAATGATAATATATTGATCCACAGTTTATAATATACTCAATTACAAGGCTATATGAAAGTAATTGGCACGATGAGAAATAAGGATAAGAGTTCTATCATAAGTCAACACAAATATAAATACATCATAAATCTAAAGTCTAGATGTCCACCCAAAAGTTACAACAATAATACA
The DNA here is from genome assembly GCA_036927795.1 of Iris macrosiphon. Taxonomy (NCBI): domain Eukaryota; kingdom Viridiplantae; phylum Streptophyta; class Magnoliopsida; order Asparagales; family Iridaceae; genus Iris; species Iris macrosiphon. Next base: position 100,237,815 of record JAYESA010000002.1, read on the forward strand.
ACCCAAATCTCAGTCTAGTACAATGGTACATGAAATAGGAGAGTGTAAGTGCCTGAAGGTAGAATCTCCTCTAAGATGAGTAACCCCTCTGGAATTTCTGGTATGAAATCACCCTCTGCTCCCGGGCCGTAGTGGGTAGGGCAAAAATCCTCCAAGTCCTCTGAAATTGTTATCCAATCGGGATTGGAGCAAAGCACAAACACTAAACAGCAGTTTTATTTATGTTGACAAAAACTATAAAACAGTATAAGGAATACAAGATGAAATAAATACTGGATATATAGAGTACTAGAGAATATGAAATGAGCAATGGAATATCTAGCAATGAACAAATATATAAGTGAATGCTAGAATAAGTAAATCTGAAATAAAGAATAAATATCTGGCTAAGTGTTTGAAATATCAGTTTATTATGTGATCGGCTTGGGTCGAGATCAGGCTTATTACATATGATTAGCTATGATTCATGTAGGTCAGGCTAACCATTTAGTTAGCTATAATGCAAGTAATGGTCAGGCTAATCATATATAACAGCTATGAGGCTTGTAATGGTCAGGCCGCACCCGACGTGAGATGTGGGGTGAGCTATGATGCATGTAGAGTTGGATATGATCACATAATCTACTAATATTTCCCCATCCCCAGCTAGCACAATGGATTCCAATCACGACTCCTCATGATGGGTATCTAGGGTGCTAACCCGTGTATCCACAGTGTCAGAGTTAAGTATAGTATATAACAGGAATTATAGAATTAATCAACAAAAACTAAAACTGTCAGAGAATGTACTCGCCTGTGGTCCCGAGGAAGGTACGAGGATCAATGTCCAAGGCGAGATCACAAAGACCTAATTGTGGAATATAATGTCAAAAATGCTGAATTAAGGGAATAAACATGTTTAACTAATTAAATACGAGGCCTCTAGGTCAAATCTAATCTCAAACTAGCTAATTATTTGTCATACCTAGTTATAACACTAGGGTGTACTCATAATACTTCCATACCTATTTTATCTAGGTATTACCTTAGCTGTTTAAGTACCTTAGCTAACATTCAGGATACCCATACTTGGTATATGGCACCATAATCAAAACCTACTCCTAAATCAAAACCTAACTATATTACTTTGTCTTAGTGTATCAACCCTTAACCACTTAGTACACCCAAAACACTGATACATAACTCCCTCTCTTTCACAGTTTGAATAGAACTGACTTCTCTACACTTCTCCCCACCCTGAGGCACAGGTCACAAAGAAAAACACCTAAACTCTTAACAATACATTGATCCTAGATTCTGATTCAATGAACCATTCACAGTTTCACAGTCTAGAATTATTCAGACTTCAACATCTGGCTTAACTAAGACAAGTATGACTACTGGCAGGATCAATAGGTAGGTCTGAACAATTGTTCGTTCTTACACATGTATGGCCAAATCCCTATTTACTGATACACACAGTGTCTAATCTCTGGGACAAGCATATAGCTACTGACAGGATACATAGTCTAATCTCTTAACAAGCCTAGGGTTTACACAGGCATAGCTAAGCCCTGATACACAATGCAGCTAACCACATTTCAATTTTGAACTATACTGTGTACAGATACTCACAACATAGATCTCCCTCATGTGTACCTGTGCATCACTGAGACACTGAACTCAGTACACAAGCAACATTCATTGATAATCAAGACTGACACTCAATACAGATACTGATACTCTACACTCTAATACCAACTCACTGATATATATGCACACTACTAATCCTACTGATACATTAAGAACTCACAGCTAGATACTCGACACACACCCCCATCTCAACTACTGCCTTGAGCAGTTAACTCCAGAACAGTGCACTAGGTGCACTGCAACAATCTTCAGGTCCCTAATCCAACCCTAGCTGCTACCTAACTGCATACAACACTATATCTCACTAAACACACTAACACAGTATCAGCTCACTGACACACACACACATGCACACATATACTGGAAAACTTGGCACACATAGTTCACAGTAACTGGTGCACAAACCTATCTACTGCCCACCACAGCACTGTCACTCCCTAGGCACTGACACTGGTACTGTGATACACTTAACTCAACTGTAGGTTGCTCCCAGTTGCTGTGTCTCCAAGTACTGACACTCCCTCACAAGACTCAAACTGTGCACTTGCACCCTGTATAGTAGTGCAGTGCCTTAAAGCTGCTGCTATTAAAACCCATGGCACTACACACTGCTCTGAATTTCTTGAGACACCTAACTCACATATCCTCACTCCCTCGACTGGGGCACAGTTCAAATTTGAACTGCACAGTAGCCCCAAATGCACATCACACTATAAACTCTAACTGATACTCAGTTTATACTCACTGAGATACACAATAGACATACTGAACACAACTAACACAGGGAAACTCACTTAAACTCAGCATTCACTGAACTAAGTTACTACACATACATGGCCCAAACCTTGAGAGAAGGATATGACTACTGGAAATATGCAAAACCTAAACCCTAGCAAAACCTACTACTCATTTCCCCAATTCTGAGATATTCATTGGCAGACACTCAACCCCTTACTGAAAACAGGTGAACCTTAACAACTGACACTGAAACTTAACTATTGATACATTAACCCACACTTACTATTGATACACTAACCACAGCTCACTCAGAAACTTATACACAGGACCCAAGTGTCAGTGTCATTGAGACACTCAGACTCCCACAGACACGACACGTTCACTCACAAGTATACACACACAGAAAGATCCTACTGCTACTGATACATTAGAACCTGGAACCCGACTCTACACTCTGAACTTCCCCACAGTATTAGATACACTGAACACAGTGTCACACACCATAGGAACTTCAAATCCCGACTGTGCATAGTGAACCCCCAATACACACAGCACAGTACGTAGGTACAACTACACATACGTATATATATATATATATATATATATATATATATATATATATATATATATATATATATATATATATATATCAAGGTTCAAACGAAACTAGGTTAAAACTTGGTATCCCCTCCCAGGAACATTTCAGCAAACACATGTTGTACAGAAAAACAGATTCCACACTAAGAACCCATGAATCCTCAACCAAGCCCTAAAAATCGAGATCAAACCTACATGTTGGAGATATAATCATGTCTAAATGCATACCCCTGGGATTATGGTTCACGAAATTGGGGGAAAACCAACGTAGGAACACCAAACCCTAGATTTACCTAGGTCTTCATGGAGAAACCCCAAAAACAAAATCTAGAATAAATGGTGGGCTCCTAATGGCCAAACAATGATGAAAAACAGAATTAAAATTGGGTTAAATCGGATTCTCACCTATTGGAAGATGGTTTCCCAATGTAGGTCCTCTTCTTCAAGCCTTCTTGGTCCAAGCTCCTAGATTTCTCTTGAAGGAGAAGGAAATGGGTTTCTAGGGTTTTAAATTTTTGAAATTTATGGGAAAAGAAGGGTTTTTCTAATGGAGGCTAGGTTTAGGGCTTTCTTCATGAAGGAAGAAGCTTGAGGGAGGTTTCCCCTCATTATATAGGACTAGGGTTAGGGTTTCAAATGCCAAGGTTTAATGAGCCCTTCATGTTTAGTCATAAAAAAATTAAATTAATTAGGGTTTAGTCATTTCTAGGGTTTATAATCTAAAACTAAAATGCTAACTAGGGTTTCACTAAAAACTAGAATACCAATTAGGGTTTGGTCATAAAGTTTAAACCTAATGGGTTTTTAGGGTTTAACCTAAGACCTATGCATTAAGAATATCCTATAATTATTTAATAAAACTCATCACACATATTATTACATAATAATTTAAACAGGGAATTACAATAATGTCCTAATCTGAAAATGTGGTAGTGACAAGTCTACCATCCTAAAAAAAAATTCGTCCTCGAAATTGGATTGAACTAGAACAAGAACGAAATCAGATAAGGAATTATACCTCAGGTCTCGAAGAGATACGGGTATTGCTCGCGCATTTCGTCCTCTCTCTCCCAGATCGACTCCCATGGATAGTGATGTCTCCATACAACACAAACCAAAGGAATAGTCTAGTTCCCTAACACCTTCTCTCTGTGATCCAAGATCTCTACGGGCTGCTCAGGGTAGCATAGAGTAGGACCAACCTCGATCTTTGAGTGATCTAGTACGTGACTAGGGTTTGCCACGTACCGCCTCAGCTGTGACACGTGGAACACGTCATGCACTTCCTCTATTGCAGGTGGCAAGTCTAGTCTATATGCCACTGCACCGACCCTCGCAAGAATATCGAAGAGTCCGATGTAGCATGGACTAAGCTTTCTGCCTCCACCAAAATGAATTGTGTCCTGCGTCGGAGAAATCTGTAGGAACACTAGATCGCCAACCTAGAACAAAATAGTCTTAACACACATTCCAAAATAAAATAATCACAAGCCAGAAAATAATAATCTATACCTGAAACTCAAGGGGTCTACAGTGGCTGTCGGCCCAATGCCGTTGTCTGTCCTGCGTCACTCGCAGTCTGTCTCTGATGAGTTTTACTTTTTTCGCTGCATCCACGACCATTTCTGGTCCTAACAAAGCTCTCTCTCCAACGTCATCCCAAGATAACGGTGTACGACACCTTCGTCCATAAAGAGCCTCGAATGGCGATATCTCAATGCTGGCCTGGTAGCTGTTATTGTAAGCAAACTCTACCAGGTGTAGATGATCCTCCCAAGAACCTCCGAGATCTAGAACGCAAGTGAGTAGCATATCCTCGAGAGTCTGAATAGTCCTTTCAGAATGCCCGTATGTCTGGGAGTGGTACGTGGTACTGAACTTGAGCTGAGTGCCCAAGCTAGCCTGCAGACTCCTCCAGAAGTGGAAAGTGAAACGACTATCCCGATCCGAGATGATGCTTACAGGAACTCCATGAAGTTTGATAATCTGCCGCACGTACATCTCTACTAGCCTCTCTGTCGACGTGCCCACCTTGAAAGGTAAGAAGTGGGCTGATTTGATCAACCTATCCACGATGATCCAAATCGCGTCCTTCCCTCCTGGAGAACGCGGAAGCCCTGAAACGAAATCCATGGTCACGTGCTCCCACTTCCACTTTGGATAGATAAAGGTTGAAGCAATCCACCTGGTCTCTGCCGGTCCGCCTTTACCTGCTGGCACACTAGACACCGGTATACGAAGCGTGCTACCTCGTGCTTCATTCTATACCACCATACGTGCTCCCTCAAGTCTCGATACATCTTGTTGGCACCGGGATGCATCGAGTACTGAGAGCGGTGTGCCTCCTGTAAAAACCTCCTCGTGCAGCTCCCCGCTCGGCAAACACATCCTCGTGTCGTGCCACAAAGACCCATCATCCGCAATAGTAAAGTCGTCTGGCAATCCTGTCTGAACCTGTGCCTAGATACTCCTCAGAGCCTCATCATCATATTGTGCAGCTCTGATTATGTCCATCAGCTCGGACTGTATCTGCAATCCCCATATCTGAATCTCAACACCGGGAACTAGCACCTCAATTTCCAAGCTTTCTAGGTCATCCAATAAATATCTATCTGTCGTCAAGTACATAGCCATCGGATACCTGCTCAAGGCATCAGCGACTACGTTGGCCTTTCCTGGGTGGTACTACAATGAGATATCAAAGTCCTTCATCAACTCCAACCACCTCCTCTGCTTCATGTTCAGCTCCTTCTGTGTGAACACGTACTTCAAGATCTTGTGGTCTGTGAAGATCTCCACACGCTCTTCGTACAGGTAATGTTTACACAGCTTTAGAGCGAAGATAACTGCTGCCAACTCTAAATCATGGGTGGGATAGTTTTTTTCATGAGGGCGTAACTACCTGGAAGCATAGGCAATTACCTTTCCGTGCTGCTGAAGAACGCAACCCAGACCCTTCCCTGAAGCATCACTGTAGATAGTGAATCCACCTGTCCCCGCTGGCAACATCAAAACTGGAGCTGTCGTCAACCTCTTCTTCAGCTCATCAAATACAGCCTGGCAATCCTCCGTCCAGACAAAATCTACATCTTTCCTGGTCAGCCTGGTCATCGGCGCTGCAATCCTGGAGAAGTCTTGTACAAACCTCCTGTAGTACCCTACTAGCCCAAAAAAACTCCTGATCTCAGCTACCGAACTGGGGGTAGCCCATGACTCCACTGCCTCGATCTTCTTCGGGTTAACCGATATTCTGTCACCCGTCACCACGTGCCCAAGAAATTCAACCTTGTCAAGGAAGAATTCACACTTTGAGAGTTTCCCGTACAGCTCCTCCTTCCTGAGAGTCTCTAAGACCAATCTCAGGTGCTCTTCGTGCTCCTCCGGGGTCTTGGAATACACAAAAATATCTTCGATGAACACCACCATGAACTTGTCAAGGTACTGATGGAACACCTTGTTCATCAGGTTTATGAATCACTGCCGGTGCATTGGTTAAACCAAATGGCATTACCATGAACTCAAACCGGCCATATCTGGTCCGAAAGGATGTCTTCGGCGTGTTTTCTCTCTTCACCTTCACCTGGTGATAGCCTGACCTCAAATCTATCTTCGAAAACACCTTCGCCCCGCTCAACTGATCGAAAAGATCATCTATCCTCGGCAGCAGGTATTTGTTCTTGATAGTGAGGTTGTTTAAAGCTCTATAATCGATGCACATGCGCACCGTGCCGTCCTTCTTCGGTACGAATAATACCAGAGCTTCCCATGGTGATGAACTAGATTTGATGAAGCCTTTGTCCTGCAGCTCCTCCACTTGCTTCTTCAGTTCTGCCAGCTCGCTATTGTTGACTCTATAGACATATTGTGAAATGGGCTCCGCTCCTGGCACCAAGTCTATTGAGAATTCAACATCTCTGTCTGGCGGCAAACCTGACAACTCCTCTGGAAATACATCCAGGAACTCCGCTATCAGAGGATGTGGCAACTGCTCTTCTTCCATCCTGGCTTCGTAAAATGTGCTCCTGCTCTGCTCCGCTGCTCCTCTGGCGACCTCGAACTCTGGCTCTCCTGGTGGTCGAAATAACACTCTGCCTCCATGAAAATCTATAGTAGCATGGTGCCTACTCAACCAGTCCATTCCGAGTACAATATCGTATCCCGAAAGTGCCATGACGAGTAAGCACACACTCAACTCTCGGCCTCCCACTGACACTCTCCGGTCCTTACAATAATCAAGGACTAGGATAATACCTCCGCCAGTCGTGATCTTGCAAGTCCTAGCTAATGGTTATGTCTCTAAATAATGTTGAAGCGCATAATATACAGACACAAAACTATGGGAAGCGCCAGAGTCGAATAATGTAAATGCTGGAATGCAATTGAGAAGAACTGAACCTGTAATCAAGTCTCTTGTTGGCTCGACCTCCTCGACCGCTATGGCATATGCTCGTCCCTGGGGTGCACCTCTCTGCTGCTGTTGCTGAGCAAACCTCTGCTGCTACGGTGGAAGTGGTCCCCTCTGCTGGCCTCCTGGTATGGTAGGTACCCTGGCTGGTCCCCTCTGGGCGGCTGCTCCACCCTGGCCTGGACGAGTCTATATGGTAGGGCAATCCCTCAGCTGATGTGCTGTCGATCCGCAAGACAAACATGTGCCCAAACTCTTCCTGCAGATCTCTCTAGTGTGTCCTGCCTTCCCGTAGTACGCACACTGGATAGCGGGCTGAGTCTATCTCTGCTGCTGGTGCTGGGCCTATCCTCGGGCTGGTACCTGGTGCTGCTGATGCTATTGCTGATATGGCCTCTGCTGCTACTAGAAGTATGGACGCTTGCCCGGTCCTGCACCACTGTTTGCTCCTCCTGAAGCATTGCGTCCCCTCTTGGGCCTGAGGTCCAAGTCATCCTCGGCTATCTGGACATCCATCAATATGCCCTCGAAGTTAGCAGTGCGACGTCCTAACGTGCGAGACTTGATCTCCCTTGCCAGCCCCTTTCTGAACTTTCGGGCCCTGTCTCCTGGATCTCTAATCATCGATGGCGCAAAATGGCTCAAGCGGCAAAACTCCGCGGCATACTCATCAACGGACATGCTCCCTTGGACCAAGTCATGGAACTGACTCTCCAAGGCTCCCAGGGCAACATCAGGAAAGAACTTCTCCTTGAAGAGCTCCCTGAAGGCCTCCCAAGTGAGTCCCCCGACAAGGAGTCTTGGCTCAGTGTGAAACTACGTCAGGGCGATGTCGAACATCTGGCTGCCGGCGGCCTCGATCTGAAGAGCCTCCAGAAGCTGCGCCAAGCACAAGTTTCTCTCTATATCCTCTAGCCAATCGTCGGCGTAGAGTATCCTCTCAGTACCCTTGAACTCCCGAGGCATCATCCTCTTGAAGTCCACAATAGTGCCCGGTCTCTGGTGGTGCTGGCCAGGATGCTGCTGCTGCGCAACTCTCTCCACAGCCTGGAGAGCCACCTGATGAGCATTCTCCATGCTCACCCTCATCATCTCGGTCTGGGCCTGGTGCGCCTCCGCCTGCATCCTCTGAGCCTCTGCTGACGTCCTCTGGGCATCAACCATACCCTTGATCAATGCGAACATCTGTGCTCCATCTACGGGCACACCTCCTGGAAACTGAGTCGGTGGTGGTGGAAGAGGCTCTGTCACAACTGTGGGAACCCTCTGAACAGGTGGGGGAGGAGGACCCCCGAACAGTGCAGACACTCCCACATGCACAGGAGATGTAGGAGGTGCTGCGGATGTCTGTCCAACAGGACGAGAGGTGGCAGACCTCTCTGAAGCTGCTGCTCCGAGTCTCAAGGACCTGGTCTTCGGCGGCATCCTAAAGACAGATTGAAAGAATCAATTAAGGTAATAGACACGATATCATCAAGGAAGGACAGTAAAATTCTAAAGGAAATAATCATTAAGAGTAGCATTATAAGAATCAGAAATTTCCTCATTGTGATTGAGCATATTCTCGGCCTAATCCTATTTCCTAAAACAGGCTCATAGCAATACTCCAAGCGAGCACCACTACGATATCGCTCTAAATGCGAATCTAGACCTGCATGGGCCACCACTAAAAACGTGTCACGACCCGCACCCGGAAATTGGGCATGAGCCGTGGGTACGTCCAGCCTACGCCGCAGCATCGGCGGTAGAACGTTGTCTAGGTCTCAAACATAACTCATCCTGTTAATGGTCTCAAATCCATAAGTAGGACAATGATAATAAATGGATCCACAGTTTATAATATACTCAATTACAAGGCTATATGAAAGTAATTGGCACGATGAGAAATAAGGATAAGAGTTCTATCATAAGTCAACACAAATATAAATATATCATAAATCTAGAGTCTAGATGTCCACCCAAAAGTCACAACAATAATACAACCCAAATCTCATTCTAGTACAATGGTACATAAAATAGGACAGTCTAAGTGCCTGTAGGTAGAATCTCCTCTAAGATGGGTAACTCCTCTGGAATTTCTGGTATGAAATCACCCTCTGCTCCCGGGCTGTAGTGGGTAGGGCAAAAATCCTCCAAGTCCTCTGAAAATGTTTGTTTAGGATAATAAACGAGAAAAGATTTGATGAATGCGGGAAAACAAGGTCTTGTGCGAAGACCCGCCCTTCTTTTATGTTTACAAACAAGATTGTACAAATTTGATCCTACACGAGGATGCCTAAGTACAATTTATTTACTCTGGGTAAATATTGCTATAGGTGTCTGATCTGTAGTCGATCACTTTAGCCCTTGGACTACACGATGTTGAAGAGGTGCCGTGGAAGACAGGTAGCAGCTTCGAAGGTTGCTAAAGAGGGTGGATGTCCGATGCCAAAGTCGTCGATCCCTTCTCTTTGCCTGAGCTCTGAATTCTCCTCTCTCTCTCTCTCTCTCTCTCTCTCTCTCTCTCTCGACCGTTGGATCTGGTACTGGATCTCTTGATCAGTTTTCAGACCTAACTTTTTCGACCCTCCAATTTGTCGACCTTGTTCCTCATTGATAGAGGTCTCTATTTATAGAGTTTTAGTGACAGTGACCACACAGTCGACGTAGAAATCGAGTAGTGAAAAGTACAGCACCCTTTTACATGACGGTTTAAAATAACCAATGCCTGCGTATAAATGATCTTTTGAGTGAGCATGTGACGCGCGTCCAACTAAGGGACAGAACGCGTATATCTGCTACAAAGATCACGGTATAGAAGCCACGTAGGTAGTTATCCCTTGTGTAGAAGAGGTTGGCGTAGAAGCCAAATGACTGTCACCATGGCATAGAAGCCAAGTAGGCATAGAAGCCAAGTAGGCATAGAAGCCGAGCAGGCGTAAAAGCCGAGTGGTCATAAAGGCCGAGGAGGCATAGAAGCCGAGCAGGCGTAGAAGCCGAGTGGGCATAGAAGCCGAGTAGGCGTAGAAGCCGAGTGGGCATAGAAGCCGAGCAGACGTAGAAGCCGAGTGGGCATAGAAGCCGAACAGGCGTAGAAGCCGAGACGATGTGGACATTTTAGCCGGAATTACGGCTTTTGGAGATATAATCAAATCTTTTGCATTAAATGCAGAGATCTGCCCCCATCCTGTGCATTAAATACAGAGGCATGTCTTTAAGATTTGCCATTATTCTGCTTATTAAATGCAGATACGCGCCTCGAATCCTATACGAAGAGTGACTGCTGAAGTGGCGGTCTGTTTGCCTTCTGCGGAGCGTAAGAAGCTCACGTCTGCCTGTGTAAAATTGGACAGCGTATTCCCTTATATGCGTAAGAGTAGTTTGCGCAAAGGTGATGCCACTAAACGACGGTTCGGTGACATTTAATCAAATCTCCTGCATTAAATGCGGAGATCCGCCATTATCCTGCTCATTAAATGAGGAGGCGTGGTTTGAAGGTCTGCCACCCTTCTGTGCCTCAAATACAGAGACGTGCCTCGGGCATCTGTCAGTATTCGGCGCTTTAAATGCGGAGACGTGTCTTGAGAAACTGTTACCGCTCTGTGCATAAAATACAGAGACGTGCCTCGAACCCTGTACGAAGCGCAGCTTTTGACGTGGCAGGCTGTTTGTCTTCTGTGGAGCGTAAACAGCTCACATCCGCCCGTGTAAAACTAGGCAGCGTATTCCTTCGTATGTGTAAAAGTGGTTTACGTAACAGAAATGGCAGTAAATGACAGCCTGGGTTGCAGTGCCGCGCCATCATCACACCCGTCGCCTGGGTAGTCGTGCAGTACTCTTTGTCAGGAGTACAGACGTCAGGTTCATTGCCTGCTCTGACAGGTTCATTTCAAAGAACACGAAGCGTTCCTCGTACACTTCAATGCTGTATTAAAAGCAGAAGGGTTTTACGCCATGAAGGCAATGTAGCATCTCTTGTACGATGAAGCGGCCTGGTCACATTGTACTACGTGGATGGTCCTTGAGCTTATATTTTATGCTGTGCTCAGTGGAGAAGCTCTGTTGCAAGTTGATGGCTCTGAGGTCATCTTTTTATGTTGCCCAGTATGAAAATGCTGCGTATGGCTATCTAGCATATTTTTTATGCTTCTACAATGTTATCCAATAAGGATTGGAGCGAAGCACAAACACTAAACAGCAGCTTCATTTATGTTGACAAAAACTATAAAACAGTGTAAGAAATACAAGATGAAATAAATACTGGAAATATAGAGTACTAGAGAATATGAAATGAGCAATGGAATATCTAGTAATGAACAAATATATAAGTGAATGCTAGAACAAGTGAATCTGAAATAAAGAATAAACATCTGGCTAAGTGTTTGAAATATCAGTTTATTATGTGATCGGCTTGGGACGAGATCAGGCTTGTTACATATGATTAGCTATGATTCATGTAGGTCAGGCTAACCATTTGGTTAGCTATGATGCAAGTAATGGTCAGGCTAATCATATATAACAGCTATGAGGCATGTAATGGTCAGGCCGCACCCGACGTGAGATGTGGGGTGAGCTATGATGCATGTAGAGTTGGGTATGATCACATAATCTACTAATATTTCTCCATCCCCAGCTAGCACGATGGATTCCAATCATGACTCCTCATGACGGGTATCTAGGGTGGTAACCCGTGTATCCACAGTGTCAGAGTCAAGTATAGTATACAACTGGAATTATAGAATTAATCAACAAAAATGAAAATTGTCAGAGAATGTACTCGCCTGTGGTCCCGAGGAAGGTGCGAGGATCAATGTCCAAGGCGAGATCACAAAGACCTAATTATGGAATATAATGTAAAAAATACTGAATTAAGGGAATAAACATGTTTAACTAATTAAATATGAGGCCTCTAGGTCAAATCTAATCTCACGCTAGCTAATTATTTTTCATACCTAGTTATAACACTAGGGTGTACTCATAACACTTCCATACCTATTTTATCTAGGTATTACCATAGTTGTTTAAGTACTTTAGCTAACATTCAGGATACCCACACTTGGTATATGGCACCACAATCAAAACCTACTCCTAAATCAAAACCTAACTATATTACTTTGTCTTAGTGTATCAACCCTTAACCACTTAGTACACCCAAAACACTGATACATAACTCCCTCTCTTTCACAGTTTGAATAGAACTGACTTCTCTACAATTCTCCCCACCCTGAGGCACAGGTCACAAAGAAAAACACATAAACTCTTAACAATACATTGATCCTAGATTCTGATTCAATGAACCATTCACAGTTTCATAGTCTAGAATTGTTCAGACTTTAACATCTGGCTTAACTAAGACAAGTATGACTACTGGCATGATCAATAGGTAGGTCTGAACAATTGTTCATTCTTACACATGCATGGCCAAATTCCTATTTACTGATACACACAGTGTCTAATCTCTGGGACAAGCATATTACTACTGACAGGATACATAGCCTAATCTCTTAACAAGCCTAGGGTTTACACAGGCATAGCTAAGCCCTGATACACAATGCAGCTAACCACAGTTCAATTTTGAACTATACTGTGTACAGATACTCACAACATAGATCTCCCTCATGTGTACCTGTGTATCACTGAGACACTGAACTCAGTACACAAGCAACATTCACTGATACTCAAGACTGACACTCAATACAGATACTGATACTCTACACTCTAATACCAACTCACTGATACATATGCACACTACTAATCCTACTGATACATTAAGAACTCACAGCTAGATACTCGACACACACCCCCATCTCAACTACTGCCTTGAGCAGTTAACTCCAGTACAGTGCACTAGGTGCACTGCAACAATCTCCAGGTCCCTAATCCAACCCTAGCTGCTACCCAACTGCACACAACACTCTATCTCACTAAATACACTGACACAGTATCAGCTCACTGATACACACATACATGCACACATATACTGGAAAACTTGGCACACATAGTTCACAGTAACTGGTGCACAAACCTATCTACTGCCCACTACAGCACTATCACTCCCTAGGCACTGACACTGGTACTGTGATACACTTAACTCAACAGTAGGTTGCTCCCAGTTGCTGTGTCTCCAAGTATTGACACTCCCTCACAAGACTCAAACTGTGCACTTGCACCCTGTATAGTAGTGCAGTGCCTTAAAGCTGCTGCTATTAAAACCCATGGCACTACACACTGCTCTGAATTTCCTGAGACACCTAACTCACATATCCTCACTCCCTCGACTGGGGCACAGTTCAAATTTGAACTGCACAGTAGCCCCAAATGCACATCACACTATGAACTCTAACTGATACTCAGTTTATACTCACTAAGATACACAATAGACACACTAAACACAACTAACATAGGGAAACTCACTTAAACTCAGCATTCACTGAACCAAGTTACCCTACATACATGGCCCAAACCATGAGAGAAGGATATGACTACTGGCAACATGCAAAACCTAAACCCTAGCAAAACCTACTACTCATTTCCCCAATACTGAGATGTTCATTGGCAGACACTCAACCCCTTACTGAGAATAGGTGAACCTTAACAACTGACACTGAAACTTAACTATTGATACATCAACCCACACTTACTATTGATACACTAACCACAGCTCACTCAGAAACTTATTCACAGGACCCAAGTGTCAGTGTCATTGAGACACTCAGACTCCCACTGACACGACACATTCACTCACAAGTATACACACACAGAAAGATCCTACTGCTAATGATACATTAGAACCTGGAATCCGACTCTACACTCTGAACTTCCCTACAGTATTAGATACACTGAACACAGTGTCACACACCACAGGAACTTCAAATCCCTACTATGCATAGTGAACCCCCAATACACACATACACACAGCACAGTACGTAGGTATAACTACACATACGTATATATATATATATATATATATATATATATATATATATATATATATATATATATATATATATATATATATATAGCAAGGTTCAAACGAAACTAGGTTAAAACTTGGTATCCCCTCCCAGGAATATTTCAGCAAACACATGTTGTGCTGAAAAACAGATTCCACACTAAGAACCCATGAATCCTCAACCAAGCCCTAAAAATCAAGATCAAACCTACATGTTGGATATGTAATCATGTCTAAATGCATACCCCTAGGATTAGGGTTCACGAAATTGGGGGAAACCAACGTAGGAACACCAAACCCTAGATTCACCTAGGTCTTCATGGAGAAACCCCAAAAACAAAATCTAAAATAAATGGTGGGCTCCTAATGGCCAAACAATGATGAAAAATAGAATTAAAATAGGGTTAAATCGGATTCTCACCTATTGGGAGATGGTTTCCCAATGTAGGTCCTCTTCTTCAAGCCTTCTTGGTCCAAGCTCCTAGATTTCTCTTGATGGAGGAGGAAATGGGTTTCTAGGATTTTAAATTTCTAAAATTTATGGGGAAGGAAGGGTTTTTCTAATGGAGGCTAGGTTTAGGGCTTTCTTCATGAAGGAAGAAGCTTGAGGGAGGCTTCCCCTTATTATATAGGACTAGGGTTAGGGTTTCAAATGCCATGGTTTAATGAGCCATTCATGTTTAGTCATGAAGAAATTAAATTAATTAGGGTTTAGTCATTTCTAGGGTTTATAATCTAAAATTAAAATGCTAACTAAGGTTTCACTAAAAACTAGAATACCAATTAGGGTTTGGTCACAAAGTTTAAACCTAATGGATTTTTAGGGTTTAACCTAAGACCTATGCATCAAGAATATCCTATAATTATTTAATAAAACTCATCACACATATTATTACATAATAATTTAAACAGGGAAATTATAATAATGTCCTAATCTGGAAATATGGTAGTGACAGCAACATCGTTAAAGTTGTGGCTATCATCGAATCGATCGAGTATGCAGCGGATTGCAAATAATAATCCATCTTTGTATACAGGACAAAGATCAAGGCACGAGGTTCTCTGAATACAATGGCATCATTCCATATATTATGTCCCTCTATACAAAAGCAGCTCAAAGCAATCAATATGACTCAAGGCATCGAAACCAGATTTCCGGGTCCTGGGGATGAGGCACGGCTATCGCTTCCTCGGATGATCCAGCACCTACAAACAAGCAAAACTATTGGTGGGTCAGCACTTTGGAGAAAGTACTGGTGAGTCTAAAATTAATGAACAGAAGCAACACCCCCTGAAACCCACACTAAATAAGAATGTGGCAAAATATTATATTACTAGTAATCTTTCTAGTTTTACCTATGTTCGTTTCATGCAGTTCAATAGCAGAGTCCTATTACTTCTTTTTGGAAACATCTTTGAAAATAGACTTCATGTTCGATATACAAGAAAGAAAGCAAGACAAGCATTTCATATACGATAAGCAGATTTATTTACTATCTCTGGTGCACAACGTGTCTCGTGAGTCATATTCATTTCTATAAAGACTCTAGCATATGCATCTAGTGGACTATCTTCTTAGCATCTCTCTCTTAGCATCTCTATCTTTCTCTTATTAGTTAACATCTTATCACGTGAACGAGATAGAAGCATATACGAAAATAAGACTTCTCTATGAAAGCATTCAATATAAGAGAGCATGTTCAATAGCATGCATATCACTTATTCAGTGATTCTTACCCTTTTGCCGAGCGGTTATCCCTACAGCAGGCATACAAGTTAGCAAAAATTTACATAAATATATATGTATAAGGTTCTCTTTCTATGTCCGTCTCTGCATCAAACAGTCAGGTATGCACGAAGGCTGAATCCTAGCATGCGACCTAACTATATGATGGTCCATGAGTCTACTTCCTCAAGATTAGAAGCGGTGTTATCACGGTCCAGCACTGCAATAATGTATACTCACTCATATACTTAGCTTCTTTGACTCATGAACCAGCTATCTAATAGACATGAATACCCCCTGATCGCGAGGACTTCTTTGCCTCATGGTATTCCTCTGATCCCCCCCAGGGCGAACGATCCCCAGTGCCCCAGAAAACCGTTCGTAGGATAATCCTTGTGCACAAGTTGTCTAAGACCAATGTATGAATGCAGCTTTATCAGATAAACTCTATATGTATGCAGCAGTTCAATAACAAGCATCTAGTCAATCTCTTCTCTCTATCTCTATCTCTGTCTCTGTCTCCATCTCAGTATGGACAGGCCGCCATTTCTATCTCTTATGCAAACTGGCAGCCATTTCTCTGATACCGTTCAAGAATTTTAATAACTTCTATGGAAATATATAACAATCTCTATTTAAGTAAGCAAGCATGGAAACAGTTCTCTATCTTTTTTAATTAAGCATACAGTTCTACTCTTTCTTTCTTTAGCATGGCAATGGTTCAATCGAAAGCGGTGTCCGTGTATCTAAGCATGCAACATTTCTATCTTTAACTAGCATGTCAATAGTTCTATCTCTTTTAGACAAGCATTCAAGTTCTCTAGTTAGTCAAGCAGATTCATTTCAATGACAAGCTATACGATTTCTCTTACTAAGCATGCAGAGTCAGGTTCTATCATTCTTCTTATGAAACTATCTTCTTAGAACAAACATTCAAAAAACTCTGATTTATTATTAAGGCGTGCAAGAATCAAAGAATGAATTTTTGCCCACTCACCTAGATCAATCATCTTGTGTTTCGATCGGGAACTCTCCGATAAGGCTTCTACTTGAGCCAGCAAAGCGATATATCTTGTACATAGTGCCTATAAGGAGCGGGGCACTACATACTTACCCACCAAGAAAGAGTTTCATCCTCGAAACTCAAGAAGAAACTTTTGATATCCAGAGCAGCGATAGTCCTCATCCCTCACCATCATTAATGGAAAACTCTAGCAATAAATAACAATCACTCTTGCAACAGAAATCAGAAGCCACAACTCTCAAGCGATAAATTAAATCCAGAAAACTTTTGTGCACATCTTTGAGAATATCTATGGACTTATTGTATTGAATGCTCTATTTGTCACGACCTGCACCCGGAAATTCGGGCACGAGTACGTGGTTACGTCCAGCCTATGCCGCAACATCGATGGTAGAACGTTGTCTGGGTCATTTCTAACTATCTAACATCTCAACAATATAATATGGTATATGTCAATCATCTCAACTCCAAACGGAGGAACAATATGTTATCTCACAAATACGACTAATCTCAATCACAAAATAAACTAAGGAAGATAATTCACGAATGGAATAGGAAAGGAAAGAATAAGAATACAATCCACAATCCAAAATAATAATACAATTGTGAATCTCAACAAATAAAAGTCTAATACAATATAACACAATAAACTAGACCTCCTCGGGCTCTGCAACTAACTCCTCTTGGTCTATAGGAGTATCCTCTATAGGTACGCTGTCCTGCGGCCCGTAGAATATGGGGCACTGCTATATAAGCTAGTCATCTGGAAAAATATATTCAGTTAGGATTGGAGCGAAGTACATACCTCTGAAAGTAGTTTCAATAGCATAATTGAGCATATAAAACAGATAATAAAACTGAAATACAATATCACTAAACATATGAATGAATGAACAATAGGTATACAGGTAATGTACGAGAATATAGAACAACAATATGAATATCAACAATATGATGAAATAACTGCAATCTAAACTAGCTAATGTGCCTCAGAATACAAGTTCATTATGTAATCGGGTTAGGTTAACATGATCAGGTAAGACGATTATAAGTGAGGTATGTAACCAGAATGTACACGATGTAACAATAGGGCTTTGATCACATAATCAACTCCTACTCTCCCACCCCCAACTAATATCGATGGATCCAATCACGACACGCTACGAACATAAAATATAACCACTGAACATGAGCAGTGGGTGTACACGAATATCATAACCATCGAACACGAGCGGTGGGTGTACACGAATAAGCACACTGAACATGAACGGTATGTGAACACAAAATATAATCAATACCCAATATACATGATGAGATACATCTACACGAGTACCTGCTGAACACGGTAGGGGATAACATCTCCTGACGGGATCCATATAGTACTAGTTCGTAAAATTACTGTGTCGGGATCAAGTATACAATTCTAGAATATGTATATATACAATATTATGAATTGAAAACTATCAGAGAATTATACTCGCCAGAAGTCCTGACCAAGGTGTGTCTCTCGATGCCCAAACTGGTATCACACAGACCTATATATGGTATGTTGCATCAATACAAGGTTCAAGAATAAAAATCAATTCAGTTAATGTAATTCTAGGTCAATAAGCCTTTTCTAGGTCAAACCAATAAAATCTAGGTTGCAAGAGTCTAACACTAAGACACTAAGTCAATGCACTATGAAATAAACTATACAAGCTAATCTATAATACTATGACACACTCAAAAAGTCGTATCCTAAGATACGCAAGTTTAATTATATAAAAATAGTATTTTGGATATATATACAAGTCAATAATTATAATACCATATCAAAACAAATGAAATAGGATACCTTGGCCTTGCACCAATACGTATCACACCTATCTCGATACCCAAACTCAATACCTTAGGTATCGACCCAAAACCTTGGTATTACCTTGGTATCTCGAGGTAATTAAAAACCTCAACATAATAGCTAAACATAAATATAATACCCCCAGCCAAAATACTAACTATAAGCTAATTACAAATATACAAAATACCTCAAGTACTAATATACTAATATAGGCTAACACTATAATATATATATCAATATAATATAGAAACTAACTAAAATCAATACTCAAGACTAACCATATAATCAATACAATACCACACTAACTAATACAATATACATATAGCTAAACTATATACTAAGTACTACAATATAATACAATACCTAGATACTAACTACAATATAAAATTAACTTACCCAAAACACATATCTAACTAACTAGATATAAATACTACACACTAAATACATAACTAACTAATTACATAATCAAGTATATATATATAACCCACTAACTATATATATACCAAAACATCAACTAACTACTTAAACCAATACCTCATAACTGAAATAGAGAACTGATACCTGCACAGTGAATGTGTCTGAAAACTGATACTAATCTCGGGCACAGTGAACTGACCAATCTTGCTGATACCTTGATTGCTCGTAGTTGCTGTGCATATCCTGCACTATGCAGATACTGCACTTGCTCGATGCTCCCAGTGTTGTAGCTGCTGCACTCTCTCTTGCCCAAGCTGCAGCTCTCCCTGCCTCGAGCTCCCTCACACTGCTGAATGCAGTATTCTGCACTGCCTCGAGTTGATACTCTTGTGTGCACATCTCTGAGTTGTTACTGCCACTGAGTGCACAACAGTTTCTGCTGAAAACTGCTACGGCTACTGTCTCACTTTGTTGTATGGATGCCCGACCCCCTGCTATAGCTGCTGAAGCCTCCTGCACAGTTGTGCATCTCTGCTTCATGGAGTTGTAGGTTTGATGCTGGTGATGCACTGCAGGGTTGCTCGAGGCTGCTGCTTGCTGTGCACGAGCTCACCCGAGCAGTTGACTGCCCCCTTCTCCTTGTGCTCTCCTTGCTCGACTGATACTGCATACCTGCTGAACCTACTACTTGAAACTATGCACAAGTGCACTGTGCAGATACTTGAGCCCCTCACTCACTGCTGCTCCCACTCTCACACACACACAACCACAAACACTACACACATACATAACTCACAAACCTATATACATACCTCTCTAGTACATGTAAATACACCAATCTATCTATAACCATCCATATATATATTTATACCCTCTCTCTCCCTCTCTCTCTCTCTCTCTATTATATATATATATATATATATATATATATATATATATATATATATATATATATATATATATATATATATATATAATCACATATTATATATTTATACATATAGATCTATATATAACCATATACACGATTACACATAATCACAAACACACACATACATATATACAAGTAAACACTAACACGCATATATACACTTAATCATATACACTATTATATATATATATATATATATATATATATATATATATATATATATATATATATATATAAAAACCTAAATATCACATAGATATATAAAATACACATGTACATATAGCAATAAGAGCAAAACACCAAACACATAGAGTTCACCGCACCCATATCACACTAACTCTATGATACGCTTGTGATATGGCTGCAACACACAACCAAACGCATCCCAGAGGACACGAGCAAGTCTAATACACTAAATATGAGTAATACATATAGTAATTAGATTAACTACGTGTCTGTATCACAATGTGATATGCACAAGACCCCGTATCGGAGAAAAATCCCCAAAATTAATCGGTTTCGTCAAATTGATGAGATACAGTCTACACGTATCCAATTATGGACATGAAACTAGTAACAAACAAGCAATCATATGTCAATGTGATCTATTAGACCATATGACAAATACTACATGTGCCAATCTCGAAATTTCCCCAAAATTGACACCAAATTGCACATAACTTCCACCGTAGGTCTCTGATGAACCTAAAACTAATTTCTATGGGTAGCCTATGCATGTGGGTTGGTTTCTTATGGTTAAATCTCATATTTAGAGTCTACTAGAAGAGAAAAAACTAAAATATACCTATTGGGAGATGGATTACCAATGAAAAGCTCCAATTTGAAATATAGCTCCTCTCTTTGTAGACCTTGGCCTCCTCCTCCTTGCTCCTTGCTTCCTTCTTATAGATCCTTGATGTAGAAGCCTCCAATGAATAATAGGGAAGGAATTTATGAAGAATTGGTGGAGAATTAATGAGAGAATGAAGGAAATTGAAAGAGGAAAAAATGTAGATCTAAAAGAATTGGGAATTGTGAAGTAAAATAATTTCTCTCTCCTCCTAGCATGGCCGGCCATATAACCCCTCTCCAAGCAATGTGAAATGTCTCAATTACCCCTTGGGGCCTCTCATGAAGAAATTCATTAGGGAGAAAAGGTTCTAGTCTAATGGTTTCACTAATTAATACAACCTCTTAATCCATGGGCCTAATTCATGGGCTCAAACTAAACCAATCTAAAATATTGGGTCATGTATCTAATTAAATAGGTTATGTCCACTACACAAGTCTAAAATAAATCTACAACTAGCAATCAATAAATAATACAATAATTAATAACTATGCATGAACAATATTTAAATACAAATAATCCTAAAATTAAATTACCCATATCAATTACCAAACTACCCTTAAATAAAAAAATGAGGGTGATACTATTCAATAACGATATCAATGCACAAGGAATCGTCATCTAAGGACAACAATGAAATAGGTGTAAGGCCAGAGGATCAAGTTGCTCTGATACCATTATGTCATGTTCCGATCTCCCGCAGGAACCGACCGCCCCCGCCAGGCACGAATCACCGTGCCAGCGCTCCCGCGGGACGATCGTTTCCATCGGGAGATGATGCCGTGCGAGCCTGGGATTGTGCCCGCACAAGGCAACATCGTTAAAGTTGTGGCTATCGTCTAATCGGTCGAGTATGCAGTGGAGGGATAGTGTTACAAATAATAATCCATCTTTGTATACGGTAAAAAGATCAAGGCATGAGGTTCTCTGAATACAATGGGATCATTCCATATATTATGTCCCTCTATACAAAATCAGCTCAAAGCAATCGATATGGCTCAAGGCATCGAAACCATATTTCTGGGTCCTGGGGATGAGGCATGGCTATCGCTTCCTCGGACGATCCAGCACCTGCGAACAAGAAAAACTGCTGGTGGGTTAACACTTTGGATAAAGTACTGGTGAGTCTAAAATCAACGAACAGAAGCAACACCCCAAAAAAACTCACACTAAGTAAGCATGTGGCAAAATATTACATTACTAGTGATCTTTCTAGTTTTACCTATGTTCTTTCATGCAGTTCAATAGCAGAGTCATATTACTTCTTTTTAGAAATATCTTTAAAAACAGAGTTCATATTCGATATACAAGCAAGCAGGCAAGACAAGCAGATCATATACAATAAGTATTTATTTACTATCTCTGGTGCGCAACGTGTCTCGTGAGTCATATTCATTTCTATAAAGACTCTAGCATACGCATCTAGTGGACTATCTTCTTAGCATCTCTATCTTTCTCTTATTAGTTAACATCTTATCGTATGAACGAGATAGAAGCATATACGAACAAGACATCTCTATGAAAGTATTCAATATAAAAGAGCATGTTCGATAGCATGCATATCACTTATTCAGTGATTCTTACCCTTTCGTCGAGCGGTTATCCCTGCAACAGTCATACAAGTTAGCAACAATTTGCATGAACATATATGTATAAGGTTCTCTTTCTTTGTCCGTCTTTGCATCAAACACTAAGGTATGCAGGAAGGCTGAATCCTAGCATGTAACCTAACTATATAATGGTCCATGAGTCTATTTCCTCAAGATTAGAAGCGGTGTTATCATGGCCTAGCACTGCACTAATATATACTCTCTCATATACTTAGTTGCTTTGACTTGTGAACCAGCTATCTAATATACATGAATACCCCCTGATCGCGAGGACTTCTTTTCCTCAGGGTATTTCTCTGATCCCTCCAGGGTGCACGATCTCCAGTGCCCTAGAAAACCGTTTGTAGGATGATCCTTGTGCACAAGTTGTCTAAGACCAATGCATGAATGCAGCTCTATCAGATAAACTCTATATGTATGTAGCAGTTCAATAATAAGCATCTAGTCAATCTCTTCTCTCTATCCCTATCTCTATCTCTATCTCTGTCTCTATCTCCGTCTCAGTACGGATAGGCCACCATTTCTTTATCTTATACAGACTGGCTGTCATTTCTCTGATACTGTTCAAGCATTTCAATAACATCTATGGAAACATATAAAAATCTCTATTTAAGCAAGTAAGCATGGAAATAATTCTCTTTCTTTTAATTAAGCATGCAGTTCTGCTCTTTCTTTCTTTAGCATGGCAATGGTTTAATCGATAGCGGTGTCCGTGTATCTAAGCATGCAACATTTCTATCTTTAACTAGCATGGCAATGGTTCTATCTTTTTTAGACAAGCATTCAAGTTCTCTAGTTAGGCAAGTAGATTCGTTTCAATGACAAGCTATACGATTTCTTTTATTAATCATG